>JAVLUX010000015.1:26568750-27185000 GCA_032164185.1 Moxostoma hubbsi
TGGAGCACCGACATGCTTTAGAGTGCTGAACCAGCTTGGCCCATTCCTTTATAAGCACTTCCAGCCAGTGCGGAGGTCAGTCTACACGGCTTGGAGTGGTGGGTGTGACAAGATTTCCATTCCATGGTAGGATTATGGCAGAGATGAGCTGCGACCGCTTATTCCACCTGAGAAAGCTTTGAGTAGCCTTTTTCCTCAGCATGGTCCACTTTTGTGAGGACGGCAGTATCTCCAACCTGAGTGCACAAAAACAGGGCACACGCAAGGTCTTTGTAAGCTCCGCGTGAACATCAGGGAAGAATGGTGTGCTCTTCTGGACAGCGGTCTGTTGACACTGGCCGGTTTGCAAAAACCATTCATCCAGGCAAGACTTTTCTGGCTCTTTTGGAGGGTACCACACAAGACCGAGCTCTTCAACCACCCTTGTGAGGACGTGAAGAAGCTCCTTGTCCATGGCACGTCACCTGAGTATCTGGACAAACTGACAGTTAGAATGCCAAGGATCTGCAAAGCTGTCATTGCTGCATGTGGAGGATTTTTTGATGAGAACTCTGAAGTAGTTTAAGAAGTTCTGAATTTTTTTTTTCACATTGTGATCAGTTGAATGCCACTTTGTGGACACAATCCACCACCGCTCCGTTGTCTGCTGAGCTGCAAAAAGATGCTCTGATGTTTACCTTTCAATCTGCTACATTACTTACAGCACTGACAAACTATAGCTGGCTAACTTGTATATTTTTTTATTTTTTATTTATCCCCGTAGGGAAATTGTGTTTGCAGCGTACACCAACTCACCCAACATTTGGCAAATTCCCATTTGACATTTTATTTACAATTTGGATACATAAGAAAAAAAAAAAAGAAAAAAAAGTGTAATAGTAAACCTGATTAAGATATCCAGTCTAGCGTCTATTCATCTACTACCACTAGCGGGAGGATAATTTAAAAACTTGATTGCTTGCGGGATAAAAGAAAATTTAAACCTATTTTTTAAACATCTACGGACACAATATCGTCGACCTGATGGTAGTAGTTCAAAAGTATAGGATAAAGGGTGCCTCTTGTCATTCACAATGATGTTAGCCTTGTTTAACACTCTTCCTTTGTATATACTCTCTATACTCTCTAACTTTGTTCCTAGTAATTTACTTGCTGTTACTACCACCTTCCCCATTGATCTCGTCTGAGCCTCTGAGGCATTACCATACCAGCAAATCACACAAAATGACACAATGCTTTCAATAAAAGTCCCATAAAACATCAACAATGTTCTACTATGAACATTAAAGGACAGTAATTTCTTTAAGAAGTACATTCTCTGTTGAAGCTTTTTACTTACACAGTCAGACCATACATCCCACTTAAGTTTATTGTCCAGCATTACACCAAGATATTTATAATTTGTCACTAACTGTACTTGCTCCCCGTTAATTAACATAGAATGAGTTTCACTTTGCTCTTTCTCTCTAAAGTCAATAACCATTTCCTTAGTTTTTGAAATGTTTAAAGGAAGATTTGAGTTTTCACACCAATTTAAAAAAAAGTCCAGAACAGGCCCATGTTCTTCCTCCCCATCGTTTAAAAGACTCACTAAAGCCGTATCATCTGCATACTTTACAATATGTCTATTTTTGAAGGAACTCACACAAGAATTTGTATATAAAATAAATAGTAACGGAGATAAAACATATCCTTGGAGGGCTCCGACTGAGGAAATCAATTTGTCTGAAATGGACCCTCCTATTTTAACCTGCTGAGTTCTAGAACTTTGAAAGTTTACCACCCAAGCAAGTGTCCTACTATCTATAAAAAAAAATCTTTTGACAAGGTGGCAGCTAATATACTGGGAGAAATACAGTTAAAAGCTGATGAGAAATCCACAAACAAAATTTTTTGCATGAGTTTTTGGTTTCTCTAAGTGTGAATGCAACAGATGCAATACAATTAAGATTGCATCCTCAACCCCTCTAGAAGCTTGATATGCAAATTGCAGAGGATCTATGAGATGCTGTGTTACGGATACAATGTACTTTTTTACTAAATGTTCAAAGCTTTTCATCACAAGTGATATAAGTGCTATTGGACGATAATCATTTAATTCAGACGGCCTAGGAACTTTCGCCACTGGAATTATTGTAGATGTTTTCCATAAAGCAGGGACGATACCAGAATCATAAGATGCTCTAAAGATTTCTGTAAAAACTGGCGCTAGCTGAGCTGCACAATGTTTTAGAACATTTCCACATATCTTGTCTCGACCTGGACTTTTTCGGGGATTGCACTTTCTAAAAATCTGAAAAATGAAAAAATGAGCATCAGGTGATCAGGCTAACAGCAAACAGACATGGTTGTCAGGGACAGTGTTAACATTATATTAGTTTTATTGGAAAGAGAAAATGATGGGGTCATTGTTTAATAACTTTCCAATATGTATTTTAACAAACTAATTAGCAACTGCTCAACTCCGCACCACTTAACACCACCCTGTCTTCAGAGCCATCTCAGCTCTGTTAACAATGGAGTCAGAGCGTGATCTGCTGGACAAACTACGTAATGACACCAATTATTTAGCATTGTTTTTATGTTCTGAAAAACAGTTTTCATATCTGTGCATATCTGTAAACATACGATACATCAGCCGACCGATATTCGATTTACTTCTATTAACTTCAGATGATATTACTTAATCGACTGGAGCCGTGTAGATTACACGGCCTAAATATGCTTTTTGGACTGTCAAATACTGGTGTCCATTCACTTGCATTGGATGAAGTTAAAAACCTGGGATACTTTCCAAACAATATCTTAAATCCTGTTCTGATGAAGTAAGAAGGTCATATACACCTTGGATGGCCTGAGGGTGAGTAAATTATCAGCAATTTTTCATTTTTGGGTGAACTATTCCTATAACTATTGATCTGTTTCTTGCCAACACCTATCATTTTGCTTCAGAAAGATTTTTGGATATTTAAATGTCTGGCCACCATTCACTTACATTGTATGGCCTAATAGAGCTGAGACAATCTTCTAAAAATATTCTTCTATAAAAATAAAAATAAAAAGTCATACAGATATGGGATGGCATGAGGGTCAGTAAATGATGAGAGTAATTTTTGGTGAACTATCCCTTTAAGAGAAGCTAAATAAAATAACTCCTGCACAACTCCACGCACATCTTTCACATTTAATAGAAAACAAAACTAAAACTAAATTACCGAAAGAGCCGCCCTGAAATTTGTGGGTGGATTTTGCATGAGTTACAGTAACTCGCATCACTAGCATATGCGTTTTGAGCACGGCAGTGTGTGAAATGGCGTCGAAACGTCAATTTTCTGACGATGATTTCACATGCCCTGTTTGTTATGACATTTTTAAAGACCCTGTTCTGCTGCAGTGTGGTCACAGTGTGTGCAGAGACTGCGTTCAACAGTACTGGAGGACCAAGGTTTCGAGAGAATGTCCGCTGTGCAGAAAAATATGTACCAGAAATCCTCCCGTTAACTTAGCTCTGAGAAGCTTATGTGAAACTTTCCTGCATCACAAGGGGCCTTTAGAGGAGCTGTGTGAAGTTCACCAGCAGAAACTGAGTCTGTTCTGCGAGGATGATCAACTGCTCGTGTGTGTGACTTGTCAAGACTCAGTACAGCACATAACTCATACGTGCCATCCCATCAACGAGGCCGCTGAGGAACGTAAGGTATGCTAGTGTAAATTTTGAGACCTTAATGGCCACATCAGATGTTTTCATATTCAATGGTTTAATCGACTCATATGTCCTCATTTCAGGGAGTTCTTCGTAGTGAACTTAAATTCTTGACAAGAAAAATAAAGATGATCAAAGATGCCAGATTTAACTGTGATCAAAAGGCTGAGCACATTCGGGTGAGTGAGTATGACACCTCAGACACCCCAGGGGGTCACCCATAAAATGTATCCTGGTCCTTGCTCAGTATAGTCGCTAGTGAATGGCTTGGGACTGTACGCATGCTTGTTGTGCCTTCAGCTATCTTTCTTGTTTTTGCTGTTGTAGTACAACCCAGGTCAAAAGACAATACCAACATGGTGGTGGATGCAGTATGTACGGAAATGTATTTATTATTATTATTATTATTATACAACATACTGTACCTACAGAATGTACTTCATCAAAGTTTTAAAAGTTCTCTCATTCAGGACATACTGTAAAAAAAGTACAGGAACTCAGACAGCCAGTTTCACATATGGCATTCATGGCTAAATAGTTTGGCTTAAAAAAATTAAAGGTGCAATATGTAACAGGTTTCATGTAATATTCGCCTTTTTTTTTTGTTTTGTTTTTTTGCCAATGTGAACTGCTTGTAATGCAACTTAAAAAACGAGCCCTTATTGGACTTCCTAGGTTGCCTATTAAAGCCTGTAGACTGATTTCCATGCGAAGGGAGAGTGTGTCACTTTTGCTGGGAAAATCCAAAGGATGTTTATGCACGCTCCTGAGAGAATTGCCTCAGACAGTAATAGCTTCTCTTCCGCTATTCAACATATTTCACATTATATGGTAATTTAGTCTCTACATCTGCCATTATCAGTTTTGGGATTTTGTTAGTAGATATTTCAGCAATTTAATCAAGAACATGACTGATTGGTCTAGTGGTTACTATTTGCATCTAGTTTTTAGAGGTTCTGGTTTCTACTTCACCCAAATATAAAGTGTTATTGTAATAATCCAGGATTGCTTCTGTATGTCAGTGGATGGGTGTTACACTTTGAAAATAAAATGCAATAAATGATGAGGGGAGACGGGAGTAGCGGAAACACAGACACATTTATTGACCGTTCTATATTTGAAAAAATGTATAAACCCAGCGACCTCCGAAGTTCTGACAGCGACAAACACAAACTCTCCACTCCAGCAGCAGGAATTTGCACGAGAGCATTGGTGACCAAGATGGCACAGCTCACGAACACCCATCGCACATCCTAGCCATGAAAAACTTGGTTTATATAGGAAGGAAACACACTGAGTGCTGGCACTGCACATTAACAATCAGCTCACATGGTTACCCCACACCTGAGAGCAATTAAGATACTGATACTGATACTTTCAGTGCTTGGGCCCTAATAATCTTTAGAAGAACAATAGGTCCTCACATTTTCAGTGCTTGGGCCCTAATAATTAAGACAGGCATTTACATTATAACTTTTAATAAATCCCAGCCTCCAGAGAGGATCCAAATTGGATATGTGAGTGTGGTAGAACAGTTATCATCACCATACATATTAATGGATGACTTTAATAGCTAGAAAACTAGAAAACAGCATTCCCAGATTTAAAGAAATACAAATAAAAGAGGAACAGGAAAAACGTCATTTCTCTTCGGATAACACTGAACTGTATAATCAGCCTTTTACAATGGAAGAAAATATATGAACTTCTGAAAGCTATTAAAAACTCCAGCTACAATGCAGTTGGACATGATACAATTCACTATCAGATCCTGAAACATCTACCCTAAAATATACTATTGATGCTACTGAATGTACTCAATAGCATTTGGAAATCAGGAAAAATACCAGCTAACTGGAAAGAAGCAACCTTTAAATCAATACCTAAACTAGGAAAAGACCATACTGACCCAAACAATTATCGCCCAATAGCCTTAACCAGCTGTCTATGCAAAACCATGGAACGAACGATCAATGATCAGCTTGTGTGGATTTTGGAAAAAGACCAAAAGATCAGTAAATATCAATATGGATTGTGCGAGATGGTTTTATTAAAAAAGAACATGTAATAGCAGTATTTTTATTTAGAAAAAGCTTATGATATTACGTGTGGGTTTTATATGGGTTTCAGGGGATGTCTACCCATTTATATTTCCAATTTTTTATCTAATAGAGTTTTTTGTGTTCAAGTAAGAAACGTGGTATCTGAATTGCATGTACAAGAATCAGGAGTGCCCCAAGGAAGTATACTTTCAGTAACTCTTTTTAGCATTAAAATTAACAGGATTGTAAGTGTTATGGGGCCAAATATATTCCATAGCCTATATGTAGATGATGTGTGCATTTGGTATAAAGGCAAAAATATGAACGTAATTAAGAAACAAATACAAATATGTATAAATAAAATGTATGACTGGTCAGTACAAAATTGATTTAAATTTTCTAAATTAAAAACTGTATGAGTGCATTTTTTGTATTTTGCGATCTGTGCACCTCGAGCCGGAACTCTTTTTGGAAAGTCATAAAGGAGTCAAAATTCCTAGGACTTACTTTTTATAATAAACTATCCTTTATCCCTTATATCAAAATACTGCATAATATATGCTTCAAAGCAATGGATATTATAAAAGTGCTAGCAAGGATCAAATGGGGTGCAGATTGTGAAGTACTCTTAAGAATCTGTAGGACACTTGTTCAATCAAAAATGGGCTATGGCAGCGCAGTTTAAGGATCTGCCAGGAAGTCATGTATTAAAATGTTGGATACAGTACATCATACAGGATTGAGACTTGCACTAGGAGCATTTAGGACCTCTCCAGCTGAAATTGGCCCTTAACTATGCATTTAAACTAAAAGCTAATGAAAGTAACCCAGTATATCCGACAGTCTTTCATCCTCAACATTCACACCTGTATGAAGCCAGATTTGGAATTCGCACAAAACCACATTTGGAGAACATGGACATAATCATATTGACACATCTGTGCCCTATACCGTCCTGGAATGTTAAAAAAAACAACTATCATGATGAACCTGGCTCAGTATTCTAAAAAGTCAGACAATCATGTATCTGAAGCAGTAGTGATTGTCCCAAAACGTTTTGGCAAGTGTATTCCTGGACAAATATTCATTTTCACTGCAGAAGCTTGTGCATTAAAGGAACAACAATGTCACTTTCTAATTTGTACAGATTCTAAATCCTGCCTGCAAGCACTCGAAGCTCTGAATCAGAACACCCTACAACTATTAGAATAATAGGAAAAGTTGACTCTGTTAAACCCATATTGAATCTGTACATTCACAACAAGTGGCGAATGGAATGAATGCATATATCAAAACTACTTGAAGTGAACCCAGTACTAAATCAAGGAGTTTATTATTTCCTCTTGGAAAATAGGTATGACCAGGTTGTATATACAAGGTCAAATTGGTCACTCAAGAATCACTGACTCATTCAAACTTATTGAAAGGGGAAGAGAAACCGGTTTGTGATCTATGTAAGAAAAGTGTAAAACATATTTTGATAGAATGTCCATATCTAAATGCTAAAATATTTTGATGGACATTTTCATAAAGGTCTCTCCAGGGAAAATTCCTATCACATACTAAACTGAAAAACTCTATATAATTGTTATTACTACTACTGTTATTATTGTTATATATGTGGAATTTTGTATGTTTTTTTTTTTTTGGTATCTGCGGCTTTGGCTCAGTTGGTAGAGCGGGTCAGCCACTAATTGCAGGGTTGATGGTTCGAATCCCGGCCCACATGACTCCACATGCTGAAGTGTCCTTGGGCAAGACACTGAACCCCAAGTTTCTCCCAATGGCAGGCTAGCGCCTTGCATGGCAGCTCTGCCGCCGTGTGTGTGTGTGTGTGTGTGTGTGTGTGTGTGTGTGTGTGTGTGTGTGTGTGTGTGTGTGTGTGTGTGTATGTCACAGTGTAAAGCGCTTTGAATACCGTTAAGGTTAAAAAGGCACTATATAAGTGCAGACCGTTTACATTTGCTGCTGATATGGCATCAGAAATATAAATAAATAAATGTATGTGCTTTGTGTTGTTCCAGTTCCAATCCAGGCATACAGAGAACATCATCAAGAATGAGTTTAAACACCTTCACCAGCTTTTGCATGATGAAGAAAAAACCATGCTTGCTCAACTAAGTAAGGAAAATGAGCAGAAAACACAGCACATGAAAAGAAAACTTCAGAAGATGACTCAAGATATGTTAAGCCTCTCAAAGACTATTAGAAGCATAAGAAAAGAATTAGAGTGTGGGGATGTCAGATTCCTTCAGGTTAGTCCTTAATCCTTATGTCTTTTCTCTGCTTTCTTTCTGCCCTTCTTTCTCTTTGTTTTCCTCTCACTACCACTGCATGAATTTAAAAGGTACACTAAGAAAAAACTTTAAAGAAAAAAGTAAAGGCTTTTTTCTTTTTAACTTCACATAGCCCAGAAAAACATCTACATATTACAACTTTAAGCTCGTCATTTATTACAGTGAACTTCAATAATTTAATCAATGCTGTGAAATGTTTACTAACTTGTTATATTTTCTACATTTTCAATAGTACTTCAAGAACACATTGGACAGGTTAGCTGGCTTTCTCATCTTCCTCTTTTGCAGTGTAGAAATCAAGCAGCAGTGCTAACCTCTTAATCTATTTCCAGAACCCAGGACACACTCCGGGATGTTGAAACGGTTGAAGGAGAGGTGATTGATACTGCAAAGTACTTAGGCAACTTAAGGTTCAATGTGTGGACAAAAATCAGAGAGTCTATCAATTACTGTAAGTAAATTAATACACTATTTAAGTACTTGTTCATGAAAAAAAAAGAAAGGTTTTCTTAGTTTAGCTGACAAATACAAATACAGTAATTGGTTACTTGATACTTGACTGTAATGGTGTAGATTTAAACATCATTAATTGATTGCTTTGAAGTCCTTACTATTATTACATAATACAGATTATTACAGGAATTTCCAAGGATCAAAGCCCAGTGTGAATGAGGTTAGAATGTAGCATCATTGTTCAAATTTGAACAATGCTATTTTATTTGTAAAACCCATTGACATGCATGAGTGATGCACCAGTCTTAAATATGACATTAAGGCCTTGACTGCCTTTTTTATAAACTTTTTTATAAATCGGTAACCATGAAATAAAAGTAGTAAAGACTAAACAATTTTAATAGAAAACTTTCTTTAAAACATATTTTATAATCTCATTCATTAAGTGTCATTCTTTTGCTAGAAGACATAGTCCTTGTCATGTAAAATAAGGTTAATATATGGCCCTCTACGGATCCTGCATTTTGATACACACTAGGTGAACAGGTGTCTCACATCATAGATGTTGCAATATCATGTATGGAACACTGTACTGAACAATCAGCATCTATTACCGGAAATATCCGTTTTATGTTCTTTTTTTACAGTTATATCAACAGTTATGTTCTTTGTAATATCCTCTCTGTGTCTCACTCTTTTTTTTTCAGCTCCTGTTGTGCTGGATCCAAACACTGCTAACTCCCAACTTATACTGTCTGAAGATCTGACAAGTGTGAGGGGCAGTGATGAGCTTGAGGATGATGACATGGAGGATGTGCAGAGAAAGCAGCTTCCCAATAACCTGGAGAGATTTGATAGGTGTCCCTGTGTTTTGGGCTCTGTGGGTTACACCACAGGAACACACACATGGGATGTTGATGTTGGAGACAACACATTCTGGATGTTGGGTGTCACCATAAAGTCTGTCCAGAGAAAAGGAGCCAATGGCTTGCCAACCGGAGTCTGGTGCATTGGGTATGATGGTGATGTGCTCAGTTTAAAGGCACCTCTAGAGTCATACATCCCTCTCCATGGATGCATGAAACCCAAGCAAGTCAGAGTGCAACTTCATTTGAACAGTGGACAGCTGTCGTTCTCAGACCCTCTCTGCAAAATACTCTATCACACCTTCACACCCCATTTCACTGAGAAGGTTTTTCCATTCTTCTACAGTCTGTGCAATCTCTCTCCTCTGAGGATTCTGCCTGTGGCCATGCCCTGTAATTAAATTAAAACTCATTAATTAAAATTAATCTCATATATCTCAATCTCAAATTAAATTTAGTCTCTTTCTGTTTGGAAGGAGACGCAGAAGTCAAAAGTCTTAGTCAATGCTCTTGTTGTGTGCCTTTTATTATTTGTGTTCTGATTAATTGAAACAGATCTCAGTTTAAATTGTAATGCCATATTAAATTTTTCACAGTACAATGTTTTGTAAATGCCAGAGAACAGGCAAGACAAATACGAAACACCACAAATTGATTAACCAGTAAACTTTGGCTGTCAAGGTTGTTATATCTAAATAAACTCAGATGTTTCATTCATTTTGTCAGAACGAAATGGTGTTGGATTTTTGTCTTTTCATCACCTCTGTAATTACTGCATTTTGATCTAGTAAAATTAATGACTTTCATTAATTTTGTTCTTTATCAAATCTTAAGCATGTTTGAATGTGCCTTGTCATCTTGCTGTGCTGGTAAGGTGGGGGAAATACCTCACACTGTAAACCCTAAAGTTGTCATTACTCTAAAAAATCAACTTGTCTTAAATATTTCAGTTATGAGTCTAAAACTTGACATTTCAAGTAATAATCAAGTTAATTGAACTTAGACTTAAGGCTTAAATATAAGGGTTAATAACTCAAACTATTATGTACAAAATTGAGGCTATGGGGAATAACCACAATCCCTTGCTGCTTGAATTATGCTTCCTTGGTCAGAGGGAACAGATTGGGGAATTTAAATAATTGTTATTAAGAATTCATAGATGTTTTAGCTCTTTTGTTGTATTATTTATGCTTTGTTGCAAATAGATGTTTGATGTAATGTCACCATTAGGGTGATCTGTTTCTTTGGTCAAGTTGGACCCTGGTCACACTATCTCAGCTGAAGTGCATATATGCATTTCTGTAAATAATTATTTAATAACTGACCTAGAATCAGTGATCTTTATTTGAGCTGTGCTGTTGCTGGATTAAAATTTAATCTATTCAATTAAAAAGTACAAAAGTAGAAACAACAATATTTAAATTCAAATCTAAGTTAAGTATACTTGCATATAGTTAACTCAAATTAATAGTTAAGTTGACTCTACTTGAAAACAAAGTTAACTGAATTTAAATACTCTATTTATTACTAAAATACTAGTTTTGGAAGACCCCATTACCCATTTTGATTTGAGTAAACTCGTTCCCTCAATTACACTGAGTGAAATGAATTTAAGGTTTTCAGTGCAGAAAAACACTGGCATATTTTACATCTCTTTTAAAATAACAGTTGATTTTCCTTAAATAGGGAGCATTTGTTTCCCCTACGAATACACTTTCCAGACGCCTCGCTGTATAATATTGTGTTGTATTTGAAAAAGGTTAAATGGAAATATTCCAATTTAGAGAGACTGAAGTAGATCAACTCTACAAAGCAACCATCTTCAAAAGTGTCAATGATTCTGAAAACAATCTTATTAACATGCACACATGAGAATCCAGATTATTAAGTGCCGTTTACAAAGCAAACTCTTGAGTCCGTCTGTTGATTTTCGATTTGTTTTTATTTATTTAAAAAGTATAAATATACATATAAACTCAGCAAAAAATTAAGAATAAACGTCCTCTCACTTTCAACTGCTTTTATTTTCAGTAAACTTAACATGTGTAAATATTTATATGAACATAAAGATTCAATGAAGACATAAACTGAACAAATTTCACAGACATGTGATTAACAGATTTGGCATAATGCGTTTCTGGGGGGAATGGCTCTAGCCCTCCCCCTCTGATCCAACAGGTCCCAGAGGTGCTCATTGAGAGATCCGGGGTCTTCACTGCCCATGGCAGAACACTGACATTCCAGTCTTGCAGGAAATCATGCACAGAACAAGCAGTATGGCTGGTGCCATTGTCATGCTGAAGGGTTATGTCAGGATGAGCCTGCAGGAAGGGTTCCACATGAGGGAGTTGGGTGTCTTCCCGGTTATGCACAGAGTTGAGATTGCCTACAATGACAACAAGCTCAGTCCAATGATGCTGTGACACACCGCCCCAGGCCACGATGGACCCTCCACATCGATCCTGCTCCGGAGTACAGGCCTCGATGTTAAGCTCTGTGTTGCCATCCTGTACCTGTTACACAGGTGTAAATATTCAGATGTACTGATCCTGTGCAGGTGTTGTTACACATGGTCTGCCACTGTGAACACGATCAGCCATGTCTCCCTGTAACACTGTCTTAGGCATCTCACAGTACAGACATTGCATTTTATTGACCTGGCCACATCTGCAGTCCTCATGCCTCCATGCGGCATGCCTAAGGCACATTCCCGCAAATGAGCAGGGACCCTGGGCATTTTTCCAGAGTCAGTAAAAAGGTCTCTTTAATGTCCTAAGTTTGTATAGTTGTGACCTTAATTGCCTACCATCTGCAAGCTGTTAGTGTCTTAATGACCATTCCACAGGAGCATGTTCATTAATTGTTTATGGTTCATTGAACAAGCATGAAAATCATTGTTTAAACCCTTTACAATAAAGATCTATAAAGTCTAATTAAAGTCTTTGGATTTTTCCAAAGTATCTTTAAAATACAGTGTCCTGAAAAAGGGACGTTTCTTTTTTGCTGTATAATATATATATATATAGCACGATAGAGGGACGTCTAGGTGTTGTATTTTTGTTGTTGTATCTTATTCAGCATCTCGCGCCGCGGTAGACTCCGAGTCAGGTTTTTTTTTTTTTTTTTAATCTACTTTTAAAACCTTTCTCGAGACACGTGCGTGCTGCTCTATTCGTTGCGCTGCGTGTAGCTTTTTTAGGACGCTGTCGGTCCGTATAGACTCCTTTTAAGGTAATTGACAGTAATGGGCAGCAGATGGCGGACTAACCCTTCTTTCTGTAGGACAGAGGGGAACCACCTGGTCAGGGAATAGAAATGGTTAAGCTGGTGGAGTTCACTCGCTTTCCCTCGTTGTTTGGAGTTAACTCCGTGCTGATAGAAAAAAAACAGCGGCAACACGGTGATGCTGACAAGAGGGTTCTGGTTGGTGTCAATGACATGAGCAGAATTGCGAAAATAACAAATTATGGCAGGGAAGCTCAGCTGCAACGCGTCTTTAAATACTCCCGTCGCATAGACAATCCGCATTGTTGAGGGTAAAAAAATATTTTGAACTGTAAGCAGCAAAAATGCGCGAGGCGGTTGGCGGAAGCAGGTCTGCCGTGATTGTGCTCTGCCTGCTGGGATGCGATATATGGACGTCGGCCGCTAAAACACTGCAGGAGAACAGCGATGCCAAAGGTAAGAGACCCGCCTTTAACACCAGGGAATGCACCGCTTCACTTTCATGGTTATAAAGAATTTCATCCAGATTTATATGAGCTTTGTTTTGGCTTTCGGTGTGGCACTACCTGAGCTAACTGTTAGCAATTTCAGCTAGCAGATAATAATTTAGAAAGAGTGCCGCTTCATGTCTATCAACGGCCATAACATGAAAAAAAAACAAGGTACGCATTACGGGTTAAGCCAACTTTTTGGTTTGAACGACGCAAACTTCGGTAATTGTTCGTTGTTTAATTACTTTGATCCCCGTGTCTTGCAAATCTCAAGCCAGCCTTTTGAAATCGTGTGTGTGTGTGTGTGTGTGTGTGTGTGTGTGCACGCGCGTGTGCGCGCAGTGAGCATGACTGCAGCAAATATACACCATTAATTATAGTTACATTACTGGAACAAAAAATAAATAAAATGATAGAAATCTTAATGGTCCAGATATTAGTCTGCTAATAATTTATTAATATTTAATAATTTATACATTATTATTTTTTGGTTTCCGTATGTAATCTACATCTACAGGTATATTTAATCCAAAAAAGAAAATTCTGTTATCATTTATTCACCCTCAGGTTGTTCTAAACCCGTATTAGTTTCTTTCCACCATGGAACACCAAAGGAAATGTTAGGCAGAATGACAATCTCAGCCATTATTCACTGTTATTCTATGGAGAAAAAAAAAAAGATGCAATGAAAGTGAATAGTGACAGGTCAGTCTCTAACATTCTGCCTTGGAGAACAATATAAGGGTGAGTAAATTATGGTTTTAGAGGATTAAGACAATATTTTTTTTCTTCTTTTTTGTTTGTTTGTTTGGTGACAGATGCCCCATGTGTGGGGCATCCCACGACACTCCTGCTTGTCCACTGTTAGTGTGCTGGTGAAGGAGGGTGTAAAGAAAAAGAACAGCCCTTGTCATATCATGAGTTCACATTTTTAAATTTTCATAATCCATTTATCATGTTTATGAAGCAATGTCACAAATAGCAGGTTGCAGGAACCTGTTTAAATGACATAACAGTTGGTAAAGCTCACCACTTGACAGCAGATTTATTCAGCAGTTCACTGAAAGTCAGTTTTGTTAAATCTTCCATGTCTGATCTTATTATGTGAGGGATACCCAAAAAAACCCACATCCCTCTTGATGGACACTCCTCCCCCTACATCTCTTCAACGACTCCTGCTGCTGAGCACAGGCAGCGCAGATGGTCTGTTTCTCTCTGTTCTGTTGGACAGTAGACTGCTTTGAGTATGCAAAACAGAGCTTTGCTGCCTTTTGTCCAGACCATGCCATTTCCTCATCACTGGGACCTGGAAAGGGAATGCTGCACTCAAAAAACTGAAACATGACTGTTGTTTGAAAATTAAATTAAGTATTTCGAAACAATTAAAACAAATTAAGTTATGAGATGAACACAGTTATTTTAAATCAATCTGAACTAAATTAACAGGAACTTAAACTCAATTGAGATGTGCTGAAACAACGAAAACATTCTGGTTTCAATCAATCACATCTTTTGTGCATACTCCGATGGAATCCCTTTCCAATCTGCGCCCAAGACAGCAAGAGAGCAGGTGGAATACTCTGGAATTGGTAAGTCAAAAAGGTTTTATCCTTGTCTTTATAGTGACTATTAAGTGTAAGTCTTGTTAAAACCATTACAGGTCAACTTTAAGCAGTTATTTTACATGTAAACTTTTAAATTTGACATTTAATATTGGCGTTTTTGAAGTAGTCACACAGTCAGCAGCAAGGGCGTAGATTTGGTTTGAACATTGGGGGCACTAGAGTGTGAAGAATGTACATGGGGGTGTTGTTACCCCCATCCCCCCTGGAATCTACGCCCCTGGTCAGCAGCATATCTGAGAAGAGGAATTAAATGGAGGAAAATGTGTGCTTTTATTTATATAATTCAATATTTCCATGGTAATAATTTGGTTCTAGCCTTTGTAAGAGTTATTTCGGGATAGTCTGTTTTCAGTAGGTCATTATTATTGTTAGGGCGAGGAACACTTTAACGGGTCTGATGGTGAGTTTGTACCTGGCAGGTTTAAGTGTAGTTATACTGTAGTTAGGGAAATGACTGCACCAGGAAGTTGACTATTAAAAACGGCACTGTAACTTCTAGCACGTTAATTTTCATTTGTGCATTTCCCTCCTGTCAGCAGTGCTGAATTACATTTGTTTTTTTTTGCCCTCACATGTTTTACCAAATTTTGCAGTTATAATATAATGCATTGAGGAGCGCTGTGCAAATGCATGGTCAAGGTGTTGTATGAGAACATATAGTGTCATATACAGTGAGGAAAATAAGTATTTGAACACCCTGCTATTTTGCAAGTTCTCCCACTTGGAAATCATGGAGGGGTCTGAAATTGTCATCGTAGGTGCATGTCCACTGTGAGAGACATAATCTAAAAAAAAAAAAAATCCAGAAATCACAATGTATGATTTTTTAACTATTTATTTGTATGATACAGCTGCAAATAAGTATTTGAACACCTGAGAAAATCAATGTTAATATTTGGTACAGTAGCCTTTGTTTGCAATTACAGAGGTCAAACGTTTCCTGTAGTTTTTCACCAGGTTTGCACACACTGCAGGAGGGATTTTGGCCCACTCCTCCACATAGATCTTCTCTAGATCAGTCAGGTTTCTGGGCTGTCGCTGAGAAACACGGAGTTTGAGCTCCCTCCAAAGATTCTCTATTGGGTTTAGGTCTGGAGACTGGCTAGGCCACGCCAGAACCTTGATATGCTTCTTACAGAGCCACTCCTTGGTTATCCTGGCTATGTGCTTCAGGTCATTGTCATGTTGGAAGACCCAGCCTCGACCCATCTTCAATGCTCTAACTGAGGGAAGGAGGTTGTTCCCCAAAATCTCGCAATACATGGCCCGGTCATCCTCTCCTTAATACAGTGCAGTCGCCCTGTCCCATGTGCAGAAAAACACCCCCAAAGCATGATGCTACCACCCCCATGCTTCACAGTAGGGATGGTGTTCTTGGGATGGTACTCATCATTCTTCTTCCTCCAAACACGGTTAGTGGAATTATGACCAAAAAGTTCTATTTTGGTCTCATCTGACCACATGACTTTCTCCCATGACTCCTCTGGATCATCCAAATGGTCATTGGCAAACTTAAGACGGGCCTTGACATGTGCTGGTTTAATCAGGGGAATCTTCCGTGCCATGCATGATTTCAAACCATGACGTCTTAGTGTATTACCAACAGTAACCTTGGAAACGGTGGTCCCAACTCTTTTCAGGTCATTGACCAGCTCCTCCCGTGTAGTTCTGGGCTGATTTCTCACCTTTCTTAGGATCATTGAGACCCCACGAGGTGAGATCTTGCATGGAGCCCCAGTCCGAGGGAGATTGACAGTCATGTTTAGCTTCTTCCATTTTCTAATGATTGCTCCAACAGTGGACCTTTTTTCACCAAGCTGCTTGGCAATTTCCCCGTAGCCCTTTCCAGCCTTGTGGAGGTGTACAATTTTGTCTCTAGTGTCTTTGGACAGCTCTTTGGTCTTGGCCATGTTAGTAGTTGGATTCTTACTGATTGTATGGGGTGGACAGGTGTCTTTATGCAGCTAACGACCTCAAACAGGTGCATGTAATTTAGGATAATAAATGGAGTGGAGGTGGACATTTTAAAGGCAGACTAACAGGTCTTTGAGGGTCAGAATTCTAGCTGATAGACAGGTGTTCAAATACTTATTTGCAGCTGTATCATACAAATAAATAGTTAAAAAATCATACATTGTGATTTCTGGAATTTTTTTTTAGATTATGTCTCTCACAGTGGACATGCACCTACGATGACAATTTCAGACCCCTCCATGATTTCCAAGTGGGAGAACTTGCAAAATAGCAGCGTGTTCAAATACTTATTTTCCTCACTGTATAACATATAGCGTGTTTCTAAATATATGCATTATTGTGATTCTTATTAAATTTTACTCTGTTCAGTTCTTGCAAAGGTCACGGTATTAAATATTGCATAGCAGTAACGTGGGAGAACCACCAAAATATGTCTCTGTAAAATGTTGAAAAATCCATTATACTTTGGTCAATATTTTGTCTCTGTTTCATGCCTAGACAATCCCATGATGATTACTGTGATTCTTTTAGCAGGTTACAAAAGGACATAAGGACAGCTGTTCCATTCTTTGCTTGGTACACTTCTCATATGGTAAGTTGTATTATGTTCTTAAAAAGCTTAAGAATAATGTTTTTAAAAGCATAAGAAAAATAGTAATTAGTTAATTACTACAATGTCTAAAACTACACATTAGAAACTTTCACGTGATGTACTATGGGTGAGTACGCATCATTTATTTGAATTAAAACTCTTTTATAATTCTTAATAATCTTAATATTTAAAACAGTCCTGTGAATTGACTGTGTAAGTGATATTTCTACCCCCCCTCCCCATTATAAAACATTATAAGTTATGCCATGATCATTATGGTCTAGTCTACTTTGAACATTTGAAACATAAATACCCAGTAATATTGACTTTTGTTGCCTTTTTTTAACAGATCAATGCTCAGTTCTTGTGAATGACAAAAATCTCCCTAGAGTTGAAATTATGTGTAATGCTTGAACAACCTTCTGACAAGCTGATGAAGTTGTTTCGCAATAAGGGTGCTGTCCCAGGTAAGACCAAAAGACACATTAAGCAACCCATTTCCCATGTTGGTACATAACAAGGATTTATTGTTTATGCACATGGGCATTCATTTTCTTTGTGCTTTGATGTCAAATGTGTAGATAATTATGATTTTATAGATATATACCAGAAATGTATGTTCCTTTTTAAATCAACATGAATATCATCAATCTAGCTTTTCGCTGCTTTATGAAAAGGACCATAAAAAGCTCATTAAGGTCTACAAGGTAGTCAAATGCAGCTCTCTTATAAATAATTTTACTGTGTACTCTTATTAGTTTTTCCAAAAATGAAGTTTTCTTCATTTGTTTTGTCTGGGCACAGGACTGCGATGGCCTGAGTGCCTTAAAAGACATGAAGCAGTCAGTAATGGTGATCTATGTTGTTCGACATGAAGAAGAGGAACCAATGGATAAGCCTGTGGACATTGGTGTCGTGATCGAAGGGGTTGTAGTTCTCAGCTGTTTGAGGAGCACAGCTGTCGCAGCGCAATGTTCTTTGGACTCATTTATGCCTTGGACCTTAGCTCTGCAAAAGAACTCAAATCTGCATTTAAGGTAATCCAGAAAGTGTTTTTCAACCTGGATGGACACAGACTTTCACCAAAGGTGCAAGTCCTAAACAACATGTTACAATAAGTTGCCAAAATATGAATTGCCTACTGGGGACTTGCACAGAAACTGCATAATTATATAATACATGGATCATAAGTTTTTGGTCAGATTCTTATTTCGATATTTTGTTTTTTATATATATATATGTATATGTATATGTGTGTATATATATATATATATATATATATATATATATATATATATATATATATATATATATATATATATATATATATATATATATATATATATATATATATATATATATATATATATATATATATTATTTTAGTCTTTTTTTTTTTCATGAGTTTGCCACATGTAAATTGGGTGGCAAAGTATTGCTTTTAACATATGTTAATAAAAGAAAAGTTGGTTTGAAGTAAATTTAAATTGTTCAGTTTACTCAAAAGCAATAATTTTATGCTATATCTCACTAAAGCAGTTAAAATAGTAAATGTACAAAATAAATTGAATCAAAATGATGCAATCTTGGGGGGTATCTCAGTGGTAAAGACACTTTTTTTTTTTTTTTTTTTTTTTTTTTTTTTTTTTTGTGTGGTCTTGAATGGGTTTTGCCTTTTGTAGCTTTGTATGTGATTGGCTACAATATTTATCCAAGGTCCTAATTAGAATGTAATTTGTCAAAGCTTTGAAAGCAGTTGCTGTTTATGCAGTGTTTTTATGCTGCATACTGTATTTAAAAGAGTTTGAAAAAAGGTTGTCATACAGTACTTTAAATTACTGGTTGAAATTACAGACTGTTTAAACTCCACTGTTTATACTTTTCTTTTGTAGTATAACCTAATTTAATGGGTTCTTAAATGTTTTGTTTTTTTAAATAGCTTAAAAATATGTATGTGACAATCTGTAAAATTTTACAGGTATCGGTACCAACTACTTAAATATTTTTGTTGCGACAACACTATTATACAGTATATTGTACTTAAGGGATAGTTCACCCAAAAATTCAAATTCTCATTTACTCGCACTCATGATATCCCAGGTGTGTATGACTTTCTTTTATCTGCAGAACACATTTGAAGAAGAATAGAAAAATATCTTCACTCAGTAGGTCCTTAAAATGCAAGTGGATAGTGCTTTAACTTTTTAAGCTCCAAAAATCACAGACAGTCAGCATAAACGTCATCGATATCATATGACTTCAGCAGTTAAATGAATGTCTTCTAAAGCAAGGAGGAGGGTGTGGCCAGGCTGTGATGATGCACGCCCTGCGCTGAGTTGTCCAATCAGCGGGAGAGGGATAAATTAGGAGCCGGGGACGCCACGACGTCCTCCGCAAGTGAATAAATAAAGCAAACACGTCACTTTAAAAGATATTAATGGATAGCTGAATGTCTGTGATTTTTGGAGCTTCAAAAGTGAAATCACCATCTGCTTGCATTTTCTGCACAAATTTTAATTTCTGAGTGAACTATCCCTATAAATCTACTCTTTTTAATGCTGAATATTGTGTATAAGAGTGCTATTGGGGAAATCATCCTAATGTTATGTAGCATGTCTGATTTGATGTCATCAGTAAATTATTATTTAGCTGGATGAGCATGCACGTCCATTAAATATGGATTTTGAGGAGAATATTTAGATGTATAAAAAGTTTTAATTTAATATATTTAAAATGTATATAATCCGAGACCGTATGTAAGCAACATATGTATCAAACATAATTCTGTATTTTCAGTAAGCAGAATTATTAGCTAATATTTCTATTCGGTGTCACCTTTGCCCGGTTCTGGGCTGACTTTTAGTCCCAGTACGTCTCTAATGGATTATTTAACACTTCTAAAAACAATGTTTTTTTTTTTTTGCTAAATTTTAAATGAAAAGCACCATTTAGCATATGTATTTTATAGTAGTAGTAATATTAATAATAAACTTTCAATCTTAACTTTTCTTGATTCAGGCTTAGTTTGAGACTTGAACCGAACTGTGAGTTCAGTATCATGAGACGAATCAAATCGCGAAATAAGTGAATCATTACACCCATACTTTTCGTGTTTGTTACTTAATTCAATAGTTTTATGAGATAAGAGGTTATTTAGCCTATTTAATTGTTGAAAATCCCTTAGTTACCTTAAGGGAAGCTTAAGTACGCCATTTTTGAGACAGCGCCTCCGAACAGAAATGAAAAAATAAACTATCTTTTTTAAAACAGCTTTCCGAATATGCCCCTCGCCTGCTGTTGTTCAAACCTTCAGATAGGGTCTAAGCGTGTTGCTCTAAACAAACACAGGAATTTTATTGTGCTACAGAGAAAAAGCGTTTGCAGTTTTCGTGAAAATTTACCTCTGAATGACTTGCTTGTTGTCTCTGCATATTAAGCTGGGATAGAAGGAAGTATTTTAACACTGAAAAAGTTATATACTTCAGCTTAAATGGATGTGTTTAGCGTCTATATATCCCTATTAAACACATCTGATTGGGTAACATGGATATAATGCAGCATTATACATTCCTTAACATTGATTAGTCAGCTAAAAGCTCAGACAACGGACCTACTGGTCGATAAGTAGTTTTAAATTGGTGGTTTTGCACATCCCTACCTTTTATCCTGCAGATTTTGTATTACAGGGTGAAACAAATGTTATTCAGGCACAAATGTTCTTCAATAGACATTTCTTTCTGAGAAAAAAGACTTGGCACAGCTAACTATATCAAAACATCAAATCGCATACAGATACACAATATTTAAAAAATCTGAATACATTTCAAATATGAAATCAAGTAAATATCTTTTTCTTTTTGGAAAATTGTAAAAATACCATTTTACAATATTTTTTTTTGTTGCTTTTAATGATTGATTGGAGGAAAGAGCCTAGATGAAGACCTCTAATCAAAGATAAACTTCATGGCTGGAAATGAGTTTGCAAAATACAGTCAAGTAAACTATACTCTTGATGGAATGATACCAGTCACAACAAAACACTTTTGTAAAAGTAACAATTATAAAATAACATTTACATACTGCAAACCATTTGTGTTTTTGTTTGTATGTTTTTAATGACACCCATATTAACAATTGTCCTCATACCGGTAGCCAGATATTTACTGTAAGCAGTCTATAGTTGTCACACATGTATTCAAATACAGAGACTAAAATACACATGGAGTTGCTCTGGTGCAGTGTCTAGATTTTGGTTATTGTTGTAGTACTGCAAAACGGGAGGATGCAGGGTCTATTTTTTGCCCTCAGCATTTCATGCACGGGGGACCTCTGTTATTCTAAATTTTTAATTATGGGGTCTTGTTTTCAGTGGACACTCAGACCCTTTCTCATCTCTGATTACTAAAACTAGACTGTTTCCCATGGGCAAGCTAGTCAGACAACTGTCTCTCCCTGTCTTTCTCCTTCAGATTCATGCATTATCTTGCAAATACACAGAGGCACACTAAATATGACAATTTAAAAATATCCTAAAGTTTTGCTTTCCGTCATCAAGCATTATGCAATGGGAAAATAATAATAGAGGTATTGGTGGCGTAGTGGGCTAAAGCACACAACTGCTAATCAGAAGGTCGCTGGTTCGATCCCCACAGCCACCACTACTGTGTCCTTGAGCAAGGAACTTAACTCCAGGTTGCTCAGGGGGGATTGTCCCTGTAATAAAAGCACTGTAAGTCGCTTTGGATAAAAGCGTCTGCCAAATGCATGAATGTAAATGTAATAAGTACTTTATTGTATGAAATGTATATAGCTAATATATTGTCACTGTCCGATGAAAAACATGTATCTCCATTTTTGGCAATTTTGACTTTTTACCACTGACGGAATGTGTCGAATGAAAAGAGATGGCATAATCACAATATAATGCATCGTATTTTGTAATTATTTGAAGACTTGCTGGCAAACTCAATGACCATAGTCAGAACGGCATGATCACACGGGATGTTGGCATGTTGTTTCCGATACCTCCAGTACCTTAAGATCTCTCACATTATTCCAAATCTCTAACAAGCGGTATCTCCTATCAGACATGTTTAAATTGGCTTGAGTGTGTTTACCTTCCACTGTGGTTTGACCAAATGTGCATTGCAGTTCAGAATTGGAGACCGGGTTGATACCAGTAAGTAATTGCGTTTGCCTAGTCCGTGACAAGCGTAATTTGGAGGTTGCATTTTTTTTCCCTCTAACATAAAATTTTGACTCAGCTGATGGTTAGATTTGGGGACGGGGGATGTATAAAGTATGCATTCATCTTTACTGTATTACTGCCTGTACAGTATAAAACAACACTCTTCGAAACTTGCTTTTGGCGCCTCTCCGTGGAGATGGAGCTCACTTGTGCACATTTGGCATATGTGCACCATTTTCCATTTGTAATGTCCATGGAGAGGCGCCAAAACAAGTTGCCGTTTTGGCCTCTGGGGGCAGTGTTTTGAATTTCGGTAAGCACAGACAGATTTTAGATAAAGTAACCTACTCTTTCCGATTTAACTGTGAAATCAGTCTGCTCAGACACCGCGTCTCTCCGCTCTTCCTAAAGGTTACTGGTTTCATCACGGCTGTTGCTGTGATTTATGCTGCCTTCCATTCAATTCGGAGAGTCAGAACTTCCTACTGGGAACAGTACAATAGAACGTCAATATGTCGGACTTCAATTTGGAAACTTGTGGAAATCATCAACTCTGATTTTGCCAAGAATCAGGTGTCTGATGTCACGCAAATATGTTGGCACACAGGGAGATTTATAGAGTCAATGATAAACATTCACTTTTCTTTTTTTCTTTCTCCCATTTTCTCCTCAATTTGGAATGCCCGATTCTCAGTGCGCTCGAAGTCGTCATGGTGGTGTAGTAACTCGCTTCAATCCGGGTGGCAAAGGATGAATCTGTCTGAGAAGTCAATCTGCGCATCTCATCATGTGGCTTATTGAGCGTGTTACTGCAGAGATGTAGCATGTGTGGAGGCCCACGCTATTCTCTGCGGCATCCATGCACAACTCGCCACACACCCCACCGAGAGCGAGAATCACACATTATAGCGACCATGAGGTGGTTACCCCGTGTGACTTTACCCTCCCTAGCAACTGGGCCAATTTGGTTGCTTGGGAGACCTGGCTGGAGTCAATCAGCATGCCCTGAATTCGAACTTGGCACTCCATTCGAGACTCCATCCAGTCAAAGTTCCTACATTTACATGATAATAAAACTTTAACAAATGTTTGCAGAGACAGGTGTTCATAACATGTTTAATTATACTCTCTTCATTTTCTCTTGTTCTACAGGTTTATAAAAATGTTAGCATTGCAGCAACTTTTATCAGTTTGGTTGCTATGAGATGTCTCTTTGACAATCAAGGTACTGCTGAAAATCGTGATTAATCATATGGCTCTTCTTTGCTTGTTTAGATGCCACCTGAAGTTCAAATTTCATGGAAGGTCATTATTGATCATTGTCTTGATTATTAGTTACATTTATATAGCGCTTTATCTGAGACCTCAAAGCGCTTTACAAGGAAGGGGGGAATCTCCTCAACCACCACCAATGTGCAGCATCCACCTGGATGATGCCAGTACACCCACCACACACCAGATTACTGGTGGAGAGGAGACAGAGTGATGAAGCCAATCAGTATACAGGGATGATTAGGAGGCCATGATGGACAGATGCCAAGGGGCTGATTTGTCCAGGACACCAGGGTTACACCCCTACTCTTTTTCGAAAGATATCCTGGGATTTTTAATGACCACAGAGAGTCAGGGCCTCGGTTTAACGTCTCATCTGAAAGACGGTGCTCTTTTGACAGTATAGTGTCCCTGTCACTATACTGGGGCATTACGACCCACACAGACCACAGGGAGAGCACCCCCTGCTGGTCTCACAACACCTCTTCCAGCAGCAACCTGATTTTCTCATGAGGTCTCCCATCCAGGTACTAACCAGGCTCAGCCCTGCTTAGCTTCAGTGGGCAACCAGTCTTGGGCTACAGGGTGATATGGCTGCTTTGATGATCAATTATTGGTCACTTCCGATTACACGTGCCCATCCCTGCTGCAGAAGTGTGTCTGTTCTTGGAAAATGTCTTTTTATATTTTGAACATTACAATGTAAGTATGAGAGAACAATTTTTTTCTTAAGTGGGCTGTTCCTTGGTATGGGACACAAATTTCTCACCAAGAAAAGAAAAGTTCATGACCTGAAGAATATCAGCTGCCTTTATCAACTTTGGGGTGTGGTTGCACCAACTAAATGCTACTGTATATATGTAGATAATAGATTTTATTTACAGACAACTTTGTTGTGGTACAGTAGCTTAATACTGTTACTCTTGTCCAAGTAGCCTAAAAGAGGCTTAAAGTTTGTTCTTCTGCATCAAATGATTGACAGAATTGCTTCCAAATAATGTCACCATTATTTTGAGAAGTATTCTGGTTGTGATCTACGTATATTAAATGGAATGAGGATTCAATATCTCTATCTTCTTTCTTCATCTTTCTCTATACCTCACTGTCTCACATTCTGTCTCTCTGATGCACACCCTCATAAACTACCTCACACACACTAGAACCTTTTGTGACCTTGACAGTTAATACAGGGTTTTCACATGAATCAATATGGTTTCTTGAGGTTTTCCTGAGCAGAATCCAGCACAACGTCCAGCACATTGACTGATCACTCTCATCATTACATTTCATTACATGAGATCACTCTCATCAAGATTCTGCTCCAGGGGTTAATGATGCCTGCCTTAGGTGCATATAATATTATTGATTGAGAATTCCACCATTTTACTTAACAGATAGCCGTGATCTTCCAAACTTGGTAACTAGTCAAAAATCCCCCTACAAAACAAAGCAATGCACAAAATAAGATGGCAACACTGAAAACTAACAAAGGTGGCAAGTATAATAACTTACTGATATCAGCTGTAATAACTTTATGAGATTCACTGTTAAACACGAGTGTTACTGGCTGATTTCAATGCCCCGGTTAGTTAGCAGGCTGGTCAGTGCCCGAGTCCAAAACATCATTACTCTGTCCACTGTCGCTTTGCTTATGTCCTTCTTATGGTCTCTGTACTCCCATAAGTGTTTTAAATTTTCTTTCCATTTGGCCAATTGTCTGATTGAAGGCTGTGTGCATCATTTCATGCTGTATTTTCATTCTCATTTTTTTTCATTTTCAATCTCTAGTTTATCTCGGATCTTGGTAAATACTATATCACAAGTAGAGCACTCGTTTTGTCGTGTTACCTGAATGCGTTTGATATCGCCTTTTTTTTTTTTTACTGTTATAGAGTGAAGTACAGTACTCCTTGCTGTAGACGGTAGCTACTGTTGTTGTTTAGGAAAACATTACCATGGTGATGAAACCCCGCCCCCTGATGTAATCAGTTCCTGCATAGAGACCAGCAAGCTTTTGGGGCTGGTGCGGAAATGCACGAAACAGTTCGAGAATTAGCACCGGCCCAGGAACCAGCACCTGAACCATGTAGGTGGAAAAGGACTATCTGTGATTTCTGGTCATGAATGGGTTGTATTTAGGTGGAATTTGATTGTATGAATTTGACCTGGTGACTTGGAAAATTGTAGATTGAATAGTTTTTTAGCAGAGCATAGTTATGTCAGTCTTTTTAATAATTAATTTTGGCAATATTAATGTTTAATTTGATTAACTAAATTTCTTGAGCACTCGTTATGTTGGATTGGTTGACCAAACAGATAGTCCAGTCCCACACCATTGGTTGAGCCAGTTTGGGCAGGTTGGGATGCTGGGAAGCAAGCAGAGTAATGGTTTATTAGTGCCACGGAGCCACAGTCTTTACACTTTTGGGGGAAATCAACCTAAAAATGACTTTAGTTGACTTTGCATATAAAGTATTTTCAGCATCCAAACAATTACACAATGCATGTCTGCAAACTGAGGCCATGTAATGTTTGGCTAATAGACAAAAATGTTTTGATAAAGATGAGTTGCTCTAACATGTGCGCTTAAGCTGGAGTCACACTAGCAGACTAGTAACAACTTTTGTAATTTTGGCCTAGGGTGTCACACATGCAGACTGTTTTGCTGTGATCTCGCTCTCTTCATTTAGAAGTATGACACCATTTGCTGATTAATAATATTGGAGTGATCTTGTTTTAAAGGTGCAGTATGTAAGATTCAGAAACCCTTGTTATTAATGACACCTGTGGCCATTAAGTAAACTGCAGCCAGCTACCTGTTGCTTGTGATCGCACTCATACACACACTCCATAGGGACGCGAGCGAGCGAGCATCCAAATCAATGAATTAATTTACAAAGAGACTGAACGTGATTCACTGGCATCATGCTGACATATGAGGTAGCATAATTAAAATGACACGGTTATGATTGTTTTATTACAAACTTTGAAACTAATTTACAGCTACATACTACCAAACTTTACCAGACAGTGTACTGTTGCACTGCACTGTTATGTTGCACTATTGTATGTTGTGTATGTCATATGTTGTACTACGATCAAGAAACCAGAGTATTTGCTTAAATTTATCCTGTATACCTCCACGCTACAATAACTTAAATTATTAACATAATGTGAAACCAAATGATTGGCATAGCAGATCTTGAACAAGATCTAATGTAGGGTATTCATTTCTGGTTTGTGCTCCTAAGAACATCTAATATGATTCATGTTTTATAAAAACGCTGTACTACTGATCTTTTGTAGTGTGTAGCAGTGTGTCTGTTTGGATCTGCCATGTAAACATTAAGAGTAAAGGATTTGACAACACATTTCAGTCAAGAATCTTGGTTAAAATTAAAAGGAGCTTATCTGTATGTAATTGATTTCATGCTCATGAGAGCTCTGTGACTCTGGTCCCTGCCTTGATAGTAAAACAAAGCGAAATGATTGGTTGAAGACAGAATGTGCCATGATTGGTCGCATAATGTAGTTGTTATTTAATTGGCTTGAGTCGACGATGGGTTGAGTCCACCTATTTGTAGATTTGTGTGTACTTCTTGATTCAAGATTTGTTTCAAAATTTACAAATGCATGTAGCAATCCACAAATGCACCGGAAGCGATCCACAAATAAATGTGCACGATTCACAAGTGAATGCTGGACAGAGTTGTGTTTGTGAGTTTCAAAATGTATTTGTAAATCTCATTCTTTTTATTTGTGAATTCATTTATTTTTGTGAAACTCCTTACATTTATTTGTGGATCTGATTACATTTATTTGTGAACCAACTTTCTAATTTAAATCTCTTTCCATGTGTATGTTAATATGCAACAGTTCTATCTCCATACAACTCTTCTCTCTCTCCCTGTCATGTGGAGCTCACCGAAGTAAAAACAGGAGTACCATGTGAGCATAAACAATGGTAATAGTGATTTAGGATGTGATTCATGGAGCAACTTACCATGTGAAAGTGTGTGATTATGTATTTATTCTCTTGAGGCTTGTAGTATAATGCGAATGTCCATTTGCAGCTTTCATAGAAATAATGTTCAATAAAAACAGACTATTGTGCCTAGCTTTCTGATTTCATTAGTCATTTTAGTGTAGGAGAAAAATGCAGGAAAAACATTTTGTGACAATCACAATGGATTACAATCAGTGATGATATGCAGCTGAGTGTGATGTAAACATTCAGGGCTACATTTCCCAAAAGCATCGTAAGCCTAAGTAAATCGTAGAAACCATTGGCACCAGTTGTCTCTATGAGCAACTTAAGCTTGTGATGCTTTTGAGAAATTCAGCCTAGATCAGCTTGAGGTCTTGTCAGTTCCTCAGTAAAAGAATCAGCTCATTGGTTACTTAAAAATCCCGCCCCGGCGACAGAACAATTTTTCTTTTATGTTGGAACATTTTTTCCCATTGCTGGTAGCATCAACTCAGCAGGGAGTCCTGGCAGCCAAGTGATAAATGAACTCACGCTGAGAGACGCTAATGCACGCTTTGTTTCCCACCGCCTGTCCGGCAATTATGTTAATGAAGTTTACACCTGTAAATCACTGGAAAATTCAGCCATTATTTTGTCTTAATCACTGCAGGGTATGAGACATTCAAGATCGTATCGTGACTTATTACACTGATGTTCACACCATACCCATTTCTTATATTTCCCTCCCTTATTTCTGTCCACTGCAATGCAGCATCCTGAAAGTTCTGCATGTGCACATTCTGCACAAACTATTAAAGACCTCTTTCTTTATCATGGCTGAAAACCATAAACTGCAGTTGTACAGGCAGTAATAGGAAGTCATGTACTTTGACATAGCAAATTAAACACAATGTAACAGTAATAAAGGATTTTGGATTAAATTCTGTCTGTACACTTCACCTCTGCAGAAAATGGGGAATTGTAAAATGTGTATAAGCATTTCAGTGTACTGCAGTGCTCTAAATTAACACTGGGACTTGTCTGGGACAAGTAGATTTTTGAAGGGGCAAGTGAAAGAGGATTTTACTTGTCAGACAGAACAAGTAGCCTGATTAAAATAAAAATAAATAACCAGCTATATTTGTGATCTAGCCTAGGACTGTGTCACTTATTACAAAGTTCATATTCTGCTGTTGAAAATAATGTAATTTTAGGATATAATTCGCTAGCAATCTAATAATAGCTGCACGCTGTTTGACAACATCTACAATCATTTATTGCCAACAAAATGTTTTTTAGTCGTTTGATCTTATTTAATGTAACATGAGTTAAAATGAGACTAATGATAGCGTGCGAGAGGAGCTCTTCAGCACTTGCCTGATTGAGGAGAGGATGAAGACAACTCACAGTCCAGACACACTCTATACTTTTCAGGTGATGTAGACCGCGCAGTCTGAGGGAATTATACAAAAATAAGTAAATACAGAATCACTTTCATTGTGAAATAAAGCAGAGCCAGTGCTGCTGTTCCGCTTAAGCAAAACTTGTGTGTCGTGTGCCTTTTAGTGCATTCAGTAATTTTTTGCTAATTTATAAAGTTTTACACATTAACAAATGAATTGTGTTTTTGTGAAGTGTGATCTGAATGATGTACGCTCACATGAGATGAAGACTTTACTCATAGTAGTTTTCTATTAAAAGTGTTTTTATTATACATGGTGCGTGTCACCCCTTCAATGCGTTTCGCCATGTTGAGATGACGACGCGCTCATTGGCTGCCGCCTATGTAGATACGCTTGGCTATGCTTAGTGCGGTGGTGTTTGGTGATGCGAAGAGCAAAAGAATACAATGGAACATACTTATTATTTTGGAGATTCAGGAGATTCAGTATGTTCTGCTAAAGAAGTGACCAAGGGTCAGAAGCAAGAAGACAAAGACCGGCAAAGGCAAAAAACTAGGGTAAACATCTGTACGGCACACACTAGGTGGAAAGATTTGATGATTGAGAAAATGAATGATTGCCGATGTTGCTTCTTTTTTGTTGGACAGGTAAGACATTATTTATTGTCTAGACCACTCTAAAGTAGTATCAGTGGAATTTACAGAAAACTCACAAGTTTCCCTCTAACTTTTTAATGTTATTTGTGCAGTCAGTGTATGTTAGTAATGGACAGTTTTCAGCAGTGTTTACAAACGCAACTAGAAAGAAACATGTCATTTTTATTTTCTTTGTTATCACAGCTATAGTAAGTGGGCCCATCTACATCCATCTCTATGAAATGGCATACGTCTTCATTCGTTTAATAGCTTGACATGGCTATTTTTGTGGATTTTGAGTAAACCATGACGTTTGCTTGGAAACAAAATTTGTTCTTCAAATACAGTATTCATGGACATGCTAAATTTGATCATCAAAAACAATTCTAATCTTTTCTTTACCATAACATTCTGTATCACTAGTTAATTGAGGTTTATTTCATACTAAGCAGTTCTCTAATAAAGTTAATATCTGTCTTTTAGAAAGAATGTGAAGCAAGACAGTCTCCAAAGATTATTGATTTTGAGGGGCAATAATAATTTGTCCTTAACTGTAGAAGTCTGTTTGCTTGAATTCTTATGTTTGTTTTTAGGCAAAGCAATTATATTATAGTAGTAATAAATAACTTTATAAATAACTTCAAACACCAACATTTTCCAGACTCAAAGGGTATTCCAAAGCTGGCGTGGGCAGCAAAGACGATCATGCTGATCCACGTTGATAGATGGCTGTACAGTGTCTAACACCACTGTCGTATTGTAGGCCTAGTTATAGTACACAAAGAAGAGCAATGCTAGTTCCCCAGGGGAAGGGGGGGGTGTACCTTCCGCGCCATCTGCCGGCAGGTCATCCCCGTCTACCTGGACGAGAGAGGGGACAAGGAGAGGGAAACTGCAATTCTGTTTTTGTGAAAGAATGAGGGAGGAATGTGGGAGGGCGGGGCCGGGTCGTGACGATACACACCCGGTACCGTATCAGGCTAATCAAGCCTCCGAAAGGGATAAAGGCCGATGGCAGACGGTGGTGCGAGGAGAGAGATCATTTACGGACATGTCCGTCATGTGTGTGGTTGTCCTTTGTTTTAAGTTTGCTATTAAAATATGATTTATATTGTCAAGCCGGTTCTCGCCTCCTCATTTCCCTTGAACTACATTACAGTAATATTAGGGGGAGTGTCATTCTCATATTAGAGAGCATTTGATTGGACCAAAATGTGTCCTGTGTCCCTGAAGTGCAAGATGAGTCACCAATATTTTTGGTCCATTTTCCCAGAAGGTTGAGACTTCTAAAGGTCATTTTGTAAACTTTTAGAAGGACACTAGCGTATATGGCTTCACAACGAATGTACAAGTTCTAAAAGCCACAACTTTTTAATTCACAGGGTTTGTATGAGAGCTGGATTGAATCGTTTGTGTTTAGTGGAAGCTTTTTATCTAAAGTGACATACAGTGAACTAATTGCAGAACCGCCTCCATGGACTAACCTGGGGTTAAGTGCCTTCTTTAAGAGCAGAGTAATGATGGACTGAGCTGAACTGTGAATTCTTCTCTATTGAACTGGACCTGCAACCTTTACATTAGCAATGCAGATTTTGTAACTGTTTTGTAATCTGAAAGAGTTCAGTACATAACAGAAAATGTTCTCTCTGATTCTGACCTTAAAGAGCATTTTGACCCTGTTGAATGCTTGAGAGGTTCAAAGCTGTTGTGAGCTTTTTTCAGAGCTTTATCCTGGTTCACACTATGCCATGGTCAACAGATGTGTCTCTGTGACTGTGAGGGCATTGTGGACTCTGAGCATAAACATGCTTTGTTCACACGCAAATTATGGTGCCTACAGGTTTTCGTCTAATGGGGTTTTCTAAGAAATCTAATCCCATCCAGACAGAAATGTCTGTGATTGTGGAATTGTAGGGGTTTTGGGGTTTGTTTCACTTTTTTATTTGGACCTTTTTTCAAATACCGTAAATAAAGTTAAATATCTTGATGTTGCCTGTTGCACCTTCATTCTGGATTTAGACCATTTTGCCAACTTTCTAGGTAAAACCTATCCAATGTAAAAAAAAAAAAAATCAATCAATAGGAAGAGTCAGTCACAAACTGCTCAGATCGCCACTGTAGCGTCAGGTGTGAGTGATCCTCACCTTAATAAATTATACTGTAATTATACTGTATACCTACAGTAATGTTACAGATATGTCACATACATAATTTATATTAGTTCATATTAGTGTTTCATAATGCCTTCATCCAGATAAAAGACACTTCCACAAGAGATCCTGAATCATAAGCAAATGACAGACGTTCTTATAATTGTAACTTAAACATCATTTAGAAAACTCATTCCATCTCAATAGTGCTAAACACACTATGAAAACAGTGTCTAATTAGAATTGTTCATCTTTTCTTTTTTTTTTTTTAAGTGTTGTCAAAGATTCATAGAATGCCGTACATAGCATGCATGTATCATTCAGAAAGAGGGAGGGAGAAGGGAATTCCCAGAGAGAGTGGAGAGGAAGGAACCATGCTGTGCACAGTTCTGCAATGAAAGAAAGTAAAAGGAAAGACCATGGGATTGGGGAAAAAAACTAATATTTTTGATCCCCTTATGTTGAACATTGACTTTAGGTGACATTAACTTCTGTTATGAGCATGCAAAGTCCCCTCTGTGTGTTTTGTTTTTCCAAGTCCAATTTAAATTCATGTTCCAGTTCCATTTGATGTTTACTTGTAGTTAAGGCATATGGAATGCCATTTAACTTAAACTAACAACAAGCAAAGAATGGATTCTATGCATTTCCGGAAAAATCTCTGGGTGATAACGAACTTCAGGTATCGTATTCAACCATAGTAAAAGTGTCAAGAGATTTGTTGCAAACTACACTCCTTTCTAAAACAATTGATCAGAACAAATGTAATTTTATTTAGTGAAAGTATAAAATTGATCTCAGTAATGAGCGGATTACTCAGTGGTGCGTTACCGTGATTTTGGCTACAGCACTATGATAAAAGATGCCAATGTTTAATAAACAGTGAAATGTATTATTGATGATCATCAGAATAAACAATTCTTCTGCCAAGTAATATAGATAATTATTCTACTTGTTGGCTTTTTACGGTTGCCAAGCAATGTAATTTGTTGCAAAAATGTAGTCACATGTGCATTCATTTAATTTACAATGGCTTAGATCCCTTTTCGTGTTACATTTACACACAGTTGTGATTTTAGTTACATCAGCCTTCTGTTAAAGTTTCATGGTGATTCATGGCAGGTCACCTCCCGTTGTGCAAACTGATTGGTTTATAAAGTATTAATTCTAATCCTGACCTCTAGATCAGAATAATTCCATATTGTGTGTAGACGTGGCTTCTCTGCAAATTTATGGAATCGTGTGTGTGTGTTTGGGTTGTTTCAGGGAAGGGCATTTTACTAAAAATTGTCAAAGGTGAAGGGCTCAGAAATAGGAGAAGATATGGGCTAGGGGGGTGTGTAAAAAAATAGTTTTTCCGATGCATCGCGATCTTCATTTCGATCATATCGATTCTTAATTCCAAGATTGATCTTTCACTCTATGAGCAAGCCTCCACTACAAGGAGAGGAAATCGCTCACATTCGCAAAAAAAATTTGCTCTATGCGACTAAAGGTAATATCTTTTTGCAACTGGCTGGTAAATGTTTACATTTCACTCCACACTAGTAATTGTGTAGTTTGGTCGGGAAGTGTTCAGCAACGAGACAGAACTTTCACAGCCTGTTGAGAGTAACAGTTGTCATTGAATAATGTCTCCTTTAATACCCTTTCTGTTCTTTACAGTCATTTGTTGACCATAAACAACAAAAATAAACATTTAATTCTAATCATGCATAGCACAGATGAGCTAAAGCCATTGGAGTCCTCTCATTAACATGCGCTCATTTAAATGTGCTGTTTTTTTGTTAAAGAGACAGTACCAGTTTTAGCATGTTAAAAAAAGTAAATACTTGAAAATAGTACAAATTATCAGTGGTCGACCGATATGTCGCTTTGAGGCTGATTAATCGGCTGATATTCTGACTTTAATTATCGGCATCGACTGATAATTTTCCCCTTTGGCCGATTTGTTTCTTGAGGGCATGAGAATCGGCTGCTTGCATGTGAAGCAACTGAGACAATGTAAACGAACAGTCACAGTTTGTTTTGTTGTTACGTGCCATCATGTTACTACAATAATAGGTGTGACTTCCTATCTACATCTATTGACCGTTGGCTGCAGTTGGGCATTCTAATTTTTCACATTCATTTTAATAGAAGTGTCTCTGCTAAATAGTCTCTGGTGCAACTTCAAGGTAAAAGTGCTTCACGTGTGCTATACATAAATGTTTTATTCACTATGTACTGTATGTACAATTGGTTTTGATTCTGTTTTTTATTTTTTTTTTTAGAAAATGTAATTGCTAATGTGGACATGCCATCTATGGTTGCTGGACTATGTGTACTGTTATGTCCTTTCTAATATATTTACAATTTCTTCATGTGCAAATAAATAACAAAAATTTGATGACTAAACAGAAATCAGAAGAAATACCTACCATTTAAAATACAATATTATTTATTTTTACAAAGTTAAAGTTTTGTGTGAAATTAAATAAATATAGTGCTAAATAAGAGTTTATTATTTTTTAGCAATTTTATGTTATTTACTATATTATATTGTGTTCTATATCGGCTTTATCGGCCATTAAAAAAACATATTGGTAGATCACTACAAATTATTCAATTTAACATTAAATATGTAACAAAAAATATATATGAAATATAACATCTTATTTATTTATTGAATATATTTATTTGTTTGTTTTTAAAAAGCCAAAATGTGACCAAAATTATGAAAATATATGTAAAATGAAGTAATAAAGTATAATTATTAAAATGTATATTTCCCTAATTAACCTAGTTAGAAGGTCCCCTGTATAATTAACAGCTGGGAGATAATTATAAAAAAAAAAAAAAAAAAATTATAATTATAATAAGGGACATTATAACTTAAACCCATATGAATCGATATTGAATCAAAATCGGAATCTAATTGAAAGCTTGTGAATCAGTAACTTACAGAATCGAATTGGGAAATCTGTTCCCTGCCCTAATATGGTCATTAGATAATAGATAGTGTGTCATGGAGATTAGTGTGAATGAAGAGATGACGAGAGCGAGGAGAGATGTGTGTAAAGCGTGCAGAATGATTGAAGATGTCGGACAGCTTCATTGTCTCTGTGAGGCTCAGCAATTCCCTGTAGAGCTTGAGGCAAAGAAAAATTTGTTCATCGTGGTGCCATTTTTCAAGTCAAATATTGACCTAGTGTTGGATGACTGTGTTCTTTTCAGAGTGCAGGTTAACATTTCAAAAGTGTCCTTACGGCAAACACGGCATACAAAAATCTACTGGCACTGTCTCCACATGTAATTTGAGAACAGGGAACAGGTGGCTGTGTGTTGCATGTCATTTACAAATTTAAAATAGTTAAAGGTGCACCAAGTAATTTTTCCGCTTTAAAAAAAGCCTTTGCATTGACAAATATGTTTAAAGTGTTAACAACACTCATCTCATTACATGAGATGAAAACTCAAATCATCATTTATTCTACATAAGCCAGGTCTCTCTGGCTGCCATATTGGTCATGTTGCTCCCTCTTGTTGTTGGGCATTTTTGTGTCAATATTGAGTAAATATACATTCATGTATGATGAAAATGTTAACATGCGTAATTTTGGAATATTGTTATTATCAAGCAATATGGGCAGTGTAAACGCACTCTGTAAAGAGCACTTTTTGTTGACTGTATGACTGGCCCAGGGCTGTTGTATTATGCGAAACAAAGTGTTTTTCTGATTGGTCTTTGGCTGTTTAACCCATGATCCATACCAATCCATTTCTTCCAAATCTGTCAGTACTGCCCAGATAACACAGTAGGCCTAACCTCCACACCCCACACCCCTGTGTGTCTCCACTCAGTGGAATCAATACTTCCCCCTCTCTCTGTCACACAAACACACTCATTCAAGCACATGTCCTCTGTGAACACAAGCTGGATGACAGTATGAGGTGAACAGCTGCTCTTTAATTTTCAGAAAGAGCAATAAATACAATCAGTGGTCTGGAGAAATAGAGAGATCAGCAAGTTTGACAAATTATACAGTGATGACTGTACTGTTCATTATGAAAGTGGGCACTGTATTTAGGCATGCCTATGTTGATATGAAGTGGATTCTGGATCACAACACATGTAATAGTGATGCACTGAGGGTCAGTCAATCTGAAGTGGTACAACAATTGTAAAGTTTGCTTTGCTTGACTTTTTAATTTTCCCTATTATTATTATTATTATTATTATTTAGCGATTAACTATGTATTGCAAAACCATAATTATAATTTTTTTTTATTTTTAAAAGGCCATTTTTGTGTAATGGCGCACAACACATTTTGGTTATACAGATTTACGGAAACCTCTATCTCAGCTCAAGATAGTCCTAGCTACTTGGAACACAAACTGATCTCTAGAGCACATTACAAGGTACCTGTACATGTATAAACAATTTGCACATTCTTTTTCCTTAGACTTAGAACTTAAGTCTTAATTTAATGATCAGGTTTGCTGAAAGTTCCACTTTTAGGGTCAATTTTAATTGAAGGGTTTGAGACTTCAAAGACTTCAAAGTTTTGAGACGTGTGTGTGCAATTTTTTAACATTTCCCTCACTTTCAGGTTGATTATCTCTGGTGGGGGACAAGATAGGATCCTGAAATGTTAACATATAAGCCCTCTATGGTAGTATTCGGTAGTATTTGATAAATGAACAGATGTAATGACTGGTCCACCACCAGAGATAATCAACCCGGCAATATTAAAAAATTGCACAAAAAAGAGAAGTCTCAAACCTAAAATGTTTTGTATATATCACTGGGGAACTAAGTGACTTGATGCTAACAGCATTTCTCACTTTCAGAGTAGAAATGTGTTTACAATGTGTTTTGTTGGGTTTCAGACTTATTTTGCTTGTTGGCTACAGTTTTACTCCATTTTAGATTGCTAGGTTATTTCAGAAATATGAATAGAGCCTACTTTTTGACTTTCTGTAGCGGTCAGATATTGTATTTGAATAATTTATCTTATGTAGATGGCGAGCAAATAATATTCATGTCAAATTGATTCAAGCGTATATAGTTATGAATTAAAGTTACACTGATATACAAACATGCTGATAAAGGGCGAATTATAGTACCAGTATTTATCAGTGCCTATGCAAGAACATGTTCCTCCATTTCAATTATTTATCTGGAGCAGATCTGTGGAATGTAGCACTGCATTAAAAGGATTCCAGAGGAAGTGTGTTTCAGCAGTGGCTTCCTAAAGGAGCCAAAGGTTGCTAGAGGAAGGAAAAATGGCTCATTGTTTTCAATGATTGTTTCCATTGGCTGACGAAATGGACGTGGAGGGGTTATATTTGTGATGATTGGTTATTTTCCTTAAGTGCCCTTTGAAGATTTCTCTGAAAGTGGGCATGAGAACCTGAGCAATGTTTTCAACCCCAACATTGGGTAACACTTTATGTACTAAATAGGACACTTGATATCATTTCTAATTTTTATTGGCTGCTTTTTGTCTTAATTAAATGTTGGCTGAACCTTAAATCCATCTTGTTACACCACATTAGATTATTTTTGTATTGTCCTTCTGAAACATTTGATGAGCTTGATGTAACTGCAGAAAGTGCAAGGCAATTTTAATAGCTAGGTTTGTTGGTGGCTCAATAAAAACGTATTCATTTATCTGTGATGATAGTGTGTGTGTGTGTGTGTGTGTGTGTGTGTGTGTGTAGTCCTCCGCATACAATTATATTTTCAGTTGCTGGCTGAACATAGGCCCAAACAAGTTAAGAGTAGTATTATTACAGGTTTAATTTGCCATATTCTTTATATGAGAGATGTGGTGAGGCTGTCATTTTATTTTTCATAATTGTTATGCTTTTTTGTACAGAAGTGGCATTGAAGGTTCACCTGAGTGATGCTAGCACCCATCAGCCTCTCTCTGGTGTCGCCGTGGAGATCTTCACTAACCACACCCCTGTTGCAACTGATACTTCTGGTGCTGATGGCAACGCCTTCATCAGGTTCCCTTATCGCCTTGGTGACCTTCTTGTAGTCACAGCAACCAAGCGTGGATATGTACCCAACTCCGTCCCATGGCGACCAAGCAGGCTACCTGGTAATGACTTGAAGGAACCTCAAATCCTTTATCTAAATCACTAGATACAGATATTAATTTATTTTCTGTCTTTGAAGATTTTGATTGTAGGGTTAATTGTTCAGAATTGGACAGGAATTAATGGGAGAAATCAAAATGCTGGTTTCTGTATGAAACAAAGACCCTGCTTTCAAAGAAAAAGCAAATTGCCTTATTGGTAAAGGCATTGCCTGGTCTATCAGGCAGTCCTTACTCTAGAACATGGCTGTCCATTAGCTGGACCAACCTGAAGAATATAGACATTTAGCCTGTTTTGAGCTAAAAAAAAAAAGAAGAAAAAAAAGACAAACTTATTTTTGGCAGATTTTAATAGTGATTTGTCAATATTGTTTCTCAGGCAAGTAGTTAAGGAATTTCAGTCTTTTTTTCTCATTTAAGTATGTACTGTAGAACCTGCAGTAAATGGAATTAGATCTTGGCATAACCAAGATGGCCACAAAGTAGACAGACTTACTTTAAAGAGGTTTGGAGGAACAAAAGTGCCTCTGGGGCAGGAAATAAAAACCAGAGAATGCAGAAAGCTTTTAAAAATAAGTAGAATGTTCCACAACAGCTAATCAGATTGGCCTACTAACTAGTAATAAGTAAAAATACTTGTAGGAAATGTATTGAGATATTATGGCCTAAATCTGAGTTTGTAGTAGTCTTGCTGAATATCAATCTTTGCTCTTTTGTGCTTGTTTGTTTTCAAGTGTTCTCATCTCTCAGTCTGGATCTGCTTCCTGAGAGGGCTGCTACTCTGATGGTGTATGAAGACGTGGTGCAGATAGTCTCTGGATATCAAGGTAACAAACTCAACCCTCTAATCTGACTGGACAAGCAGTGTTGCAATAATTCTGATATATGGTATAACAGCATTGGAATGCGTCACTTTTTTATCACATATTGTGAGCCACTGTCTTTGTAATTATACTAAAAGTCTTAATGTTATCAACCTAATGTCATCAAATGCAAGTAACTAATTTTGTTCTTAGCTTGGATACCGGAAATCTCAGTATCGGCCGATGCTGATACCAGTGTTTTTATTTGCATAATTAGTTTTGAATATATTTACATTAGTTTGTGGAACAAATTGGAGTACACTTTAATATGTAAAGAAACTCAAGTGATAAAAGTTTTCAGTAATAAAATGGCTTGCCATATAGCACCTCCCCAGAATTTAATAAGCTAACAAACAAATACAATTTATATCTTTATAAGTTAACATCTACCAAGGTTAATAAATGCTGTAAAAAATAGTTAATTGTTAGTTCTTGATACCTAATGCTAAGGTTAACAGATAGAACCTTACTGTAAATGTAATGTCTTGGTCATGGTATCATGTGGCAAGTGTAATAAGACTGTTGTTCTGTACTGTTGTCCACGTGGCTCTTGAGATTTTGTGCTAATTAAAGGTTTCTGGGTGTGCTGTGGTACCACATTAAAATTAGAGGCTACACACACACACACACACACACACACACACACACCAAAAAAGCAAGAATGAGAAAATCAGTCTTTTTTCACTTTTTCTTGTGCTCCTTTCCTCCTTCCTCATGCTATTTTGCTTTGCTCGTCCTCTTGGCAACCTATCTCATTTGGTAACCTGTCCCTCAGTGTGTGTGTGATATGTCTGGAGACAGACGTGTTTATGGGTCTCAGGGGAGCACTGCTGCTGCAGTCTCATTCAGAGTGCTCCCCCAATCCTGCTCCCTGTAAATCTTCAGTCATTCTGCTCTCAGAACAAAAGCACTTACATTCACGAACACAGACTTTGCCAAAACAAAAGCTTTGTTCCTTGGGGTAAAATTGCATAGCTGCTATTGTAATTCTACACTCGGGAACAGTTATCACACACTTTCACCTGTTGCTCAGAGGCTGCATTGCCATTTTGGTACAACACAGCACCACTCTCACATACAGCATCATTCTGAAACCCCTAGATGCTTGTAATCTCATGCTATGAGCTTTACTGTAATATACTTACAGTTGAAGAAGTTTGCATAAACTTAGGTTGAAGTCATTAAAACACTTTTTTTAACCACTCCACAGATTTAATATTAGCAAACTATTGTTTTAGCTAGTCGTTTAGGACATCTACTTTGTGCATGGCACGAGTCTATGGCCTAAATGACCATCGTTATGTTTTGAAGAATAAGGGTGAGGCTTGCAAGCTGAAGAACACCATCCCAATCGTGAAGCATGGGGGTGGCAGCATCATGTTGTGAGGGTACTTTGCTGCAGGAGGGACTGGTACACTTCACAAAATAGATGACTTCTTGAGGAAGGAAAATTATGTAAATATATTGAAGCAACATCTGAAGACATAAGCCATGAAGTTAAAGCTTGGTTGCAAATGGGTCTTCAAAATGGACAATGACCCCAAGCATTCCTCCAAAGTTGTGGTAAAATGGCTTAAGGACAACAAAGTCAAGGTATTGGTGTGACCATCACAAAGCCCTGACCTCAGTCTGATAGAAAATTTGTGGGCAGAACTGAAAAAGCGTGTGGAGCATGGAGGCCTACAAACCTGACTCAGACTGACAGTTCTGTCTGGAGGAATGGGAGATCTGAGATACTTGTGGAAGGCTACCCAAAATGTTTGACCCAAGTTAAACAATTTAAAGGCAATGATAACAAACGCTAACAAATTGTATATAAACTTTTGACCCACTGGGAATGTGAATAAATGCTGAGGGTTAGTTGAGAGTATGATTAGTATAAATCATACTCTCAACTATTATTCTGAAATTTCACATTCTTAATATGGTGATTCTAACTGACCTAAGACATTTAATGTCAGGAATTGTGAACAACTGAGTTTAAATTTATTTGGCTATGGTGTATGTAAACTTCTGACTTCAACTTTACAGTAGGTGTAGTTGAGTGTGATATGCCTGAACTTTTTCTGATAAGTAGATTGTTACTGGAAGATAATGAGTAGGTTCAGTACCTCACTACACCAACACAACTCTCATAAATCCACAAATACAACCCTCAGTAACTCGCAAGTACCTCAATATCCACACAACCCCTTATTACCTCACGCCACCTACAGTGACTAGGTTTTTATCAGTATTGTTAATTTGGTCCACATAACTAATAGAAGCGAGGCTACTGAACTAGTGTAGCTTTTCCAGAAACAAGCAACCTTTTCCAACAGGAAGTGCTTTACCATCATAAAATGCTACATTTGTCGCATTGTGTGGCGAATACAGCAATGGAGCCACACCCAAACCATCCTCTCTCCCTCATGTATCTCTAAAAGATCAAATTAATTTGTTGAATCCTTTTTTTCGTACAGTTCATGCAACTAAACTGGTTAAAATAAAGAATTCCTTTATATTTATCATTGTAAACTTTTCATACTATTGATTCGGTTCTATCAGATAGTTCATGTAAATGAAATGATTCACTAGTTCACTTGAGCCTTGCAAGTGGACTGTGTCAGAAGCCATAGGGTGCTTTCCATTCAGAAGTGATCATCCCTATGCCCTATTCCCTTCGAAGACTTTACCATCCACTGTGAAAGATTTGAAAGGCTCAACAATAATGGTAATTCGGAACTCACTTTTTTTTTTTCTTTTTTTTTTTTTTTAAAGTAATTTTATTTGAAATTCAGTTTAAAGTGATTTTAAACCAAAGTGCCCTTCGGATGGTGATTTTATCCTGTTTGGAATGCAGTTTTCTTTTTTGAAGGGAAATATTTAGTTAATTGCTTGTGTTTATCACTATATTTCAATTCAGTTGCATTAAATAGGATGTTTTCTAGTTTTATTAGTGTACATTAAGGACATTTATGATCAGTGGAATGTGGTCACCCCATTGTTTTTTTTTTTGTTGTTTTTTTTTTTAATGTAAATTCTAATTACTGAATTAAATGGCACTGATTGTTGTATATCTAAAAGAAATTTAAATAGCTTCAATGTAATTGAGCTACTTTTGTTAGCTTTTAGTTGGGGTCGACCGATATGTTTTTTTGTTTTTTGTTTGTTTGTTTGTTTTTTTTCAGGGCCAATACCGATAATGACTATTGGTGATCAAGGAGACCGATAACCGATATTTGGGGCTGATATACATTAGCTGTAAAAATGAACATTTTAGTGTCCAAATTTACACTAACACAAACTCCAACACAAAACATCCTTTAAATGTCTATGGACATGTATTCAATTAAATACTACAAAACAGAACATTTCAATATTATCTTTTGAAAAATACTGGAAAACAACTTATATTATTTTTATTTTCAAAAAATAAAGTGGAGGGAACTCTTAGGAGCATTTCTTTTGAACTGAAACTTTAAAATATATAAAAAATAATTTATTAAATGGCACATAACACAACGTTATGTATTAACATGTGATAACAGATGAGAATCAATGTTATTGGTATTGACACTGTTTAGTCAAGTGCAAAAAGGGTAACAAGATTTTATTCACAATGGAGGTGAAAGATTTAACGCTAGCAAAGTTGAAAGTACGTTTGCTAAACCTCCTAACGTAGGTTAGCGAGCTAGCACTATCAAAACCATCATCAACTATAACATGTAAAAACCATAGACTGTGGTAAAAACACTAACTCATACAGTCGAGTACTCTGTTAAATCAGTCCTTTTCTCTGCCGCCCATCTATATTGCTGCTCACTGTATATCTCCATTATGGTTTACTGTCATTGAAATAACAGTGTCTGCAGCTCTACTATGCGCCGCATCATGTGGCAGACCGGGGGAGAGAGGTAATGCGTTCGGAGCGCGAAAGGGCATTAATGAAGCGTGTTTGGTGCTAGAGATAAATATTCAAAGATATAGCACTGAAAAATCAGTGCTATCTATGCCTCGTGGTCCGGACATAACAGATCTGGGGTCCGCCAATTGGTCGCCGCTGGCATAGAGTACTGTGATGGTTATTACAACTTCACTTCATCTTTCTCTCGCTACTTTCCTTTTTCCCACCTCTCCTCCACGAATGCGGTGTACAGTGTTGATTGGACATATAACCAATCCGATAATACTGTGGGTGGACATTGAGCCAGACCACAAGGAGTAACCTTTCAGAGTGAGGGAGGGCATCAGTGTCAACGGAACGCATTTAAAAAATATTAATGTTAAAAAGGTATTATTTTTCTACCCAATTTGGAATGCCCAATCCTTAATGCGCTCTGAGTCGTCGTGGTGGTGTAGTAACTCGCCTCAATCTGGGTGGCGGAGAACAAATTTCAGTTGCCTCCACATCTGATCTTACCACGGAGACATGGCGCTTGTGGAGGCTTCACGCTATTCTCCGCGGCATCCACACACTACGTGCCCCACCGAGATCGAACCACATTATAACGACCACGAGGAAGTTACCCCACCCTACTAACTACCTCCCTAGCAACCGGGCCAATTTGGTTGCTTAGGAGACCTCACTCAGCACACTCTGGATTCGAACTCGCAACTCCAGGGGCGGTAGTCAGCGTCTTTTACTCGCTGAGCTACCCAGACCCCCCACAAAGGAGCGCATTTTAAAATGTATCCACAATCAGAACAGAAAAAATAACCATTCCGATAATTATAGACAATTATGAAAATCGGATCTGATTATCGTCCACCCCTAGCTTGTAGTTTTTTTTTTGTTTGTTTTTTACTGCAGTTTAACTGCTTTAAGTTATGAGCTGCTTGTAGTTTGGGAAGCTACAGTTTCAAAGAAGCTTTCCTAACACTGTTAAGATGGTTGTTTTGATATAGAATGAGTACTATGTGTTGCGTTTATGATTTATGTTTGTTGTGTCTGTGCATTGGGGTACTGTGTATCGGTGTTGTGTAGGTGTAGTATGGTACATGTTTGTGTAGTTGTGGGAGTTTTGTTGGTGTGGTTGGGTACTAAAGGATGTTTTTTCTCCTTTTTAGTTATGGGATCGTATTGGTGTAATGTATTATTAAGGTTGTGTTTGAAGAATTATGGGGAGTTTTTGGGTTGTGTTGGTGAAGTGGGGTACTGCAGACTGTGTGGGCTAAAACTCTGTGTCATGTCTATGGCATATACTGTAACACTCATCACGATGGAAACATAAATTACATCAAAACTCTCAAGTTCTAGATTAAATCATCTGCTGATCCACTCCATTTAGAAAGGGAGTGAGAGATGGAAGAGAGAGACTGTGCATATGTTATGTCTGTGATACAGCATGTCAGTCATGGATGTAGGATCACAGACCCAACTTATGCTAATTTTTGGCCATCTATTATGGTGTGTATGTATGTGTGTGTGTGCTCTTACATCTTTAGGTTCAAAACTACAGCCGTGGGTTCAGTTCCAGAGAAGAGCATTGAGTCTTCCTTCTAATGCAACATACACTAACCTTACCGCCTTCCTCACAGTGAGCAGTTCAACCCAAGACGCACAGTACTTCCCTTACCTGCAAGGCCTTCACTCCAACTACACGGGTAACACATGAAAGCGAGTGATCTGAGGATTATTTAGTACTGTGTGTATTTGGAGCCTTTATGTTCAGTAAGTGATAGGGAGAGAGGCAAATATTTAAATGCATTATAAAGTGTTTTCCTGATATATTTTAGATACAAGTTATTTTCACACTCATTGATCAATTCTGGTTTTCAGAATATCTGCTTTTTAATATAAAGTAATCCCGCACTGAATAATTAATTATGTTGAACCATTACAGAAGTTCTTTTATCTTTAAATAATAACATGTGCTGCACACAAGTTCACTCTAAGATTAATTAAGCATTTTCTGGTGTGGTTTTAATAATGGATGGCTAATGTATTTCTAGAACTATTTTGGATGACTCATTATTATTATTATTATTATGTAATTTAGGTTTATCATATAAATGTTAAATAAGTGCTTTGAACCCATTTTGTTTACACAACATTTTCTGTCCCTCTTATTTACCCTCTCTGTTTACCCATCTCTCTCTTTCTGGTAGGTAGTGAACGAAATTTTGAATTGACTCCTGTTGCTGCCATCAGTGTCCATCTTTTGGGCAGTGATGGGGCGGAGCTTCACGTCAGTGAGCCAATCAGTGTGAGTGTGCCTCTTCCTGCAAATAGTGGCTTGAAAGAGAATGATCACATCCCTGCCTGGCGGTTTGATCCTAAACTCGGTGAGTTTGTAACACACACACAAACACATATACATTAATCTTAGACTACAGTAGAAATTATAGCATTACATTAAATAGCCTCATAAGCATAAATCACATTAATTAATACAAACATATCATAACTAAAGTCCTGAATTGTTTCACCAATTGTGCTGAAAACCTTTCCTGCCTGAGACAGTGTGTGTGTGTGTGAGAGAGAGAGCGCGAGCGAGAGCGCGAGCATAGATTACTTCAAAGCTCTCCAGATTTCCTGTCTTCCTGATATCTTAGGAGGATAAGCCAAAGGAAAGTGTTCAAACCTGAGCTGGGTGGGAATGGAGCTGGAATATTTTTGAATCTCTAACTAAAACCGTAAGGAACGTTGAGGGGTTACTAAGGTCAAAGTTGGCAGCTGGGAAAGAGCTCTGAAATACTGACCAAATGGAGTTTGGACACACTTTCTTACTCTTGCACCCAAACACATGCACATAGTATTCTTTTATTGCCAGATTAATTTAAGTAAAAATAAATTCAATTTGTATTTGTTTGTGAGAGAACTGGACAGACTGGCAAATAGCATCACTGAAACATCGCTATTTATTCTTTACATTTAAGTTAGCCAGAAATTACATGCGTAGCTAAGCAGAAGATATCTTAAAGGGATAGTTCACCTTAAAATGATAATTACTTGTCCTCATGTTGATCCAAACCCATATGAGTTCTATGGAACGCAACAGAAGATGTTAGGCAGAAAATTAGCCCCGGTGCCCATTCACTTTCAGTCCATTTTGAACCTTTGTGTTTTGAATGAATTTCTAAATGGTGTGTAGCACTGTCTCTCCTCTGAATTTGTTTTGCCATGGTCCGAGTATCGTTGCTTTTTCAGACAAAGGTCTTTACCGCATAAATCTGAACTCTGAATATCATACAGTTTCACTGTGTCTAGACGTTGGGCAGGATGATCATTGTTTTAGTTATAGCCTGAAGCCAGTTTTATTGCACATCGTTTGTTTAACCCTCTCTTTCTCATCATTTTTTTTCCTGTCACATAGAAAACTTTCAGACATCATTCACCCAGCATCCCCAGAGAAGAGAATGTGAGAAATTGTCTAATTATGGAAATTGAAAGTGTGCACAGAGCTCACATAAGGAACTATTTTGCAGTACTAGTCTGTTGGGACACATCGTTCCTACTTGTAATGATGAATTCTTCCCATCTGATATAAATCTGGCACACATACAGTCATGCTTTTGGAGGTGTCATGCTTTTTTTTTTTTTCTCTCTCTCTCTCTCTCTCTCTCTCACTGTTTAGCTTTGCAGATGCTCCCCAACAATGCACCACAGCCAGCAATTTATTATGATGGTTAATTGGTAAAATATCTGTCAAATCAATTACATAATCAAATTAAGTGTGGGCAGATGTATACACTTTCATTGGAAGGATTTTGCTCAGGTGACATATGTTGTTTAAATTTAAACTGTACACATACACATATCTCTGCGGATTTAAAGCTTAAGTTTAAAACCACAGTTGGAATCATCTGGCAGGTAGCACTAGCTGTTTGAACGCTGGTCTAATTTATGATGCATGAAACACAATTTCAGGCTTTGCAGCAGAAGCCTTAGTCTCTGTAGCTCGCTCACACACCTGCAGGAAGATTAAAAAATGTAGCTTTGTATGTGGGAAGCAGAAAGACAGACAACAACAAAGATGAGAATATGTGCGCACGTGATTTTCAATGACTTCTATTCCGTAAGCTCTGACTCTTAACATCTTGTATTTTGGATGGCCCAGCTGGCATGAACAGATGCCACACATAGACAATACCACAATACAGGCAGGTGTGTTGTGAGATGGTTATAGAAGCTCTATTTCAGGAAGCATCTCATAGATGCAGAGTAAGATAAAGTAAATTGTAGACGTGTTCCAGCTAGTATCTGCTCTTTTATATGTGCTCAGAATCAAGAAAATACAGATTTCAGACTCTGACGTGGTTTGCTGGTGTACAGTATATTCATACTAAAAACTCTGAATTAGAGACATGGTAAATTAGGCATGCTTTTAACATATCTGTGTGAGTCAATATACAGTGGGGTCCAAAGAGTCTACATAAAATCTGTCATTTAAAATTCAATTGAAACCTGGAAATAAACAGTGTTTTAGGATTTTGAAAATGGAGGGGAAACAATGTGCTCTTTAGAACATTGTAAAATCACACTTGGATCATCTGGTTTTGCACACATTTCTGGAGTTCAATGCATGCTGTCTTAAAATGCTGATTGTACTTTTTGTATTTTCTATTTGTTTTTATTAAGTGGTCATGACAGGAGGAATCCAATTTTCCTTGATCTTTTACTATATAAGAGGTCATTGTAATATAAAATCATACTGTACATTTCAGAACTCATAACTTTCTCCTCATTGCAAATGAGTGTTTGTTTAACCCAAGCTGCCAAAAAAATTGTGATGTCACTCTGTAGTAGAAATTTGCATCTGACCACATCCACAACAACACATCAACGCCTACTTTACCTTATCACTGAACTTCTGTAGCCCTGCCCAGTAGCGGTGAGCAGTGAGATGCCAGTGAGAGAGCAGGTCAGTCAAGAGCAGAGAGCAATCATAACAGTGGGCATTTACTTTCAAGTCTTCAAGGAGAAGCAGCAACAGAACCTAGCGTTTCTGAAACTGGGTCAGAATGAGGGTGGAATACGATCATGTTTTACAACAGGTTTTTGTGCAAACAACTTTTATTATAAGTGAACCTCAAGGAACAAATTAAAATATTTAAAAAGGCATGTCATTACCCCTTTAAATTAGGAAAGTTTTTCACAAGTGGACTTTGAACCCCACTGTAGCGTTTTTGACCCCACTGTATGTCTGAATCACAGCGTGCAGGAGAACGGGAGATATAGAATATAGTATTTCTATAGGGAGGGAAGGAAATACAGGAATTCAGCAAGCCTTCAAAGTAATTAAAATTCAAAGCACCAGACCCCGTCTCTGGACTGCACTATTATCAAGGTTGTCTCCTAGCAGCTGCTTATAAACAGAACAGAGAACGAGGTGGAAAACTGTGACTGTCGCTAACTTGATTCCCCCTCTTAGGGCACAGAGATGTGAGCTGGTTTGTTGTCTACACTGCATGGGGACACAGGAACATTAGTGAATATAGAGACTAGATTGAAAATCCCCTGGCATTACACGGCATATTAAGATAGCTGTTTCTTCCAGTGATTCCTAATAAGAGCACAGCACTGAAATTGTGTTATGCTGTGTAACATAGTAAACAAAGTCACGTGGTTTCATATGTGGGTATGACATGAAATACTAGCTTAATTTTTACTCGTATTTATATGAGTCAATGTCCCTTGGTGTCGTAGTTATACAAGAGTAGTCTACTACTAAAAGGACGATTTGTACAACTCCAATAAAAAAAGTTTGGTAAATAAGGAATATAAATGCTTTATCAAAGATATGAGCTCCATATTTCTGGTTTTAAACTTTGTTCTGAATGCCCTACTCTATTCTATTTTAAAAGCATTACTGTATGCACAATTTGTTGTTTGTTTTTAGGGATGAGTCCAAACTATTGTCCATGGGAATCAACAGCTTGTCACCAATGTTGTCTATAGAGCTAAACTTGTTATGAACCCAGAATATTCTTTCACTGTGCCTGACGTTACATCCTTTGCCCAGGTGGGGAGTGATCTGTCATCATTACTGCCATGACGTGTACAATATTCCTGAGTGATTTTCTACTCTGGGCTGGATGTGTTTTGTGGTGCAATTTCCAATGGAAATAGTATTAAAGCCCGTTCACATTTGTTAGAACCTTGAGAAAATATATTATGAAATACCAACTTAAAAAGAAAGATACTTTGCATAATACAGAGCACAAAGCATATGAACAAAGCTTTCTCAGGCTAGCAGATTGAGAGATGGCAGGGTTTTGGGTGTGACTGAGTGAGCGTGGGAAAATGTCTTGTGACGTTCTTGTATTAGGCAGTGTGCACAAACAGCTATGTGTAAATTTAAGTATTGATTGTAAGCAATTCGGAATCAAGTTCCTGCCTCTTTCCTCAGTATGTCAGCATTTTGCTTACCACACTGTGTTTGCGACCTGTGCAGTGGCCAATGGAAAGTGCATGTGTGCGTGTTTGCTGATCTGGCATTAAATCAGATCAATATAAGTGCTGTTACAAACGGAGAGAGGGCAAAATACTAAAACAAACCAAAATCATGAATTTTAGACCCATGTGACTATAATTCTAAAGAATACACTTAGCAGAATGCCCAAGCTGCTCTTTCCCATACATTGAAAGCTGATGGGGACTAGGGAAAGCTGTGATCACCTTTCAGTTTTGTTGAAAGCATTTTGTTGCATTGATTCATTGATTCAAAAGAAAGTCAAGTTTTGGAATAACCAGTAAATGATGAATAAGGGTAAATTGTCCATTTTAAGTTCTCGTCATCCTTTCCTCGACATAGAGTGCCACCAAGTGGCCATTGAAAATAGCAACCCAGCCTAACATACTATAAATATGTCAAGCAGGTTAATTTAACATATACATTCATTTCAAACTCACTTGAAAATGAAAATACTTCCATTGAAATCACATTTGAACTGTTTACTTGAATTGAGAGTGCACTTCAAGCCAGATTCAGATCCTGATTGAGGCACTTCCTGTGGCAAGAGAGTTTAGTGCACTTGGCAAGGCTTTAATCCCTGTCTGACCCAGCAAACAAATTGGCAATGCATCTAGACAGGATAATGCAGTTGAAAGTATAATGAGTGCATTGTACATAATCAATAAAGAAACTTGATAAGTGAAAAATACAATAGATATAAAGTGTTTTGACTGTGCTAGCTGCACTGCCTGCTCTCACAGCACAGCTCAACCACAGATGGTCTGAGACAGGGTGGTAGTGAGTGCTTAAGATTTTTACAATTACTAGTTTAGCATCCCTGTGTGATTTTAAAAGATCATTCTTGTATTTTGTTGTGTTCTAGTTGTGAATTTGCTGTCTAACCGTAACCAAAGGTTTGAGACCACCAGTAAAAATGCTTCTCTTTCGCATTTTCTTAATTGAATATAATTTTCTTCCATTGCAGTTTATATTATCAGCATAACTATTTTCAAAACTTATTGTTTTAGTTTTTTGCATTTGGTACATCCACCTTTTGCTTGTACTGTATGACAGCATGCACCCAACATGGCATGAATTCCATAAAGAGCAAAACCTGATAATCCGTGTTATCTCATCATAATTTGATAATATAACAAAGCATTAAAAAAATCTGATCATTTTCAAGTTAACATGGTCATGACGTTTGCATAATAATAAGTGCCCTAAGAATAGTGCAGAATTTGACTTCTTTATATTTCTTCATAATTCTTCATTTTGTGGTATAATGTTTTTAATTTTAAATGAAAATATCCAAGATTTTTTTTTATTGTATGTCTGTTAACTGTGTGTGGTTATGTGTGTGCAGGAGCCTGGCTGAAGAGCAGTTTGGGTTATGTTCAGAGAGAAGGGAAGCAGTTAACTCTCACATATATTGCCCCTCAGCTTGGCTATTGGGTGGCAGCCATGTCTCCCATAAATATGGGTAATATCATTTACTTCTAGTGTTTAGTATTCCTTATTTCTCCACATTATTCTCCAAATCCGGATGACTTTGCTTTATTTGAACTTGATGTCCATTAATGCACAGAAAGGAGCCCGACAGGCAGACAAATAAGTACTGTGCTGCAGACAGAGTTATTGACTTATATATTTGCTTACACATTCACATTCATTGCACATTGTTTGCTATTCATATCCATCAATTGAGAATATTATGTCATTATGTGGAGAAACAATTTAGTTCTGTGGACTTTCTGCATGAAAACGTAGTTTATAGAAAATCTACTGTGTGAAAGCGTTCTTGTAAATGTTATATACTGTAAAGTGGAGGTCATGAGGACACACAAGGACAGTGAGACCGGATATTCAGAGGAAAAAAATAAATGCATGGATTCCCCTATGCTCAACACTTTGTTCAAACAGGCTACAAACATTGTTTGGTGTGTTCTATGGCTGCAGCGGTATACCGGTTTCACTGGCCACACTAGGAGGCGTGAAACATACCGTGAAAATCTCATACCTTTGCAACCCTAGTGCATTCATAAATCCTTTTATTTTATTTGTATTTATTTTTTGTAGTCTTAACAGCAAAAATCACATGAAATTTGGTATTTACAAATCTGATCCAATGCATCTGGTTTGTGTTTGGGACACAATACATATGTAATGCCAAGCAAAGTGTGCAATATTGTATAGAGCTGTCTTAATACACTAGTTTTCATAATTAGTAAACAATGTGACATTCACTATGTAATAACTGAGTGAACGAGTCCGTGATTTTGGACACAGCATATGCATGAATGCAGAAAATCCATATTCTGCTTATGGCCTTGTGAGTACAGCACCATGGAGTGATGATAGTTATGAGGCAAAATTTCCTTTTGTTTTCCTTCTACCTTCCTTCTCTACACAATAACAGCTGATTTCAGTTGTTGAGAAAGTTGATTGAGAATGTCTTATGACTATCACTAACACTTACATCATTACTAAATCAACTGATGTAGATATATTGAATATAGACTATGCGATCTGAACAAACGGATCAGTTCACTTGCAAAATAGCAATGCATCCACAAAGGACTTAAGATCTGATTTGTGTGCAGTGTGAACAAGCGTGTGTGTTCTATTGTAGGTCCTGTGGTGGCGAAGGACATCAGCACTTATCATACAGTCTTCCTGCTGGCCATACTAGGAGGCATGGCCCTGATACTGCTTTTCCTGCTCTGCCTTCTCCTCTACTATTGCAGGTGTATTTTTTGACAGTGGGAGCACAAAACATGATCAAAATCTCACTGAATGCTGAGTAAATATTTTGTTGGCATTTGAGATGTAGTGCTGTCTAATGGTACAACTTTGCAAGCTCCCAGCTAACAAATGAATGCTCTTAAAACATTTTCCAAACATTACATTGTAGCTGTGGAAACATGAAAATGTTTTCTTAATGTGATTAGAATGTTATTTAGGTTTGCATAACATTTCTGAAAATGCAAAACTTCACGAAAGCTTAATTTGCCAACCTCTTTATCATTTTTCACTCTCTGAAAAATAAATCTGCATAGTAATGTAGTTTAAAGGACATACAAACATTGCACTGTTAAACATATTATCCTAACATAATGAGAACTTACTATTAACTTATAAGTTAATAACATTATAAGGGTGTTTCTTTAACATTATTTTAACAATGTTTGTTCCTAACCTTAACATAACATTAGCCAAAGTGGTTGGAACATTCCCTGTTAGGTGTGTTAGACATGTTTCTGTGATTTCAGGAGGAAATGCACCCGCTTGCGGCCTGCCCACAGGAAGTTCACTTTGTCCTCAGCTCTAGATGGCTCTAAACGAGACCAGGCTACTTCCATGTCCCACCTTAACCTCATTAATGAGACTCACCTGGATCACAACAGAGCGGAGCCGGACATGCACACACCTATGCTTAAACCCACACCCTACGACTCGCCCACCAATGAGCTGGCAGCTTCACAGGATGAGCTCCATAGTCGAGGATCCAACCACTATAAACACTCCGTTGAGATATTTCCACTCAAATCAGCTTGTTCAAACATTCCCTCTGATGGCTATGATTATGCCACACATGGGGAGTACCGACGCAGCTACACCTCCATCAGGACTTCATCTGTCCATCCCCTCCACATGTCTGTCTCGTCCTCATCCCCCCATCCTTTGCATCTCGCCACCTCAGCAGGACGTCTCTCTTCAGAAAGTAAATCGAGCTTTCGTGATCCACGTCTCTCTCCTGTTACAGCCACATTGACAAGTCCTGTAGGATCCCCAGAGAGAGAACAAGGAATTGAGTGGCGACCGACTGATTACATGCTGTCTCGCTCCGTAGACCACCTAGAGCGACCTGCGCCCCTTCCCCGACCCGGAGCCCTGCTCTGCTGCACCTCTGAACTACAGGTCAGCCAAGGGGAAGAAACCTATCGCAAGGCCCGCCCTACGCTCGTCATCCCTGCTCACTACATGCGACTCCCCGGGACACACCCCCTCTCGGGTCAGGCCCTCCTCCTGCAGTCAGATGAACAGAGCGAACTGGAAAGCATTCAGGCTGAGCTTAGTGCATGCCATCAGCCCCAGGGCCAAGTGCCACACCCATGGGTTAAAGGCGAGCTAGAAGGAAGGACACAAGGAGTTGGGGAAGACCAAGGCAGAGGAGTGGACGAATGGACACTACAGACGGCAGCTGTTCCTGCAGATCTTTCCATCCCAAATTCCCTCAATCAGGCAGGCCTGGATGTTGTGCAGATGAATGGTGAAGATCAGCTTCTGGCCGAAAAGACTTTGATGGAACTTCGAGGAGGAAAGCCTCTCCCTCATCCGAGAGCTTGGTTTGTGTCTTTGGACGGCCGTTCCAATGAGCACATCCGTCATTCCTACATCGACCTGCAGAGGGCAGGATGCAACAATAGTTGTGTAGGAAGCAATGACGCCAGTCTGGACTCTGGGGTTGACATGAGCTATGTCACGCCTGGACGGCGTGTTCGCGACACTATCAAAGTTCAAGGACGAAACAGAGTCAGATCTGAAAAAGGGGCCCAGCCTGCAGTGCCTATGGTCGAATACGCACCATTAGTGTTTGTAGAGGATACAAATACAAATGTAGGTGCTAGCAGTAGCCCCACTCAAGTTGGCAGTCCTGAAGAAAACTCAGAAAGGCCTTTACTGCAGGAAAGAGAGAAGGCGGAGGAAGAAGAAAAGTCTCTGTCAACCCCATTGCCTCCTTTACTTTCTCCGCAACTTCCTTCACCACCTCTTCTCCCTGAGCCTGTGGATGATACACCAGAGGAGACCGTGACAGACAGCGAGGTTTTTAGGACTGAGGACACTCAAATGCACACAAGCAATAGCCCACCAGACAACCTGGTCGTCCCTGATGACAGCGGAGAAGACGATAACAAGAAGAGCCCTTGGCAGAAACGAGAGGAGCGACCACTACTGGCCTTTAACGTAAAATGACGCATAATTTAAAGGAATGTTCCGAGTTCAATACAAGTTAAGCACAGTCAACCGTATTTGTGCCATAATGTTGATTACCACAAAAAATTATTCTTGTCTCATTTCAGTAAGGCACTCACAGTGGTGTTAACATGATTTAAGGGCAATCTTTTTTCGAATAAATGAGTAAATGAATAAATTACATTTTTTTTGTGACAATCAATATAATGCCACAAATACTTTCAAATGATCTTCGCTTGTATTGAACCCAGAACAATCCTTTAAGTGTTTCCCCTGTCTTCCCCAGCTGGACTGTTGAATGGAGTTGCAATGAAAGCCAAGCAAGCCATAGCACAAATTAATATTGGAGCAGTTCTGCCTCACATCTGTGAGTGAGAGAACGAACTGAGTTTCCAAAGCAAAAAACACCATTAAATTCCAACACTTTGATGCACAACTGCTATGACTTTCCTATAAACACACTTTGAGGAAAAGATGTTCCATGAATCATTGCAAGCCATTGTATTAAAGGTGAAATGTCATTTAAGCTTAATGAGATGCTGCTGTTTTTTAGCAATATGACATCTAGTGGCAACATGTGTACACTGCAAAATGTCACCACTAAGTGCTTCCCAGCACTTACTTGAACATTTATGGGATGACCGGCAGAATGTCTTCCATGTCTTAATAGGTTGTAAAACATGATGTAAAAACACCATAATGGAATCATTTTGCTTCACAATCTAAATCTCTGTTTCCTTATTTGTGGTTCTGTTGATAGTGGAACACATCTTAAGCTTTAAAGACCAAATAAGTTTACATAATGCACCATTTGTTTCTTTTAATCTGTCATTTTGGATGTGTTGAGCACATATTTACAAATGTACTTTTCCTCAAACTCTTAAGACTCAGTGACATTTTTGAAGCCATCAGTGCTGGGGGGGGCTATAGACAAGCAGACCCGCCTTGAAAACAACTCCTATGCATTGCTTTTAACTGAAGGATCATGAAGCTTTAGATGCCTCTTTTTTATTTTAACCACTGTATTGTAATTTCAGTTATTTTTGTGAATATATTTTATTCAAGTTGTTTAATAATTGTTATTTTTGTTTGGCCTTGCCTTAGTGTGAGTGAGGTGGGCTGCACTTTCAAATGAGGGCTTGATGCACACATGCAAACACACATTCACTCACATGATTAGCCACCAGCTTTTTGTTCCCAAACTGAAATTCTGTCTTAAGTGCCTTTTCTAGCAACCCTAATTATCCACTTATATTAACCACTTTATCAGTTTGTGTCATATAATTTGACATTTTTTGCAATTTATTGACTCCATTGACATTACACAGTTGCATTACACACCCCTATTCCTACTGATATCTTTGTGTCCTATTGAGTGTTTTAATGTTGTGTCTTGGTATACATTTTTAGGTTCTGTCTAATGATTGATGTCTGGAGATTTTTTTTCCCCATGTGTTATGTATGTACATAGTCATGCAACCAGTAGTTTATGCCTATGAGAGTGTGTGTTGCTATGTGTATCTTTGTGTCTTCTGCAGACATGCTATGCAGTGTGTATATGGTTATGTAGGATTGAAAGTGTTGTCATTTTGGTTTGTTGCCAGGGTAACCACTTGGTAAGAATACTTGTCACTCTCAGCTATTCAGCAATCTACTTGGAATGTCTGGACTGGTTACTTGTATAATAATTCAGGCCTATTATCCCAATAAAGCCAAAAATCTAGTCAACACTATTTGAGCATAATTTACCTATGGCTGATGGAAGAGCTTAAGATCAAATTATAAACACAAGAACCATCAGTGTCACTTTGTCGAATTAAAGAGACTTAATAACCATGAAAGGTTGCTGACTGACTGCACTGAATGAATGGAATGGAGGGCTCTACGGTGATGTTAAATGTATGAGAAATGCAACTTTTTGAAACTTGACAGCCAGTGTAACCTGGAGAAATCACAGTTCAGTAAACCTGCTTTCAGTATTTTGATGGAATTTTGACTTTGGTAAAGAAAGCAGTTTATTTATGTATATTTTACACAACACCAGCATATTGGTGTGCACTATAATCTGTCCAAGTGTATTTAAAAAAAAAGAGACAAACCACCGAAATAAATAATTGAAATATAATGAGTATCAAAATAGGGTGTAATGAAAAAATGATTGTAGAAGAGTAATAATCCTTAAATATAATGAACAAATATTGAAGTATTACAGTGATTCTACTTGTTTCGATTAGGACTTTAATTACAAGCTCAATAAATTCTTAATTTGTGTTTTAGAAATCTATTAATTTCCTTTAGATTTTGAGTAATAGTAACTGCTTTGCGTGTGACAAAATAAAGGATTCACAGGCTGTGTATTAGAATGTGCATGGACGGGATCTATCCCAGTTTTCCTAATAGGAAGTACAGATTTTGTTTACATTTACAGTACATTTAACTTTTTGTGATGGTATGGATGTCATTTAAGAAACAAAGATGTTAAAATTCAACTGCTTGGTTTGATATAGCATTGTCTGGATAACTGTGGAGAGTGAGCAAAACGTTATATTTACAAACTTACATTTAGGAGGCCACCACTCTAAACAAGCCTTAATAATTAGTCACTTTTTTGTCATTTTAGAAAACACTACTATAAATTCCCTCAAGTTCAAGAATGCATTAAAGTAATCATTTATATGCTCTCAATTGTTGTCAAAAAGCATGTTTAGATATAACATATGGACCCAAATATATCAGTTTAAATCCGTAAAAAAAAGTACATGATCACGTCCGTCTGTCCTTTTCTCGATTCACAGTCTCGTGTGTTGTTAGTGGAAACAATCGCTAGACGGTACTGTTTTGCGTCGTGTTTATTGAGTGGTCTTGTCGTGAGGATTTGCAGCAGATTCATCCATGATGGCGGAGGACAGCGAGTCCGCGGCCAGCCAGCAGAGCCTGGAGCTGGACGACCAGGACACCTGCGGTATCGATGGAGACAACGAGGAGGAAAATGAACACAGGCAGGGGTGAGGCACATGATGGCATGCTTTGAAGCACTGGGGTTTGTGCGCTGACAGACCGTCGTGCTTTAACTGCTCGAAAGATGTAAACAAACGGCTAGCTTAGCAACCAGGTGACCATCAGGACAAAATGTGTATTTTTAAACGAACTTGCTAATATAAGAGTTAGAGTTCATTGTGTAATGCTTCTATGACGATATTTATATTTATATATATTTAAATGGCTCTGATAAGTATAGACATTTACTATAAGCTGCCAGTTACGTTTGAATCAAAGTAGTTCGCTTTTGCTAGCTCGATATTAATGTGAAGGATTTATTAGAGCTCAGCGCCCAATCAAGTACTTAAAGCTCATGTCTACTATATTTTCTAGACATGTTTGGTATCCTATGACGTTTTTAAGTCACTATCAATTTTCTATTTAGATGATAGAAATGGAAAGCATCTGTCTGGTTATATTAGTCTCTGTCCATTACCTCTGAACAATACAAATATGCTTGACCCTCTTTATAAGCTGAGCTGCATTGCAGTCTGTCAACCATCTTTCTCAGCTGAAGGATCGAGGATGATGATGTCCCTTTTGAACGTGTGTTCCGCTGTTGTCAGGCAGACCAGGCAGCATCCCTCAGGCAGCCACATAAAGTTTGACCTGCTTACGTGTACAGACAGACACTTGCTTTATTATGGTTTTCTGTGGCAGTCACCGTCCAGGCTATTGTTATACATGATCAGTGTACTTGGCACTCTCCTGCTATGCATATCTTTGGTTGTAAGTCTATGTTTTGCGTGACAGATTTCTCTAAAAGTTAGTATGCATGTGTCAGTAAGTTGTTGTGATTTTCTTTAGGAGTCCTGGAGGAGAGCTCGGTGCAAAGAAGAAGAAGAAGAAACAGAAGAGAAAGAAGGAGAAACCAAGCTCAGGAGGAACCAAGTCTGATTCTGCCTCTGATTCTCAGGAGATAAAGGTTTTTACTTTGAAATGTATTATGAATTCTTGGATGTGGTCAAATGGCCGTACTGTAAATCTCCCTCCGTTGCTGTGAAATCACTGAGTGGATTTGCTTAAGCTCATTCTCGGCCAATTTACAAATACAAACATTAACTTTCCCTATGTTCCTGTCCCAGAACCCTGCCATTCCCATGCAGAAACTACAGGACATTCAGAGGGCTATGGAGCTCCTATCCACCTGTCAAGGTCCAGCCAAAAACATAGAAGAGGCCACAAAGCACAAGTACCAGTTCTGGGACACTCAACCCGTACCCAAACTAAGTGAGTCATGCATTAGCAAGGCACTAATGAAACAATCAGGTGTTTGATTGCAACATTGCAAATGTAAGCAACTTGGCAAAGCTGCAGTAGTCAGAATTTGGACAGTGAATTCCCAGCACCATGTCCAGCATTAATCCTGCAACTGTTTTGCAGGCAAATTAATTTATGAAGTATTCAGAAAATACAGACTCTGCTTGTGTTGGATCAATAGACCTCACAAATGCACTGTAATAGAATTCCCTCTCTTTCTTTGTAGATGAGGTTGTGACAACTCACGGGCCAATTGAACCGGATAAAGAAAATATCAGACAAGAGCCATACTCCCTCCCACAGGGCTTTATATGGGACACACTGGACCTCAGCAATGCTGAAGTGGTATGCATGAGAGAGAGTCCACTGTAATATGTATGACTGATTGTAGAAAGGATTTAATTGCTAATCTTTGAAGTACTAGAAAGTTCTTTGACAAAATTATGGAATTTTCTTTTTCTGTTTTGTAGCTGAAGGAGTTATATACTTTGCTGAATGAAAATTATGTTGAGGATGATGACAACATGTTTAGATTTGACTATTCTTCTAACTTTCTGAGATGGTAAGTGATCAATGTTTGCGTTTTATTTTATACCATCACTGTGAATCTTTAAGTGGTTAATCTGCTCAGTATATAAATGTAAGAGTTGATTTTATTAAGAGTGAAAAATTCCTCATCATTGTGTGCGTGCGTTTGTGTGTGTGGTTTGTGATCTCACTGCCATGTTTGATCCCATTCTTGGAACAACTGATCATTCTGTCCATCTGAGATGTTGATTTCAGAAGTAGTATGTTTGCTGATTATTACACATAGTAATGAATGAATAGCCAATAGACCTTATTCACAGTAGCACCATATAGATTTTTGACGGGAATGAAAATAAGGCTTTATAAGGATTGTTCACCCAAAAATAAAATTCTCTCATCATTTACTCACCCTCATGCCATCCCTGATGTGTATGACTTTCTCTCATCTGCTGAACACAAACAAAAGTTTTTAGAAGAATATTTCAGCTCTGTAGGTCCATACAATGTAAGTGAATGGGTGCCAAACATTTGAAGCTCCAAAATCCACATAATGGTAACATAAAGTACTCCAGATGATACTCTGGTAATTAAATCCATGTCTTCAGGATTCATATGATAGGTGGGGGTGAGAAACAAATAAATATTTAAGTCTTTTATTTATTTATTTTACTATAAATCCACCACTTCACTTTCCCATTCTTCATGCGTTTTTGGTGATTCACATTTTTTGTGCATATCACCGCCTACTGGACAGGGAGTAATATTTATGATAAAAAATTACTTAAAATGTATCTGTTTATCACCCACACCTATCATATCAGGTCTGAACACATGGATTTAACCACTGGAGTCATATGGATAATTTTTATGCTCCCTTTATGTGTATATTAAAGCTTCAGAATTTTGACACCCATTCAGTTGCATTGTGAGGACCTACAGAGCTGAAATATTCTTCTAAAAATCTTAATCTTAAGGTACCAAGTCGTTACTAAAATAAAAAAGATGTAACAATACCAGTGATTCTACAGTACCGGTAGTAATGAGCACCGATTTAATTAAGTAACCGCACACTGTGTTACTGACACATGACTGCTTTAAAAGCTCACACACTTATTTGAACGTGCTCTGTTGCTCCTTTTACACTGAAATGCACAACTAACCAAACTAAAATCGTAATATGTCCTAGTGTGATTATTAAACCGTGAAATGCTGCAATCTGAGTCTGTATGAGCTGCTTGAGCTTTAAATGAATATGTGAAGCAGACAGCTCATACACTGGCACCACAGACTATGAGAATCATTCACGTTGTATGATAGATGACAGAGCAGAACACTAATCCAATTTAAAGCATTATTTTTATATAATTTATATAATGAAATCACAGCATTTGCACTTTAATGATCACACTGGGCCATGTAGCAAACTGAAGTTAAACTTCAGTCAAAATAAAATCACTACACACAAAAAAAGCTAATTGCCTGAAATTGAAGAAATTGCAACATAAATATATTATAACTGTATAGTAAAATGTAATCCTCACTGTAGAAATAATATTAATAAAAAAAATGATTAATAATGATTGTAATAATAAAAATTACGTTTAATATCACAAGCAAGTGTTTTTTAAAAGTTTGCTAAAAATGCAATGGTATGTTGACAAGTATTTATTTATTTTTTTACTTTTTAAAAGTTTAAGGATTTTTTTTTATTATTAGACACCATTTTGATAATGACATTAAATTAAACTAAAACATGGAATTCTGGAAAAAATCATTTAAGAAATACAAGGAAAAAATTAAACAGATTTCAGTAGGTCCCTTCTTAAAAACAAAGTGTTCGAAACACTTGAAGGAAACATGCATAGCTTTTAATTTATTATTATTTAATTTATTATTTAAAATGTAACTTTAGGCTATGTTAGTGTTCAATAGCACATTATCATATTAGCAATTTTTTTTTCTGTGAAATTGAAATTGGTATCAAGGACCATGAAATTTCACTGGAATCGGTACTATAAGGCTGGCACCGGAATGTCTACACCCAAAAGGCTCTATGAGAGACAACGTCATAAAACTCACACAGAAGAGCATCTCCACCTGAGACAACGCACCCTACTGATTAAAGACCATAAAACACAAATCTCACATCTGACCTCTATCTGCTCTCTCACTTCCTCGCATTAAGGACACCAAAAACTAAGTTTATCCTGTTCTGTAATGTAAAGGTTTTCTGATCATTCATGTTTGGTATCATTCAAGAAGTCTCAGTGCAACTGGTAAAACGGTCTCATTCCCTTTCAGCAAAGTCAAATCACAAGTAAGTTTTAAGAACTTAATAAAACTTATAACTTAAAATACTGCATTCTATCAGAGGCATGACCCCTCCCAGGTCTCTCACAGAGACCAGATGCTGTATGCAGATTAGATGCATTCTTCTAACATCAAAAGACCTTCTAAATCACATGTTTCAAAGGTCCACCTTCAAACCCTTAAATTATAAACCAAATCCTGGATAGCATCAAACATACACATCTGAAATAACAATAGAATTGCTTGGTATTTAAGGAGAGATGGCAAAGGAATCGGGGAGTCTGAAGTCAGATTATCCCACACAGTTGATGTGTAGTTTTAATATAGTAAGACAGATCTCCCATGCTTGCCATTGCATGTAGTCTTGCCAGGTATGTTTCTTTGACTTGTCTTATATTTTTTAGGAATGTTTGTTTATTCTGATTTCTAAAATCCTACCTGGCAAATAAATTGTATTTATTCTGTATTCCTCTGAAATCATTTATTCTTGTTACCGCAAACTTATGTGCAGGATAATGATAAATGGAGCTTTAATATCAAGTAAACCATTTAGAAGAGCCAGGTAGGACAGCCACCTAGGATAGCTGGGTAGGAGAAAAGTCATTTAAAGACTCTCAGTCACTGTTCACCACCCTTCTTAGCAAGTTGTATGTACTTGACTAAAGTATCGTCTGGTCATGAGACAAGCCAAACCAGATGATATTAGTTAATGCTACAACCGCTGACTAAGAACTGAACTGGCTATACTGATCGAAAGGACAAAGAAGATGATTTAGAGTAATCAATAACTTAATGTTATATTAAAACAATGATCAGAAAGTAATTAATTGAGTCAGAGTAATATTAATAACAGAATCCATTTGTAAAGTGTAAATTAACAATAATTGCTTTACTCAGGAAAGTGCTCAGGAAAGACAGAAAAATGCAGTGACCTTCAAAGGGAAGGTCTAATGAAGTTCCACTCAGACTTCTGAAATTTTGGTACCGTGACAACACTAGTATAGACTTCCAGTCTCTTTAATGGTGTGCACTATATAAAACTGTTTAGTTCCTAGATCACATCTAATTTTGTTCAATTTGTGTTTTCTGGAGTATTTTGTCTACAACAGTACAACCAATTGAAGTGACTGTAAAGGCCTGGGTATACTTTGTTTTTGTGCGTTTAGGATCGGATCATGGCCGGTCATCTGCGTTGCCTTTGAAATTATACTCTACTGATCACGAGCAAATACGAACGTGTTCGACGCATGCACACTACCACTACTTTACGATAATAGATATGTGCGCGGACTGTGCTGATAATGAAATTTGTGTCATGCATACTGTGCATGAGCGATCAGCAACGCGGACAACCAAAGTATACTTTGGCCTTAAATTTATCCCACACAGCCTCATTGTCGTCAAAACTGAACTAACACTGCTACTTTCATTCGTTGTCTTATTTGTCTCCAAATACACCATTTCCCTACCTCTCAATTGCTGTCGGTCACTATAAGGGCATTACGACCCCCGGGTTGGCTGCCCCAGTGGCACTGTGGTGTGAGGGTTTCGTCCAATAAGAAACTGGTTGGGTTCATCAGTGCCATTCCTGCCGACATCCACATCTATGACACGTGAGTTTAGGCCTTATCATGACAATACCTAGTCTGAAAACCTAGACACTTTCAGGGCATCAGAAGCAACGTTTACAGCCAGTTGTTAACATCACTGATCACTAATTCTCCTTGCTTTGTAAGGTTGAAGAAGATGGTGGAGATAAACTTCCTGTGTGTGCATAAAAAATTGCGCTCAAAGCGTGTTGCTCCTGTACTAATCCGCGAGATCACACGGCGGGTCAATTTAGAGGGAATTTTCCAGGCTGTTTACACTGCTGGTGTGGTCCTGCCAAAACCCGTGTCCACATGCAGGTACCAAATCAGAGTCTAAACAGCTGGCTTGCTGCCATAATAAATCATCATGTATTGCATACTGTATATCCATTCCTACATTGAAGGAAAAGTTCACCCCAAAATGAGAAGCTCATTCAATTTTGGATTTGAACTCACCTAAGCATACTTAACATCCCCTATTGTGTTCTGAAGAAAAAAAGAAATTCATACAGGTTTGGGACAACATGAGGGTGAGTAAATTGTTAGAATTTTCATTTTAGGTGAACTGTTCCTTTCCTATTCCTTTAATTGCATTTGGGCGTTTAGATGCTGGTTTTAAGCATTTTAGAGAGGTGTTAAACTTGTTAATATTTGTATCTTTACAGATACTGGCATCGCTCTCTAAACCCCAGGAAGCTTGTGGAGGTGAAGTTTTCCCACCTCAGCAGAAACATGACGCTACAACGAACAATGAAACTCTACAGATTACCTGATGTAAGTGATGTGTGTTGTTTGGCCTATTGCCACTTTATTGACAGTAGACAGGAAATAATAGGGAAGAGAATGGGAATGGCATCAAGAAATGTTGCAAGATAGACTTATACTCACCCCCCACAAGCACAACAGCTCATCCACAGCCCTGACATGATGTACTGAAAAAGAGTAGAAATTGCTATAAGTAGCCTAATTCATGTGCACAGTGAGCCAAGCAGTATGCTCTTATTAATCTTGTTGTTTATTTCTTCAAACCTAATTTGTTTCAAATTTTTTGTACTTTATAGAGTACACGTACCCCTGGTTTGAGGCTGATGGTAGAGGGGGATGTAAAGCAGGTGACATCACTCCTGAAGAAACACCTAAGTCAGTTTCACCTGCGGCCATTCTTAGGGGAAGAGGAGGTCAAGCACTGGTTACTACCACAAGAGAACATCATCGACACTTTTGTTGTTGAGGTACCTGCTGAAACATCTCAAAAACGTCCTGATCTTTATTTAATCATCTGTTTAACTTCATATCCTTGTACTCACTTACATAACTTTAATTTCTTCAAAGGGTTCTGGTGGGTTGCTAACAGACTTCATCAGTTTCTACACCCTGCCATCCACAGTGATGCATCATCCGATGCACAAAAGCCTGAAGGCTGCTTATTCCTTTTACAATGTCCATACAGAGACACAGCTCATAGACCTGATGAATGATGCTCTCATCCTAGCCAAACTGGTACGATCACAACACATGCTCAAAAGAACGCAATAGAAATACAGTTTGACCTGAAGAATTTTCACTGACCCCACACATTACTTCTTGTTAACCCAAGATTTAAGATGTAGTTAACCCAAAATGAAAATTCTGTAATCATTTATCCACCCTCATGTTGTTCCAAACCTTTATTACACAAAAGTAGTAGTCACCATTTTCTTTCATTAGATGCCATGAAATGTAATGGTCACTGAGGCTGTCAGTCTCTAACACCTAATGTTGTTTCTGTTTTATTTCTACTGACTGCCAGAGGCAGTGTAAACACTACTGGATTATCGCAGCGCCAGCCAGTCGAGAGAATATACCAACAAAGTCATGTAGTGACGTATGCTGAGCCCTGGGGGTTATAAACCACAGTCGCTCAGCACTCTGCCTCATTCGCTTTCTTGCCTGGTTGAGATATATTGCACTGTCAAGTGCAGCTTACAAGAGCAGCGAGATATCGTCCTCACAAGCTGTGTCAGTGCGCATCTACGTCAACGGATTTGAACTGTTTTAGCCGCGTTTTGGTGAGTTTCATTCCATTTCGGCGGTAACACTCTGTGCCTCTCGGTGCTATCCGGTGGCTGGTGTTTTCCGCGCTATATCTTAACAGTTTCCCGTTGACATTATCATCATCCATTCAGTTGTTCTGAACTTTTTTTCCTCGAATTTATGTGATACTCTGTGCCCCTCGGTTCAATCCATCGGCCATTTTAGATATTTATTTCTCTTTTTTGTGAGATATTTCTTGACATTACCTGTTCACCCGGAGGAATTATGTAATTATTATTTTCCTTGCCTGTATTGTGCGTCATTACCATCATTCTGCTTGCATTAAACCTTACGGTTCTATCCGAAGGTTTTATTAGCGAGTAACTATGGCTCACAGCTCGATTGCCACTGGTTTCCCTCTGACTTGTAAGCTGTGCCCTAATAATCTCCTCCCAGACGACAGTCATGATTTCAGTCGTGTTTGGGTGTTCAACATCTGAGAGAGGCTCTCACGGACTCGTGTCTGCACTGCAGTCTTTTAGCTATGTCAGAACGGCGGCTCCGTCTTGCTGAGTTAGACCCCAATTCAACGGTGAAACTCGGGCAGTTGGATGTAGCCCCTTCTCACACTCAGAAGCGCAGGGCATCTGTGGCAACCGGCGCTCCCCTCCCATCTAAGAGGAGGGCCACATCGTGAAGCGATGAACATTTGCGTGTCAAGGAAAATTTACTTTCTAAGACGGTTTCTGTGCTTTCTTCAGAGATGGCGGAGCTGAAACGCCTGCTTCACTCACTTCAGCCTGTCACATCTGTTACACCTGTGAAGATGACACGGGTATGACAATGTTCAGAATCGTGGAACAGGGGAAGTCTCTTGATTCCCCTCGTTTTTCACATCATTCTGACTTGGATGTGCTTTCTACGATTGCTTCGGATTCTTTTTTTCATGATCATGGGAATGCTGTGGATGTTGCGACAACCATCACCTCAGGATGTTTTCACTGGTTTTCCAGCAGCGGAGGGGTCTAGTGGGGGGTCAGTTCAGACATCTGGACAGGCCCAGCCCTCTTCTGATGATACTTTGGCTGTGCTTCGAATGGCACTTGCTCGTCTAGGACTTGATGAGTCACCTGTCCAATCTGCCCAAACCAATGTCTTTTTCAGGCAGGCTACATCTGTGACTTCTTTTGCCATGCCACCATGTAAAGATTTTGTGGCTGAATTTTCAAATGCCCTCACAGGTTCTGGTCTGCCTAAATGGCACTCAAAGATTGCTCGGACGTTAGCATCTATGGCTGAAGCAGATTCCATTGGGGTGAGTCGTGCTCCAGAAATAGAGCAGCCTGTTGCAGCTTTGGTGGTGTGTCGTGACGAGGCTCTACGAGGGAATGTGCAATGTCCCAGTGCGCAATGTGGTCGCACAGATTAATTACTAAAAAAGGCATACGAGTCTGTTGCCTCCATAACTCGTGCAGAAAACACAATCTGTCAGTTACTTCTTGCTGCTACCAGTACTCTAGAACCAGCAAATGTTGATCCCTCAATTTCACAGTTTCTGCAAACGGCTCTTTTGGCAATGAGCCATGTTACCCGCGAGCTGGGTAGTCTTGCAGCCACGCGTCTGGTAGCCCACCGCCAAGTGTGGCTTGCCCAAGCACAGCTACCTGAGGAATGTAAGAAAACCTTGAGAGATCTTCCATTCGTTCCCGGACATCTTTTTGGTCCTAATGTTCCGGATCTGTTGGAAAAGAGGGTGAAGCTGTCTGAGGCCACTCGTCAACTGACGCAGGTACAGCGCAACCCTACCTTTTAGGATGCCAGCAGTTCAGACCCGACATCGCTATGCCACACCAGAGCAATATTTCTGCCAGCATGCTACACCTCAGTCACAGCCCCCTCAAAGGCCTTGTGTTACTGAGAATGCTAGATTTTTCCGGCCACCTCATCGACATTTGCCAGGAGGACCCTGTCAGTGCCCCCCCACGACACTAAAAGTCACACTCATAAAGCCTGAGACACTCAGGCCGGCGGTCGATCGTTTATCAATAGAACAGATAGAGTATTGGAGGACCAACACAGCAGACTCCCTTGGGTTTTGATAACTCTGAGCAAGGGATATACTCCCAGATTTTCAAGAATCGTTCCTATGGTTGTCAATGATGCCGTTTGTTCAATGGCACTCTCTCTGGAAATTCGTTCACTGTTACAGAAGGGAGCCATAGAAAAAGTTAATCCCCTCGTTCAGGGAGACGGGTTCTATTCAACATATTTTCTTATTTTGAAAAAGGACTGTGGTTTCTGCCCAATTCTCGATTTGAGGCATCTGAATTTGTTCCTGAAGGTCCTTCCTTTTCGATTGTTGTGCACAACCAATGTTCTTCGGTCTGTGGCAGCAGACGATTGGTTTGTAAGTGCCGACCTGAAAGATGCATACTTTCACATCCCAATTTCTGTTCATCACAGAAAGTTTCTGCGTTTCAGTTTCCTGAATCAAGCCTACCAGTTCAAGGTTTTACCTTTCGGTATTTTCCTTGCTCCTCGTGTCTTCACAAGTTGTGTGAGCGCAGCTCTGTCTCCTCTTTGGATGAGAGGTATACGTATTATGCCTTACCTGGACGACTGGCTTCTTTGTGCCCCAACAAAACAGCTGTGCAAGACTCCAGACTACTTTTGAGACATGTACAGAAGTTGGGTTTTTCTGTGAACGAGAAAAAGAGCTGTCTGAGTCCAACACAGACCACTACATTCATAGGCATAACCCTGAATTCCCACCTAATGTCTGCCTCCCTGTCTCAGGAATGTGTGACGAACATTCTACAACTCTTGGCTCGCTTTCACCCGGGTGTGTCTTTGCAGTACCAGGTAGTGCTACAACTAATAGGGATGTTAACCGCTGTTACAGTGGTGATTCCCCTGGGTTTACTCCACCTCAGACCACTTCAGTTATGGAACAACAGTTTGCAACTAGATCCCACCAGACATCGCCATCGACTGATTGTAATTTCTCACCGTTGCATACGGGCATTGAGGTGGTGGAGGCAGGTAGAGTTGTTGAAGACGGGAGTGCCCCTGGGTGTTGTTCCCTTTCGACGGGAGTTGGTCATGACCGATGCTTCCCTCACAGGGTGGGGGGCAACATGGAACCAGAGGGGTATTTGCGGGCCCTGGACACCGACCCAGGCCACAGGACATATCAACCTGCTGGAACTAAGTGCAGTGTTCATGGCTTTAAAGTATTTCATGCCAGTCCTGGCAGGCCGCCATGTTCTCGTTCGGTCCGACAATACCTCAACAGTGTTCCATCTAAACCACCAGGGCGGCACGAAATCCTGCAGGTCTCTACAGCTTACTCACGAGATCCTGACTTGGTGCCAGCTGCAACTCGCTTCACTGAGGGCAGCTCATATTTCAGGAGCATGCAACCAGACAGCGGATGCTCTTTCCAGGGTTCGAGTATATCCAGGAGAATGGAGACTTCATCCAGATGTTGTGCAGGAGATCTGGCTACTATTTGGAAGAGCAGAGGTGGATCTTTTTGCTTCAGAGATGACCACTCACTGTCGTCTATGGCCGAACTGCCTACTATATGCGTTCCCACCTATCCCTCTGTTATGAGAAGCGTTACACAGGATCTCCCTGTGCAAGCAGAGAGTGCTACTCGTGGCACCGCGATGGCCAGCCACACCATGGTTTCCTTTGTTGCTAAGACTTCTGTCAGGCAATCCATGGAAGCTTTCCTCCAGGAAGGACCTCCTCTCCCAGCTGGAGGCCAGCGTCTGGCACACGGATCCAGCTCGCCTGCAGCTTTGGGTCTGGACTTTGGGTTAAATCCTTCTCTGGAACATTGTAATCCTGCGGTTATTTACATGATCTCCAATGCTAGGGCGGCTTCCACATGACGGATTTATGCTGCCCGTTGGAGGCTTCTTTCTGCATGGTGTGAGAAGCAGGGGCTCGATCCTGCAACGTGTGACATTAAGATGCTCAGAAGCTTTCTTCAACATTTACTGACGGATAGCAAAGCGGCTTCCACGTTGAAAGTGTATGTCATTGTGATTTCTGCATATCATGTTCCAATTGGTGGATCTTCTCTTGGACCTCACAGACTTGTCTGCAGTTTTCTGAAGGGTGCACGCCATCTGAAGCCTGCTCGGAATCCTCAATTTCCCGTGTGGGATTTGCTCATCCCAGTTTGAGCCCTTGCAAAGCATTGACTTGAAATGGTTAACCTTGCAGACTGCCATTTTGTTGGATATTTCTTCTGCGAAACAAGTCAGTGAGTTAGCTAATTGTGCTTGCGTTGGTTGCCGGATGACTCCGGGGTGGTCCTACGACCCAATCCTTCTTTTCTTCCAATAGTCCGTCTTCCTCAGTTCATAAACCAGCACATTGAACTGGCCTCTTTTCAGACTTCTTCAGGGTCTGATTCATCTGCTCAATTTTGTGTCCTGTTCATGCCTTGTTATCTGTGAACTGTGTTATATGGACACTACTGCTCAATTTAGACAGTCAGACCAGTTATTTGTCTGCTATGGTGGTATGAAACTGCATTTCGTTGTCTTTGTACTTGTACTCTGCACAATGACAATAAAGTTGAATCTAATCTAATCTAATGAAGAAAGGTGCTTCAGTGTCGAAGCAGAGGTTGTCAAACTGGATAGTGGAAACTATTATACTGGCTTACAAGGCAAGGCAACCATTGCCCTGGGGGCTAACTTGCCATTCCACTAGGGCCAACTCATCTTCATGGGCTGTTTTTAGAGGAGTTTCGTTGGCGGACATCTGCACTGCCGCTACCTGGGCTTCTCCATGCTCGTTTGCCAGGTTTTATAAGGTCAACGTTGCTGCTCATCATGCCGTGAGTTCTGCAGTTCTTCTGTGGCCTTAATTTTTCATCAGGTCAGTGGCATTTCTCATGACTATGTTGGTATGGGTCATCCAGGAGTGTTTACACTGCCTCTGGCGGTCAGTAGGAATGAAACACATGTAACTGTGGTTCTGTGAATTCCGGATGACCGCCAGAGTTCTTGGTCACTCGGAATGCGCAAGAATGGCATATCGAGGCAGAGTGCTGTGCGACTGTGGTTTATAACCCCCAGGGCTCAGCATACGTCATTATGTGACTTTGTTGGTATATTCTCTCGACCTATCTGGCTGGCGCTGCAATAATCCAGTAGTGTTTACACTGCCTCTGGCGGACATCCGGAATTCACAGAACCACAGTAACATGTGTAACTAAAGTTTCGAGTCCACCTTAGTCGAGTCCGTGTCAAGTCCGAGTCTTTAAACAATTGAGTTGAGTCAGAGTCCAAAATGGACCAAGTCGGACTAAAGACAGAATCCATAACAAGCAGAGTCGAGTCCGAATTAATCTGGTCATTAATCTGAATTAAAATTTTAACCATAAACTCAACATTAATATTTTAAACTTCACAACCAAGAAAAACAGTTTGTCAATATAAATGTAAAACAAACACCTCTGTTGCATTTCATATATACATTTTATGATTGGAATCCTGCTGAATAGACTTCAAAGTGGTTTCAGAATGAAATCATATACTTTAGGTGTATGAAGACAAAACTGTCCTTTAACACTTCTTATTGCGTTCTGTTGACATTTCAATTATTTGTTGCTTTTTCCCCTTCACTCAAACGTAGATTAAAGAAAGTGAAAGCTGCGTTAGTCATTACAACCAAGGTTATTATGTTTCAAATTTTTATTTTGTTTTTATTTCTACTTCATTTTTAATTTGTCAATTAAATTTCTGTCGGAATCTTTTCTCTTATCTGGCGAAATCAACACAAGTCAACACAGTAGTAATTAGCACTTGCTGAGTAGTTACGTCTCACGATTTGACTGCAAATGCTACATTCAAAAATACTGGAAAAGCCCACTGATAATATTAGGGCCATGTCGTCACGGATATGATTTTCTAGTTAATTTGTGGGAAACTGCACAAAGCTGGGTAGTTCTGTGTGCTGCTCGTGTATCTAAATCCCTGATGCATTCGTGTTTGTCTCGTGGCAGCTGCCACAGAAGATAAAAAATAATACTAATATTAATAATATTTGCTTGAGCGGCAGCCATGTTGGTCTGCAATCAGTTTGAAATCTTTAAATACCAACCAAAGAACATTTAATTGAGCTCTTCTTTTTCTGCAAAAACGTGGAGAATAATCATTTTGAGTCATAAATTTAACAGAATTGTCCTTCAAACGTGTCAGAGGTCAAATAAGACATGCATAAGTTACCCGAAGGTTTAGAATTAAAATAAAATAAACATTTAAAATAAAAACGTCATAACCAACTAAATTAATCTCGTAACATGAAGTTTAGCTTCATACACAAACTGTCATAGAATAATACATTTATTATATAGTCTATAATTAAATTCTAAACAAAACATTTCACTGCCCAATATATCCTAATATTGGACTAATGCTGTAAAAAAAATATATTTTAAGCAGCTTGTCAATGCTTTGAAAATAGTCAATCAATAATAAATCTGTGCTTTTTAGCTGTTGATAGTTGATGTCTGCTTTAACAATAACACTTTTTTTTTTCCCCCGACTATTTAAAAAGTTACACAGTTAATTCATCAAGCTATTATGGACCAGTTCAAGCTGACAATGCGTGGACCACAAGATACTACAGATGCCTACATGTGTAGATACATTACGCCTAAAAAGACTTTTTGTAAATTCAATTTTAGTAAATATTTATTTAGACTATTCTGGTTTTAGACATGATGAGGGTGACTTGACTCAATGAAGTTCTTGATTTTAAGCTTTTAACCACGATGAAACCGCAATGCGAGCACCTTCTTGGCGGCACAAACGCCACGCAATTTCACCAGTTGTCAGGTCCCGTGTCGTGTGAAACTGCCTATTACATTGGATCTATTACCTGTCTTTATGTTTTTGTCATGCCAGCCACCTCTGTAGTCGATGTTATACAGTAGTCTCTGTAGTAACCTTCAAGCGTATTGGTTGACTGATGAGTGTGCATGTGTACGTGCACGTGCGTATGTGTGTGTGCTTGTGTTTGCTTAAACACAGTGAAACAACTCTGGCTACACTACAACTTCAGGGGTAAATAAAGCATGCAGACAGAGATGTTTTGTTATTTATTTTATTTTTTCATTGCATCACAAATGTCATGGACTCGGCTGGACTCCAGAGTCCCAAATGCTCGAATTCGAGTCCAAACTCGAGTACCCCAAATCTAGTAATTAATAAGTATTACAAAATTGGTCTTCACGAAATCGTATGTAGACTACATGAGTAGGACCACATTTACATCACAATGGTAAATCATTTGCATAGATCCCCAACCCTTACAGTATTGGTTGCTAAAATCATCTGCATTCAGTCAGAGAACAGAAACTGTTGTGTGTCCCTGCATCAAGAGTTTGCATCCAGTCCAACAGCCCATAAATTATAAAATAAGAAAAAAATAAAATAATAAAGAGTGTTAGGAAGACTGTTTACAACATAAAGGCATGACACGCATAACATTAAATTGAAACATTAAAGCAATGTTCCTGGTTCAATAAAAGTTAAGATCAATTGACAGCTTTTGTGGTATAATATTGATTACCACAAAAATGTATTTAGACTCGTCCCTCCTTTTCGAGGTTACTGTTAGGCACTGACAAATGAAGTGAATGGGAGACAAATTGTAAGATTGGCTATAAGATCACAGAAAAATTAAGCAAGCGATTTTATCACACTAAAATCATGTTTAACACATATCTTTTATGTCTTGTGGCTATATTTTTGAAACAGTGAGTATTTAAACGTTAAACAATTGGCCCCAATTCACTTCCATTGTAGGTGCCTCACCAGATTTTTACTTTTGCGTCTTTTATATAATCTCCTGATTATTTTAGTTTTCCACTACACCCAGTGCCGCTAAGCTCAGCATGAGCCGCGTAGCAAAAATAGGCTCTACGGCAAAACTATCCGCTCACTGATGCTTCTGGGACGCTTCACCTCGCGGCTCCCTCTCGCAATGTGAAGTCTGTTAATATGGGTGCCGACACAAAAATGTGCTGCTCGCGCCCGAATCCGGCCTATCTGTTTGGCTAACATCTCTTGTGTTCCACAGAAGAAAGAAATGGGTCATACGGGTTTGGAAAAATATGAGGATGAGTGTGTAATATTTTTGGGCTCATGGTCTCAACTTGTTTTGTTCAGCAGTTATTTGATGGACTTTATAGCATGTTTAATGGATGATATTACTGATGATCTGCATAATTATGTTTTAATATATTGTAATTCATATTCCCTCTCTCATTTTTGGCATTACAGAAAGGTTTTGATGTTTTTAATGCTCTGGATCTAATGGGCAATAAGACTTTCTTGGAAAAGCTCAAGTTTGGGATTGGAGATGGTAACCTGCAGTATTACCTGTACAACTGGAAATGTCCCCCCATGGACCCAGAAAAGGTACGATTCAAATAAAATGCACTGGATTGCCTGTTTTTTTTTTTTTTAATCTTTCAGTTTTTAAAAGTGCATTTAAATCCCAGTTTTGACACTTCTAAATTCCCTCCCACACAAAACAACATGTTAAAGCTCTCAGTGTTATATATTTAGTAATAGGTAGGCTCTGTACAAGATTGAGAACCTCTGCATTGTATGAAAGACCTGAGCACCAGATTTAGTAGTACCTGCATGTGTTTTGAAAGGGATTTAACTAATGTGCTGTTTACATGTATAAAAAGCCATATAAATGTCCTCAGTACACATTTGCATTATTGGAGTGTTTTAATTTACTTCTCCATCTTCCTCAGGTTGGCCTTGTTTTACAGTAACCAGTTGCACCGCGTTGGATGCTGACTGATTCAAAGGTCCATCTCAAATTCTCTGACTTGGACATAGTCTAGATAAAGAGGACAAACTGACATCCATTCAAAGTGAATGAGTTAAGTTGTGCAGCTCTTTAAGGTTTTGTTCCAGTTATCGAGGGTTCTCCCTTCTTTCTCTCTCTTTCTGAGAATGTGAGAAACATTATCAACGTCAAACACATCCACAAGCTGTGTACACAAGTAGTGTTCATTTATTTTTCCTTAACATTTCCAAACTGTACCCTCTCACATGCGTTTAATCCCATTTTTTGATTTTTGTATTTTCTTCATTTGTTTTGTAATATGAAGGTGCGTTGATAAATTTGTGTGAATTAGCAAGCTGTACATTTAATGGCAGATATTTATTATGTGTTGTGTGGTTTACAAGGGGCCAGGATATCCAAAGTCTTTTCTATGGAGCTGCCTTTGAAAGTCATTAACATTTGAAGTTCCTGCTGTTAGTGGGAAGGGGTGAGGAGTAAATGGTTACATATAGAAGAATGTTTTGCATTTTGATGTGCAACATCAACATGTTTATAAAAGGGCCGGAACACACTGAGATGCATTTTTTTTTAATATTGTTTTGTTATTTAGGTTTTGTGTGTCCAAAAATTATTCATTTAAATTTGTTTCATGAAGGCGCGATCGTTACAACTTTTCCACACCATTTCCATTATTTGACATTTTAGTGTTTATAAATTATTATAATTATAGGTAAACAATTCTGATATTTAGAATTGTATTTAAGTTACATGTATGTTTTTTTCTTTATTCTGTCAGTATTCTTTGCAGTGAAATCATAACCTTGTTCGAACGGTGCATTTGCTAACAAGCCCTGGTAATTTTGCTATACTTGAGCACAAAGAGAATTAAACCATCACAATAAAGCATTTTCTCCCAATGCTTTTGGTGATCCGGCCAGGAAGGTTTGCTTGCTGTTCTGGTGGTTAAAATCACTGCTAGGTGAGACGTTATGAAATCTGAGCAAATGTATTTCTACAGCTTATCTTGTCATGGTTTGCTTTAATATATCTGAATCTACAATATGCTGTAAAAGCGCAAGTCCGGATATCCTTAAAGAAAAATCTCACATTTTAACCAGTTTTGTTCAATAACGTCCATGGCACTTTGCGAATGTCAGTTTGTGTATGTTTTTCTAAGGCTTGTGTATGAAATGAGCATGAACTTTTATTTTCCACCAATCTTTATGGTTTAAGAACTTATGGGGTCATGGTGAGAACACCCAGAGTACTTGCCTTATTTAAGAGAGGTTGTTTTTTTAAATGTCAAATGTGTAGTTTTAAATGATCAGCTTTCTCTTTCTGAAAACAGTATTTTTATTGAATTCCATTGCAGAATTGATGATGGGAATAAGTACCAGCACCATGTCAAACATGACAGTAACCCAAATATCTAATTGTCAAAAATATACATCAAGGTATACCAGCATGGATATTTGACTGAATAAAAGCATCTAAAGTAATAGAACATAATTCATCTAGGTCTTTTTCCTCTCCATAACCATTAATCAAACCTTTATCTGAAATTATAATACTAAACTCTTCCCGTGGGCCATAGCACAAAACAGATACATTCAGTTTAAACGCACAGTAAGATGGCAAGCGTGTTTGTTCACTTTCTATTTTGTTTCTTTTTTTCGGGGGATTAGGGATGATTTTCTTTATTTTTACATGCTGGAGGATTAGAGGGGAGGTCTCATTGGCTTCATCTGAAATCTCTTCTAATTTCCTCTTTTGCACCTTTGTTGAGGCTTGAGCTGTATCAGGGCTAGATACACTTGATCAATACAGCCGGTTCTATATTATCTGAAATAGCTGCGGGAAACACCCTCACATTCCCCTTCTTTTAAACTCTCACACACTTATCCGAGAGCGAGAAAAAGATGTCATGCCAGTCACTGGCATCAACAGATGTTAAGGTCCTGCTGAGGAGTGCTTAAACTTACATCTTGGCGATTTTGAAGCAATGTTACGTCTGATGAGAACTGCAACAAATAATGGTATTCCCACTGACGATCTCTCTGTTTCTGAGCTTCTCTCTTTCGATCCCTCAAAAACAACTTACAAACACAAATGCACTAAATTGTTACTCTAGCAAGTGCTCCAGTAAATCGGCGCAAGCCTCGCAATCCTCTTAATCCTATTTAGCTAGTTCTAAAGTGACGTTATGAAATAGCAATGAAGGCTTGAGCTGTACCTGAGCAACATGCTGAATCCATGGTGGAAGAAAGTAGTTCCACTCACGAGCGTTTTAGGGACAAAATCCAGAAAATGTCAAGAGGGAAAACCCTGAACGATGTATTAATGTCTATAAAACATCTCTAAATAATCCTTCAATGGAGCCCACTGGAAAAGGAATGCGTGGATTTCATACTGAACACACACCACTGCGCATCGTGACTGCATAACCACCTTGGGTGTGCATTATTTTTCTATAATTCAATGGTCTGTCATCAATTAGTCCTTACTTATGTGTGTTCAGTATGAAATCTATGTGTTCCTTTTCCAGTGGGCTCCATTGAAGGATTATTTAGAGATGTTTTCACTGGTATTTGCTTTTTTCTTTGATAATACTTTCACTGGGGTATACATCCTGATGACCTCAGCCTGCACATCAGTTAAGTGAACTCAAGAAGCATGCAACTTAATATTAGAATTCTCAAATAGATACAAGTAAAAAATAATTAATCACGGCTTGACAGACCTTTGTATTTATTCATTTTAAAGCTTCTAAAATGCTTCAAACTAAAGCAATTAAACAGTTTTAAGGCTTAATTTCCTCAGTGTGTGCGATTGTGTGCAATGTTCTTTTTTTGTGGTTCGACAATAAGTCAGACAAGGTTCCTGAAATACATACTGCCATCTAGTGGTTGGTTGTCTTGTCCTTATGCCTACTACATGACCACATGGGAGCGAGCTCCAATTTGCCTACGATTTCAGGCTTTTTACGGCGATCTCCACAAAACTATCGGCAATCAACAATCGGCTTAAGATCATGTGGTGTAAACTCGGCATTAGTGTCCGTTCACCCCGAATGTGTTTATGCGTCTGTACATCCATTCTATTTTCTTTTTCTTTTTTCAGTTGTTCGCCATGTAAACATTGTTGATTGACAGGTGATGTCTGTATCTAGATGGTGATTAGCAATTTTTCCTGTAAGGTGGGACTTCCTTTCTACATCCGTTGACCGTTGGGCAATAGAGCTCCTTGTTTGGGCGTTCCACATTCAATTTGAAAGGTATGGGTGAGAAACAGATCAATATTTAAGTTCTATAAATTATATGAAGTCTCCTCCCTGTTTAAATGTCTGCAACCAAACCCAGGCCAGACGGGACCTGAGAACCCAATGGGTTTCAGGCTGGGTTCGGGCCATTCACACCAGAACATTTTAAACACCATGTCAAGTCAAAAAGAACTTCAAATCGTCAAACACGCATGTTGAGATGCCTGCACTCTGTTTCATTCTTTGCACTGTGTCTCTGAAAACATTGTTTTCAGCGCAGTTAAACACCTATTAAATCACTTCAGAAGACCTGGACTTAACCGCTGGAGTCAAATGGATTACTTTTATGCTGCCTTTGTGATTTTTGGAGTGTCAAATTCTTGGCACCCATTCACTTGCATTGTATGGAACTGAAACATTATTTTAAAAATCTTAATTTATGTTCTGCAGAAGAGAGAAAATCATACACATCTGGGATGACATGAAGGTGAGTAAATGATGAGAGAATTTAAATTTTTGGGTGTACTATCCCTTTAAAGTCCTTTTTGTGCTATTGTGAATAAGGCGGTTAGGGTTCCATGGGATCTTTCCTATCAAATCTGATTATTTTTGTAATTATACCATATTGAGCTTGGTCCCAACAATTGACGCTTGCAGCTATATTTATATTTATATTTATTTTTATTTGATTATTTTATCATTATCCTTTTATCTTTTTTTTTTTCATATGCAGAATGAACCTGAACAAAGTATTGATCTGTTTCACACGCACACCTATCATATCGCCTCTGAATATATAGATTTAATCACTGGAGTTTTATGGATTAATTTTGCTATCAATTCACTTGCATTATGATTATTTCTAAAAATCTTAATTTCTGTTCTGCAGAAGGAAGAAAATCATACACATTTGAGGTGGCATGAGGGTGAGTACATGAGAGAATTTTCATTTTTGGGTGAACTATCCCTTTTAAGGGTTTTACAATAGAAATCGAAAAGGCTTCAATTCATTGTGCTCTACAATGAAATGGCCCTCGGACGTCCCGTCAGCCAATCAGCGTTCACTTCTACTGCAGCTCACTGTAGCTCTGCGCGATGTCATCGTAAACTGTAATTCATCAGTGGATCTACGCTACATTCCGGTGGAAGCGTCCTGCGGTTAAATACTCGCCTAAGAAAATGACTTTGCAGGTATTAAATATTTTCGTTTGGTTTCCGTACGTGTGCTTGTTTGTTGTGACTTAATACATGGGTTTACAAGACTTTCGGATAGGCTATTATTTAGACCGGCAGCAGCTGGATACATAGGTAGGATTGTAAAGGTTATGAGATTTGTTTTTTATAGTACCGTATATTATTCTGCTGTATCCGCAAAAGCTAATTCTCCCCTCGAATGCGCAGGTGCATTGTGCATATTGAGCATCCAATATCGAGCGGTGAATATTTTCGCCTGAAGCTTCTGTGCGATCGTGAATGTATGAAGTCGTTCCGTCCATCACATTCTTGCACTACAAAATATTTTTAGAAACCACGATGTATTTCCAAGTGCATTTCATTAAAAATTTTAATTAAAATAGACTCATAGTTAGATATGTTATGAATAGGCTACTCTTATAGTTTTTATATCCAATAATTGTTCTCTGTCTCAGTTGTAAATAATGTTGTTTTTGTTAAAAGCTGTTTTTATGCATAATGCGACAAAGATAATGTCAAAAAGCAAGTCTTATATTTTACTACACATTACTGGGACTGTCACTTGGTTGTAAGTTAATATGGGCACTGGGCACAAAGGGCATTCATATTGGCAAACACAACTATTTGCTGGTTGTGAAATGTAACATACTGCCTACAGTGTGACAATAATGACTGGTGCATTGTGATTAAGAATGTGCTTAGTAGGACAAAATGGGTCAGACCATAGGACGCTTGTCAACTTAATTATTTTATGTTGTTCAGTAGAATACACATTACAGCTTTATAATTAGAATTGCTGAAAGGTTTTAAGTGGTGATGCTTACAACAGGGCAAATTGTTTTTTGTGTTTAGGCTGAATTTAAACAGTACGCTGAGAACGTTAAGAAAGTGAAGACCAGACCAACAGACCAGGAGCTGTTGGATTTGTATGGCCTCTACAAGCAAGCTGTTGTTGGGGACATTAATATTGGTAAATGCCATAGAGCAATGATAATAATAATGATAACCATTTATTGAAGCCTACATTTTAGCTTGATACTTGGATCTAATAATTGCAAACTTGGTATGTTCTGTTTTGTGCAGATAAACCTGGAATTATGGATATGAAAGGGAAATCCAAATGGGAAGCATGGAATTCAAGGAAAGGTAAAACAAACAAAGCATTACACTGTACTGAATGTGTGTCTATAATAATAATAATAAACTGTATTAACTTAAGTTATTGTATTTTGCTTGTTATATATTCTACTTGGTCTAACATCAGCAGTATTTCAGAGCTGGTAAAAGGTTTAAAGATGTTGTGCGATAGGTAAAATGTCCACTGGTTTGTGGTATGCAAATCATTCAAAGGAAGTTTGTCCACTGAAATCAGAGTTGCTTCGGGAAAAGTGAATAGAGGCTACTGCATATGGAGCAGTGGAGATTTATTGTGTAAATTGATTTAATGCATCCCTTCTGTTTGCACCCTGTTTGTGACCCTACTTGCCACAGTTTCACTTTTCTCTCTAACAGGTATGACAAATGAAGATGCCATGAATGCCTATATTTCCCTGGCCAAGGATGCCATTAAAAAGTATGGAATGTGATGGGGGAAATCTTCAATCTTTAAGAATAAAGAAGATATACATTTTCACAATTAAAAAGTAGCAAGATAGTATTATAATTTTCACCTATTGACAATTTTTTAAAATATATTTTTGAATACTTTATCTTACTGTAATAAAGATTAACAGATTAGAAGATATTTGATATCAGTTTCTTTATGATACCACCTGATTACTAGTCATTGCCAGTCAGGTGAGAGTTAAAGATGTAAACATGTAATTTTGTTCTCATGTCGTTTTCATTTAAAGAGTGAACCATTTAATAAATCTGATAGTCTAATAACATGGTTGTTCTATTTATTTTACATAACCAAACAAAATTTAATTCTGTAGGAATTTTTATTTACAGTTTTGCTTCATTAGTATTTGGCTAAGTTCTCAGGCTTGAGGACCAGCAGTTGTGCGCTTACACACATATGCACAAAGACCTCCTTTGTCCTCTCAGTGTGCTCACTGAAGCGTTGTCATCACAACACCCCTTTGCATGCTGAATGCTAGATGTGGACATCTTGCCAAGACCAGTCCAGTATTTTCACAGTGTTGCCAAATCCATCCATATAACAAAATCAATGAGGAAAGAACTCGAGACTAGAACAGAGGCCTTCAACAGTGAGTCCATGACCCCTTGGGGGTCTGCAGCAGAACTGTGGTGGGTCCACATATTATTGTTTGATCTGTTATTTTTGATCAATTTTATTATGCATTAAACAAAAATGCTATAAGTTCTAATTCTAAAGATCTGCTAAATATTTCCTCCCACATCATTTAAAAAAAAAAAGGAAAGTTTAGAACGTACAAGTACATGACTTCTGTTGTTATAGGACTGACTTAATATGAAACAGTCAATTTTAAACAAAATGTGATTGGGGTACCTGCCCCATCTCTACATCAAGGGATCCTTGGGCTAAAAATGGTTGGAGACAACTTCTTTAGAGTGACTTAAACAATCTCTGTGCTGTATTTGCAGCAGATCAAATGATTTTATTTTTTGTTGCATGAATTATTATTAAAACTATTATTTTATCCATCAAATGGTTGGCTTGATTTAGACTAAATAAACAAAGTATATACATATTGTGTGTTAATTTAAATAAAAACAATACATGAAAAAATATGTTTGCCTATTTTTAAGATTCAGGCATATTCATTTCATTAGAAAATTCCATTGAATTGTAGAATTTGAGCTAAATTAAATAAAACTTAAAATATCTAGGTTTTATGTTATTTTGTAAAGATCACTCAATTAAATTTGATGGAATGTTATGAAATTAATATGCATAAATCTAATAAATAATAATTTCATAACAAAATTCCGCGTGTGTGTGGAGATATTTCACTTTCAGTGTGGAAAATAAAAATATATTGTAAAGCTATTTATTCGAGGGCCAACAATGTGTATTTGCTTAAAGCTATTTTGTGTTCAATTAGTTAGGTGTACACATAATACGTAGGTCAAAATTACATTTTGAATTAAATTGAAAGGCTGCAGTAACGTTCCCCGTCATGTTTCTGCATAACTTGTATTTTGAAAGTTGTTCATGTAGGTGGCCATGTTGTTTGCGTCATCGCTGTTATTTTTGACTTCATGGTCTGTAATTGGGGCAAAGGTAACGGGAACGATTCCCGAATTCCGATCTGGCGTTGAATGTGCGCACAGAGTTTGCAGGGTGTTCAATAAATTATCAAAAAGTTGTGCAGTGCAACTGCATAACCGTTCCTGATTTTGGATTATTATATTGACCCGTCTCGTTGAGGTAATATCACTTTTTGCTTACATCTAAACGTGTTTATGATCAACGTTTGGTTTAAATATCAGTATTCATATGCTTGCTGATACTGATAGTGATTTCAGATATATTGATTTCGCTGCATTACATTTTTATTGAAATTGACTGTCGATTGTCAAGTGCACGTCGCTAGTTGTAGTAAACACAAACAAGTGTTATTTTTTAACTGCATTGAGTTGGTACGCTGCTATTGACTCGTTGATGTTATGTGCAGCTGAAATAATGGATAGTCAGATCTTCGAGTCCACTGCTGAGCGGACGTTCCAGTATCAGAGCAGCCTTCCTCCTCTACCTGTGCCCTCTCTACAGAGCACACTAAGCAAATACCTGGATGCAGGTGAGAGGTGACCCACAGTTATGTAGCTTACAGACTGAACTGCATGGTTTCATATATTTTACATGGAAATGGGAATAAAGCTACATATTTCCCACGGTAATGGAAAACCTGGAAATATCAGGGAAGTTTTAAAATTTTACTTTTCAGACCTGGAAAATTTTAAGTATGTATAGAATGCAGGTAGGATGACGTAAAATGGGGCGGAATCTCCCAAATAGTGCGTGGTTTACCCATAAGGGTGCGAATTTACTCTTAAAGGGGTTTATGAGCCAACTCCAAAAAGGGGGCGTCACCTCCGCAGACAGTTATGATTTGGGAAAAGTTTAGGTAAGGGGCTTCCAATATCTTTGCTGGCGATTTGGAGCTATACCCTTCTCGAAAATTTAGAAATGGAAAAAAAAAATGTAAAAAATTTAAGGAATTTTCTATAGTGAATATAAAATTATGCTGGCTCTAAAGTACTTAATTAGTGAAAATTGCTTGTGAGTGCAATTTTTATGAAATATTTTTTTACAATCACAAGTAGAATTGTCTTGGAAGTAGAGCTGTTCTGCCATGACATCAATTTGAAAGTGAACCTGGAAGGCCATCGGTTCCCTCTGGTTTTTCTTATTGGGTTTTATAACAGGAGTTTTGGATTTATGAGTAAAATAAAGATACTTGGACGGTTTGTTCTACAACATAAATTACACACAGTCACCTCAAACGTAAATTTTGAAGCCGCATTCTTTTTTAAAAGAAAATATATTGCTTCAATTAGGCTTTAAAATTCACGTTTGAGGTGACTGTGTGTAATTTATGTAGTAGAACAAATCGTCCAAGTACCTTTATATAATGTTTACCACAGACCTTATTTACTCATAAATCCAAAACTGCCATTTTAAAAACCCATAGAAAAATCCAGAGGGAACCCATGGCGAATTAGTCCTCCGGGTTTCTGGACTACAACCTGAACAGCTCTATTGGCCATGTCAAGAAGGGAATGTGACTTGGGAGATTTCCTTAGGGTAAGAGGTATGGGAACTCTGTGTGTGAAGTTAATATGTAAATGATTAATCTAGTGACTGATTATTTTGCCCTGCTGATATCTTTAGATGTTAAAGGAAGTTTGTATATGATGAGACAGCTTTTTTTGGTTATTGATTTGAATATGATTTATTATTCCTCCAGTTAGGCCTTTCGCATCTGAGGAGGAGTTTCGAGCCACAGAGGCCATCGTGAAGCGCTTTGAGAGGGGCACCGGGCAACTGCTCCACCAGAAGCTTCTGCAAAGAGCCAAATCCATGTGCAACTGGGTAATACTAATAAACCATTATGTTTGCATCTCTCAGCCTGAACCGCACACATAAACGTAAATCCCTTATGTTAAGACATTCTAATTACACACACTTTCATATGTTCTTTGTGGACTTATTCTGAACCTGTCATTTGTTCTTCTTCAGCTTGAGGATTGGTGGCTAGATTCGGCATATCTAGAGTTGCGCATCCCCTCTCAGCTGAATGTAAATTTTGGGGGGCCTACAGCCTACCTGGAGCACTGCTGGCCTGCATGCGAGGGTGCCCAGCTGGAGAGGGCCAGCATGGTTTTGTGGATCACCCTCCAGTACTGGGAGCTTATCCGCACGTAAGCAATCGCTTATGCAAATGAAAGAACTGCCAGAGTACCTGTCTGCAGGGTTCATCTGTGATTTACATGCATAGACATAAATATATACCATAACTACAGAAAACCTGCAGCATATAATTTTATTCTGTGATTTGGTGTAGGGCTGCACTATTAACAAAAAACAAATAAAGATTACAATTGCAGCTGCTGCAGTTAACTAATCGTGAAAAGTTTCAATCACAGCACTCCATTTAGGTCTACTCCTGTTGCATCAAAATGTTAGATTTACCATCTATTTTTTTGTCCCTTGTGTGCAAGAATGCAATGACTAATCAGAGTCCGTTGACACATAAATTAGTCTATTGGCATAAAAGTAACGATTACATATTATTCTAGTATACTTTCTCTCTATGAAAGTGAAATTTGAATAACACTTATTAATGCAAATACATTATTTAAGGAACACAGTTCTCAGCTTTTTTTTTATATGAGGCCTAAATAAAGAATATGACATACAAAATTTCTATTAATTGTATAATGCAATTACTATATCAAGGGAAACAATCAGCATTTATGATTTTCTTTACAGTCATGCAGCCTTAATCCAGTTACATTTGTATAAACCATAAACAAATTTGCAGTTGCCAAGCAACTTTAATTAATATTTCATTGTGCGTTTAGGGGTGTGCATTTATAGTAGTTTTACAACGGCTTTGAACAGCTCATCCAGTCAGATTTTAGAATCACAGAGCTATCTGTTTTATTAGAACGCTTATCTGTTTTTTGTTTTTTCTATTCGTTTCTGATTGACAGTCATTTTATTGTGGTTATATGTTTGCTAATTTCGTTGATTAGGGAAAGGCTTGCCGTTCATAAAGCAGGAAGTATGCCCTTTGACATGGATCAGTTCCGCATGCTCTTCTGCACCTGTAAAGTGCCTGGTGTTACTAAAGACACCATCCTCAACTTCTTCAAAACAGGTTAAGCCCTGTCTGAACATACTGTATATGCATGCTCTGTTTGTGTGAGTTTGAATGCATGCGTAAATGTACGTTATGCAGGTGTTTATGTATATTTGTTTATATGGTCTCTGTGTGTTGTTATAGAGAGTGAGGGACCCTGTCCATCTCATATAGTGGTGATGTGTCGGGGGAGGGTTTTTACATTTGATGGACTCTGTGATGGCTGTATCCTCACTCCTCCAGAGCTGTTGAGGTACAATTTTGTTAATGTTGAAAAAACATTATAGAAACAATTATTCTCTTATTTGTGCTTGAGTTGAAGAGTTCATATGGTTTTTAGGCAACTCACTTACATTAAAGAATGCTGTGATGGAGAGCCAGAGGGGGATGGAGTGGGTGCTCTGACCACTGAGGAAAGGACCCGCTGGGCCAAGGTAAGAGCCACACCCCCACTAGAGCACCACAATCAATCGCAGTGCAGTAAACAAATGAACTCCACCTGATGTTCGACAATGACCTAGAGGAATGAAAACCTGTGAAAAAAATTTCACAACTTACATAAAGATTTTTACAACTCGTTCATTAATGAATATTTACTAAAAGATTATTGCAACATATTTCAGGCTTATCAAAATCAGATTCTTTCATTTCTTTCTTTCTTTAGGCACGGGAGTATTTGATCTCCATTGATCCTGTAAATAAGACCATATTGGAGACTATTCAGAGTTCTCTATTTGTACTCTCCCTGGATGATGACAAATCCTATTCCACCCCTGAAAACTACTCAAAGGTTCAGCACATACATTTCTCAACTTATTAGGAGCTCCCAAACAAACAGATAACATTTCACATTACACATGTGAGGGCATTTATTATGTTGGCTTGACAAAGCCAACACACTGTTTATTGTACAGACTTTGTTTAGGGTTTTTATAGAATCCTTAAAGACCAAAATGATCTATAGTGACAACTCCTACAGCTTTCAAGCTACATCCACCAAACTTGGCACAGACCTTCAGGTTTTTTGATTTAGACTGATCTATCTCTAAATTTTTCGAACAGACCAGACTTAAAGGGACGTGTCTGCGGAAGACATGGCGCGTTCTAAAATTCAAAACAATTATTTTCTATGAAGGTACGGACACTGCCGCTGCCGCTCGGGGTCTGTCGGTATCGCCCATCTACGACTCCGGATGCTTCTCAAATTTCTGCCGCGCCACGGAGCACAACTCGCATATATTTCCATTAAATTTGATTCAAATCATTATCAAAGAACATAGATTATTTAATCTAGCCATCACTGGATGATATATTGTATTTATTTCCTATAGCCTACACAATGTATTTTCAGTTACGAATATTTCTTTTTGTGGTTTGAGAGCCTGAATAAAACCTGAACACAACCTGAAAAAAAGGGCAACATACAGAGAAATTGCATAATAAACACCACTGTTAGTTTGCACAGTTACACCAGTTTTATACATTAACCTATAAAACTCATCAACATCACATTTTTGAAGACGTACAAAAATATTCATAACTTTTGTGTGTATGGTGACTATTCACAACTTTGGACTACCACCTGCACCGCATCGACACGTCCCGTCCTAGTTGCAATGTGGCGTGGTGCTTCCCATTCGGTGTGCGGCTGCCTTTTGTGGCTTTCTTGAACAAGGCAATAAAAATCCCCAAAATCCCATAGGCTTGCATTGATGGAATGTTCAAACAGGCCAATCCAAATATCTGTCTGTCTGCCTGCCTGCCTGCCTGCCTGCCTGCCTGCCTGCCTGCCTGCCTGTCTGTCTGTCTGTCTTTTCTTACTGTAAGGTCTGTTAAACCTTCAAACTTCAAGCTTTTAAAACTTTTTTTGAAGTATCAGGCCAGGCGTTGTCAAGCCAATATCACCTACTATATCTAGTTATCACTCAAACACTGTAGTTATTACAAATATTTAGAAAGGCACTTACATTATAATTTTTTGTTTGACCTGTGATTTGCACAAATTTCTCTCTCTCTCTCTCTCTCTCTCTCTCTCTCTCTCTCTCTCTCTCTCTCTCTCTCTCACTGCATGCCAGTTAACCCAGCTGGCATTGACTGGTAACCCCACCATCCGCTGGGGTGATAAATCCTACAATCTGCTCTCCTTCTCAGATGGGACCTTTGGTTCAAATTGTGATGTAAGTACAGTCATGGATTATTTAATTGTTTACAACAGTTGTTTTTATATTTTTTTTTTATGCAGTGTTATCACACACAACTATGTGCACATCCAAGTCCAAATATGGTCTAGTTTAAATTAGAAAGGTGAATTATGCTATTGAAATTATGTTTGTGTTTGTTTTAGCATGCCCCCTTTGATGCCATGGTGTTGGTGTCTCATGGCTTCTACATAGATCAAAAGCTGAAGGCCTGTGGTGGGGTATGGAAGGTAAGACCATGTGTTGTTAATGTGTATTTGTGTATATATGCATACATTTGTGGGTTATGTGTATTAATACATTATATGGCTCTCAGGGTTCAGAGGTTGTGCATGATCTGCCTCTTCCAGAGGAATTGATTTTCACTGTGGACGAAAGGGTCAGGAGGGACATAAACCAGGCTAAAGAACAATACAGCAAAAGTGTAAATAACACACACATACACTTTCTCACACACATACAGTTGTTTTTATATTATAATGGGGAATATCCGTTGACTTCAGGTGTTTTTATATTGAGCTACAGCTACATTAAAAATAATTGAATTTATTTGTATATCTGCATAAAACTGACTTAAAATTAGATCTGATGTGAAAACATAATTGTTTTTTGTTTAAGCAGACCATGTTTGTTGGTTGTTAAGACTTAAAAAGGGAAATAACGTATGTAGATACAATTTCTTTGGATTTTAATTCAAGGGGCTCTATTGTGCAAAATTCACTTTTACATGGTGTTTGAACATAAATGTGTGTTGGCAGTGTGTGTACACAACCACCCTATAATGATACATCCATCCATCCAGTCCTTTTTTTAATCCCCATTAATAATAAGCACTGTCTCAGAACAAGCCGTTCGCAGATTCTGTACAAAGCGACGTCACTTTGTACAGGCCCTGCCCACGACTGTTGATGGACACTGTTTACATCCACTTTGTTAATATTTGGTAGCATTGTGCACTAAGTCACAATTTACACACTAAATATTTGAGCATTGTACCATTAAACTTAGGTAGGACCCTACATATAAACTAAATGGCCTCCGACCAGGAGTAACTGATGGAATACTTATTTAATAACATCAATGAGCTCATGTTTTGACATTAGCCATCAAGGAGCTTCAGGTAATAATTTAGCTATCTAGGAAGGCCAACATTTCTAGATGTTTTTTTAATTGAATAGGCTACATTTTTCATTTGGCCTATTTCAGGATGTGTGAGTATATAGCTGATTTAATTTTTAAACAAAATGTAAATCCTGAACTCAAACTTGGGTTTTACTCATATCTCATTGACAGTGTTTTACATCACAACATAATGGTTTTTAATTATTATAATATATTTTTATATATAGGGAGGTGTGAGACTAGTCGACTAAATGGTACAGCTGCTGCTAGTCAGCATTGGAAATAATAGTCGACTAGTCTGTTAATATTGAATTCACAAATGTATTTACACATTGCGTTATATTGTTTTTATCATTACTTAAAAAGTAATTATTAACACAGTTATTTAATAAGTGTTTATCTGGAGGATGCTTCTCTCTTTCACTCACGGAGTGCACAGAACAATGTCCTGATGAGCAAAACATGGTATGTTATCAAACCCCGTGCCCTGTCACACTGATGATACTCAAAACAAATTTCCAAGGTTGGCAGGTCTGTATTCTGGATACAGGGCGGGGAGCACCATCTCATTTGCATTTAAAGACACACACAAAAACAGCTTGTTTTTATTCCCACTCAAAAATTGGCATTTTCAACATGTTATCTGTAGGGTATTTTGAGCTGAAACTTCACAGACACATTCTTGGGACACCAAAGATTTAAATTACATCTTGTGAAAAGGGGCATAAAAGGTGCACTTTAAGACATTTTTAGCCCCTTTATTAAGCCTACTTACTTGTGGGGAACCAAGTTGTTAGTGATTTCAGGTTTTACTATCCTTGTAGGGGCATTTGGTCCCAATAAACACAGCACAGTTGTGGGAAAATGGCTTAAGGACAACAAAGTCAAGGTATTGGAGTGGCCATCACAAAGCCCTGACCTCAATCAGAACGTTTGTGGGCAGAACTGAAAAACCATTTGCGAGCAAGCAGGCCTACAATCCTGACTTTACACCAGTTCTGTCTGGAGGAATTGGCCAAAATTCCTGCAACTTATTGTGAGAAGCTTGTAGAAGGCTACCCAAAAACATTTGACCCAAGTTAAACAATTTAAAGGCAGTGCTACCAAATATTAACAAAATGTATGTAAACTTCTGACCCATTGGGAATGTGATGAAAGATATAAAAGCTGAAATATATCATTCTCTCTACTATTATTGTGACATTTCACATTCTTAAAATTAAGTAGTGATCCTAATTGACATAAGACAGGGAATGTTTTCTATGATTAAATTTCAGGAATTGTGAAAAACTGAGTTTAAATATATCTGGCTAAGGTGTATGTAAACTTCTGACTTCAACTGTACAGTCTCAGGACTTGCAGGTTGTCTCCTATGCCTTCACCTCTTTTGGAAAAGCAGCCATTAAGAAAAGAAAGCTCCACCCAGACACGTTTGTACAGCTAGCTTTGCAACTAGCCTACTACAGACTATATGGAAAGTAAGTGTCTTGTAGCCTGCTGTACAGTATATAATTTATAGAATAATCAAAACACTTCAGCCCTTGCTAATTTAGGCATCTCCCTCATTCCCAGACCTGGTAGTTGCTACGAGACAGCCACCACGCGGCGATTCTTCCATGGACGCACAGAGACCATGAGGCCTTGCACTGTGGAGGCCCAGCACTGGTGCAGAACTATGCTCAACACTGCAGCCACTGTGAGTCCTCTAAATCAACACCCACACCTCCACTCAATTACTGACACTTAGTCAATGTACCAGTGTATGTAAAACTACACTCACTCTAAACCACCACCATCAGAAGACTTTGACTTTATCTGTGTGGTATGTGGTGTCCCTAGTTCGTTGATATATATATATATATATATATATATATATATATATATATAAAATAAAAAATATATATTTATATAATAAAAGAGCACATCAGCTGAAATGGATCTAGTTGAGTCTAGACTGTTTTTACAGTTATTGATCATATTGTTTGTCTTTTCAGACAGAAGAGAAAAGACAATCCCTAATTGCAGCCTTCAACAAACATAACAAATTGATGGGAGAGGCACAGAATGGAAAAGGTTTGTGTCATTGTGTTAATATTTGTGGCACTTTCAAACTAGAGTTTTTCACCAGATCATTTATAACTGTTGCTGAATAGGACATTTCACACATTTAAGTTTTTTAAATTAAGTGAAAATCCATCATTATATGCCTCATGCCTGAGTCCACTGTATATAAAGCATAATTTAATTTTGTATTTCTTTTTATTAAAGAGAAGAGATTTATAACAAAGTCAACCTTGAATCAGTTTTACAGTTTTTAATAAAAGTACATTTTAAAGGGTTTTAATCACTGCACCCTTTAATGTATTTTAACTTGATTTTCACCATGAAAATAGCCATGGAAGCTGGCATGGCATTAAATCAAATTAGTGTGAAATAGTTTTTCTGAAATCAGCGAGCGGTAATAAGGTGTCCACGAAAGGTGGTCTGTAGTATGTTTCGTTTAAACTACAGTCAGATTTGCAATTGGTATGAATGCAATCCATCCTAACATGCAGAAGTATACTGCCATTCATTATTTATAATTTGCATCTTTGCATGTTCTATAATGTCACTCTATATATATTCCAAAAGAAAACTGTACAATCCACAATTCCACATGAAAGCAACAATTTTGGTGCGACAAACTCATCCAAGTCATTATACTCCTTTTGATTCCTCTTTATTTTTCAAGCAGAAACAAACTTTTCTTTATATAATAACAGCATTATATGGAATGACAGAAAAACTGTATTGCTCCGTCTCTTGATTAATACAAAACTACTTAGGATATGACATCTTAATTCACGCATTCTTCTTACTTATAACAAATAAAACAATTTAAAATAATAATTTAACACTGCTTTAACATTCTCATATATATATATATATATATATATATATATATATATATATATATATATATACATATTGTATTATGGCTCTAACATGTTCACTGTCACACATATTATGTGATGAAGCCAACATACTGTGATTCTACAAACATTGATTTTGGTTTTAACACTAACTCTTAAAACCCCTTATCTATATTACCTTTTTTAAGCTTTGTTTTATAACAAATATTCAACTGACTATCATAAACTATGCATCATTTGAAAGGTAAAACACTCAAGAATCATGTTCTAAACTTGTTTTTGCAATCAATACACCAGAGAGGAAAGGGTTAAATTAAATGCAAAAGGACTTCTCATTTGAAAATGAGCAAAATGAACCGCTATACTCATCTTTCATCTCGTATGGTTCAGATCAGTTTGGACGAATCCAAGAAACAACAGCATACATTTCAATGTAAGGGTCCACTCTTCAAAATGGATCCCACTTTTTAATCCAAAACAACGAAAAATAAGGAAAAAAATGAAATATCCTCCTTTGGTTTGCATGAGCGTTTTCAAGATAGAGTTCGCATCATGTTCATTTTCAAAGAAATATCGATTCTAATCCATATTCCAACACTCAAAAGCTATCTCACCCCTGTAGTTTAGACTCAATAACAGTGGAGATGACTAGCAAGATATGAGATTACAGTGATACGTTTATATGAATGAATGGTGCATTGAATATAAATATAATGGAAGGAAAGGATTACAAGATGTCAGGTGAAGATATAATAAATATATATATATAATTATATACATAGAAAAATAATAATTACAAAGCATTTTTAATGTTGAGCATTATAATGATAAGGTATGTGACATTTGATATTGTAATATGATGGAATATTGATGCTGCTAATAGATGAATGTGACTCAAACTGAAATCCTCTTTTGTGTGTTTGTGTGTGTGTGTGTGTTTTCCTGTGCTGTAAAATAGGCCTTCAAATTTAAAATGTTAAAATGTTGTGCTGAAATCATTTTTTCTTGTGTAGTTTGATGGGCAGAATAGTTCTGAATGGATAAACATGTATTGTAGTATGTAGTGTTTACTCCTTATGTCATTTGGTAACCAGGTGTCCATTTGGAGTCCATTTGGCCTTTTGGAAAGGATGCCTATACTTTTCTTGAATAAAAGCTTACAGGAACTACATTTTTGGGAGTATCATCCTCAAATTTGAATCAAAACTTGGTCAGACATTCAGTTTTATCTTTATGGTGTTTTCAGGCCCTTAACATAAAATTCTGATACATTTTTCCCTAAATGAAGTTTATTCAAAGAAATCGTGAGTCAATTTCATGTATATTTTACCTTGTTTTACTCTGTTCCTATGCTACTTTGAGTTATAATGACTCTTGGGTAACAAAGTTTCAAGTGTCTAGTTTAAAAAAATAGAGTTATGAATGTGGACCATAGGGTTCAAGAGCTACAGAGATTTGTATTTGGGTATGTCGTTTTCAGAAAATTCTCAAAAATAGGGGTGCTGGTTAAGAGGTTAAAGCTTTCAAGCTAAATCCACCAAACTTGGCACAGACCTTCAGACTGTTCTGAAGTAGAGTGCTATATTTTTTATAACTGATCAGGTGGAATCAAACTCCAGTTTGGAACAAACAATTGAATCAAGTGTGAAAACGGCCTTATGGTGTGTTCACATACAACGCGCAGCAAGCGTTTTGTCAATGCAAAGCTGCGAATAGACGCGAGCAATGTCTGTTGCGCAACAGAAAATGTTTGCCTTGCGTTGCTAGCGCGAGTTTGACCGCTGGATTATACATTTGTGTTTAAACTCACGTTCGAGCGAGTATTTCCCCTTCTCTTCCGGAAAAGGACAGGAGGAGTGTCTTCTACGCCTTGGTTCATAGTAAAGTACAACCAATAGCTGGAATCAAGTAGACGCACATATTTTCATAATTTACCAGGTAGTCCAGCTTCCTCACTCACTTTCCTCCAAGCGATGTATATTACGTACAGTCTCTGTACATGTATGACATTGTGTCATACAATTCCGGGTGCCCACACACTGCTACAACAATTTTTTCATCCATTTTCCAAATTTCTTCTGCTACTACATTAGTATGTCTGTGACATCCAGACAATATCAATGCTGATAGGCTTTCGCGACAACCCGTCATGCGGATTTCTCCTCGAATGAATTAATGATACACGAATTAAGCAACTGCACCATTCGCGTCTATTCGCATCTTTACACTGACTTTATGTAATAGCGGCGTGCGAAATGCTCGCTTCGTGTTGTATGTGAACACACGTTTCGCACGGCGCGATTACATAAAGTCAATGCAAAGACGCAAAATTGCGTCGGGTGGCAGAAATGAAGCGAATGGCGTGAAGCGAATTTCAACTCGCGCGAACACGTGAATAAATGGTTTCGCTTCACGCCATTCGCTTCATTCGCGCTGCCCACCGCAATTTTGCATCTTTGTACTGACTTTGTATGTAATCGCGCCATGCAAAACGCGTGTTCACATACAACGCGAAGCGAGCGTTTTATTCGCGCGAGTTGAAATTTTTCACCTCGAGCGAAAAATCCGCATGACGCGTTGTCGCGAAAAGCCTATCAGCATTGAGATGGATGTCACTGACGTAGCAGAAGAAATCAGGAAAAATAAATGATAATATTGAATATGTATTATTGTAGTTTTTACTGTACATTGAATTTGTTTGTTCTGAAGCTTAATAAAAGAAAAAAAGAGGAAAAAAAAGAAAATGGTTGTAGCGGTGTGTGGCCCCGAATTGTATGACACAATGTCCAAAGTATCTTGAACTTCCACAACAGATACATAGCATTAATCGTTGTGATATCAGCCATGGTTGATGGTGGAAAGATTTGTTGTCGTAGAAGACCCTCCTCCTGTCCTTTTCCGGAAGAGAAGGGGGAATACTCGCGGGTTCGCGTTACTCGCGCGAACGTGAGTTTAAACACAAATGTAATCTTATTTTACAAATTTTACAAGAGTAATGCGAGGCGAATTTTTTTTCGCATTGTATGTGGATGCACCATTCGACTGTGAATTGGATTATGTTGTGGTGACAAATATGTAAATAGTCTTTGTGTGTTTCAGGCATTGACAGACACCTGCTGGGCATGTACCTGATTGCTAAGGAGGAGGGTCTTCCTGTGCCTGAACTGTACACAGATACACTCTATGCTAGAAGGTTTGGCCCACGCCCTGTCACATGCTTTCATTTCCAATAATTATTGATTTGTGATATAATACAAGCACCAATAGTAAATGAGAGAAAGTACCATATCTCTCTGTGTCTGCAGTGGAGGAGGAGGAAATTTTGTGCTTTCTACTAGTCTTGTGGGCTACACTACAGTGCTGGGAGCAGTTGCACCAATGGTGCACCACGGATATGGATTTTTCTACCGTATCCGTGATGACAGGTTTGTCCATATCTGTTTCTCTTGTTCTTTGTATTTATGCATGTACACAGTAGCCCCAAAAAATATTTCGACACTGAGGATTGGATGTTTTGTATCCAATAAAATAAAATTCCTACAAAGCATACTTGCATACAAGCAAGATGCCATCTGAAAACTAATGAGGCAAGAGCTTTTTTCAGAAAAAAAGAAGCAATTTTTTTGCAATTAATTTGAACTTTTAAGTTTTTTTTAAAGGTAATTTTTAGCTGATGAATAAAATCAGTTCTCCTCAAATTCACACAGGTCCAAATCCTTTTTTTATTACTGTTTTCAAATGTATTTATTTATTTCAGAAAAGGGTGCTTTCTTTAAAATAATTGCCATTTAAGTTGACATTTTGGGGCCACTGTATAAATGTGCATGCTTGTAAGTAGAGGTAGACTGATATATCGGTTTTACCGATTAATAGGTGCCAATAGTTGCTTTTATGAAACTATCGAGTATCTGCAAGAATCTATGCCGATTTAAACATTAGGATAGTTTATCTTTTAGGACAAAGTGTTATAATATAAGGAAAGTCTAAACAAAAACTTATTCTTTCTGGGATATTAATAACATTTTAATTGAATTCCACATGCTTCTCGCCCTGATTTAGAATTGTTGCATCCTGTACCGCTTGGAATTCCAGTCCAGAAACAAATGCTGAAACCTTTTTCCAGAACCTTTGCACTTCTTTCCATGACATTATGTATGTCACCACCCTCTCCCAACTGTAAAGGAAAGCATTCTTAGAAGTATATACTAACCTCACTGTTTTAGTTACGCTATTGGTCAATTTAGTTCTACAGGGCCTAGATGTCTCAGGCATGACCTCACATTGATTGCTATATGCTGTCAACATTTGACTTTTATCTGCCATAAACCAGGATGTATCTAGATTTGAAAAGGGTGACTTGCTTCCTTTTATGGGTCTATTTAGAGTTTTTAAATACTTGCTAGATACTTGCTTTAAATACTATTGCAGAGCAATCTGAAGATTATTTGGGCAAATTGCCAGATATTGAGATTGTTGTTGATTTTCAGAAATAATCTTGAATAGTTCAGTACTTGAATAAGCATCATTTGTAACTACACTTTAGGGAGATGCACACAATGCAATTTAATTTTAAGACAGGCAGTAAACTGCGTCATGAGTCATGGGCGAAAAACAACCCATGTTTTTGGAACTTGAACATGGCCTATTATATTGATATACTGTGTTATTTAAAATACCAAGCCAGAATGCTAATGAACACATCTGACAGAATGGCATGGAACCCCTTGATAATAGCACTGTCTACATGATGGTTTATATGTGATTTTAGAGCAGATGAAGTTTTTTTTCAAAGATATGTTCCTTAAAATGTAATACATATGTAGTGTTTCACATCACCTCACATTGTTAATTATGCACAAATCAATGCAACGGCAAAACAAACAATGCAGACATGTAATTCCTCTTTATTTTCTTTATTTTATCATTCTAAAAATAGTTTTCTAACTTTAGTGTCAGTCTTATTTACACCAATAGAATAGAAATGTATGTTTTATATTGTAGATATATGCACTTATGTAAAAATGTTTTACTGTGTATATATACACAATGTGTTTTTTTATTTTTATTTTTTTTTTTTTTTTTATTTATCCAACCAAATAAATAATGCAAATTAGTTTGCACTCTTCTGACTGTTCATGAGTGGTTATTTCAATAATTTTGTAAACCTGTTCCACATTGTGAATCAAACCTTAATGAATGTGAATTCAACAAATTTACAAAGCTTACAAGTGTGCTCTTTGCCAATTAAATGCGTAAATACCCCCAACAATGCAAGTATTGAAAAGAAGCACTTTTGTTGTCATGCTGAGAATGGAAGAATTACGTTTAGGATTTAGGAACGTTTCAAAATGTTACCATTGCAATTGGACTACTAATTTTTTTAAACTTTGGATATCCTGATCTGTATGCAAGGAATGAATAATCCATGTGTTTGTGTAGTCATGTCAGCAACCCCAAACGTGGCATTTATGCTCTCAAATCAGGCATGTTTATTTGTTTTATATTTTCACTTGATTGAGACAAATGTGATTTGTGCAGAAATATATTATCGGTCAAGATTTTTTGCCGGTAGCAGATTACACCTTTAATCATCGTTGTTACACCTCAAATTCTAAATTCTTGCTTGATGCATATGTTTGTTTTCTATTTTACCCAATTTGAAACCAAATTATTTTTTTAAGGCTTATAGATCCCACTTTATTTTACATATAAATAAATGCAACAAATATTTAAACCAGCATCTTTTTTGGGAAAGCAAGTTAAAATGCTAACAAGCAGCTGTGAATATAAACATTTCCTCTGATTTAAGTGTCATTTACACAAAAAAATCTAGTTGTCAAACTTAATTAAAATTAATAAATTAAGTTTGTCCAATTTCATTTCATGAAATATTTCTCAACGCATAAAATGTCATGTTTAGTCATGTAATTTAAAACCAGTCTGGATAATGAAAAATAAGGAATATTATTCAAAACCTTTTTCCAAATCAAAAGTATTTGTCAGAAAAAAACAGTGCCATTGCAGGACAAAATAAAATAGCTTTATGTTAATATGATAAATTAGGGAACCACACAAACAGAGAACACTGATTACAAGACAGTAAATCAAAATAGAAACTCATGAGAAACAGTGATAGATATAACTATCTTAATGTATTTTTGTACTGTTGTACATAAACTGCTCAGATGGTAGTGGTAGTGCATGGTGCTGTTAATAAAAATAAAATAATTATAACAAAAGATTATGTAATGGTTAATTTTTGAATGCAATTAAATTGGCAACTAGAAAGTAGACAGGTAGATTTATATTATCGTATGTCTGCAGAACAAAACCTGTATACCTAAAAATTCTCGACATGGCTTTGATAGAAACAACAGTGCTTTAGTCTTGCAATTTACTTAACCAAAGCTCTACTCCTCTGATATATGTGCTTGGACACAAATGTCCACATTTTTATAGTGTTTTTTTCACAGTTATCTGCAGTTTCTTTGGTTTAATGCAATTGAACAAAACAAATACAGTACTGTACAAGTCTAAAATTTCAAAGACCACAGGAGATAATTTATAAGATATAAAACGTTCTCTAGATTCTTCCCTTAAAACAAAGTCAGCCCTAGATGCATGTCCCTCTTTATTGTCAGTGGCCCATCTGAGAGGTAACAAGTGTGTAGTACACCCCCTGCTGGCTGAGCAGCTGCTGGTGTGTGCCCTGCTCCACCACCACACCATTTTGAAAAACAGCTATGCAATCTGCATTCCGTATGGTGGACAGCCGATGGGCTACAACGATACATGTTCGGCCCTCACGTGCCTTATCAAGAGCATCTTGCACTATCTACATAGAGGATAGAGAGGAAGGAGAGACCAATAAAGGCGAAAAAGATCATTATTAACCATTTCCCCCCTGCTTTTGCATTATACAAATTGCATATTGCAATTGCAGATGTTATGTAGAAATATGCTGCCATTGAGATGTACTGTACTTGTAAATGTATGCTTGTGTTTATGCGTACATACCTTCTCACTCTCTGTGTCCAGAGCAGATGTGGCTTCATCTAACAGCAGGAGTTTGGGGTTGCGGAGGATGGCTCTTGCTATTGCAATACGCTGTTTCTGCCCTCCTGAAAGCTGAGTACCCTTATCACCTGCCTGTGTCTGGTATTTCTGTAACCAAACACACACAATATAGATTTAGTTAATATCAAATTTTGGGTTTAGTGGTTTTTAGTCCATGTGTGTTTGCTTTGAGGCCATTTACAGTATATGCTAGTGTAGTCCTAAACATTAACAAAATACCTTTTTAGTAGATTTACAATGTAAAGTTTCTCTCTTTTGGGAATATGGACCACAAAATATTGAAGACTCATCCTGCATTCATTCAGTTTGTGCAATAAATTACTCTCTAGAATGAGCATGCACCTCCCCCAAATATCATCTCTGAATACCAACGACAAGTAGAAATCTTTGCTCAAGACAAAACAGTTCCTGTTCTAATAGGAAATATGTCAACACAGGAAAGAAAACTGTGCTTGTCAAGCCAGTTAATGGGGACTTTAAATAGGATTGATTTGATATTGGTATATTCAGTCATTTAAATATTACTTTGCTAGTAATAATATCAGAACATTCAAGAGACAGTTGAATAAGTTTCCAATATTTGCTACTTGAAAAGTAGCTAACCAACAGTTAATGTGAATAACAATCAGGATGTATCAGACTCCATTTCAAAATGATATGAGATATGAGATTCTGTGATTGATGCATATGAAGATTAAAGCACAATTTGTGTTGCATTTTTACCTGTGGCAGCCCTTCAATAAAGGAGTGTATGTTAGCAGCCTTGGCAGCCTGTTCAATTTCCTCCTGAGTGACTTTTCGGCTGTTGTCTCCATATGCAATATTATCTTCCAGGCTGCAGTCAAACAACACAGGCTCCTGGGAAACAATGCCTATCTGAGAGCGCAGCCAGTGGATGTTCAGCTGCTTTGCATCATTGTAATCCAGCATCTATTAACAAAGAGTAACCATTATCAGATAAGTTCTCGCCATCCCAAAGGGTTAGTTCTTTCACCCTAGGCCGCAGTACACCACTTTTCTGACCTCTCTGTGAGCTCTCAATACTTCTTTCTACTTTTTTAGGCTTAATTGCACAATTCACATTTTGCCACTCTGTATCATGTTTTACGACCTAATGACTAAATATTGAGAGTAATAAAAAAGACAGGACGAACAAGTGTGGGAAACAATCACTTATGGTGTATGGCGCTGTATGGTGTCTCAAAATATGAATTTCTTCCATGGAACACAAATGAACATGCGATGTCCATTTGCCCATACAATGCAAGTAAATGGTGACCAAGGTCCAAAAAGAACATAAAGGCAGCATATAAGTAATCCATTAAACTTTTGTGGTTTAATCCATGTCTTCTAAAATGATCCAATCCATTTTGTTTGAAAACAGACCAAAATCTGTCTCCTTTTTCAATGTAGATCTTAAAATATGCCTTGTCTCTAGGCACGATCATGATTTCAAGCTCGATTACACTTCCTAGCGCCTAGTTTAATTGAGCTTGAAATCATGATCGCCACTGAGACTGCTGATGTCTAGGTTTATAGTGAAAAAGGAGTAATATTTTGGTCTGTTCTCACACAAAATCGATTGGATCGCATCAGAAGGCATTGATTAAACCACTGGAGTCTTGTGGATTACTTTTATGCTGTCCTTTTTGGACCTTCTTGCACTGTATGGACAAACATACATCTCTCCATAAAAATATCTCCATTTGTGTTCTGTGGAAGAAAAAGTCATTAGAGTTTGAGACGACATACAGGTGAGTAAATTATTAATCATTTACCATTTTTGGGTTAACTATTACTTTTACGCATGCACATTCAGTATATGCTCAACCTTTTCCATAATAGGAGAATATCTTTTTAAACTGTAATATGATTGAGTCATAAGGTTAAAGACCTGAAGAATGCTGGTCAAAGAGAACCATCCTAAGCATCCTAACATTAATGTGTACGGGTTTGAGTTTCCTTTTTATTGGTGTGCCTTATTATTACCTTTGAAGATAGCGTATCATTGACCTTGAAATAGGTAATTCGATTTTCACTTCAGTTACTGTCATGTATGTAGTATATGAGTATGCTGAATTACTGTGTGTGTGTGTGTGTGTGTGTGTGTGTGTGTGTGTGTGTGTGTGTGTGTGTGTGTGTTACAGGTTTGGCTATACTTCTACCTGCCTTTTTTATTTCCTTATATATATAATTATATATGAGTTCCTTTTTAATTTGTTGAGAATTGATTTGTGATGACACTTGAAGTGGATTTGAAATCAGCTATATCATGTTTTGCTTCAAATCTAATTATATTAATAGGTTTGTGAGGGTTAGGTTTTAGGGGTAGTGTATAGTAAATGTATCACTATATATAAATAAAAAATATATTTTAAGATGCAAACCATTGTGTCCACTATAGCTTCTAAAGTCTGTGTATGTGTGCTCTTACCACTTTGCCCTGCAGAGGGTCATAAAATCGCTCCAGTAGCTGGATGGTGGTGCTCTTGCCACAGCCACTGCTGCCCACCAGGGCAAGAGTTTGCCCCTTCTTCACCCTGAGCCTGAGCCCCTGAAGCACTGGTACATCCGGCCGCGATGGATAGTTAAAAAGCACATCCTCAAAACTCACATTCCCTTCAAATTTGTCCTACAGATATTACAAGAAAACACATTTCTGTATACCATATCTTCAAATGGAAATATCTTTTGGTGATGTGATTGAGCTGAATAAGTCTGAATGTAAATAACAGAATATGTGAGACGAGCAGAGTCTAGCTATGTCTGCTTATCAGATTGAGCATAGAACTGATAAAAGATCAATTTTAGGACCGATGCCTTAGAAACCTATAATACAGTTTAACTGCACATTTCGAAGTACACTGAGAACTTGCCTAGAAGTAAGATTCTCTACAGTTAAAAACAGTCTCATAATTTTTGGCATAATGTTGCATAATTTGTGTAAAAGTTATACTGGCTTGTCCCCGTCCTCTGAGGCATTGTCAATGGCTGGGACTCTGCTGATGAGCATTAGGATGTGAGAGGCAGACATCTTAGCCTTGGCGTAGTTTGGAGTGAAGGAGTTTGCTTCTCCAACAGCCATTGCTCCATACACCACTGCTGAGATTACACTGAGACACAGCAATAGATATGTCACTACCTATTGTATATTCTTCAGAATTTCGCAATGTAGTTTCACAAAAACCATTGATTTTCCATTGAACGTATTACTTTTATAGGCTAATCTTAATCTTATCTTTAATTTTTCATTCTTTATCATTAAAGTCTTGTTATTTAATGATACACATTTTCTGATAAATAATTCAACATTTTACTCTTTATACTACTTTTGTATGTGTTAATAGTACCTGTTTACTCGATTTGAACTACTGTTACTTTCATGCCAATGAAGCAAACTAAATTGCAGTTGATTTTTCACTAAAAGTACAATAATGAGTGAATGACAAAACTGTTGTCTTCGAGACTGAATCTTCATTCACTGCACATTTGGTTAGTATAATATGACATGCTGCTCTTTCTATAATCATTAACTGACACTATACTGTAGCAACTAGTAGACTTTGGACCTCCCAGTACACTCCCACATGATAACTTGCTGTCACTGTAGTGCTTCTCATCTAATGTCTCTTTTACTTGAATTTACTTCACCTCTGTTTATTTGGCTTACAAGTTTTAACAATCCCTCTGTGACACACATGCAAGAAGATTCATGTTAATACTACAGTGGAGTCTTATTCTGACATGTTTCTGCTGAGAGTGGGTCTAACAACAGTCAAGTATTGAGTCACTTACAGAAAGACGCCTTCGAAAGTCATCAGCTTTTGTTCAATGAGCCAAGAGCCGAACTTGAAACAGCCAGCATAGGCAAAGTAGATCATCGCTTGAGAGAAAGAGAACGTCAGGCCGAAAACATGTGCCTTTTTCTTAGCATTCCTGTGGAAATCAGTTAAACATCAATAATCTCAAAAGGTTATTTTGAATACAAATGGATTTATAATATAATTAAATATACATATATTAATCATTTTACATACTTGTAAGGCACAACTAAGTTCTCCTGGTAGAGATTCTCAAACTTGCTCTCCCTTGTCAATGAAACCACGGTACGGATGTTCTCTATTGCTTCTGTTGCAATCTGAAGAATAAATAAATAGAAGACAATAAAGGAGGAAAGGATCTCTTAGTGTGAAGTGAAAAATTAAAGTTGACTTCAGTTGAGCTACATTAAATGCATACATTTTTACCTTCCCAGCTTGCTCAAGCTCCTTTTTGTCTTTCAGAGCATGTCCTGCCAGTAACTTCATCTGGATTGCTCCAGCTACAGCCATGATTGGAACAATGGAGAGGATAAGAAGGGTCAACTGCCAACCGTACACAAATGATATGATGATGGCAGTACCCAGATTTGCCACATTCTGGGCCAATGTTGCCATTCTCACTCCGGTGGCCTGTAGGGAAAGCAGTAAGAGTGCCATTTGTGATAAGTTACTCAATGTATAGGTGATTAAGTATAGTTTATCTGGCCCATCTTATTTAGAATATTTGGATATGATAAATTACCTGACAAATATTTGGACATACTTGATATGATCTTAAAAACCCTTTGATCTCTAGGGGCATGGGTAGCTCAGCGAGTATTGATGCTGACTACCACCCCTGGAGTCGCGAGTTCGAATCCAGGGTGTGCTGTGCTGAGTGACTCCAGCCAGGTCTCCTAAACAACCAAATTGGCTCAGTTGCTAGGGAGTGTAGAGTCACATGGGGAACCTCCTCGTGGTCGCAACTTGTGATTTTCGCTCTCAATGGGGTGCATGGTAAGTTGTGCATGGATCGCGAAGAGTAACATGAGCCTCCACATGATGGGACACGGTGTCATGCACAACAAGCCATGTGATAAGATATGTGGATTTACGGTCTCAGAAGTGGAGGCAATTTAGCCTTGTCCTCCACAACCCAGATTGAGGTGAGTTACTGCGCCACCACGAGGACTCTAAAATTTTGATTTGATCTCTAAAAATGTATGGTTAAATGCTTGAAATTAGTTTTGAAAACAAAAATAAATTGTGTCTGCATAGGGCTTTCTTTAAAATCTTGGAACCAGATAGTGAAGGAAATGTGCCCAGCATACAAGGGTTAGTTAGTTGAGAGAATTCCCAGTGTGCCCATTTTTTGTCCCATATGACAATACTATTATTCTAAAATGTGGAAATAGTAAATAAAGAAAAAAAAGGAATACAGTATATATATATATATATATATATATATATATATATATATATATATATATATAATAAACACACACACATAAGAGAGTGAGACTTACGCCCTGCACTTGAGCAGTATCTGCAGCCAGCCTGGTGGTCAGGGCACCCACACTGTTCTTAGTATCATCATACCAGCTCAGGTCCTAAAATATACACCCAAACGGTGTCTTACTAGTCTTTATCCACAAACATCCACAAGTTTCTTATTGGGGTTAACATGCTAAGGTCTAAGTATTGTTTCACCTGTCTCATCATTGCATTGAAGGCTTTAAATCTCAGTCGCATAGTCAGAATCTCACCAGCTTTTCCAAAACAGTAACCCTAAGAGAAAAAAAGAAAAGAAAACAATGCTCAACTAAGAAAAGTCAAACAGACTAAGGCCATCCTGAAAACAGCATACCAAATATTAATCCAATGTTTTGTGTCTTGCAAGAATTTTTCACTTCAAATGCATAGATAGATAGATAGATAGATAGATAGATAGATAGATAGATAGATAGATAGATAGATAAAGGTTCAAATCTGATACCTAAAACTACTTCTATTTAATGATATTTAAAACTATTATTAAAGATTATTACCTTTTTACTTTATCTTAGTTTAAAAAAATTAGTACCTTTACTCTTTTCTTTTTGTTTTATTAAATCCTTTGATCTCTCTACAACTATAAAATGTAATCCACATTTCTGGATCTGTCAGGGCCTTGGTCATTGGTAGTTGACTAAGTTGGACTAAGCAAATAATTAACAGGCTTGTCTGTTATTCACTTAAGTTTACAAAGTGTAATTTTACAACAGCCATCCGCTTTAAGATAAGAAAGATCACATGAACTTTTTACCACTACTCAATGTACAGGTACCTCATGTGAGGTACAGGGCAAAAAAATTCCACAGCAACTCCTCACATGAACACAGCTATCAATGTAAACTAGCAATCTCTGTCTCTGGCAACACTATTGAACGGAATGAATATCATGAAGACACAATGCAATAGATGGAAGAGCGAAGACCAGAACAAGCTTTCTAACTTGAGATTCACTTTCTGTATTTCTCAAATGTTGATGTTGCTTAAAACAAACCTGAAAGAAGAGAGTAAAAAATGACACAACCCCAATACCAGCAAACAGCAGAGAGTACATCTCACTCCTTTGCCTTATAAGGTCCTGATCTATCTCAGCAAACACCTAGGAGGAGAAGATTGGAAGAGAAAGGAGGATGATAAATTCATGAGAAAGAAACTCTTAATAATGAGGATTGTCAATATCCACCAATAATGACAATTGCTACTGATGTATAACATACAGCAATGATTTTAGAGAAAATGACAGCAAATGCTGGCTGCATGGCTCCATTGATGGTGGCACAGAGGACTCCAATCACTATGTATGGCCATTCAGGTTTATTCAGTTTCAGAACTGTCAGGAAGGAGACTTCTGGAACTTTTACCTATAGAGAAAGAGAACAAGAGTGTTGGTAATACTAAAACATTTAAAAAAATAAATAAATAAATAAATATAGGACATTATTATCTGGCTCAGATTCTTACCTCCTCTGTCTGTTTCTCTTCCTCCTGCAGATCTTTCTCTGAAGTGCTCCTGGATTTCTGTCTGTATAGTGTGCGTTCATTCAAAGAGCTGACTGATGGACTTTTCTCATCCATATTTATCACCTCTTTGCTCTCCTCAGCATCCTCTGAACTCTTAAACATCTGTGAGAGCACATCATCGATGTATACAATATGCCATATTATGGAAGTTAAATGCATTAGGAATGCTGTTTTATGTTGTCTTTAACAGCTATGTACACAGCTGGACATGTGGAGATCATGTGTGTGGATTTGTCACATGGTAAAGTAGGCTTCTAACCTGCAATGTGACGAGGGAGTGGTAGATTCCCTTTCTTTCCATTAGTTCATCATGTGTGCCCAGTTCTACTATTTCACCATTTTGGAAACCAGCAATGACATCAGCATTTCGAACAGTGGACAGCCTGTGAGCCACTATAATGGTGGTCCTGCCCAGCCTCACCTTTTCAGATGTAACATATACTGTATTTACCATTGTATAACAGACAGCGTAAATCCTTGACTTTAATCCTTGAATTTGTTGATTATGTTCCATAGGCATGTATAAATCACTTTATGTTATTTTTACCTTGTCTAATGCTGCTTGTACGATAGTCTCACTCTCAGCATCTAGTGCAGATGTAGCCTCATCCAGAAGAAGGATCTTGGGGTTGCGTACAAGCGCTCTTGCAATAGCAATACGCTGCTTCTGTCCGCCACTCATTTGAGTACCCCTGTCTCCAACCAGCGTCTCAAATTTCTACAAATAACCAGATACTATATTGTTAGAGCCAGTCAAGGCATATGTGATCAGAATCAGGAGTACCAGTAATTAACCAATTTTAAACATGAAAGTTTTTAATTAAATAATTGCTTTTAAAGTAGGCTTAATACAGCCTTTAAAGGGATAGTTTACACCCCCCCCCAAAAAAATGGGATGATAGTCCGTCATCATTCACTTTCAATTTCATGGAAAAAAATATGCAATTAAAGTGAATGGTCACTTTGGCTAACATTCTGCCTAACATGTTCTTGGTTTTGTTTTTCATTTCACTATCCCTTTAATGGTCTTTTAGGTGCATCTAATATTTTACCATTGATTTTCACTTACATCTGGGAGTTTCATGATGAAGTCAAATGCATTGGCTTCACGTGCGGCTTGTTCAATCTCATCTTGTGTGACGTTTTGCCGGCCATAACGGATGTTCTCGGCAATGGTGGTAGCGAACAGCACTGGCTCCTGACTGACTACACCAATCAGTTCTCTCAGACTTCGCACGTTCAGAGAACGAATATCATGATCATCTATAGACACCTGAAAAGAGAGGGGGAAAGAAAGAGGAAAGGTGGGATGAAGGGCAGGAGGCAGAAAAGAGTGCAAAGTTTGGACCTCTCTGCTTCTCTTTGTACTTACTGTTCCTTCCTGTGGGTCATAGAAGCGCTGTAGCAGCTGGACTGTTGTGCTTTTTCCACACCCACTGCTGCCCACCAGAGCAATAGTCTGTCCACTCGTGACTTTAAGATTCATGCCATTCAGGACCTGCACACCCACAAACAGAGCAGTTGCTGGAGTATTTATTTGTATTTCTTTTCTTCTTTTTTTTTGTCACAAGCCAAATTGCTTAGTAATAAATCATGGTTATTTGATGAGCATACTTTCACATCCTGCCGAGAGGGGTAGTTAAAGTGAATGTTTTTGAATTCTATGTTTCCTTTTACTGCATCAAGTTTGTAGCCTTCTTCCGAGAAACTGTCAATGCTGGGTTCCTGTGCGTAAAAAAGTACTATGAGACATTTTTCCAATTTCCAATATAAATTGCAGTAAAGAGCCAGCAGGTTTGGGAAATAACAGAATACATGTAATGGGATTACGTATTTAAAATACAAAATATAAGTAACTGTATTCAACTGCAGCTACAATTGAAATAATTGGTAATTAGAATAGTTACATTCAAAAACTATTTTGATTACTGATGAGATTACTTTGCATTTTATTTTCATTTGTTTCATTTAATATTTAGTCCTTTCAGAAGGAAAATCCACAAGCGATATGTCTCAGCGGTAATGCGCTCAACAAGCCACGTGATAAGATGTGCGGATTGACAGTCTCAGACGGGGAGGCAACTGAGATTCGTCCTCTGCCACCCGGGATGAGGCAAGTCACTACGTCAGCACAAGCGCATTGGGAATTGGGCATCCCACTTTTTCTCCAAATTTTCTTAGTTGCCTCCACGTCTGAGACCATCAATCTGTGCATATTACCACTTGGCTTGTTGAGTGCTATACTGCAGAGACATAGCGTGTGTGGAGGCTTCATGTTATTCTCCAAGGTATCGATGCACAACTCACCACACACTCCAACGAACCACATTATAGCGACCACAAGGAGGTTACCCCATGTTTCTCTACCCTCCCTAGCAACTGGGCCAATTTGGTTGCTTAGGAGACCTGGCTGGAGTCACTCAGCATGCAGTCTTTACTCGCTGAGTTACCCAGGCCCCCCAAAAATCGCATTCTTGTTAATAATTTTTGTATTGTTTTCCTGTAAAACATATCTAAAAATCCTTAAAACAAGATAATTTTGAATCTAACAGTGCTGAAGAAGTAATTCAAAGTGTTTAGAATACGTTACTGACTATGAGTAATCTAACAGAAGACGATACAAATGACATTTTACAGCATGTATTCTGTAATCTGTAGAGGAATATATTTCAAAAGCAACCCTCCCAGCCCTGAGGGCCAGTGGTAGCAGTACGTTCACAACCTTTTCTAAACCAATCCTCATTCAGACTAATGGCTGTCTACAAGATTTCTGTACATGGGGGGGGGGGGGGGGGGGGTCCTGTGGTCTTCTATTCATTGGATCTCAGCAGGGAAGTACCTCTTATCTTGCGTAAACAATGAGGGGAAATTGTGCAACTTGGATTGTTTGTGCTTTACTTTGTGTCTGTTTTTATAAGAAAGCCTCAAGTTTTGTGTTTGAACTAGACCATTTGAGTCTAAATTAAGAAATGTGCAGTCCTTTGTGTTATCGGTTTGAATTTTCCAGGATTCATCCCTCTTGGACTAAATGAAGTATGGAAGATTCAAAAATCAAACAGTTCTACCATTCTATTGCTCATTCTTTGAGGTAATTTTTTTGTAGTTGTTTTTTAAGAAGGGGACTTAAAACAATACAATCTCTAATGTTAACTGTTGTCAATCAAAGAAATTATCATTACAAAGCTGGAGATGTCCAAGAAAGTCAGGAAAATTTCCCAAGCTTTTACCCAAAGCAATTTATTTGACACTTTTTTTTTTTTTTTACTCATAATGCAGGGAATGAAACACTAATTTCTCATCTTATATCCCTGGTAACAATTACACCATGGAACCTCTACTGCACTGGAAAGAATGGGCTGACAGATATTTTACCATAATTATACCGATACAATGATAAAGGCATTAACAATTAGTCACTACTATGAGTTTACTCACATGATCAATGATGTGGAAAACTTTGTGGGCGGCCCCTCTTGCACTAGAGAAGGACTGGATGTTGGGAGATGTTTGGCCAATGCCAAAAGCTCCAATTAGGACGGAGAAGAAAACCTGTACAGAATAAAAGGAACAGAGAATGTTGCTTCTGGGGTAGCGTTATGCCGACTTAACAATCTGCTAGATAAAATGGTTTCCCATAAAGATTTTTATTAAGTATTTATGATACTTCAATATTAATCAATAATATTAATACATAATCACTTTGTATTTTCGTGCTACAATCTTTTGACACTTAACAGTTTTCTTGACCGCTTTAATTTGTAGCTTGATTAATTTTTAATTACATAAAATAAAATATTTCTGACTGTGTTGGACCATATGACTCACAATGAGTAAATGTTTATTACAAACCTTCGTTGTGATTCACTCACCGTTAAGAGTATGCCAACGTCATACTCTCCAGCCAGGATAAGAGTGCTGCCATACCAAAAGGCCAGTGCATAGGACATATAGATCATGAAGAATGTAAAGCCCATAGCAATGTTCACAGTGATGGCCTTCCTAATGCCAACATTCTTGGCATCCTCTAAGTTCTTGTGATACCTTTGGACAATACAGTTAAAAAATTGCTTAGTAAATTCTAAACTCAAAAGGCAGAATTTTTATAAGAAAATCCCCTTCCCTCTTTCCCCACATTGTTTCTTTTAACTTTAGGAACAATAATAATAAACTGAAACTTCAAAGACCATATCATAAAATACTACAACTGACTTGTCTCCCTTATAGTTTTCCAGCTGTTCTGGTTCTAAGATACTGGTTTGGTAAGTAAGCATCAGGTTGATTAAGGATAAATAATTTCATAAAGAGAGTACTACGAAAGTTATGTCACAGAAAGGTCAGATGACTCAAGTCAGCTCTGGTGTTTATCCACACTTCTTCCTGTGCACGTACAACTAAACAAAAATTAAGTATGTCATCAGAATTCTAGCACTGAGATACATCCTGCACAGATGCTTTTCTAAACTCAAAAATACCTCTCTATCTCTTTCTTCTGTCCCCCAAAGGCAAAGACAGTTCTGATGGCTGACAGAACCTCCTCTGCCACTGCTCCAGCCTTGGCATATGCTGTCTGCTCCATTGAGGTGAATGATGTCATCACCTAATGAGACAGGGAACAACATTGGCTCTTTCAATGTAACAAAATACAAGATAAAACAAATTACATTGTGTTATACACATAAAACATTAAAGAATTGCTCATGCTAAAACATCTCCACCTCCATCTCTTTGTCTTTTTATTTGAATTCCTTTTAATCCCACCTTTGCAATGATTGCAGCCGAGATTCCAAGTAATGGACTAACAGCGAGGATGACGAGTGTGAGTTTCCAGCCTTTGACAAAGCCAATGATGATACCGGTGAAAAAGGTGGTCATGTTCTGAAGAAGCATGCCAAGTTTATCCCCAATACCTTCATTTATTTTGTAGATATCACTGGAGAGGAAAAGAAGAGTGTGATGTAGGTATAGTCACTGTGTGTGCGTAATATGTATTTATTTCAAGTAATTAAAGGGATACTACACCCAAAAATGAAAATTCTCACAATCAAGTGACCATTAGCTTTTTATTGTATAGTTTTCCAAACAGTGAATTGTGACTGACAGAATTGTGAATTCTGCCTGACATCTCCTTTTGTGTTCCACAGAAGAAAGAAAGCCATAAAAGATTTGGAATGATATGAGCCAGCAAATGATGACAGAATTTTTATTTTTGGGTAAACTAGTCCTTTAGTAGAGATTAGTTTGACACTAAAGCAAAACCTTGTAGATACTCTCCATGTCATGTGATTTTCCTTACAAAATTAATGCCTCTTAAAGAATTTCATACTCTGTGAGACGTGTGTTGAGCTGTCCTGTCTCATTGACATCAAACCAGCCGATCTCCTGTTTCATGATGGAATGGAAAAACGTCTTTCTAAGTCTCTTCACTTGACGTCCTGCTGCAAGAGTCCAAAAGGCCACCTGCATATATGCTGCCCCCAAGACTACAAACCCCATGATGCTGTAGTATATAGCATGCCTGAGAGTGAGAAACAAAACTATCATACACCAAGAAAGACAATCTATTCCAAAATGTACATATATTTCTTTTTTTTTTTTTAAGCACGAAATGCAAAGCAAACTGGACTTACCTTGTCATCTGCTCCCCCAAAGTCTCATTAGTGAACTCTGGAAAGGTGATGTCTAGGAATAACAGAACAGTATATTATAAAAAAAAACACAAATTTCCTTGTAAAGCAATATAGTGCATTACACAACCAGTAATGTAGCATTCAAATTGTACACTCACTGGGTGTGAGAGTAACGTTGTCTTTTAAACTGTCTAATATTGTACTGCTCACAAAGCTGTTTGTCATGTCTCCAAATACAATAACCATTAGAGGAAGTACTGCCCCATTGGCCATGGACATAACTGCGCCAACCAGCATCAGGAAAATGTCGACACCATCTGCAAAGCGAAACTGACAGTCGGACACATTTCTTTAAGAATAAGCATATAGACACAACAATGAACAGATACATGGCGTGGGCTTAATTAACCCCAAACAATAAAATAATAGTTAAACCAAAAATGAAAATTCTCTCATCATTTCTCCCATTTCATCATCATTCTCTACCAGATTTTTTTTTTTTGCAGAACTCAAACAAAGATTTTTAGAAGAATATCTCAACTCCTAACAATGCAAATGAAAGGTGACAAAAACTTTGAAGCTACAAAAAGCACATAAAGGCCACATAAAGGTAAACCATAAGACTCCAGTGGATCACTCATCGGAAGTGATGCAATAGGTTTTGGATGAGAACAGACCAAAATACAACTTGTTTTTCAATATAAATCTTGACATCAGAAGTCTCTTTGGCGATCATGCTTTCAAGCTTGATTACACTTCACCATCTAGTGTCCTGCGCATGTGTCAAGCACATCAAGCACTAGGAAGTGTAAACGATCTTGAAATCATGATCATGCCTAGAGAATTGACTAGAAATACAGTAAAAAAAAAAAAAAAAAAAAAAAATCTTATATTTTTGTCTGTTTCCTCCTAAAATTGATTAGATCACTTCAGAAGACATGGATTATTACACTGGCATCTTAAGGATTAATTTATGTGGCCTTTATGAGCTTTTTGGAGCTTCAATGTTTGGTCATCATTCACTTGCATTGTATGGACCTACTGAGCAGAGATATTCTTATAAAAATCTTAATTTGTGTTCTTTAGAAGACAGAAAGTCATATACATGTGGGATGGCATGAGGGTAAATGATGAGAGAATTTTCATTTCTGGGTGAGCTATTCCTTTTTATGAGTGAAGACAGTGACAGGATTCAAAATGTTCAGTGTATAGACACTGATTATGAGGAAATTATAAATGAAATACAAAAATGAAACTACATATATGTCTATATAAAAATGAACAATATAATGTTTCCACTTACAACTTCTAATGGTCCCACCATTTCTATTTTCTCCTCTTTCTTTTCATTTTTCTCAGTGCTGTGGATAAATATCACATTTAGGTTAAAATAATTATATTAAGGTAGAAAGGTTTTCCAGTCCATACTGCCTGTGACACATCACAGTTAACCTAGTTGACCATGTACAGTAAATCTATTTCTTTCTCAGGAATAATATACTGTGATAGGCTATTCAAAGACATAAACCATTATCATAGCTCAAACTAATTTATTTGAAAGGACCATACTGTATGCATCTTGTTTTCGAAGATTTAAAAAACATTAATGGAGACTGTTTTGACAATTAAATACTTTACCTTAAATCACCATTCTCCTCGTTTTTGCCTTTGGACAGTTTGAATTTCTTGCCCATGTTTGCTTATCTCTGACGTTGATAGCCCAGATCAGTTTTCATCTAGAGATAAATGATGAAGTCGGGGTGGAGAAAGGTGGTTTCGTGCTGTGTTCTATAAGAAAACTTTATAACACTATAATTTTTTGACAAAAAAACAAAACAAACAAAACTCCTCAGCATTTTGATCAGATCTATGATGCACATAGGCTAGCAAATGATTCTTCTTTATATCAACAATATAACACAAACATATATTTTTTAAGAATCTCACCCCTGTCCACCGCTTTTGAAGTAGCCGTTTATTTACAAATGTATAACTCAGACACGAATCCACTCTGTCGCTCTCACATAACGATTAAACAACTCTTACCTCACCAACAGTTTCCGCTGAAATTTTACTGTTGAAGCCAGAATAATTTAATTAATTTCGTTAAACTATTGTAAGCTCTAGTTAGAAGATTTTATAATTATTAATATTATTATTTTAAATCGTTCTCGTTTGTTTAAATTTATTTGACGACAGTGGTGGCCTATACCAATTTACCACAGTTAAGAGGTTTACTATAATATTACTAACTTTAGCTGGTACATTTTTGAGAGGGTGTAGGAAGGTATTTAGGCCATTTTTAAACGTTAAACTTAAATATTCAAGTACGAAACGAATATGCTTACCGCTGGTGTGAGTGAAGTGTTGCTGTCCCACCAGTAGCGCACTGCTGCTCTGCTGTGGCTCGTGAGCGCAGATGATTTTGAGTCAGAGCACAGCCGCGCGCTGGTACAAAGAGCCACGAGTATAAATGCGGTTACATCATTTACAACGTTCTCATGGCCTCGCTAATGTGCCTTTGGCCACTTCAAGATGAAGACTTGAGATTATTCCAGTATACTTATTAAGTCTCATGAATATAGGGGATAAGCAGTGGTGTAGTGTCTGAAGAGGTGGTTTAGAGGTGTCTGAGGTTACTGGTACATATTTCTGGTGGGCATATGTAAAATCCTAAGAAAGATGTGTGGTCATACAGCGTATGCCCTGGACTACACTACAAGGGATAATGTAATGTTGATGTCTTTTTTTTTAAGATTATTGCTGTGACGGGTCACGGGTTCATGGTCGGGTCACTCACTTTTAGGGATACATAAAAACTACAGCCTGTTTTGTGTGGTTATAGAAATCTGACTGAACAATTCTGAGAAGACATTTCATATCCCTCTCTTGGTCAGAGACAAGGAACTGCTGGTTAGCTCACAGTGTAATACCTCATACTGGTTAAGAAACTGTGAGTTTGTCAATGAGAATTTATATTCTGTCAATGAGAAAATTAGGGGAAGACGTCCCCCGGAGTAAGATGTCCAACATATTCAAGTACTCTGAATATACTGTCCATTACAACTCCCACTCCTAACAGTATCAGTTACATAATATGCAATGAAACTCCAGAATGCATGTCTGGTAAATGTGATATTCTTGATACTTTAGGTTTTTTTTTTTTCAGACAGCTTGTCAAGAAGTCAACAGAAGCTGTATTATCACAAGATGAGTTCAATAATAAGGGATCAGTAACTCTATAATTTTTTGTGATTCCAATTTTTTATTGATTCATATATTAAACAAAGAAAAACAAAAAACATATAAATAGAAACAATATTTAATCCCCAGTATTTCTCCTCCCAATCCCCAACCCCACCCTGACCCTCAACAACATCCCAGTAGTCACACATGATTACACACACACACACACACATACACACACACACACACACACACACACACACACACACACACACTGACCCTCCCCGAGAGCCCTCCAAAAACGCCAGATATTTGCCCCATTTCTCCACAAACGAGTTCAAATTCTCCAGTCTTCTATAGATGACCCTTCAAAAGCCACCACCCTCTCTGTCTCCAAGCACCTCTCCTGAAACGGGGGTGCTCCAGCCAACTTCCATCCCCTTAAATCTATTTGTCTGGCAATCATAACGCTGGTTAGGACCCAATTTTTCATGTGTTTTGTCTTTATATTGATGACCATCACCTAAAATTCTGAATCTGGGGCAAAATTAATTTATTTTACCCTTCTCCATCTTCAGCAGGTGGGTGTGTCTTTAAGACCAAGCCTATACAATCTAGAGGTGGTCCAATAGAATTGATGTAAAATCTTGAATTGCATAAGGTGCACCCTTGCATCTCTAGATGCAGACTTGAATTTTTTTTTAAATCCTAGCCCACACTCCCTCCTCCAATACCAAGTTTAAATCTTTCTCCCATAATCTTTTGATAGAAGTTATCTATCAATCCTACTCAATACAAAACCAGGGTGGAGCTCTCTCAGGTGGAAGTGACCAATGAGCCAAATGTCTGGGACAGCAGGGACAGGCTAAATACATACAAATTGTGCTGCTGTGATTTAATGTGCTGAGGAACGTCATTTTCCCCACCGACACACTTAGCAAAAGGCGTGGGCGTTGTCGAAATAGCTTCGAGATATGAAATTAAATTCTTCCATCCAGCTGTTGTTAAATTTACATGATATTTCGTTTTTTTTTTGCCAGAGAACCAACTGAGTCTTCTTCTCCCATCTACCAGTGATGCTTGATTCAACTTCCCGCGTCTACTATCTGCGCAGATATCGACAGCGCAACCAGGTTGAGGTCACAAATGGGTTAAAATTTGTATTATGAGTCGATTGTGTGAGTATGATGCGTTTCATACAAGATCTGGTAACTGGACAGCCTTGGAATAATATATTGATGTGATTATTCATATAATGAGGTTTGGGCCATACGGGAGTTTCCCAGGAAAAATAACAAAATGGAGGGGCGGAGATCGGTGTGAAATACGGGAGACTCCTGGGAAAAACGGAAGTGTTGACTGGTATGCTATAAAATATATTTATCCACCCAATAAAAGTATTCCCGAACCTGTATATTTCCAAAATCTGAAAAAGATAATCCCATTCTACCATATCAAACGCCATTCCAGTGACCGGAGTCTGATCATTCGCCACACGATATTGATGAAATGCCTAATGTTATCGGAAGAGCTGTGGCCCCGAATAAACTCCACCTGACCTATGTGTATAAGAGATAAAAACAACATTCTGGCCTTATTTACCTCACCAACTCCAAGTTTATCTCAGAATCAGATAATTGTTTTTCTCAGTCGTCAGTTTAAGGAGTTCTAATGGTTCCACAAAGTTTCTAATATCAGTAGACGAAGATGTGGAACTATAGAGATCAATATAGAATTCTTTAATATCATTATTAATTTCAATGGCCGTGGTAAATATTTCACCACCAGCAGATTTCACTGATGGAATGGTAGAAAAAGACTGTCTTGCCCTGACTAGTAAAAACTCCACCTTCCATGACAAAATAGTATTATATCTGTATTTTGGGTCAATTCTCTGAGGCCATCAGACGACATTCAGCTCTGCCTCAGCACTTTTAATATTAACTTCCAACTCCACGAGTTTGTGCTTTGGATTGTTTGGTGAATGAGGCACACTGTATGATCCGACCCCTAAGAAACGCCTTAAGTTTGGTCTCAATATAAACATTGATTCAGCCTTTAACATTTTAACATTTTAACATTTGTTTGAATTCCAGGATTTTGCAAAAGGTATACATTAAAGCAGCAACTATATGATTTATGTTTCTAGCATGTGGCAACACCTCTAAACACATCTGAGACTAAGATGTTTCCAATTGAGCAATCAACAACAGATGAAATTAGGGACTTCTAAAGATTCTATAATAAATATTATGGACTGATGAAAAAATATATAGTCCCTACCAGATGGTTCAAAAGTCTCCAAATATCTGTAAGACCAAGATTTTTACACATTCTGTAAAGTGGCAATGTTGCTCTAGGGGGTTTACACACTTTTGCTTCACTATGATCAAGGACTGAGTCCATCAATAGATTAAAGTCTCCTCCCAATATTATATCATGAGAGGTTCCAGTGGCTTGCAACATCCCTTCAAGATCTATAAAAAAGCCTTTATCATCAACGTTAGGAGCATAAACATAAGTCAAAGTCAAACTTTTCCCCTGAATTTCTGCTAAAACAATAATGACTCTTCCTAATTTATCTTTAATCTGTTTGAGACATTTGAATTGTAGATGCTTATCAGTGTAATGACTCCCCTGCTCTTACTTGATCCAGCACTAAAGAAAAAATGCCCACCCCATATCTTCTCAAATTTCTTCTCAGCTTCTATCTCTCTAAACTCAAACAGTCCATGTAAGTGTATGAAAGCCCCTGCAACAACTTTGCAATTACTCAATTACCCAACAGAAGATAATGTATAAAAAAACTCCAGCCAATTCAGTTTCCTCAGACAGTCAAATTAATGTTCGACATCTACATGAGTGCAACAAAGACCCAACCACTTCAATGTCCTGCAAGAAATACTCCACAAAACAAACTCCAACCAATAGGAGGCATAAGCACAAAGAATGTGTAGATTCATCCACATAACTGTCCCGAAGGTGCGTTCTTCCACAAAACAAACTCCAGCCACTAGGTGGAACCAGCACAAAAAAAAGCCATTCAGTTTCCTCGGACAGGCAAACGAATGTTCAGTGAGCCAGCCCATTCGACTTCTACATGAGTACAACAAAGACCCAACCACTCCAATGTCCTGCAAGAAATACTCCACAAAACAAACTCCAACCAATAGGACCAATAGGCATAAGCACAAAGAACGTGCAGATTCATCCACAATGTCATATCACGTAACTGTCTTTTAATATCTCAATTCTTTGACATATTGTCTTCCTAGAACAGTAAAGTTTCAGGGTGTACCTTTCATCAGTGGTCCCAGCTTTTGTGATCCTGACCTCACTATCCGAGTCCTCTGCTGTCCTGTTCCTTGACCACTGAGACCTCCTCGTCCCCAGCTGCCTTCCTAGTACCACCACCGGACACCGTCCCCTTTCCGGAGCCACTACCCAAACTGCCGGACCCATTCTTTATTATTTAGTGTTGGGCGTCAGGAGCTGCCCATTAAAGGGAGGACTCTGTCACATAACTCCCGTGAGCAGCCAGTAGGGGACTTCTATTTTTCAATGTGATTTCCTTGTTATTGCCTTGTCTTAGTTCATTTTCCATTCCTAATTTTGTGTGTGTGTGGTTCTCCCCATCTTTTGTCTTGCACTGTGGTGTGTTTGGTTCTCCCCATTTTTTGTCTTGCACTGTGGTGTGTTTGGATATCCCCATCTTTTGTCTTGCACTGTGGTGTGTTTGGATATCCCCATCTTTTGTCTTGCACTGTGGTGTGTTTGGATATCCCCATCTTTTTTCATGCATTATGGTGTGTTTGGATATCCCATCTTTTGTCTTGCTCTAAGGTGTGTTTGGTTCTCCCCGTCTTTTGTCTTGCACTTTGGTGTGTTTGGTTCTCCCCATTTTTTTTCTTGCATTGTGGTGTGTTTGGATGTCCCCGTATTTTGTCTTGCATTGTGGTGTGTTTGGTTCTCCCCGTCTTTTGTTTTGCATTGTTAATTGTGCTGTGTTTGGTGAGTCTTAGTCTGGTTTCTTTAGTGGTTCCTCTTGCTCTGGATTATTTTTGATAAAGAAGTCTCTGCAACTGGGTTCTAAAACCTTTACTCGCCGGACTGCCTCCCGTGACAAAAAATTAAATGAGTATAATTGAAAAAGTACATTACTATAAATGGAAAGCATATAAAACCCACACAGCACTTTGACTCTAATATATCTTAGAAATCGACATAATAATCAGTTCTTCCTTACTTCGTAAGCAGTCATGTGATTTCATTTTGTTCCCCTAAGACTGAATCTAACAGAAATGTCACTGTGGTTAACCTCAATCTCAACATCTTGATGAGAATTTGAAACTCCAGAAAAACACTAATTTGGTGTGAACATTTATTCATATACATTATATGATGCCTGAATCAGTCCTGAGTAAAAACTAATTCTAAGCTGAGAGTAGAGTAAAATAAATGTTTCAAGTGAAATCAGTCCCTGCTCTCCAAGCAAAGGATATTTGTCAGATCTGAGATCAGACCCTGCATATAACACATTTAAATAACACACTTGTGACCAGTCTCTGCCTCTAAAGGGAGAAGTGACATTTCCTCTTGGAGTTCAGTCCCTAGACTCCCTACTCTCAATACAGCCATATTGCACTGCCTTGTGGTTAACCATACTCTTGTGATTAAATCTGGTGCAATGGTCATAACCTCTTCTTAAAGGTGAAGTGTATAATTTCTGTGCCACCTGCGTAATCAAATGGAATAGCTGATTTGTCTTGACACCGATTTAAGACACCACATTCACAGAGGCTATGTGTGTTGTGTAGATTTGTGTACAATGTAAATGTCTGTAATGAGACAGCTGTTGGCAAATGGAATTTACTGGACATGAGCTTTTTTTTGTTTGTTTTTTTTGTCTTTAAACCAATGGGTATTTACAGCTGGAGAAATTAAAGGTGCACTCAGTAATTTTTCTCTAACTAAAAGTTGTACACATGATTAAATAGTATTTTTTACAAATATTTTTTAAAGGCACTCACATGAGATGATGTCTCTATTCATCTCAGTGGCCTAATAAAAACTGATTCTAAAGGGAGCAGATCATGTGGGCTGACATGTTGAAAACCCATGACCAGCCGAATACTACTTGCTTAATCTTGGTACTTTAGCTAATGGAATAAATTAATTATGACTCACTGCAAATAGGGAATTTCTTAAATGGCATTGGCAACATCTGTGTGATCCTGTGTCCACTCCACTAGGTGTCAGTATAAGACAACTGCCAAGCCAGTGAACATAAACAAAAATGATTGAGTGCACCTTTTAGAAAATTCTGAAATTCAGTAGAATTTAATTTATTTAGAGTGTTCTAAAGAATTTCAAAAATAATTTAGAGCATTCTACATAATTATTGATGGCATGGTGTCTGGCTGATTAATTATGCGCCACAAAGATTCTCTAAGAAAGATCAGTTCATCAATTGGCAGGCAACTGAGCATGCATTTAGCATCTCAGAGGAAGAAATCGAGTTTCCTTCCTTCAAGGCATCATTTGGTCATATCCTGGCTATTTCCATGCACTGAACTGGACTTCTGAATCACATACAAAAATAAAATATGTGTGTCCACGTTATGTCCACTCTTAAAAAGTTCTTGAGAATAATAATATCTTTTCACTATTATTGGAGTCTGTAATTTGTCTTATGGCCCACTGAGCCACCAAAGTGAGTTAGAAGTTTAAGTTCTGATTCAGATGCAAAGCAAGAGAGGAATTCCCTCAAGTGTCAAGGTTTCAACTTGCAGAATCAAGTCCACTCTTGGGGTCAGTGCAAATAGAAATGTGCAAGTCTACGTCACGCAGTCTCCCACAGCAGAGCAAAACCCGACCAGTGTTTCCTTACTGGCTATACTAGGTGTGGAGAATGGGGTTTCCCAGGGTGATTGTGTCTCCGAAGAGGTGGATGGGGAGCAGTTCTGTACAGATAAAAAAAAGATTATCATCATATCAAACTATACACAATTTTCATCCAAATCATATCATATCCAATATTTAATTCAAATCATTGCAAATAATACATTTTCATAAATACAGCCCCAGGCAAAAGCATCAGTTTCCCACCTGGCAGGAGCATTTGCTGACGTAGGGCTGCGTGAGTAAGTGGATAAAGATGATGCAGCAGATCCTGTATGCCCCAGCTGCGGGAGTGGAGGAGGAGGCTGGGATGAAGGATCCACAGGCAATGGTTTCTTGGGAACTGAAGGTTTAGGGGGAACAGGTTTCTAAAACAGGAGCAAGTGATTCAGAAGGGCCAGTATGGAATTTCTGACAGTTTCACTTCAATCAAAAGAAAACTTGTTTATAGTTTATAAATTAAATAATACATAAATAAACATTATAATAATAATGATTAAAAAAGTAATGTATGATATGTACTTAAAATACATTTGTGGAATACAACTGCCTCTGGCTTTCACAAATACTGCAGTTCCAGTTATAATACAATAGGCTACATGTGTAAAAGATACTTGTTATAACTGCATATAGTGTAATTTGTCCTATGTTTATTCTTGTATATAATGGTTTTCTAATTAATAATAAAATATGTGTTGCAAATTATGAACCTTGTTTATAATGTATACTTACAGTATGTCACGTTTTTCTTGGATCATCCACCCATCCATACATACATAGTACTCCCAGTGGTACTTGCACTGAAAAAGCAAAATACCACGTTCTGACAGATCCATCCATCCATCCATCCATCTGTCTACAGTACTCTCAGTGGCAATTGCATTGAAAAAGCAATATACCACAGTTCTGACAGATCCATCCATCCATCCAAATAAATTAATTAAATATAAATAATGAAGTTAATAAATACAGCAAACCGCATAGCACTTTGTAGATGTACACTCTCAGATGTAAAGAGCTGATTAGTGTTGTTACTAGAGGGCTACCGTTTACATGCCTGATGTGATACCTGTCGGTGAGCGAGGACAGGGTCAGGCGAGAGGGGCTTTCTGGGTGCAGCTGGACGAACTCCTGTGGGCTGGAGGAACAGTCGCAGATGCAGCAATGTGACAAAGAAAAGATAAGACTAACTTTCCAACCAACTTTACTTAAATCTGATACCCAAAATGTAACTACCACTAATCCACCATGATTATTCTCCCAATCACATCTGTCCAAGACCAAATCACAGAATCTGAATCACAGGCCATGCACTGCACAGAACAACTGATTCCTCTGATTCATTCAATCAAGTTTTTGTTTTTGTTTTCACCATGAATATAGACTGGGAAAGTTAAAGGAGTGTACAAAATTCCTTTTTGAGGTAATACACAAATATTGCAATGCTATGCAAAAAAATAAAATAATCTTAATAAGTATTTTTACCTTGTTGCCCAGTAAAATATCTAAACATTCCTAAAAACTACATTTAAGTGTGAAGCAAAATATAGATAAGATATAAAGACTTGTTTTCCGTTTCAGTCGTGAACAACTCTTTTTTTCAAGTTGAGTCATGTCACCACCTACTGGCATAAAGATGTAATTTGGTAACAGAATGGTAACAGAATAAATCAGTGAGCTAAATGAAAATGTATGATGAATCAAAATCCCACAAGAATTTGGAAAGCTGTGAACACATCCTGGCCAATCAGATTTGAGGACTGCATCTAATTGTTGTATACAGAAGTAGATGAAAATATTCCAGATCACATCCAGTATAATCTCTTGTTTTTTCTCAGTCTCAACTCAGTGTACCAAGTGACTACAATCGCTTCAGAGGATCTATTTGTTTGTTTTCATACACAGACACTATGACTTACAAAATATTAATCTTAAAATAAATTCTAAATGAAATTGGACACAAGGACAACTCTACATGCAGAGACATGGACCATGACTAAGAACATGGAGTGAGTTTGAAAGGTAGATCCTTTGGGTCAAAACAGACACATAGATATTAAGAAAAGGAGCTGCTATGAACTATGAGCATCTACAAGTCAAGCGTTGCAACTTGCAGAAAGTGCTCCCTCTACCTTGCCTTGCATCTTGCTCTCTGAAGGGATGGGGCCAGGAGGAAGGGGCTTGGTCGAAGAGGCGGGCCAGTGGCCTGCCAACTAAAGAACCAGAAAGAGCAACAAGTACAGCATTGGTTTGTACACACATATATTATAATTATATTTAATATTTTATGCATTTGGCAGATGCTTTTATATAAAGCGACTTACAGTGCCCTTACTACAGGGACAATCCCCCCGGAGCAACCTGGAGTTAAGTGCCTTGCTCAAGGACACAATGGTGGTGGCTGTGGTGATTGAACCAACAACCTTCTGCTTAGCAGTGCAGTGCTTTAGCCCACTACACCACCACCACTCCGTTTTACTTACACATACTGCTGATAACATAACAGAGCTCTATCTACCAAAATGAATATTTCTATTCCTCACAACCTTCTTGAGCGGCAGTGAGATTTACCTGAGCAGGTCTAGAGACAGGATCAGGTGGAAGAGGTTTAGTTGGAGCAGCAGGCCTGTGCTGGACCTAACAAGAAAATGTGTGTTGCAGAAGTAGGTACATGCAGGTTGCAATAGGAAAAGTTAGCTAGCATTTCTTAGGCATGACAGTAAGACAAGAAAAATAAAGTTTTGTGTGGTATTATGTAAAACAAGCCAAGAAGCAAAGACAGATCTGAATAGTTCTATAGATTCAGTGGATTATACTGTATTTACTGTCTGAATTATGTTGCTGCTTAAGTGTTAACTCTTGTAGGAACACAAATTCATGCAGGAAAGGTTGTGACAGAGTAGCAACCTGTGTTCCATAAAAAAAACAAAATGTACTGAAAAGACCAGTTTAGACCAGAATCAATTCCCATGCTGGTCCTGGTTAGTTTATGCTAGTAGTGTATGTCAAGCTGGTGGACCAGAACAACCACGCTGTACAATGCTTTCCGGTGAAAAACTTGGCATGGTCAGCATGGTTTTTCTGGCGATGCTGGTGGAATAAAGAAGTTTTGCTGCTAAAGTTATTCAAGCTGCCTTGTTAGGACACCAGCACACCAGCATGCAAAACACAACACACTGTATGGTGGTCTTTTCAGAAAGGAAATCATTTCGCCATTTACTTTAACTGCATTGAGTAAATATGACAAATACCAGTTGATTTATTAGTTGATATTTCAGTAGTCAATTACAGTCAGTTGGACCCTCTGGAACAACTTTGTGCTTACTAAGGTGAAAGACCTCTATAACCCATTAAATGATTTGCATCACCACTCAGTAACCTTATAATCAAAGCTTTACCTTTCAATAGTGATTTAAAGTAAAATGAAAAATTTGCCTCTGTTCTAGTTATTGACAAATAATGAATCATTTACCACAAAGAACCACAGCATCCATTCATCCATTTCATTGTAGATTATCACCAGCTTTTAGGAGCAGCTTTCTCTGCCAGTGTTCCTTCTCTAAGGATGGTGAACCTCATAATGTACTCATTTATTCACTTCACCACACTATCATGCTCCAGTAATCATATAATTGATCTGGTCATTCGATCTGTTGCAGCTCTGTAGAGCACATATTGTTAGAAGTTGTGGTCTCATCTTTGATGATGTGTGTACTGTACCTTGTTGACAGCCTGTGTGAGAGGGATGTCATTCTGGTGTGGCCACTGGTATCTGAGCGGCTGCACCTGATCTCCATTTTGAGCATTTGTTAGCTCCATAGCAGGTGTCCTGTGGTTTTCACTTAAAGGGATCGTTCACCCCAAAATGAAAATGCTGTCATTTTTTACTGACCCTTATGTCATTCCAAACCTGTATGACTTTCTTTCTTCCATTGACAAAGAAAAAAAGATGTTCAAGCTGCTCTTTTCTGTACAATGAACATGAATCATGACCAGGGACAGAGCAGCTTGTACATTCTGCTAGATAACTCCTTCTGTGTTCCAAGAAAGAGAGAAAGTCATACAGGTCTGAAACTACATGAGAGTAAATTAAGACAGAATTCATCTTTTGGATGAACAGTCCCTTTAAACATACAACACACAGTGAACATACATCATCGAAAGTGTAAATACAAACATTACAGAACCACACAGATGCACACAAGTAGATTTGTAATCTTGCTATCTAAATCTATTTTGTACAAGAATACCTCTTCTGAAATCTATACATCAGTACTGTTTGTAATAGGGAACCAGAGTACAGTGAGAGATAGTGCTAAGGGGAAGGCACTAAACATCCAAGACTAAACAAACAATCCATTTAACCCAATTTACCTTCATTTTCAGTTTATTTTATGTCATTTAAAGCTCCTGCTGGGGAGATAGTGAGTACTCCACTACAAAAGTAAAGCTTCGTTTAGCATATGACTTATTTTACACCACAAACAAGCTTTACATTCACAGTTACCTCCAGATGTCTTTCTCTTTCACACAGTATTCAATATAGGCCACAGAGACCCTGCTGCATAATGGTAAAGCACAATAAAGCAATCATATTGGATAATCCACAGCAGATTTTTACCCAGTAGTATTGGCTTAGTAGATGCATCACGTGTCCATGGACTTTTTTTTTAATCAACAAAGATTTTACTGTAGGTTTCTATAAATGTATGAGGAAAAGCTATATTTTATTTAACATTTTGCCTTGACTAGGTCATTTTTAAATGGTCATGTGACGTGACAAACAAAACTTTAAAAGTACAAATATTCCATGTTACCTAAATGAATATGAGACCCCGTTTCCACCAGGTATTAAGATGCGTTTTTGGTGATCGGATCACATGTGGTCAGTGCTATATACAGATCTAAACGGGGTCTAAAATGTTTTGTGATCGGATCACAAAAACCACAAACGAATGTGGTAAAAAACACATTTGAACGCATCACATTTGATGTGTAAATGCTAATCCGTCCTGTATGCATTCCGGCAGCAGCAAAACACCATCCCTCGCCTGTCAATCAACCTCTGCACAAAAACTGGAGTTTAAACATTTCTGGTTACAATCGATTTAAAAGGAAATAACAGTCCAATCGGAAAAAATAAAAGTGGATATATACACAAGCATGAGAACCTCACAGATCTTTTTCAGTTCGGCTACACCCATTCCAGCAAAAGATGACTAACTTAGATGCACTACATGTCTTTTACTTGAAGCTTAGTTAGGTTCACAATAATCAACAGTGTACTTGTAAGAAAGCTACTAAATTAAAACTTATGACTGTGAAACGTCCTGCTCAAGTTGTGCTTGAGAAGGTGGTTCAGGTCGATCAGATTGTTCTTCCAAACTTTCCTTATTTCATTCATTATCGGACTCGGGCTATACAATATACAATATACGATAGTGTTCGCAGCTGCTCAGGAAGCCTGAAACTCATTTATGGTAAGGGCCGTTACATTTCCGACACACGCTCTACACAGTTGACCAACAACAACAGACAAGGCCAGCTGACCAATCAGAGTTTACTGGGCATTTCAGAGAGGGGGCTTGAGACAGGAGGAGTGTTTGAGACAGTATGATTTTTTTTTTTTTTTTTACAGTATATGAAAAATCATGTGTTTTTTGAACATTAAAGCATGTAAACCTTTTCTAGTAGACCACCCAAAATAAAATCATGATCCTGTAAATTTGCATTATATGGGCTTTTTAATGTCATACAGTAACACGCTGACATAGTGATTGATGAATGATGTCATGAAACAGAGTCCCTGCCGTCCAAATCACAAGTGGTCCAAGGGGACACATGTAAGTGGCCAGGTGTAAACAGCAATGTGTCTCACTTGACCACACGTGAACAGATCACCCAATATGCATCTTAATACCAGGTGTAAATGGGGTCTGAGACTGCATGCAAAGTAATCATAAAATATTAGCAAATGTTGTTTTAAAAGGTTTTTGATGGATTATAGTATGTAGCACAGCAGGACATATTAAACTCACAAAAGTATTTAATGTCAACTATCTATCTGTTAGATCTGAAGCCAGCGTTTACTTTTGTTTTCTACTGGGTGTATTGTATGGGTTTATCTAATTGTGATAATTCATTGTTATTCTTTTTTAATGAGTCATTACCCAGGCAGCCTGTATGAGCAGCAAAGTGAGATCAATACAAATTGATTTAATTAGTTAACCATCTCTCTGTCCCAGTGTCATTCTGACTCTATTTCTCACCGGCTCTGTCGGGTTTTGTTGAAGGGCATGTGGCCGAGGTTCACGAGGGTTCGGCGACAGAGGGGGAACTGGAATGCAACAAACAGCAGCCCGACTGGCAACACAAACAGGAAGATCACTAGCAGAGCCATCTGTGCAGGATCAGAATCTGTACATATAGAAAGAAAGCAAGACATATGCAAAGCATTGCAAAGCCAAACTGAGTTTCATTGTACCTGTGTATAATGACAATAAAGATCATTCTGATTCTAATTTTGATTGTTATCATTGTGGTGAGCAAATGTCTAATATTGTGTTATCTTTCAAAAATCCCTTCAGAAAGCTAAGTATATCTAACCTGACTCATTAAGAAAATCACATTAATATTCTAACTTATACACACAAATTAATTTGAAGTCAAAAGTTTACTTACACTTAGGTTGAAGTCATTAAAACTCCTTTTACCAAGATTAAGCAAGTCGTTTAGGACATCTACTTTGTGCATGACACAAGTAATTTTTCCAAAAATTGTTTACAGATAAATTGATTCAATTTTAATTGACTATATCACAACTCCAGTGGGTCCAATGTTTACATACACCAAGTTAACTGTGCATTTAAACAGCTTGGAAAATTCTAGAAAATGATGTCAAGCCTTTAGATAATTAGCCAATTGGCTTCTGATAGGAGGTTTACTGAATTGGAGATGTATCTGTGGATGTATTTTAAGGCCTACCTTCAAACTCAGTGCCTCTTTTCTTGACATCATGGAAAAATTCAAAGAAATCAGCCAAGACCACAGAAAACAATTGTGGACCTCCACAAGTCTGGTTCATTCTTGGGAGCAATTTCCAAATGCCTGAAGGTACCACGTTCTTCTGTACAAAGTATTCAAGAATAAACACCATGGGACAACGCAGCCATCATACAGTGCAGGAAGAAGATGCATTCTTTCTCCTAGAGATAAACTTAGTTTGGTGTGAAAAGTGCAAATCAATCCCAGTACAACAGCAAAGGGCCTCGTGAAGATGCTGGAGGAAACAGGTAGACAGTATCTATATACACATTAAAACGACATCAGGAAAGGCAACATCAGGTTGGGGGGTTCTTTGCAGCAGGAGGGTCTAGTGCACTTCACAAAATAGATGGCATCGTGAGGAAGAAAAATTATGTGGCTATATTGAAGCAACATCTCAAGACATCAGTCAGGAAGTTAAAGCTCATCGCAAATGGTTCTTCCAAATGGACAATGACCCCAAGCATACCTTCAAAGTTGAGGCAATATGGCAACAAAGTCAAGGTATTGGAGTGGCCATCACAAAGCCCTGACCTCAATCTGATAGAAAATTTTGTGGGCTGTAATGAGCTGGCTGTATTCATGGTTAATGTTTATGAGAGTCAGGAGAAAAGGCCAGTAAAGCACCCATACATGCATAAAACGCACACACACACACACAAACTATCACTCGCCTTTCCTCTCTCCATGGCAAAAAAGGCTAAAAACAGACCATAAGCTGTACTGGTTTCTGTGTTTCACACAGCCAGATGCAGAGGGGCTGCTTTACTGAGTAATGCATGATCACAAAACTGAGTGAATCACCTAGCAACCCAGATCAGAATTCTGGACCAGACAGAATCTGCTGACTTTCATTACACATTTTCTGGGTGGAATTCAGTTGAATGATGAATTTAAAGGATTAGTTCACCCAAAAATTATTTACTCTGTTTAACTTAAAGCTGCTTTCACATCTTTTATCAATACAATAATAACTGAGGCCAACCTTCTGTCTAAAAATTGTAAATTATGGATTTTTTATTTTTGGGTAAAGCATTCATCACATAGTTAACACATTGTAAAGTGTGTTAAATGGAGCTGAGAATGTTCCATTCCTATTGGTAGCTAAACAAAGTAGCTTAGCCAAAATATTTAATAAAAAAAAAATAGAATACAAGGGGTGCTGAATGTGTCAAACTTGATGATTGTTCAAATTCTGTGAAAAACTGTGGAGTTTTCAGAAGAGATCTGTGGGTGCAGACTCTGAATACGCCTATTAATGATTAACTGAAGATAAGGGGAGGGATGGTGGGTTTGGTGTCTGTATCTGTCCTGTCTTGTTGGATGGATGTAGGTGCGCTGACATATTTGTCTGGAATCTTCCTGACATAAAACATTATCTGAGAAGGAAAGGAACTGGAGGAAACAATAAGGGGACAGACACTTCCTCTGCAGCTGAGAGCAACTTATGAAGTCATATCCTGCAGAATTCCCCCATTCATAGGTCCACAAACACACACCTATTATTCCTTTTTCCAGTAATAAAGAATGATATTTTTTTCTCTCACAAAGGCATAAATGCAGACTCATGTTGAAACTGCTTGTAAAGGACAAATATCCATCATCAGCTGAAAGCAGCACTAGTGTAATTCATTGAATTTATATCCAGGTACACTGACAGTCATGAGTCATGACCTTCTGAGTTATGAGTTTTCATTTTGTGATAGCAAGAAAGCTGAAATTATTATGCTCATATTTATTTCTATTAATTTACTCTGATTGAGGGGTTACTACACTCGGTGACCTGTATGTGAGTGGAGTATTGAGATCTTTTGAAAATTTGGTTCAACATTTTGAGATTCCCAGATCTCAGTTCTATAGGTATTTACAGCTGCACCACCTGTTCTGTATTGTTTTTGGGAGTAGCACACACACCCCTAAGGCGCCAGATACTCTGGGAGAGATTATTATTGATTTTGGAAAAGGTCACGAGGCATCAATGTATTACTCCTTGCTAATTCAGAGTCTGGGGATGGAGCTTCAACTTCTCTCAAGAGATTATGGGAGAATTATTTAAATTTGGTATTGGAGGAGGGACTGTGGGCTAGGATTCTATAAATTGTCAAGTCTGCAACTAGAGATGCAAGGGTGTGCCTTTCAAGATTTTGCATAGATTCTATTGGACCCCTCTAGACTGTATAGGCTTGGTCTTAAAGACACACCCACCTGCTGGTGATTGTAATCAGAAGATGGAGACACAACCCATCTCTTTTGGAAGTGGTGTTAAGATCCAAGAATTTTGGTTGAAGGTTCGGAGTTGTATGAGTGATGTTTTGGGCACTCAATTTTTACTTTGCCCCAGACTCTGTATTCTGGGTGATTGGGCGGTCATACATTTGGGGGATAAAAATATAAAAAAAAATTCTGACAAGTATCATGATTGGCAGACAAATTATTTTAAGGGATTGGAAGTCAGACAGAGTGCCATCATTTTCGGAGTGGTGTGTGGAAATGGGGAGGGTGGCAGCTTTCTAGGAAGTGGCAAGTAGAAGGCTGGGGTTTGGGAACTTGTTTGTTAGGAAATGGGGTAATTGTTTAGTGTTTTTGGGGACTCTCATGGAGGGTATGGGGAGAGAGAAGATTATATTTTCCTTTTTTGTTTTCTCTTTTTGTGTGTGTGTGTGTGGCAAGTAGAAGGCTGGGGTTTAGGGACTTGTTTGTTAGGAAATGGGGTAATTGTTTAGTGTTTCTGGGGGACTCTCATGGAGGGGATGGGGAGAAAGAAGTTTATTATATTGTCTTTTTTGTTTTCTCTTGTTAAATGTTGATTCGATGTGTATGTGTTGTGTTTAACTCTGTTGTGTATTTTTGTATCAATAAAAAATGTTCATTGGAAAAAATGTACTCTGATTGAATATCTGTTTTTGCCAGCCCTCAATTCTGGACTGACCTGGACTGCGTTTCCCAAAAGCATTGTAAGCTTAAGTTGATCGTAGAGATCATTGGTCCCAATGGCATCTACAATCTATAGGCTTACAATGCTTTCAGGAAATGCAGCCCTGAGCTACTATCTGTTCTAACCACTTCTAACTGTTCCTGTTTAACTGGTTGCATATGGGTCTGGCAAAACCAAAGTCAAGGGTTCGAATCCAGAATATCTAAGCGTAAACATAGTTCTAGAAGGAAGATCTTGGGATTCATTCATCAGGCATCACATCTAATCACAATACAGCCTTCTCTTTATAAGCCCGGCAGCTGCCTCTCATTGTTCGCATACTTCCGTGTCTTCAGCCCCCATCTCACCCCATCTCCACAAGTTTAGGTCCCGTCCTGGGGTAAGCTCCACTCCTCTGCCGCCATCGCCTCCGGCATGATCTGATGGTTCAAGCAGCATCGGAGCTCTGAACCATAGGACGGGGCTTACGCCATATGATATAAGTACCTTTTCGTTGATATTATTCCAATAATCTTGAGTCTTTCTGATAGAAATTCACATAAAATGTATACCTTGAATACACCATAAGTTGGATAAAAGTATCTGCCAATTGCATAAATGTAATTGTAACTTCAAAACCATATTCTCATTCCCTGAGTTTACAATGTTGATGAGAGTCATGATATGTTTAGCATAACAATATATGAGTAATGTCCTGCTCTGTTATAAGACAGAGCAAAAAACTCACCTGTAAAACATCACTCAGTCTTCTCCTAACTCCATCCTCTAAAGCAAACGGCATGGTCTTGACCAAAGTCTTCAACGCTCTACTATGACTAGAAACTGTTGAGAGAGCAATAGAAAGATTATTCTTTTAATTAAATGGTGAAAAAGCTGTGTTTTGTCATTGCAATCTAAACATCAGATAATTGCTATTAGTTTGACTAATTGAGCCAAAACTCTCCCTGCAGAGAAAGTTCTTCTTTTTTTCATATTAAGAACATTAAGTTTCTCACACAACTTTCCATCTGTCTATTACAGTGATATAACAATTCACTACAAATTGTGGGTTGTATTATAAATCTATAAATTATAAAGAAATACATTTTTCTTTTGTAAATGTCTCTCAGTGGAATTCTGCAGTCTTGTATGATGATGTGATTTTTATATTTTAGTTGTATACGCTCACCTCAGAGTAACTATAATCCTCAGCTATAATTATTGATGGTTCATACACATAGATTTCCTGACCAATGGCACAGTAACTTTCACTAGATAGCCTAGTTCTGTTGTGAAGCTGTTGTTTTAACAGTGACTGACAGCTGTGCTAAAGTGCACTGGCCAGCGGGTCCCCTAAAATGCAACAGAAGCACCAAACATTGACAGTCTGGATCCAAAATATCTAGACCTATCAAACACAAATGGCTTAGCTCTAGAGATCTAGCAAGCCATTCATTCCTTGGGAATTGGGATTGGAAACCATAAAGGGAATAAAAGTGTTTAGGAAATGTATTGCTTTCATAGATTCAGCAAATTTTAGCCACCCAGATTGCACAGTTTACAATTATCAAGCCTGATTAGGTGGCTAAAACTGTACAGTCTGCTAAGCAAACTCTTATAGAGCAGGTAACTTGTCTATCAAGACTAACTAAAATCCAATAGCCAAGCTCTCTGCATGGTTTCTCTTTGTGAGCCAGCTGACTGTGAGGTTCGGACCATTTCCTTCTTCCTGTGATGATATCACAGAGTGTGGGGCCACAGATTTATGGATCCTGTGGACCATTAAACAATACTAAATATATGAATATACCGAAAGAAGCTATGTAGGACATAGAAGTTAGGGAACCCAATAATACCAATGTGAGAAGAGTGAGTTATCCGCGCATCCTCCTGCAGTGTGTAGCTGCTGTTATCCCAGGTCAGGGTGAGAGTGAGGGAACACCTCAACATCACAAGTGGTGAGCCCTCAAACAGGACAGTGAGGAGGGTTCGCCAAAAACACCTGAACAGCTGATGGTGCGACTTCATGGCCCAGTGATAGTTTTCTTTGATTTAAAGTGGAGTAGTTGTTCAGTGCATTTCTTAAAAACAGTGTAATAAAGTTTGGACCGCTCATGCGAGTCCGCGTTCAGAGGCGCTGATCAGGTCACGTCACGTGGACGAGTGCACGCGCACCTGGCTATACACCCGTGGAACGCGGAATCCCTGCCCACTGTTGTAGGTTCTGTCAGGAGGAACCGACATCCTTCTGAAAACCTCACCTCTGTCCAAGAAATAATAATGGATTCCCTGTTTCGCCCGTTTCGATAGGGGATTTACGGAATCGTTCAGCAAAACAAAATTCGCGTGTAGTATTAACCTTGCAGAATAACCTTTCTTTATGACTCGGATCGTCAAGTGCGCAATCCATCCGCTCATCAGTGTGAGGCAGTATAATCGTATTTCTTAATGTGAACAACTAGATAGGATTTCCTCTTTAATGTCCGGTTTGGTTCACATCCTTACCTCTAACTTAATGCTTGGTGAAAAGACTTCTCCTAACCAGCATAATCGAAAGAAAGAAAAAGCACAATGACAAAATGGCAAAATTACTTCCTCTGCTTGATTATGTTTACCACCAGCTCTACAATTAAAATAAACTTTGTGTTTTCATTGTGTTTTTTAAATCAGATATGGTCCAGCTTGTAAGATAAAGAAAAAAATCTGCACTAAAATGTTATAAAGCAATTAGTCTTATATGCGAGTGCCGCTTTATTCATTTTTGATGAGAGTTGGCTGAGCATGCTCATATTTTTGGTGGTTAATATGAATTATTTTATAATTAAAAAATAGATTTAGATGAACACTGCATCCAGGATTGGGGTTTTGACTGAAATTGAATGTAATTTAATCAGTTTGGTCACGAATGTAACAGATACCCTGATTCAGCAAGTTCAAAAGGTCTGAAAGACAGTGTGCAGTAAAGGAAGGATACTTTTCACACATAATGAGAGAAATATGTGATTTCTAGTGTGTGTGTGTGTGTGTGTGTGGTAAATCACTAATAAGATTAGAGCTTTTCACATTAATAGCATTAGATTTACAGCCCGTGCAGGCAGATTCAGCTACTGTGGTGGCACAAGTATTACCTCATTCATGAAGAGGTGAACCGTTAGTAGTACAAAGACGAACTGGGCCGTCTGGGGCTCAGTTGTCCACTAATCACAGGGTTGGCTGTTTGATTCCCGGCTCACAAGACTTCACATGCCGAAGTGTCCTTGGGCAAGACACTGAACCCCAAGTTGCTCCTAATGGCAGGCTAGTGCCTTGCATGGCAGCTCTGCAGTCATTGGTGTATGTGTGGATGGGTGAATGAGATGCAGTGTAAAACACTCTGAATACCGCTAAGGTTAAAAGGGTGCTATATAAGTGCAGACCATTTACGAACTGAATAAAACTATATATAATAAAACTGAATAAAAAAGAATTCATGTTTTCTGTAATGCTCTTTGCAGTGAGTTGAAATAAATCATTTGGAAGTTTTAGGGAGCCTCACTCAGTAGTTTTAACTAATGAAATAATTGGTGGAGTTAGCTTTTATAAATGAATGAAAGCTCACTGTGGTTCATGCATTTACACTAATAACATGAAAATCATACTGAATGGACACATTTGATCAATGTCCTGCTTTGCAGAGAGAACAGAGATGGATCCTCTTACAACCTGCAGACTCAGAAACAAATCTCCTTTATCAACAGACAACGGAAATGGCTGAGGAATCAAAAACAAACATTTAAAAAGGAATGTAACATACAGTACATAGAAACACTGAGTAAATATGACTTTTGCAGATTCCAGAAATGTAATTATATGAAAAATATTTTTTTAAAACAATGTACGCTCTAGTGCTGTAATAACGAATGCACCACCTTTATGTTTTTGTGATTCTGTGGCAGCAGGAGGCAGTCAGCACAACTCTAGCTGTACAGGCAGGGTGCCTCTTCAAACCATTGAGAGCAAGCAGCTTGACTGTGCCTATAAGGTAACCATCCAGCTGCCTAAGTCTTGCAAGAGTCTAATTTGCTGTTACTAATGTTAAGGTTATAGTTAAATGTTAAGGGTAAGGTTAGGTTTAGGGGTTGGTGTAGGGTTTCTGTGGGACTCTGAACGTTGCATGCGACTCTCGTGAGACTTGGGGCAGCCATACGTTCAGCCTTCCACAGATGATGCACTCTTGTGCTTAAGGAAAATCAAAGCATAACAGAATGCAGAGTTCTAAAGATGCTTTCAAACACGTTTCATACTACGTTAAACTTGACACAGCAGACTAAGAACACATCATTTATGACTAAAGATGTGGAAAACTAGTGAGACGCGATGCAACCAATGGAAGACGCTCCAAAAGCACCCATCTGATGCACAAGTACATCCAGTAGATAGACCAATGATTAAAAATAGTGCAGATGGAAGTAGGCCAATAATAGGTTTACACTATGTTCAATGATATGGAATTATCTGAATTCTAAGATTTCAATATAATAATTATTTGATTATTATAGAATTAAATATTTTTATTTGGGGGCCTTGACCAGTAAATATTGATATATTTGATTTCTGTGTGGAGTTTGCATGTTCTCCCCGTGTCTGCGTGGGTTCTCTCTGGGTGATCAAAATTAAATGATCAGCATAACAGTTTAAGAGAAAATTTAGTGTAAAACCTGATGATTATGATATCAGGGACGTGTTCACGATTTCTGAGGCCCCAAGCAACTGACCAGCCCGGGCCCCAATTTCTAAAAAGTTTTCTTAAATTAAATACAATTTATCTTATCTTCCATTGTAGCCAAGTACATTCAAAATGTTTAATGAAATAAAAATCAAGAATCAGGATCATTAATACATGTTTTCCCATTTTTCCATAATATAGTGATAAAAAAGTAATAATATTTTTACGAAAACACTTTTTTTTTATGAATAGGGTGTGCAAAACCAACTGCTTCACTCACGAACATTTTTGAATTCAGTTGTTATTTTTTATTATAATAAGTTTGTCAGTATAATATGATACAGTATTATTTTTTATAACTTTGAGTATTTGTTGTATACAATAGTAATATATTTCTGTCTTATTTACTTTTTCACCTGGGAGGATGCAGTGTAATGTTTAACATGTTGCAAAAGGCTGTATTTTATGTAAGCATCGTTGGCAACATTCGTAACAGTATTGTAACAGTAAACATATAAGGCACGGTAGCCACTCAGCACACTAGATCAGAAGGGGGGATGGAGAAGAGCCTTTTATCAAGCTCTGAAATTTGCTTGGTGCAGAACAATCTGGAATAATGTTAAACATTGTAACAGTCACCTCTTTGCAGCCTGGACTTGTTCAGAACGATAAATCTTTGTGACACCTGCACTAAAAAAATAAAGACGCAGCGCAACAAATGAAACAGAACGCAGGTGTCTCAACATGCTTTTTTGAGACCTGACCTTCTTTTCACTTGACACAGTGTCAAAAATGAGACACTGAAGATATGGTGAGACGTGGTGCAGCAGGTATGGACATTTGTCCAGTGCGTGTTTACAAAGGAAAACAATGGAAAAACATAGCAGACGCACACAAAAACTTGTTTGGTTTGAACGGCCCCTAACACATCGTTCGCATATGTGAGCAAGAGCATGGGGGCAAAACAAGTTCGGAAGGGCTGTATATTTTTTCATAAATTACAAAATCTGAATCCGGCGGAACTTTAACGTGCACAGCTTTCTGAGCAGCTAGTGGGGTGAAAGTTGGTAACGATTCCAGGGGCCCAAAGTCCAGCTTGTCTGTTTTTATATCCCAATCAGCCCAACACAGCAACATTGAATCAACCAATTGCATGAGTTTGGGGGTGGAACCATCTGTTTGTCCGAACCAGTGGAAGACAAGGGAAGTGTTTAGGAGACCGGTTTAAAAACAACCCTAATTTTTGCAATTCTGTTCGGTATGACTAGATGGATATACATTACACACGGCACCCTTAAAGGCGTGAAATTAAATAAAAATTCTGCCATCATTTATCCACCTGCATTTGTTCCAAACCTGAATGACTTGCTTTCTTCTATGGAACATAGGAGATGTTATGTGGAAAGACAGTTGTAGTTACCACACAGTTTCACTTTATGAAAGAAAAATAAAGATCTAAAATCTTAAAAACTGTTTGTCAAGCTAAACTTTAAACAATGTATTTCAAATCAGCAGTAAAATCAAACAACACGGCACTCAAAAAAATATTTTAGCCTATTTTTAAGATTGATCCATTTCAACTGAATAACACATTTCCGTCTAATTGAATTAATTAAAGAAGAAAATGTAATTAATAAAACTTTATAAAAGTTGCTCTTGTTTTTAGTCCCTCAGGGACTCCATTGTTGGTTCCTTCCTTCACTAAAGAGGTACATTCCAGTAGAAATCAGTTTTGAAAGATGCAAAGATGGGTCGGTTAGAATGCGCGCTCATGCCATGGATTTGTTTTTTAAAAACAGCTTTTTACTGAATCATCCATCTTCAATACTCAACAGTATCACTAGAAATTGGTCTAACACCACTCAATATCTGTCTACAAATGTAAAAGGGAAACTTTGATGCATAATTGACTTTTTTTTTATTGAAGATTAGGTATTACCTCAGCAAGACCAACTGTAGGCAGGTAAGTCTAAGAAACTCACCCAAACAAGTGCAGTTTTGCAGATTTATACATTTTATTTGCATAATTGACTTGACTTTAGTTAAAAATTAGGCAATTGAATTAGATGGACATTTGTTATTCAGTTGAAATGGTTAAACCTTGAAAATAGGCTAAACTATTTTTTTTGAGTGTGGTATCATAAATTGTGCTTCTTTACCTTAATTGTGCTTGTTTTGCTAATGCAAATGTGCATTCTCGAGTTGATTGACAGGCAATGTCTGTGTCTAAAAGTTGATTGGCTCTTTTACCTGTAAGGCGAGACTTCTTTTCTACACCCGTTGACCACTGGCCACAAGGTCCTTGGTTGGGCATTCCAATTTCTCCTACTCATTTTTAAATAGGTTATGAAATGCTATTTACTGAGGGCTTGTGCTTACCACTGGACAAAAACATGCAGAAAGGTAAAAGTTACCAGACTTTCTTAAAAGGATATTTATTGATAAAGTATTATGTAAGTATTATATGAAAATTGTATATGAGAAAATATTGATACATTTCAGTTTTAATGAGCTAATAAACTTCCCTGACGAAAAAGGCATGTACAATCCTAGTTTAACCATCATAATAAACCATGAAAATACACAGGTATCTACTAGCATGGTTGATTAAGTTTGAGTACGGTTAGCTAATCGTGCAGAGAATTCCGGGCCAATAACGGTTTATAATGGTGTCGCGCTGAACCGTGCTCCAGTGGAAATGCTACTGTAACTGCACTATGCTTAGAACCATTTGGACCGATGGTGCAAAAGCGGCTGAAGTACTCAAGCACATCGGCACCATAACTATCAAACAGTCATGACATTTATAATTCATGATAAATATTCATGAATGAAACTGTTAACTTACTGTTTTGTGGTCAAGTCCAAGTGTTTTTAACTTCTCCATTCTTCAATAACTGTTTATTTAAAGCTTATATCATGTTATGACTGGTGCACAAGCAGTCCACGCATATATTAGCCGCATATACACAGTCCATTGCATGGTGAAACATGACAAACACACATAGGAGCACTGAGGCACAGATCACTTTGACATCCAAATGGTCAAAGACATTCAGCTAGTGCTTGTTTACAATTAAACATAGCACAAATGGGTGCAAAGCATAGAGCAGCTGAATTAAACTAAATTGCATCTCCTTTTCGGTGTTGACACCGTGTATTTTAAAAGCTGTGCGATAAACATTTAATAGTATATATAATAGTATAATGCATGTTATATGCAAAAAAAAAACACAACTTCAAATTAAGTCCAGATGGTTCCCCTTTGGTGTTCAGGAAAAGTTGGTCACACAAGGCCTGTCTCACTCCTTCTCTGTTTACGATATGAACTGAATGCCAGTGGACAGGGCCAAGGGTGCAATGACATCTGTAAATACAACTGAGCAATGTCTCGAAATGTCACAAACACAGGTTTCAAAACGAGATGTTTCAGAAAGATGGGAAATATACATTTTCTTTTTAGACTGGTAGGAAGTTTTGAGTTCTGAAATGTACAGAACAGTTCATTCTTATATGTCTATATATCAAGGAAAATTGTATTTTATTTTAGCCTATTTTTAAGATTTATCCATTTCAATTGAATAACAAATTTCCATCTAATTGAAGAAAATGTAATTAATAAAACTTTATAAAAGTTGCTCTTGTTTTTAGTCCCTCAGGGACTCCATTGTTGGTTCCTTCCTTCACTAAAGAGGTACATTCCAGTAGAAATCAGTTTTGAAAGATGCAAAGATGGGTCGGTTAGAATCCGCGCTCATGCCATGGATTTGCAGCCTCTCTGCGCCCCCTAGTGTGAGAAGCACTCTATTAAAGTGTCCTCTCTTGAGCACCACCCACTCATTAACATAGAATTTACCTGTTGAAATGTGAAAATGAAAATTGAAAAATAAAAGCTAAAATACAAAATTTAATTAAAACTGAAATTTGCATTTGATTTTACATTCTGTCACTACTATTTATGCGAGCATTAAGAAACATATTTTTGGATTATGCTACAACTGTTGTCGATTGATCTTGACTATTTTACCCGGAATACGCTCTTGTTTCTTTTTCATATTGTAGCCTACTTGACACAGGATGACACCAGAGAAACCCTTTATAAAGACTCAGCGTAGGAAACTTAGGAACAGCTCCGCGATGCATCAGGCGCAGCGCAGTCTTGGTGGATTTGTGCTTGGTTTGTTCCTCGCCTCCGTGTATGGCATAACAGCGCTGTACATACAGAACCATGACCTCTGGTTCTGCATAATCACCACCGGCATCCTCGCCTTGTTCGCCGGGTTCGGAACGGGCCTCTCCGACCGCGTGCGCACCAACGTCATGCTGATGCTTCCAATGCTGTGTTCAAGTAAATGAACACCTGTCAACCTGTTACACAAAGCTACCTAACATTCTAATATGTCCATGTGAAAAATAACATTTTAATGATAAAATGATTGCTATTGTGTTGTTCCAAATCCGTATTACTTCCTTCCTTGGAACTTAAAAAAGAGATGTTATGCTGTGTTTCAGTCACCATTCACTGTCATTTTATTTTTTTACATGCAATGAAAGTGAAAGTTATCTGAGGCTGTCATTCTGCATAATATCTAATTTTGTATTCCAAAGAAGAAAGTAAGTCTTTTTGGAACATTTTGGAACAAATTTTCATTTGCAAATTGTTTTTATAGTGATATCCTACATAAATATATATATATATATATATATATATATATATATATATATATATATATATATATACACACACACACACACTGAGGAGCCAATTACATTATGATAACCCACCAAATATGCTGTTGGTCCTCCATGTGCTGCCAAAAAAGCGCCAATTTTACTTGTAGGCATGGACTCTACAAGACCCCTGAAGGTGTCTTGTGGTATCTGGCACCAAGATGTTAGGTTCAGGTCCTTCAAGTCCTGTAAGTTGCGAGGTGGAGCTGCCGTGGCTTGGATTTGTTGGTCTAGCACATCCCACAGATCCTCAATCAGATTGAGATCTGGGGAATTTGGAGGCCAAGGCAACACCTTGAACTCTTCATCATGTTCCTCAACTATTCCCAAACAATGTGTGCAGTGTGGCACGGCACATTATCCTGCTGAAAGAGGCCACTGCCATCAGGGAATACCATTTCCATGAAGGGGTGTACCTGGTCTGCAACGATGTTTAGATAGGTGGCACATGTCTAATTGACATCCACATGAATGGCCGGACCCAGTGTTTCCCAGCAGAACATTACCCAGGGTGCAAGGACGGATTACCGACTGGGCCAATGGGGCCAGTGCCCAGGGGCCCTTGACTACCAGGGGGCCCTTAACTTACCTGGGCTTTAAGGCTGCACGATCTAGTTTGGTGATCCCCCAAACCCCCCACCCCCCTGCCAGGGCGTCACACTCCCTCCACCGGCTTGTCGTCTTTCCACAGTGTATTCTGTTGCCATTACATCCACGGGTAAAAGGTGAACACGTAGAAGTCCGTCCACGGGATGTAAAAGAAAACGTGTACACTTTCAACGGTGGATAGAGGTCATTATGGGTACTCTGACCGGTCTGTGGCTACGCAGTAGGGTGCGATGCACTGTGTTGTGTCATATTCCTCCTGTAACCATCATTCAAATTTTCTGTGACACAGTAGACCTGTCAGTTCGGACCAGAAGGTATAGCCTTCGTTGCCCTCGTGCATAGCTGAGCTTTGGTCGCCCAACACCCTGTCGCAGATTTGTGGATTTCCTTCCTCGGACCACTGTTGGTATGTACTCACCACTGCTGACAGGGAGCACCCCACAAGCCTTGCCATTTCATAGATGCTCTGACCCCACCTTAACAATTTGGCCCTTGTCAAAGTCGCTCAGTTACTCCTGCCCATTTCTCCTGCATTAAACATGTTGTCTAAGAGAATCGATTGTTTGCTTACCATCTAATCTATACAGACCTTGACATGTGGCATTGTTAGGAGAAAATCAACCCAATTCGCTTCACCTGTGAGTGGTCATAATTTTTTGGCTCATCAGTGTGTGTGTGTGTGTGTGTGTGTGTATATATATATATATATATATATATATATATCTTTAAGATTTAACAACTGTTCAGTCATCTGTTGTGTATCACCAGTCAGTTTGCTCAACATAATCTCTCTCTCTCTCTCTCTGTTTGTGTTTAAGAGAGGGGGAAAAATTTCATTCTCTTCCTCATTTGTACCTTGGTTATCCAAGGCCCAGTGAGCAACACAATGGAGAATGTTGAACTGGCAGCAGACAGTGTGGTCTGTGGTGCAGAACTGGTCATGAATCAGACGCAACAACTCCTGGAGCGTGCTGCAAACCCTCTGCAGCGTGAGTCCATCTGTCTGACAATGAGTTAATGAGTCAATTTTGCTATTGGACATTTATCTTCTTGCACAGTTTAGTTCCTGCTCTTATTAAACACACTGAACCATCTCATCAAGGTCTTCTGGCTTACTAGAACATCGCAGCCAGGTGTGTTAGAGATTGAACTAAACTCTGGAAGGGGCCATGTGACATTGCTATCTTAACACTTTAAGTAATACTGTTTTTTTCCAGTTGAGTGAAGAGATGTATTTTACTCTTTGGATAGAATTTGTAACTGGTGGGAAACTACAGAGTGAAATTTTTGGTGATAAATGTAACAAGTGACATCAGCACAAAGTATAAAATCAGTTCTTGCATTTGTAGTTTGGAGATTCCACCAGCAGGTGGTTACAAAGTCTGTCCAAACTGTGAAAATATAGTGGAACATCAAATAATGTCCCTGACAATAACTGTTGTAGACGTTTTATGAAGAAATTAAATTATGAGATTTGTGTAAAAAGTACTAGAGGTCAAGGTTTATTTTTTCAGTTATTATTATGTTTCATTATGTTTTTTTCGAGTTTCAATAAATTCATTACATTTTTCAAAATCAAAATCGACCAGTATAAGTGAAGTGCATGCATAAATTCACAGCCTAACCTGTAAGTTTATAAGCAATTACTCTTAATACTAGCCATGATTTGTGTCAGTAGATGAAAATTATTAATAATACTTACATTCTCTATAATCTAACAAAGCCTACATCTAAATCCTGATGAGAACCACTTTACCATGCATATAAAAGAAGCATGTCACTGTCATAGAAACAGGCCTATGCCTGAAATATAACAAGGACGCAGTTAATGCACAAAAGAAACTGTCTATATTTATTTTTTTCTAATTCATTTACACTTTCAACTTCTAATGAATGTGCTGTCTTTATTACATTGTTGGTGCTGGACATGCAATGAACTACTGTATATAATAGGATGCAGAAGGTGCAATAACTGGAGAAGAACCTCAGAATTAATTGCACTTGACACAGACCATTAGAGCTTTGCACGAAATTTCACCAAACCCACTTGTGCCTAGAGCTTGCATGAAAATACCAAAATTTCATGGCCAAGCCCACTGACTTTTACAATTTAGCGCTAGTGCTCTTAAAAGAGGGCCCTAAATGGCTTAAGCTCTAGAAAAGTACAAGTTGATCTTAACTGAAATTGTCATGGCTACTTAACATATAAGGTAGGGTTTCTAGACTATAACATGTTGCATACATTTCTGTTCTAATGATTTGAAATCTGCAAACTATTTATGTTTAGCTGCCCTGAAAAAGATTAAAGAGATGGCGAGGAATGCTTACTCAATGGCAGGCCGAGCACAAAACTTCATCACAGCTCTGACAGAACCTGTACAGCATATTGGTGAGTTAGCCGGTCAGCCAAGTATCCAGCAATGACGTCACACCAGGCAAACCACACTGTGGCCTTTCATTTATGTATTGATATGAGGTTTAAGGTTTAGCCATTTTTGGAGTCTTGAACTAAACCCTTTCTATGTCTACTTTTCAGCTCGTACTTTGAGAAATGTAATGCACTTCTTGGTCAATATTGGTGATGTGTGTAATGACAAGTTGGGCATGCCATATCAAAAATGCACCGGACTGTTTGATGAGGCCAGCGAAGACTGCATGGAGCTGCTCTCTGTCTTCTCTTTCCTCTGCCATCTCCTGAAAGAATTCAGGTCTCTCTGTGGGCTTGCACGTGGTTAGTTTCTCTGGCAGATGATCAGTCCCTTGAGAGCCCTGTTATTACACTCCTTACAGGAAGTCTCATGGCCATGGTGTACTGATTCTTACTGTATCCTGTTTATTTTTTTTTTGTCACGGTCATTTGGTTTTATTAGATTTGGTACGATATGATTTCTAACTCTGCCTTCCTATTTTTGTAGCATTAATCCTATTTTGGCAACGACTATCTCAAAGTTTATACACAATATATGATCTTGTGGGAGCAGTTTGTTACATATAAGTACCCTAAATCTTAGAGCATGTGTGCTTCAAAACAGGGCTGTGTTATAGCTGCCACTGACATGCCTTCAAATCCAAACATGTCCTCAGGCTATAGAATCAGCATCAATCTGAGTATAACCCTCTAGAGCATAGTTCTGCAGTTTAGTGTTATGCACCTCATGAAGCTGCTTATCCTGTTTTAAAGTAATGTTGCTACATTGATAAAAAATATTTTAAAGTATACAAAATGTACAGATGTTTTTAAATTAATTACTTTTTGATGAACTTTTCCAACAGTGGGACAGATGTTCTGCATCCTACCTTCATATATTGCTGACCACATGAAGACTGCTTTGGCTTTTCGTAAGTACAGCTGTTCTTAGCTTGGTAGTATTCTACACAGTACTGAGTGCTGTACTAACATGGAGTGACTCATACATCTCCAACCCACTATTTAAAGTATATAGTAGTTCACCTCAAAATGAAAAATGTCATTCCAAAGCTGTGTGAATTTCTCTCTTCCTTGAGTTGTGAGTTATCTATAGCAGAATCTGATACATCGTTGATGTTACTAACCTTTTTGTACTTTGTGTTACCCTTAGCAACTATTGCGGCATTCAATCGAATTAAGAAAGAGTTTGAATTCAACATTTCCACCTCCTTCCACTTTGACGTGCAGCTGAACAACAGTCAGTCCATGCAGGAGGCTGCTCAGAATATCATGGAAGAGGTATCCGAGGAGCTGGGCCTCCTCTGGGAGCTCAAGGTCCTATTGGCATACATGGGTTTCTTTCTTCTTCTCTTCATGTATCTTCAGTATGTACCTATAAACTTCACATGAACAACCTGCCATAATAAAGACACAAATTTAGGCATATTTATATATATATACACAGTACACATATATACAGGTTTGGGGAGTAACGGAATACATGTAATGGGATTATGTATTTAAAATACAAAATATAAGTAACTATTCCATTACAGATACAATTTAAATAATTGGTAATTAGAATACAGTTAAATTCAAAAAAGTATTTTGATTACTGTGCCTTTTATCTATTGCAGAAGAAACTGAAATAAAACTTGTGTAAATTGTCAGCTTTACTATAAGCTAAAATGCTATTTCTAGCCATTTTATGCACATGTTACCAGGTTCGATCATATTTTATATCAAGAAAATTCACATTTGATCATAATTGGATCTTTTTTCTAGTACGTCCTTTGATATTAGGGCAAAAATCATATTCTTGATAATAATATTTGTATTGTTTTCCTGTAACAATATCTAAAATTCCTTAAAACAAGATACATTTGATTTATCTTGTTTTAGAAACAACATTGCATAAGATATTTAGGTTTTTCAGAGAATTTATTTTTTAAAATGTGTATTTTGTCTTACTATACTGGCAGAATTTTTTTTAGAATCAAAACAAATGGACAAAATCTACCAGTCCTGAAGAAGTAATCCAAAGTATTTAGAATATGTTACTGACCTTGAGTAATCTAAAGGAATACATTACAAATGCCATTTTACAGCATGTATTCTGTAATCTGTAGTTTCAAACATTTCAAAATTAACCCCCCCAACCCTGCGTATATATGTTTATACGTGTATATACTGTATGTATGTAGATCTTATCCTTGAGTAATCATGATCAATTGCTAATTTCATACTAGAAATTCACTTGCCATTATATCAAACACAATTTAAATCTATTTGGTTCATTAAATTAAGCTTAACATTGTCTTTGTTTTTGACAAAGTACAATACTGTTGTCACAGTATGCAATAAACTGGCATGACTTAAGGTCAATATTAGGTCACAAATGGCAAAAAAGATTCAACTTTCTCTAGAAACTCATCAGTCAATCATTGTTTTGAGGAATGAAGGCTGTACAATGCTTGAAATTGCAAAAAAACTGAAGATTTCACACAAAGGTGTACACTACAGTCTTCAAAGACAAATGACAACTGGCTCTAACAAGGACAGAAAGAGATGTGGAAGGCCAGATGTACAACTAAACAAGAGGATAAGTACATCAGAGACTCTAGTTAGTTTGAGAAATAGATGCCTCACATGTCCTCAGCTGACAGCTTCATTGAATTCTACCCGCTAAACACCAGTTTCATGTACAACAGTAAAGAGAAGACTCAGGGGTGCAGGCCTTATGGGAAGAATTGCAAAGAAAAAGCCACTTTTGAAACAGAAAAACAAAAAGAAAAGTTTAGAGTGGGCAAAGAAACACCGACATTGGACAACAGATAATTGGAAAAGAGTGTTATGGATTTTAACCCCAATGACATTTTGTGGGATCAGCTAGACTGTAAGGTGTATGAGAAGTGCCCAACACGACAGCCACATCTATGGCAAGTGCTACAGGAAGCGTGGGGTGAAATGACACCTGAGTATCTGGACAAACTCACAGCTAGAATACCAAAGATCTGCAAAGCTCATCACCCAGCAAATTATGAATGTCCTGACTATACATTGTGATCAGTTGAATGCCACTTTGGTGAATAAAAGTATCAATTTCTTTCCATAAGAGCAAAATCTGTACATTATTCCAAACTTTTGGCAGCCAGTGTTTACAGTATATGCAGTACATAAGCAATAAAAAAGGTATATAATTACAATTTTGTTTATGTCTGTTAACTGAATTAGGGTTGAAATATTAAACTAAATACTAAATAATTAAGTCTAAATTATGTGTGCTTCATTGTGTCTCAGGGCCGTTCTGTACAAAAATCGATACCTTCATAAGGATGACTTTGAGAACATCTACATAACAGATCAGTTTATTGAGTTGGACAGGAAGCTCTCTAGACAGGGCAAAGAAGCAGTACTTCCACTCAGCTACAGAGAAACTCTCAACTACATCAGGCCTTGTGAGTTTGTGTGCTATTGCTGTGTTAGTAGACAGATGATCTTGGGTGCAAGGGGCAAAGAGGAAGGAAGAAATGTTTATAGACATATAGATGAGTGAAATAGATCTAAATGGGCCTAAAGGCTTGAAAAATGTGGAGGAGGACCCTGACCTGAGAGGGAATAGATTAACAAGGAGGGATGTGGAAAAGTGTACCAGGTCAAGCTCATCAACAAGCACCAGAGAACAGAGAACATGTTAAGAGTTCAAACTGTGCAGCAAACTGCTTAAAAAAGTGGTTCTCAACTCTAAAAATGGGTTCCAGGTCTGTTGTGATAAGCTCATGGACAGCAGTGAAGAAACAATGCTTAATGCAAATATAAAATTGCAACAAACCATATAAGTGCATGTGTAAATCTATTTTGTCTAATGTGAAATGCTTTGCGTCCAGTCAAACTCAGTATTTTGGTGCAATGAACCATGAACAAAAAAACTTAATAGTTAAAGATAAAATGACACAAGCGAAAGTAAATGTGGATTGACTTGCAACCGAATAAACATGGTTTAGGCAATAAATATGACATGGGGAATATGTATTAATAGAAAATAAGTAGAAATATAATAAGTAGTAAAATAATAAGTAGAAAAATTGTGCCAACCAATCACATGCACTTCTCTCATCTCCTTTAAAACCCTCAAATTCACCTTCTTCTGTCTTACACAAAACATCATGATCACAGGTTCAAATTAGGGGTTAAAATGATTGAATATATCAGAAACGTGCATTCTGAACCCAGAAGATTTGCTTTTACACAACAGGCTTTTAACACTACTATCACAGTTAGTTTTAGGTTCTGGGTAAAATGTTACACTTCATTGTTAGGCTTACCATTGCTTCAACACACATTTACAGTAGTTTAACAAGGAACAAACTAAAAATCTGGTTCTTCAAGGACAGGTGGAAAGTGTGTTGTTGTATAAGTTGTATGTTCTCGTACTAACGAAGTTGTATGATTTCTCACGAATTCTCATGAGATCAGGTTGTCTTACCACAATGTGTTTTATGCAGTGAATTAATGGCTTGACACCTTTTAAATTAAAGAGAAATGTGGTATGTAAAAATGGTTGCTTATTTATACAGTTCATGTGTGATTTTAACAAAAAAAATGGTTTAAACTTTGGTAACATAAACAACTTTGGTAGCATGTCAGGTGACCTTTAAAAAATCTAGGTACCACTACTCTAGAACTCTAGTTTCACAATGAAACTGTAAAATACAACTCAACCAGAAATTATGATTTAAATAAACACAGATACACACAGCTGAGTAAGTTCTAGAATGACTCTAATAATTACTCTGCATTTCATATCTTCTTCAGGCTCTCTTTATCTGACTGTGAGAGAGAGACGGGCTGTGGTTGGTCAGGTGTTGTCCTTGTTCAGGTACATGGCCATGAGTGGCATATTGATAGCGTTGGACCTCATGGTGTTTTGGGTGTTTGATCTGGTACACCACCAGGCCCAGGGAGAGATTGTGACTCGAGGTAGGAGAGATGAGAATCATTGCATGATTTCAGTAAGGATATTGTCAAAAACGTGAAAAACTGTTTTAGATTAAAGGAATAGTTCACAAAAAATTAAAATTCTCTCATCGTGTACTCAATTCTCTCACTCATGACATCGCAGATGTGTATGACTTGTATTTCTTCTGCTGAACACACACAAAGATTTTTGAAGAATATCAAAGTGAATGGTGGCCAGAACTTTGAAGCTCCAAAAAGCACATAAAGGCTGCATAAAAGTAATCCACATGACTCCAGTGGTTACATCCATATCTTCTGAACCAATATGACCAGTGTGGGTGAGAAACAGATAAATATTTAAGTATTTTTTTTACTATAAATTATTCCTGCATATTAGGCGGCGATATGCATGAAAAATTTGAATCCCCAAAAACTTAAGTGGAATGTGGAGGTGAGAGTGAAAGTGAAGATTTATAGTAAAAAGGACTTAAATATTGATCAGTTTCTCACTCACACCTATCACATCTGTTCTGAAGACATGGATTTAACCATTGGAGTCATACATATTACTTTTATGCTGCCTTTGTGCTTTTTTGAGCTTCAAAGTTCTGGCCACCGTTCACTTACATTGAATGGACCAATATGACCAATATGGTATGTCTCGAGGGTGTCTCAAGAGTAAATGATGCAAGAATTTTCATTTTCTGGTGAACATTTCCTTTAATAAAAAAAATATATAGCCTATTTTTATCCTTCTATAACATTGTCAGTTTGTAGTATTTTACTGTGGTATTTTGTCACTTTACAGCTCCTGTAGTGGTGGCAGTACAAGTGAATGGATCTGGTTATGCCTCAGATATCTTTAGGGACATTGCAGCCTCATTTGACGTCTTACAGAAAGGAAATATCACTGTTCTCAGCCAGAAATGTCTCATGAAGCCCTTGGAGCCAGACTACATGAGATACCTGCTCATAGGTACGACTGCAGTTAAACATGAATTTGTGGACAGCTCTTAGTGCTTCATCCATGTCGTCTTTTGTTATGTAGTGACATCTTGTGGTCAAGGTAGGAAAATGCATTTTCAACATATAGGCTAACTGTTGTCAATGAGTACTGTATATTAGTTATCTTTGAATAAAAACTTCACTGCTTAGATATTTGATCACCACATAGTGAACTAAGAGTTACTTAGAAAATAATTTGAATAATAAGTTGAATAATTCAGCATATACAGTGATCTAATTCAATTTGACCATATTTGAATGTACAATACTTTGATTTGAAGTGCCATCATGATTGCAGTGAAACATAAGCAGAGTTCTCCTAAGTCACTTTATCTCACAGGCTCGACTTTTTTTAAACTGCACCTTCACTTTCTTTTATGTTGTTCTGATACATTAGTCATTACAACTTAATGATTGCCAAAACAAAAAGACACATTTACAAATGTGACTTTTATTTGGTTATATCTGACCTTTGTCTCTTCTCCTAACAAAGGTCTTCTTTATGGTTTCACCCTGTTTATTGTGATTGCTGGTGGCTATGTTAAACGTTTACAGAGGTTTGTGTGTGCCAGATACCATCCGCAAAGAGAGAAAGTAAGAAAACATACAACAAATACATTAGTTGCATTTTCCTGCAGCTTATTATAAAAATATATAAATAATGATGTCTCTCTGGAGGAGAAATCCAGTGTCTATATGTTCAGATTTGTCTTGTATACATGTTTGACAGTGTTTGAACTATTTTACTTTTTTCTCTCTTTTTTTTTTTTTTTTACTTCATTAATTAATTTCATTCTTACATTACCTGGGAGAGTGTCAAAGTGTGATATGTAAGATGATCTAAAACTGTGTTGCAGGAAAGGATCCGGTGCCTCCACAGGCATATTCTCTTTCAGCGTGGGTCTCTAGGAAAAGCCCTACTGAGGGCTATTGCACGGAACAGGGTGGACCAGCAAAATGATGGCATAATACACACTTTGGCCAAATTGTGAGTCTGACCCACTAAAAAGGCTAAAATCCCCATAGCTCAATTGTTAGAGCATGATGCTAACATCACCAAGGTCATGGGTTTGATTCCCAGGTAACACATGTGATAACATGTATAAATTAAATGCACTGTAAGTTGCTCTGGATAAAAATGTCTGCCAAATACACATACTGAATGTTTGCAAATCTCCTCATAAACAAGGTTTGGCAGTTTTGAACTTCGATTTTGGTAAGCTATATTTGGAATGAAGTTAACAGGAAAATATGCAAGTGGGACTGTCAGCATGACCTCTGGGTAATATTTTACGTACTACACTTTAATTTAATTACCCTTTTGATAGGATTGCAGGGCTTTCCCCCAGTTGTTTCTCAGTGTATTTTGATCTAACACATTTAACCTTTTTTAGCCTAATCCTTAAAAGCACTTATCTTCCCAAACATTGAGAGCTATTCTCTTAAAAGTATTGACTTCTCATCTAAGGCTCAGACGGCAGTTGTAACAGTTATTTTAATTGTTACAGTCTTAAGTAGTTACATTAAACTTTTTGTTGAGGAAAACAAACCCTAATAAATCAGCTATGATATTTAATATATATATATATAATGCAATATTGGAGAAGCTGTAAGAACTCCCTCATTAGGGCATCCGGTTTCCTTTTGCACGCTTAGGCAGGCAGCATCTGAGGAGCATCTCTTCTCAGCTCCTTTTTATCATTCTTCACTTCTTTTAAGATACATTTGTCAAATGTCCCAGATGATTCATATCCTTGGTTTATTTGGTAATTTTAATTTTATCAATCTCACACTTTAACTACAACTGTTAACTGTTTGTTTCTAACAGCATAAGGTCAATAAGTTAAGCACCCTGTTATATCCACACGTAACATAGTCTAATGCATACACACAAGCTTTATATTGCAATTCGTTTTCTTGTATTTTTCCAAAGCTTAGCAATAGTTAAACAAAATAATAACATTTAATGGCACCTCCTATAATAGTGCATGAGCCTGATAGAACTTTCTTCATTTAAATTAAGGTGTGACTGAAAAGTCATGTTGAAAAATTAAATAAAAACACAAAGCCCTTACCTTTATGCAGCCTGCCAGGCATTGTCATCATAGCCAGATTCCTGAATATCAGTCGAGAATCATGCATGGCCTGTGGGAAAGTGTTGAAGAAGAGAGATGGTGATGATGATAAGCATGCCTGCCCCACTCCTCACTGCACAGGTCAGTTTTCTCACTCTGTGGATTAAAACGATTTTGCCATGGGATCAGAAAACATTTTAGCTGACTTAATTTGACATTAATGAAAAAGGGTTTCAAATAATCATTGAACATATTTGAATCATATTACAACTTTCAGCAGAAAGCTAGACCAACCTGCTCAGCTGCAATCATTTTACCTCACAGGCTGCTACTGTTCGCTCTGCTTCAGACTGATGGGGAACATCTGTGCCATCTGTATGAGGCCACTTACATTCCTGGAGGACTCAGACCAAGAGCTGTATGTCATATTACACAACGATGATAGTTATGAGGCAAGCCCTATCAACGGCATACTGTATGTTGCAGCATTGTTGTATGATTGCCCTATGGACTTGCGTCGTCATTGCTATCAAAATTTTTAATACAGTATTTTTTTAATCAGTTTGCATATTGAGGAATGAGTCAATATTAATTTATTTGGTAACTGACAAGTAACCCAGTCTAATGCATGCACACAATTTTTATATTGCAATTCAATTTCTTGTATTTTTCCAAAGCTTAGCTATAGTTAAAAAAAGTTATGGCATTTAATGGCACCTCCTATAACACATTGTTCCTCTAGAGCAGAGTGAATCATTTCTGAATCTTCATTATAATGACCAAAGAAGAGCGAAACAAGATTGAGATATTTATTTATAAAATTGTAAAGGGTGTTCCATACATTTAGGCCTACATTTGTGAATTTGTGAGTTCCAGAGACTCCAGCGATAATGAGCAAGTCAATTTATGGGACGTCATATCATCACCACAGATCAGCCGGAGCAAAACCCAAGGCCACGAGGAGGAAGACTCTAATGATAATGAAGACACATGCAGTAGGGACCATGAGCTCAGGTACAAATTAATAAGTCACCTTCTAACAGTTACACATATGCAGATGGCAAATGCTCATTCATAACTTTGTTGTTGTGTGTGTTACAGTACACCCAATCAGGACCATTCCATCTGGATCGATGAGCAATCCAGTCAATTTAATGACAGCATATAAGGCCAATGCACATAATATTGCATTTGCATTAGCAGGATTTAGAGAACTTTTTCTGCAGTATTAAATACATGTCAAGTTAAAGTTACACCAGGCGTTTTTGTTGTTGTTGTTGTTGTGTGTGTGTGTGTGTGTGTGTGTGTGTGTGTGTGTGTGTATTCCCTATGTTGTGGGGACATTTAACCTGAAATTTTTAATATTGTGGGGACAATCAGTCAGTCCCCATGAGGAAAACAGCTTATAAATCATACTAAATTATGCTTTTTGAAAATGTAAAAATGCAGAATGTTTTCTGTGAGAGTTAGGTTTAGGGGTAGGGGATAGAATGTAAAGTTTGTACAGTATAAACACCATTATGTCTATGGAGAGTCCTCATAAAACATAAAAACCCAACATGTGTCTGTGTGTGTGTGTGTGTGTGTGTGCGTGCGTGCGTGCGTGCGTGTTGTTGTTTTACCCTGTGAGACATATAATGTATAACCAGCAAAATGCAACTACATTTTTTTTTTTTTTACAAATGTTACAAACGTTTCTCATCACATCAATCAGAATGTGGTTTGTCTGGTTGCATTCTCAGTTGGAGGAATGTCCGGTATGAGTCGCCACTAAATGCATTTGGTTAACAGTAAACAAATATCTATGTATTTTAATCTGACAATTTTCTCAGCATTTTAAAGTAAATGCAGAAATACCAATCAGCCACAGTCTGTCTTGCAAACTAGCATCTATTCCGAACAAAAACATTATACAATCCAAACTCACAGCACTGCTGTGGACAACGTGGACATTATTCGTGTACGTGTGTAGATTTGGGCGGGTCGGAGGAGCGAGGAGCAGCAGCGCTGGTCAGGTGAGGAAATACCATCACTTCACCTGCTTTCCGCACATTCGGGACGTGAAACGAGCCAAATGGCCCAACAGGTAAGATTTATTTTTGTTGTATTAAAAAAAGTTATCAGCTCATTCAGTTACGAGCACCATGCAGTTGTTCGCGCTGCACTTGTCATTTTAGTTGTAGCAATTACCAAGTATAGGTGATCTCTGTAGGCCTATATAAACTACTTTTTCTTTTCAGGCTATTTCAAAAGTAGTGTACCAATTTTGGCGCGCATGTGGATATATTTCGAAGGCACAATATTTGAAACGATATTAAAAGCATTTTAATTATTGTCTCAGTTAAGAAGACTCAGAAACCAACTAATTTTACTTTTTAAATGTTGTCTTTTTTTCTTGTTTTTTATTGGCCAACGTCCGTTAAGCAAATAGATTCAGTCGCGTTAAACTGGTACAGGAATGTACTGTTATAATGGAGGTAGTAACAGGTCTCTACAGCTCCTGTTATACAGCAAACAAAGGATTACAATTGACACTGGGTTTTAAGAGAAAGGTAACAAAGCTTTAACGTTATAACTATTTATAGCTTAGTATGTGGTTATAATGTTACAAAACTGTTACAGTCTCTGGTAGTAAATATATCTGCATTTTAAAAATCGAATGCGTTTCAGTGTAATTCATGACCAGTATTAATACTGAAACAGCATTTCTTTGAAATGATTTGAAGTGCTCAGATAGGCCTATAGGGTGATAGAACCACACATGTTTTTATTACTTCCTGGCTATGAGTGGGATATGCCTTTTTTTTTTAGCTGTATGACATTTTGTGCTCTGCATGAGTCTGAAACTGCTCTCTCTCTGTAGTACACAGAGCTAGAACTTGCCCTTCACACCCTGGTCTCAAACTTCCACTCGGCATCAGTGACTGATGCCAAAACTCTCACGGTCCAGGAATTCCAGAGCATGCTGTCTAAAGAGCTGCCCAACATGGTGAAGGTAAGTCAGAGCCTACAAATTATCACACCACTGATTCCTCTCAAGTTCAAATGTTATTATATAATCAGAGGCCAGATGCTATTGCTGGTGTTGTATCTGATAATAACTGGATTATGACTACACCACTTCACTAAAATGAAGTATGCCTATCTCAAACCTTGTATTTCTTCACCAATAAAGTGTATAATACATAAGCGAAAGCCACTTTGCATGCTTAATCGACAACCCTTTATATTATCAAAGTTTGAAACAAAGCAAAATTACACTCAGAACTGCCAAGAAGTGCAAAATTATTCTCTTGAATGGGATTTAGACCTAAATTCAGATTTAAGATTCAGATCAGATTTAAGATGATACCATAATTGTACATGTTATCTATCCAAAATAACAAAAAGGTAAGACATCAGTTGCTTACTCATTACTTTAGCAAATGTTTCATTTCCATCACTGATGTTTCAATCATTCGCTGAAAGAAAGCGTTTAGTTAGCTAAGCACACAACAATCATGATAATATTTGACAGGTTTTACACACCTTGTGTTGTTTTCCAGACAACAGGGGACCAGGAAGGGCTAAACAAACTCCTGAAGGACATGGGCGTGGAAGAGGGGGAGGGAGTAACATTCAATGATTTTTGGCAGTTGGTGGATTCTCTGGCCAATACACAGTGTGGGCTGCAGAGCAAAGAGAATCAGGTCAAATGTATGAAATGTATTCTGCTCTGAGACCGGCCCAGAACAGTGATCATTACGGCCCTGAGCAAACAACACCACTCAACATTGCCAATGTGTACACCACATCCAACCCATCACTCCTTTTTTCATCACCCTCTGCAAATTTGTAATGTACATGTTATGGAGATCAAGTAAATACTTGACAAGACAGGTAATCTCTGACATCATTGTAACCTCAGCCACACCTATATGACCTGATAATGTACCATTCAGTGGCTTATTTATTTCCTTATTTGTTTTGGGGCTGCATGTTTTTGTATTATTGTGTCACTTTCGACCTGCCCAATATTTCTTTTTCTTTCTTTTTTTTATACACAAGAATAAAATAAGAGAATACTTGTTTGAATATATGTTTGATGTGACAACTGTGATCATTGTGATGATTGACAATTGTGGGCCACATATTTGTTTTTAGAAACGAGAGTAAAGTATTGTAGAGGGAAAAAGAGATGTGTACACTATTTGGCTTTATGGTAATGCAATGTGTTGACAATACTAAAGATGTGCCTGTGGTTTTATCAGTCGGATTGATCTGTGTGATGATAGGTCTAATTAATAGATAAAAAAATTAAAAAAAGTATTGTATTGCTTAAACTCAGACAAACTAAGTCAGCTCTTTTTTGCACTATAACTTTTCTATGTTCCACTTTGCACCTTCTCAGGGTCAACCTCAATGAGATAATGGTAGTTTATTTAATTGAAAGCAGTACTATGAAACAATTTTTGCTTTCATATGCTTGTGCGTTTTTTCTTCCTCCATTTTATGCACATGGTGCATTCCATGTGCTTTCCCTGTACACATTACAAAAAAGAAGGCCATCTAAATGAACCCAAATTTCAGACACATTTACAGTAAGTTCTATGTTCTATAATGTTTAGGAATTTTCCTCGTTTTTATCTCCAGTAGCAGCTGCAGGTACTAAAATAAGTTTGTTTCCCTGAACACTCTGTGACCTTTAACATAAACATCAAAAACCTGTGGTTAAATCTGATCTTAGAATTTGAGGTGTGTCATACAGAGATTAAAAAATGTACCAAGTCCCTATCAACATCTGTTGATGCCTACGTATTGCATTGTTGTGCTACTAGCAGGCGAGGAGACTTATTTTTTTACCCCAAATGTCAAGTTCCATCAATAGAAGTGGGATGTGGCAGCTTATGTCCTGTTTAACTCTCAGAGTCATTGAGAGTGAAGATGGTCATGAAAAACTTAATTATAATCTTGACTGACATTATCAGTGGACATTTTTTTTTAATGACTTAAGGTATGGTCCCCCTTAAAGGTGCTATATGTAAGATTGACATAACATTTTTGAAATGGGTACTGCAGTCCAAATTCATAATATTGGAGAGTTGTCTGCCCCGCCCCAGACCTGAAGCTCCTGCAGGTTGCAAGAAAGTTGACACGCAAACTAGCCAACTCAGCATCGTTTTAAAGGATTTCTGGGCTTTAAGCTGTCTCCATCTTCCAAAGGCATCTCCAGTATTTATCCTTGTTTTACTACGCCTCTGATCATGGTGGGTTTTAGACAGATGGCGAGGCTTTTTATCTGGAATCTGTTGTCTCTGATCCAGTTCGTTTACAGCACGCAGTGTTGTCTGCCTGCAAACTTGTTCAAATCTGGCAACCTGGCGGTGTCAAAATACTATTGGTGAGTGGGCTGTGGGCGGGATCACACAGGCAAAACGTAAACAGAAATTCTGTCCCGGAATGGAAACTTCAAAGTAGAATATGACTGCAGCATTGGTATTGGACAACTAGTATTTCAACTTGGCATGTTTCCTAATCCTCTAATGACATATTATGGTCATTTTATGATTTAGTACAGTAAAAATATTAAAGGTGGTTGTGCTCCCTAACCCTCCGTTCTAGACCTTAATATTATCTTTTAGCCCAGTGCAGTCTTGTTTGACTGCTCTTTATACTGTATTATAGGACAATGCCACAGACAATAAATAATGTATTTTCAGGAATTTCCAATATAAAGAGTTCAATACAATAGACCTAAATTCAATTCCACATATCCCGCATTATGAATCGTGGTGAACAACAGACAAAATTGTATTCCAGAAGTGCAGTTTATGGCAGGTTCACTCCCTGTCACGGTGAAGAAAAGTTGCTACACTTTGATTGGATTGTTGTAGTGAACTAACACAAACAAATGCCAAGCAGTCATCAGATAGAGCAGCTCAGACACATCTTATGGAGTAGAAAGGAAGCCACATATCTACCTCCACACTGGTCCACAGGTTTGTTATTGTCAAAATCTTGACTCCCATCCTCAGCTAAGATGGCCATTAAAATTCATTAGGACTTCCAGATGCAGCATGTTAATAATAATAATTAATTATTATTTGTATTTTTTTTTTAAACAGTATTAACCTACCAGTGGGGATATGATTATTAATCAAATTTTTTTCAGCCAAAACACATCAGCATTGCTGCAGTTATTTGTCCATCTTGCAATATCTCCTTATATTAAAGAGTAACCTCTGCATGTTTCCTCATCAATACAAAGATACACTAGACAGACCCATCTATAAAATCCCCCACTGCAATTCACCTATTCTTAACATGACATAAATGAACCAAGTTCTGCCCTGTGCACCAAAATTACCAAGCCTTCAATGATTTACTATTTTTTACTATACTATGCTGGCATATCAACCCGGTATCACGCCAAAGAGTGTAATACACACGTTGGTCCACTAGCGGATGCGTGTCAGTGTCACGCTTTGCCTCCTCTAGGCGTGTACATGACACGCATGTGTGTAGTTAGAATACCAGCAGGGGGCAATCATTTCCTCAATGCCAACAACTCTCCACGCACCAAAGAGAAAGCGATATATTGCATTCTCCAATTCCCGCGTCGTTCAGGACATATTTGTTCATTATAGTGCTGTCATTAAGAAATCCTAACGTTGCTGTAGCCTACCGTTATATTTGTTTGTGGGCTGTGGAGATGTTTAATCTATGGTGCTGTTAACGTTACTGTGGTCAATAACGTTAATGGAAATTGATATTAATTGTCTAATTAATTAATCACAGAAAGCAGCGTTCGATCCTGAAATATCGATACTGATGTTGTCGAGTATCCTATGCTGATGTTATATCGACAGGATCGATCATCACATAAAAAAAAATAAGCTTATAAATGAAAAAAAAAAACACTATTTTTGCGAATAATTGTTTTGGAAATAACTTTCTCCTGCTAATCAAAACATAAAAGGCGGAACCAATCGATCACAGAGAGCGTTCGCTGTTGACGTTTCGCTCACAGCGTTTGTTCAAATATAGGGCTGCGTTTCCTAAAAGCATCATAAGCAATAAGCATACACTCTTAAGTCTCACGATGCGTTTGGGAAACGAATATCTGAACTGTGAGTATCAGATGATAAAGAAACCATCGGAAGTTATTTCACAATAAACAAATGTTGATGTCAGTAAGATTTTTTTTTTTAGGAAATTAATAGTTTTATTTAGCAAGGATGTATTAAATTGATAAAAGTGACAGTAAAGGCTTTACATTAAAAAAAAAATCTATTTCATGTAAATGCTGTTATTTTTTTAAAATCATTAAATAATTCTGATGCTGAAAATTCAGCTTTTATCACAGCAATAAATCATATTTTACAATATTCAAATCGAAAAAAATAGATATCCTATTTTAAATTGCAATAATATTTCACAGTATAACTGTTTTTACTGTATTTTGGATCAAATACATGCAGCCTTGGTGAGCAGAAGGGACTTATTTTAAAAACATTAAAAATCTTACCGACCCCAAACTTTGAACAGTACTGTACATGTGACATTTATTATAATTATGCTAGTTTGTGCAATCAGATTTATTTAAATTGATTGTTAAAAGTTCAAATGGATTGTGTTATGATCTGTAATTGTGGTTAATGAATCTGTCAGAAGAAAATGTGTTACCTTTTGGGGTATAACAATACTGGCAGCCCTTTAAAAAAAATAACACTGGTTTTATTACAGTAACCATACATACACGACTAATTACAGGCGCATCAAGAACACAAATCACAAATTATTTTAGAGGTCATGAAAATGTATTCAGATTTAGCATATTAATGATGCATTCACCACCTCATATATCACGACACACTGCTTCTGTTCATGAATGCAGTTTACATGCTGAATATGCATTGTGCGATAACAGAATCACAGTTATCTTCTTTATGTTGTTACAGTTCTGCATGTATAATATGACAGATTCAGGAAGCTTTGCTGCAAGAGAATTAACTGTGTTTTTGTTTTCCTTTGTCCAACAGCTCCTGTTTTTACCCACCATCCTTCCCTGTTACCTCCACCTGTACATCTTTAATATAAAACCAACGGCTCTTTTAAGAGCCACTCATATTCTCCTCTTTCTGCCTCTCTCTCACACAATCTCTCTATTCTATCTCTCTCTCTCTCTCACACACGCTCTCTCTCTCACTCTCTCTCTCACACTCTTTCTCACACTCTCTCTCACACACACTCTCTATTTTTTTCTCTCTCACTCTATCTCCATTTCTTTCTTCTAAAGATACACTGTCTTCAAGTAAGTATTGTTACTCTATTCTTTATTTGTCTTTCACCTTACTATCTCTCTCACTGTCCAAAACATTTTTTTAAATGTAGTTTTATATAGCCTATACTCTGTCCTCAATTCTTTTTGTCTGACCGTGTTTTATCTTCCTTTCCAGTATAGTATCTTTGAAATGGCTGCTCAGCAAGACAGAGGGAGAGCAGATGATGCTATTTTCCTTGCAGACATGCTTCTTGCTCAAACCAAAGTGAGTATTCTTTTTGAGACAATGATCTTCCAGTATTGGTAATAATACTAAAGAGTGGGAATTAGAGTGCAAAATTTAAATGAACTGCTCAAGAGTTGGCTGTATTTCAGTGTTATCATATAATGCTCACTTTCTGTCATGCAAGGCAAAGGAAGCAAAGGGCAAAGCAACATCTGCTAAAGGCAGTAAATTTAATGTCCGATGGGTGGAGAGAGATGCTGAAGGATGTCCACTGCTAAAAAGAAGCAGAAGTGGAGAGACACGAAGATGTGCTTCAGCTACAGGTAGTCCATGTCTTCCAGGGTTATTTGTGATTACCCACCCAATCTTTCTTAACTAAGTATACTATGCCCATTTTATACAGAATTCTGCTTGCTATTTGTTAGGTAACATAAATATGGTTTTGTGTCACTTTTGAAACATAGACCACCAAACTGTGGGGCTTCCAGTGCACAGCTTTTTCCTTTATTTTTTCCATGGTAAAACTTAAAAGGATTTCTGTTTCCGGTTTTTAATCATTTTCCTTTGAATACTGTATGTTAAACTGTGCCATCAGAAACACAACATGGTGGTGGATGTGTTACTTATGTTATTGACTTCACTGAAGAAATTAAGTGGAAGTGAAGCAATCGGTGTCAGGTTCAAGATTATGTCCAGATAATGAGGAAAAAAAACTTTTAGAGATTAATGGAATTATCAGACATGTCAATTAGCCTATTATAGCCTTAAGTCACTAATGAACACTGTATTATATGCTTGTAAGACATGAAAATTGTTATCTCGTTCCTTTCTATCTATCTTTTCAGTTGTTTCCATTGTTGGCAGTGAGGGCACTACTCCTTTTGAGTCATCTGAGGAGGTTACCACAGTTACCCAATCAAACAGCTCTCAACACTCATTTGGTAAGATGACACCTGACCTTACTGTAATTAAGCAAGTTCACAATAAGCGTGAAAGGAAAGATTATTTTCTTATTTCTGTCTTTTAGACAGTGAGATGCAGAAACTGCAGGACATTCTAACCTCAGAAGATGTTCAAGGCACCAGCAAGTGTCCTTCAACATCCACATCATGGTGCTTGCGCCAATCTGTAGCCCAAGATGAGTGGCGGAAAACAAGGTCATATCACATCAACTGCTTGCTGTCCTGCAATATGGCTCCAGAAAAGAACTGCAGCCACTGCACATCTCCTGCCGTCATTTGCTGCAGAGACTGCATGCCCCAAGAGTGGCTGTGTATGGATTGTGACATAGAAATACACAAAAAACTCACCCTCCATAACAGGGAGTCCTGCATTGAGGGAATTTACAAGCCCATTGAGCCAACAGTGTGCTGTGTAAAAAAAGATGGCAAATATACACTGGTCAATCAAGGTAGTGTTCTGAACCTTTTTGGTAAAGTGATTAAAGTTTTATTTTATTTTATTTTTTTGCTTTTATTATCTTAATTATAATTATACATATTTGTAATGCTTTTTCACTAATTATTTCACTTCTTTTTTCAGTATGTTTATTGCCTACAGTGAGACCTGTCCAGTTATGTACTTGCGACCCTTCAAACGTCGCAGAATCAGCTGGCAGAGCAATCATTTTGGTTTGCATAAATGGTGTGAATTATGGTTTATATTTTTTATTTATTCCTGTCCCTTTGTGTGTTACAATGTTCTACTTTTTTATTTTAGGTCGGTATGATTTGCACTTGCCAAACTTGCGGTGCAGATTATGTCTGGCTCATTGGACACCTGACATGAGTGACTTAATAAGCAGTGGGTATTGGCCAGCATCTGTGAATGCTGACACGCTGTTTTCCATAGATGTCTTCAGCTCATTTGAAGAAATGAAAACTGTTGCACCAGGTTTATCGCGGTAAAGGTTTTTTGCGGATGTTGGAGAGGAGGACCTGTCTCTTTGGAAGGGTAAGATCAGTGTAGATCAAAGTTGCCTCAAGTAGAGATGAGAGAATATTTGTGTAGCTATTTAATTGTACTCTTTACTAATTGAATGTACAGGCTGGGAAAATACATGGAGACGTATTCCAAAGAAGCTTCATGGAATACACATTCTGCCAGTACCAGTGTGAAAAAATGGCCAGTGTAGAGCACTTCACCTGCCCGGCATGTACTCCCAACATGCTTGCTCTTTGTGCAGATGGCAACAGAAAAGTGTACAGATTTCGGCAGTCAAAAGGGTTAGTTGTTTCACACTTGTAGTTGTTTTACTTAATGTAAAATTAACAGAACATATAATGTCTGACACTGAACATATATTTTATTTTTATTCTATCTAGGTCAGAGGAACCCTATTTTGATGGTACCTTCATTGCCAAGGACACTGATGTACACCATTTTGTTGATGAGATCAGGAGAAAAATGAAAAGTGTTAGTAAAATATGTATTTTTTTGCACCTTTGATTTATATCCAAAATTTGCAATGTATGATTGTTGTTTTATTAAATAGATAATGTATCCCTAGTTAGTATAAGCTTTGAGCATGGTGCACTCTTTCAAGCAATCTTGTGTTGAGGTTTAATTAGATATGGTAGGTGTGGTGGCATCCAATGTGGCTAGTTTAGTCATTCATTATGTAATAGCAGATCTCTGCAAGAGATAGTGACTATGCATGCAGTTTTTCACCCTGCCTTTCAACTAGTTTGTGTAACTAGAGTAGAGAAAGTAGAAGATGCATTTTCTGAAGCTCCTCTTTAGTAGTAGTTTGAAAGTAAACCTTTATTGTCACCGATCATTACAAAGATGCCAGTTGGTGTGATGTAATCTGACTCATCCTGATGGATGAACTAGTTAGAAAAAATAGCAACTTTCAGTTTTAACCAGAATTATTGTGTCATGCAGACTGCCGGCAAAGGGATCTGTGGAGCCAGTCAGTGGTCTGCTGCACGTGAAACGGCCAGAAGAGCAAGCAAACTGGATGAAGAGGGCCTTGAGGTGGTTGTTTGCAGACACGGAGTGCTACTCAAGGCTCTTAACATGTACAGGGGGGAAATATTTGCTTATCCGCTGTACCTGCAGAAGGAGCTACAAGCAGCCACAAACGGACAGTTCTATTGCACAGATATTGCTTGCAAGTATTGGCCTTACCTTGAGAAGTTGGCAGTCTCCATGTTGGAACTCAGACCTTTACTGCAGATGAGACCATTCCTTTCTGTCATGCATGCCAAGGCTCATTCAACCAAGTGTGAGGTACTGCATATTCTTTATCATACCATTTAAAAAAAAAAATTGTATTACTTGTATAATACACTGTATATGACTAATTTAAGTGCCACGCTGATTTGTAAGATAATCTGGAGTGGCAAAAATCAGGAAGGTGCTGGCACAACAGCAGGGGAGGAGGTCGAAATGGTAAACAGCTACCTGTCTCGTTGTGCCCTCACAACGAAGTACATTACAAAATCTGGTAATTATTGCTCATTTATATTATTTTTAGGAAACCTGTCTTTTATTCTTTTTTTATTTTTATTCTTTTTATTCTAACTGTCTAATACTTTGTACTGAGATTACAAATATTATATAATATAGCAAATATACAGCTGTAAATATTCTAATATACAGTACATTAATAAAACTGCATTACATCTCTCTTAAATTAAAAATCAATTGTCAATGCGTGGATGAACTGAAATACCATGAATGGGACTTTCCTCATCACATCATTTTGATGTTTAAAGCCAGGAACGACATGCTAACAGTCCATGCTATTGGGTGGAACCGACGGAAGTGGGAAGGCCTTCATCTTGCACTATCCAGCAGATACATCAAGGTATTATGTTATGTATACAAAGCTTTTCATGATTTTCCTCACTTTTAAGATTGCAAAGTCAAAAATCTTTTTTTTTTTTACACCAGACTTTCAAAAAGGTTGAGGCTGAGTCTCAGAAACTGGAGGATTTGAGCAGTGAACTGGGGTGTCCTGAGAACACCGTGCATCAGTGGGTACATGATGTCAGACAATGGGCTACTGATGGTACAGTATTTTATAGACATTCTTCTAGGTAGTTTACTAATACTGCAGTTGTATAAGTGAGAATCTTTGCCAATCATAAGGATTAAGTAAGGGGGTGTTGTCATGTTTTTGTTTGCTATAAACTTGTGGGCTTGTAAACTCCTTTGACACTGTTAACAGTGATTTGTGGCTCTAAATAAACTTGAACTTGCAAGACATCCTAATAATTTACTTGTATTATTGTTGTTGCTTTAAGATTCTGTAGGTACCAGATGTGATGACCAACATAACCTTCAGAAATCAATTGAACAAATGTTTCTTGGTGTTCATCAAAATAAAGCCAGCCTTTATAATCACACTGGTATGTTGAAAACTCATCTAATATTTGTGTCTTTTTTATTACTTTCAGATGTCTTATCTGTATTGTTTTGGTATTATAGTGTTTTTAGGTCCTTAATTTTAAAATGTCTTCCTTTTAATTTGACTAATATTAGGCCTATTATTCCTTTTGTCATTTTATTTTTTGTCATTTAATTTTTTTTACATTTTGATGTATTAATTCTGAAGTCAGTTTTAAGTATTTCATGTAACTTTCTGATATCTGTATACACATGCTTGTGCATCATGTTTTCTTTTTTGTATTTTTTTTTATAGACAGCAACAAAATTCGACACTTGCGTCGAAGAAAATTGTGGGAAGAGAAGAGAAAACTCCTGCAAACAATCAAGCTCTACAATGAGCAGGTGCCAGATGAGGAGCGCATCGTTGAGGAGAAGGTGGAGAGCAGTTTCTCTGTGGGGGGAAGAGAGAGTCTAATATGGCCGTGGGAAGTGCACAGCAGTGGTAAGTAGCAATTTCTCTCTAAGGCGTGTGTGTGTGTGTGTGTGTGTGTGTGTGTGTGTGTGTGTGTGTGTGTGTGTGTGTGTGTGTGTGTGTGTGTGAGAGAGATTAAGCAAACTAATGATGTATATGCTACTGTAAACATATACCACATTTTTTTTTATCTGATTCAATTTCTATTACATTTTTGCACCAGTATATGGGATGTTCATACACTTTTTGTATTTTGCCTGCTGTTTAAACTGTACAGGTCAAATTTGTATCGAAGGGATGTTATTTTTGTGACTTCAGAATCCAACAACATCCTTACCAAGAAGAAGATTTTTGATGTGTACATGTCAAAAGTGCGGCTTCAAGAGGAAAAGTTCATTGTGATGAGGGAGATGAGACAGCACTGCACCTATCTCAGAGAGCTGGCTGGAAACATTAGGACAATGATATCAGAAATGTCTTCTGGCAGAAACAGTGGTAAGAAGCTAACTTTCATTAGATTCTTGCTGTAAACTTTTGGAGATCCTATAAAATCCCACTCACTTTGAGATCCTCAAGTGTTACATTATTGCTTCCTTGTGGCTGGATCTAAATGGTCTGTAGTTCTTTAGTAAAGTCAGTTAATGAATAGCTCAACAACACTATCTCAATGGAAGTATTGTCATGCCTAGTTTTTTGGCTACTGTCATCGTGGGCTACTGTGTCTTCTTCAGAAAAGGCTTGCAGATGTGGAGGAAAAGTTCCAAGTCGTATGCTCAAGTTACAGCCTGTGTTTAGGACCAAATGCTGCTTCTCTGCTGGAGGATGGACCCGAGGAGATACCGGAGGACCATGAAGAAGTTGATTATGAGAGTTCAGATGACAGTGATTTTGAAGCAGTGTAAATGAGTGCTTCTTAACTGGTGGGATGCGTTTAGACTGCGTGTCAATTATGACTGGACTGCAGGTGTGTTTCAAGGAAAACAAAAAACTTTTTGAAGTGTAATGGATGTCTGATACAGTGCTTTTATTTTGGACTATTGTTTCCTGCAGTGTGTAAGCAACATTAGCTTCATAGATGGATAGTAAACTACTGTTATTTTTTTTTATGTGATTCTCCAAAACTCAGTTTACAAACAGCAGGTCGGTTTTTAAGTTTCACCTCCGATGTTTCACAGACTATTTCTGCAGTCAACTGTGGTGCTAGAGCTTGCGAATGACAGCAGCCTCTTGCAGTGATGATTTCCCCAAGCTTTGCCCATCTCATCTTGTCAACATAATGACCTTTACTGTACAAAAATTGTACAATACATTGATGTAATAGTTTGATTGTTTTAAACTCTATGCACCTGTTTAATGTTTTTCTGTTTTCTTGAAAATAAGATGTTAAATTACTGATTTTTCATTTTTATCTTAACATTGTATGCCAGTTGTATACAGGGTATATAACTAAAAGTAATCATACAAAATAACATTTTCACATGTTAATTGTCAAGTAGGTATAGAGTTATGTGTTGTATTAATTAATTAATTAATTAGTAAATTATAGCCATAAGATAAGTTTTTCATTATCCTGCTGCATAACTTCGCTCTGGATACAAGAATTAATACTAGACAACTGGTGTTGTAAATATCAGCTTACAATCATAGGCTATTTTCTTGAATTTATGTCTACCATTTTATACATAGGCCTACATATATTTATGTATTAATGTCCTTGTGGTCTTTGTATCACATATCACTTTGTTCTTAAACAAAAGTGCTATGCAAATAAAGTTATTTTTATCATTATTTTCTGTATATTATATTTTCCCATATAAGTTGAAAATATTTAACCTAAAGAAAACGAATATGATAGGTTAATTTGAAACTCTAAAAATTGCCTCAAGTGTGAATGGGAGTGGTTGTGTGGACTGGCGACCAGTTGTACCCTGCCTCCAAAATATCAATGAAAACGCCCCTAACAACTAGTGCCTCGATTTCAACATGAAAACACAATTTTTAATAAGGGATGACATATTTTTAAATTATTTGTTGGCAATGTCAGTTATATTTGTTTCCCTAACACGTTTTTTTTATTTATTTTTTTTACGCACCCTTCTTCCGTTTCTGTGGTCAGGCCACGCGCATGCGCCTTCACGGTTACCTTAGCAACTAGCATGAATCTCCCAAATAAGCAATTTTGGCTAAAAATAATAACCATAAGACGATGTTTTTGATCTGAATTCATACAACACTTAATATGCTTTTTCAGTAGCATGTCTGTTAGGAAGTTACTTTATACTATAGTTCTTTTTGAAACCCTACTTACTTACAACCCTATTTTGCCCACCGGAAGAACTACATATTTAACGGGCCGTCTATCACGTTGTAATCTGCTGCAACAGGGAATTGTAGTTTTGTTTTTGTAAATTATTAAAACATGTAAATGGATGTCTGGAGTATAAAACTGAGAGTGCACACATGGATATGGGCGGATGTGAAACACGATAGTTTGGTCAGAATTTTAAAATATAAGTGATAACTTGGTGAGATTCAATTTTTACCATTTTTGGTGATGCCCCCTATTGGTGATCGCACCCAACGGTAGCCCTCATGATGGAAGAGTTCAAGAACTTTATATAACAGTTGGTTTCATCATTGTAGCCCATTCAGTTGCTGAATTATAAGACTCACAACATGCATCAATTTCAAAGTTCAGAGGTCAATATTTCAAAGCAGGAGCCAGGTACAGCCTTCAGATTTCAAGGCTGTTATTCGGCTGATCAAGACCTTTCCAGTGATGTGTTTGGTTTAATCATATGACAAAAATGCTACGTGAATCTCAAGTCAACTATCAGAATGCTGTAAAGATGGCTAAGATAAATTATTTTGCAGATGTAATTGCAAGAAATAGTAGTAGGCCGCAAGTTTTATTTAATATAGTAAACTCTGTTTTTAATCCAAAAACTGATGTGTTATCTTATCCTCTCCTTATCACTTGCGAGGCCTTTTTGGATTACTTTGTCCAAAAGATCTCTGAGATCAGATCCACAATCGAACCAAGTGTGTTTGATCCTTCAGTTGCCCGGACATTATCTGTTAGTTTTCACCATTTTGAAATGATCTCCTTGCAGTCACTAACCGAGATAATTAAACAGTCAAAACCAACTAACTGTTTATTAGACATTATTCCAGCGAGGTTAGTAAAGGAAGCATTTGATGTTCTTGGCCCTAGTATTTTATCTATCATAAATAATAGTCTTTTAAATGGAGTTGTTCCTAAGCAGTTTAAACATGCTTATGTCCAGCCTCTGTTTAAAAACCCACATCTTGACCCTGTGGTTCTATCAAATTATCGGCCAATTTCGAAGTTACCTTTTTTATCTAAGGTTTTGGAGAAGGTCGTTCTGAATCAAATAAATACCTATTTGCTTCAAAACGATATATTTGAAATTTTTCAGTCAGGTTTTAGGGCTTACCATAGTACTGAGTCTGCTTTGATTAGAGTTTCAAATGATCTATTGACTGCAGTTGACTCAGGGTTCTAAGCAGTTCTTGTTTTATTGGACCTTAGCGCTGCATTTGACACCATTGACCATGAGATCTTATTCTCATGCCTTGAAAATGCTGTTGGAATTTGTGGTACAGCGCTTGCATGGTTCAAGTCCTTTCTTTCAAATAGAACCTTCTCTGTAAATATTGGTCAAGAGTACTCACAACCCACACCCATGCTCAGTGGGGTTCCACAGGGGTCCATTCTTGGCCCAGTTCTGTTCTCTTTGTATTTGTTACCACTTGGGTCAATTTTTAGTAAACATGGAATCCCTTTTCACTTTTATGCAGATGATATGCAAATTTATCTCCCTCTGAAAAAGAATAGTAAAAACCAAATAGAGTTGTTGTGGGATTGCATACATGACATTAAATCATGGCTATCTTTAAATTTTTTTAAACTAAACAAAGAGAAAACTGAAGTTGTGTGGTTTGGAGTTTCAAATGATTCTGTTGATCTGGGTGATTTAGCCCCTTTTTGTAAGCCATTAGTTAGAAATTTAGGGGTTCTGTTTGATAGTGATCTCAAGTTTGAGAAACAGATTTATTCTGTTGTCAAGTCTTGTTTTTATCATTTGAGATTAATAGCTAAGGTGAAACCTTTTTTGACCAATCTTGAAAAACTCATTCATGCTTTTATTTTTACAAGACTAGACTACTGTAACTCACTATACGTCGGCATAAATAAATCATTGATAAACCGCTTACAGTTGGTCCAAAATGCAGCTGCGTGACTTTTGACAGGTACTCGTAAGAGAGACCATGTCACCCCAGTTTTGAGCACTTTAAAATGGCTACCGATCGACCACAGAATAAATTTTAAAATTTTATTTTTGTTTATAAATCACTGCATGGTATGGCCCCATTGTATTTGGCAAATCTGATTAAGAAATATGAACCAAAACGGTCTTTGAGGTCAGCTGACCAGCTGGTTTTAACGACTCCAAGAACAAAATGGAGAAGTAGAGATCGAGCTTTTGTAGCAATTGCCCCAAAACTGTGGAATGACCTACCTCTTTCTATTAGATTAGAACCTACATTAACTGTTTTTAAACAAAAGCTAAAGGAATATCTTCTAGATTTAGCATTTAACGGGGTACAGTAGCTGTTCTTGTAGGCTTTTTAGCTGAGTTGTTTATTTCGTTGTCACTTAACCGTGGCGTAAATGTCTGTTTTTGTCTCCATTCTTGTACAGCACTTTGTTCAATGACCAGTTGTGTAAAAGTGCTTAATAAATAAATAAATGAATGAATGAATGAAAATTAAAAATTTTCACTCTGCCCACTCAGCCCTTGTGTCATGCATGCATTTCAAAGAGACATGTACAGGTCTCATGTATAAAAGTTAATTAAAATGACATTGTTGGACAAAGTGGCCTAATTCATTAATGAAATGTTTATTTTGACTTATTTGAATCACAGATGTCACCTCATGGAACGTTTCTTTTTCACAAACCCTAACCTAATAAAAAAAAAAGCTGTCAGAGTGATCTCAAATTAATGGTGTTCATGAATATGAATTAAAATACAGAGGTGAGTTACATTAAAAAAATCAATCAATCACAGTATCATTATAGATATCCAGTGTCCATCCTCTCATACCATATTTTTATAGTTCATAAGTGTTTTTTTGCTGTGGTTTTTGAAGTGTTCTTTTGCATATTGCTAAGTGGCTATATAGACTATTGTCATCTAATTTACCTTACATAATTATGTCATTATATTACATTTCCCATATATCCAAGAGCAATACAGTAATTAGATTTACTAATTACTTTTGTATTACTTTGTAAAACTCACACCAGCCTAAACCACAAGCAGAGCAATACACCAAATCATGAGGTCTGATTCAGGGTCAGTTTCACACAAAAAAAACATTAAAACCTGGTCCAAGACCAAAAGACAGGAGGCAGACTGGTTGGGACAAAAGTTCAGCAGACTAGGTTGACACCTCAGCTCACATGATCTTTCAAAAGTCCTGTGCTCAAGTAACTGAAGTAAAGATACTTGATTGCTAAGAATAAATGCAATCCTGTACATTACCTTGTTAATCTTAGTAAAAGTAATCTATACACTGTGGGTAATAACAGTGCCAATTGAAGAGGAAGGGGGATCCAGGGACAGCTCCATCCAGGACAAAGTAAAGTCACGAACTGTATGTCATAATGACACAACACATATGTACAATGCTTTATGAGGTCACTGACACTTTTAAAACCATTTTCATTGAACAAAACTTCACAATGTGATTGATAGGACTTGCAACAGTTCACATTATTTTAAATTATGGTACGATTACTCAACACATAATGTAATGTAGTTTTACATATTTAAAACATTTATTTGATTATTTCCCAAATTTGTCAAACTTTATGTAAAAAAGCTTTGTATAAAGTTGTACAACAGGTTGCCATTTAAAATCATGGTGCTGTATGCAAAGGCATTTCCATTGTTTGACAGATGAAATGTGTAGGCAAAATATGCGATCAATTAATTAGTGTGGATGATTGATATGTTTCAATAGCCTAACACTGACAGGATATCATGTATTATTCATAGGAGACAGTATGGTTTCTATATAGAGAAAAGTAAAGGATAAAAAGCTACAAATTTTTATTTTTTATAAAACTATTCTCTGAATAAATTCCAAGATACATTTTTTGTTGACTTGGATGCTCATATAATGAAGTGTACTATTCAATAAATAGTGTGTCTGCTTTATTGAAGAAAGTACAGTAAACAACAACGACAAATCATAACTAAACTTGCTCAAAAGTGACAATAATTGGAGTGCAAAACACGAAAGTATTAATATCCAATATAAACAGCAAAATGAAATACACCTGAAAGTGGCAATGAAAGGGTCCAGTTGCAAGAAGCGTTTATTTTGACAACAGCAAGAAAAAAGGCAAACTATTACACACAAAAAAGTGCTCCAGCACCTTCTTGGGCACCTGTTAGAAGCACTAACAAGTGTCCATATCCGACACCCACTCCAATGGCCACTTCTTTCCACTGTAACACAAAAAGGAAATATGCAATTAGATGTTTTGGTTCTGCAGATGAACTGTAGACACAAATAAACACATTAAGACTTCCTTTAGATGTTTTCCAAATAAATGTGTTTTAGTTTTACATCACAGTAGGCTAATGTTAATCAACTACAATGCAAGGAAATCCTTAACTGTTATTTTAAGTCAAGAAAATCCTATAATCTGTTATGTTTCTGACATGAATCACTGTTTGGTGTGCACAATACTCCAAAGTGTTTTACATTTTTGGTAGGTTTATCTTGCTTTCCATTAGGCCAACTGCTAAGTTTTTGAGAAGCATTACTTGATTTTGTCTTAGTAACTCAAAAATGAGTAATGTGAAGTCCACATTTACTGTGAGACAACATATGTGACAAATGAAGATCACGAGCTGACACTAAATATATTGATCCAGTTATTAAGTAAGGCAGTAATGCTGTAACAGACAATTTCTGTATCTCTGCATTGTAGATTTATGATAATGATGTCCTAAAATGAAAAATGTCACAGATTACTTTTGAGAAACTTAATTAAAAATGAGCTCCAATGTAACTACATGGGGCATATAAGCCATCCGCAAGGTAACAGTGAATTCAAAGTATTGAGTATTAAATTGCGTTAGCCTTAAGGCAACAGGTCATGTCTCCTTTGCTTCTCTCTTGAAGCTCCAAATATATATATATAGACTTTCACATAATGCAGCCTGTGTAGTTTGGGCCACCGTCATCAAAACACCAACTATAACTATATAGACAAACTATATAGACAAATCTTACCTTAATCTTATATAACATATGTCAATAGTTTGTACATGTTAAAACTAATTGGCTATGTGTTACCCATGAGAAGTCGTACATACCAGAGTTTGCATGGCTCCCACTCCACTTGGTTCCATTTTTGGCCCTAAAAATAGTGAGACTTTTTCAGTTTCAAATATTTGCTATGTTTAGCAGTTATACCAATCATCAATACTTTTTCAAGACCATTACACCAATAAAAGAACATTATGTAACCTATGGTATTTAACCTTAATAACTTTGTATTTGGCAACCCTCTTCACAGGGTAATAATCCTGGCTCCCTGTCACTGTATGTGGGCATTCTGAAAGGAAAAAATATTACATTCACAAAGCTTAACACTACAATAAACAAGCAATTATAGAATGATAAGTTGTTATTAAGCTAGAATGGGTTGTACTTAGTTACAGTTTTCATATTGTAGTTATTATGGTACAGAAGTTGTATTGAACACTCGCAATTTACTGTACAGTAATCAACACAAACTTTAGGGTTGGACAGTTGTGATAAATATATTGGCAAACAAAGACAAGTTAAATCCATGATTTCAAATGAATCTCTATTGTGCTGCCTAGGAGTTGTTAATCGCTGTCTCATAGCAGAGACTAACATGCTTTTGACTGTGAAAACCAAAAAAAAAATGTATGTTACTTTCTGACTATGCAATTATGTTGCCAAATAATTGCCAGAAGACTGTAGCTAGGCACTGCAGCTCATACTAGTCAATGTTGTGTTATTCAGTCCACACTCCTATACAGAAAGCTGGACAAGCAGTACATCAACACACCTTTGCTTTTATTTGGCCGCACTGTAGTGGGAACAGGACAGCCTCCTTCCACAACTTCCACTGTCAAACAATGTAATAACAACATATTTAAATGATTATGGTGTGATTTTTGCAAGGATTTGTATCTAACAAAGAGCTGTAGAATATGATGTGTAGGCCAGGACATCTCTGCAGCGCCACTAGATTTAATTTAAAATGGTATTTTAACACAAATTTTTCATTTAACAAATATTGCACCTCCTGTGATTTGAAAATTGCAGTAGGCCATATTGTGATTTCGATAAGATTTTGATTAGATGTTCAGCCCTACTGTTAAATAAACAAATGAGCATATGGATTTGGACATCGCCCAAACCTAATAGACCACAGCCACTTACAAATGCAAATACAGCCTTCATGAAAACTCACAACAATTAATATAAATCCCAATGTATGGATTTACACACAGTACATCGACATACCTTTCCTTTTATTTGGCCGCACGGTAGTGGGAGCAAGACAGCCTTCTTCCACAACTTCATCTGTTAAATACAGAGAAACATTTAAAATATGTAAAAATTATTTTAAATAATTTGCAAAATGTTGCATCCATTTCAACCACATGAGGAATACAATTAGGCACAGTATATAATGAAGACTGGGCTTTATTATTTGTCAAAATGTTTTTCCAAGGCGAGACAAAGACCTTTAAAAAATGCTCTTTAGACACAGACCAATTTCGAATAATACAACCAGGTGTCCTACACATTTAAAAATTCCAGACTTTTCTGTAGGTTTTTCAGACCATATTAGAGATCGGAGTACAAATATCTAGATGTTTATTATTTACATGAATGGTTTTAAAATTGTGCAAAATCAATTTCCTTCAAAGTGTCTATGGGAAGTAGGGTTGCACGATATTGACAAAATGTGATATTGGAATATTGATCGTGAATATTGTGATAACGATATTAATTTGGATATTCTTAAACATATGTAAAAACACAAATGTTGATTGGCCCTGTTTCTGATATTTTTTCGCCCCCAATCTCCATGTTTTCATTGTCTCCCAGAACCACACTCATCGTCTTTTCTGTTATTTCTTTTCTTTTGCTCTGACTCTCTTCTCTCTCTCCCTCTTCACTCACATACTGTCGAAGTATGCACACACATCCTGTGGTGTTCTATATGGTATGTTCATGTAGTGGACCCATGTGCTCACACGTGCAACTGGCCAATGAAACATGATCATTATATAGCAGGTTAAGCGGGCTCTAAATTGAACACAACTAAGCCACAAAGTCGACGGATGCAACTCTCCACAAAACAAATGGAATATTGCATACTATCTGCAACATTTTCATATGATATTGCACACCGTGATACTGCAATTACGATAGTGAGTCAATATATTGTGCACCACGAATGGGAAGACACCAAAACACCCAGAAACAATGTCCTAAATATGGGCAAGCGCAGGCATGATTAAAGTAATGAAGTAATAAGAACAGCAGCAGTTCATGGAATTTAATGAGAGGTTCTAATCCAATAATCGTTTTAAAATATATTAGTGGTGGCCAAAATTATTAGAACGGTTAGATTTTTTTAATGTTTTAAAAGAAGACTTCCGGTCTCAAAGGCTTCATTTATTTGATCCAAAATACAGCAAAAACAGTAATATTGTGAAATATTTGTACAATTTAAAAGAACTGTTTTCTATTTGATTATATTTTAAAATGTAATTTATTCCTGTAACCAAAGCTGAATTTTCAGCATCATTACTCCAGTCTTCAGTGTCACATGATCCTTCAGAAATAATTCTTCTAATATGATGCTCAAGAAACATATATATCTACACACAGAGTATATTTGCATTTGGCAGACGCTTTTATCCAAAGCGACTTACAGTGCACTTACAGGGACAATCCCCCTGGAGCCCCTGGAGTAAAGTGCCTTGCTCACAGACACACTGTGTAATATATTATTATTATCAATGTTGAAAACTGTTGTGTACATTTTTTTTTTCAGGATTATAATAATAATTGTAAATAAATTCAGAGTCCTGAAACATTTGTTGTTTCACATTACACAAAGTAAGCGTATGGTTTTGTGGGGCTTACAACTTATTTTCAATACTCTTCATATACTGTAGCTATATGCTTACCTTTTACAACAGAAGCTGGAGAGGGTGCTGAAGGTCTTTCTGGGGAGTGGGGTCTTTTCCCCAGGTTCTGGGATTGCTGCTGTGGTTGTACTGAGGGTGGTCTAATAAGGGCTGCTGGGGGTCCCGTTGGAGCTGTTGGGGGATTAAGCAGGTCCACTGCTTCCTGTTGATTTTGTGTGACCATTGGTGTTTCTGGTGACCTGGTGTTTTCCATTGGCAATTCAACTGGAGCTGATGAAGCTTCATTCACTTCTTCTACAGCACCTTGTTGGGTCCAGCCTACATTATAGAAGTACAGAATAATTTAGAAAACATTGATCAACCTTTTTCACAATTTTACGTCATTTTATAGAACAAACATCTAATCGATTAATCAAGAAAAAAAACAACAGTAAAAATAATCGGTAGTTGCAGCCGTAGTATCAAAAAGAGATGTGTATAGACCTAACAAGTGCTGTTCTACCAAGTAGTATTGATTCAATAGGTGAATGATCTCAAGACATGTGGCAGCCAGTGCAACAGCACCAGTGCGCTCACACACACACACCAGCTATAGTGGAGAGGAGAGAGAGTGATAGAGCCAATTCAATGGATGAGGATTATTAGAAGGCCATGGCAAGGGCCAATGGAGGGAATGTGGCCAGGACACCGGGGTTACACCCATAGACTGTAAAAAATATGGACAAAGCGTCTGTGACGTCACACATAGACTTTTTGAAGAACGGTTTTGAGGCTGTTTATGGGGGTATGGACAGCACCATCTTGGGAAATCCAAAATACAAATGTTCAGAAAGGATACAGAGGTGGTATGATGTGTTGTGTCAGATCATGGCCGAGATGTCAAATTTCAGGAATTCCACTCAGCGCAGCCCGTTATCAGCTGTCAATCAAAGTTATAACCACGCCCTTATTTGTCATACATTTTATATCTAAATACGATCTAAACTAACGAGTTAGAAAAAAATTCACTCCCTCACAGTTGTCAGGCACTCGGAACCTATCGAAAAATACAATAAAAGTCCATGGGACCAACCTGTAAAAACATGAATTTATGCTGTGAAAACGGACATTTTAACATGGGGGTCTATGGACATTTGCTCCCTTTTGGGACCTGGCCCTAGAGGATTTTAGATGTATTGCAGTTTTTCGCACTTCAGGGTAGGCTTCATTTTTCAGATTAGAATGTTGCCGCTTGGTTACACCACTACTCTTTACGAGAAGTGCTATGGGATTTTTAATGACCACAGAGAGTCAGGACCTCGTTTTAACGTCTCATCCAAAGGACAGTGCTCTTTGACAGTGTCCCCATCACTATACTGGGGCGTTAGGACCCACACAGACCACAGGGAGAGCGCCCCCTCCTGGCCTCACTAACACCTCTTCCAGCAGCAACCTGGTTTTCCCAGGAGTCTCCCATCCAGGTACTAACCAGGTTCAACCATGCTTAGCTTCAGTGGGCTACCAGTCTTGGGCTACAGGGTGATATGGCTGCTGGAGTCATAAATCGTTCATCAATGTTATAGTTTGTTATAAACAAACAAATAATAAAATATAGGCTATCGTGAAGTTACTCTACAAGGACCAGTGTCACCACCTAAAAAGTGTACAGCCCTGATCTGCGACATCTATAATGTGCATGGATCACTAAGTTTAAATAGCTAGCTGCTAAGCTTTTAACCTCTCCCAATTAGTTTAGTTTTAGTTGTAAGGGAAAACCATCAATGATAATTGATGGTTTCAATTAACAGCCTTACCTGTGTGACAGCATCAAATACAGGACATTTTTTTTAAATAAATAACAGAATATTCTTACCTTGAATAACAATATCATATAGGCCCTTAATTCTTTCGAGGCATGTATGCGAGGTCTCATTCAGCTCACAGCGGGGTGCCAAAACCTCAGACACCCAATCATTCTGCTTTTTTACAGGCTTGGACAAAAGTAGAACCCCCCTTAATCCCAGGGCCTGCAATTTTTCGAGCTAAAAATACAAGGACACACATATAAAATAACATATATTATTAAAAAATTTATATAGCAACATTTGGAAAATAACCTGCATAAAAACAATAAAAGCAATTGCATACCAACAACACAGCTTCATCCTGGATATGAGAGGTGGTCCGATTTTTTTTTTGCATAAGCACCCAGCTCTCCCTCTTCTGATCAAATTTTTTTAGTTTTTTTTTTAGCCTCAGCTTATGTGGCTGTTCTTCCTTGCATGTGTTGCAAGTTTTGCATGCCACATTTAGATCTGTATGGCAGACCATACAATATCGCCTAGTTGAACCTTGGCCTGGCATTTCTATCATAGATAGAGTAAGCGGGAGACACAAAAAGATTTTGAGAAGTACTTCTTTCACACAAACAAAACAGGACAAGATTTAAATTTAAAAAAGCAATACTTACTTGAAGACACTAGGCTTCTGGAAGAGAGGAAGAAAGAGAGAGAAATAGAGTGTGTGTGTGTGTGAGAGAGAGAGAGAGAGAGAAATAGAGAGAGTGTGTATGAGAGAGAGTGTGTGAGAGAGAGAGAGAAATAGAGAGAGTGTGTATGAAAGAGAGAGTGTTTGTGAGAGAGTGTGAGAGAGAGAGAGTGTGTGAGAGAGTGTGTGTGTGTGAGAGAGAGAGAGAGAGATAGAATAGAGAGATTGTGTGAGAGAGGCAGAAAGAGGAGAATATGAGTGGCTCTTAAAAGAGCCGTTGGTTTTATATTAAAGATGTACAGGTGGAGGTAACAGGGAAGGATGGTGGGTAAAAACAGGAGCTGTTGGACAAAGGAAAACAAAAACACAGTTAATTCTCTTGCAGCAAAGCTTCCTGGATCTGTCATATTATACATGCAGAACTGTAACAACATAAAGAAGATAACTGTGATTCTGTTATCGCACAATGCATATTCAGCATGTAAACTGCATTCATGAACAGAAGCAGTGTGTCGTGATATATGAGGTGGTGAATGCATCATTAATATGCTAAATCTGAATACATTTTCATGACCTCTAAAATAATTTGTGATTTGTGCTCTTGATGCGCCTGTAATTAGTCGTGTATGTATGGTTACCGTAATAAAACCAGTGTTATTTTTTTTAAAGGGCTGCCAGTATTGTTATACCCCAAAAGGTAAAACTTTTGCACATTTTCTTCTGACAGATTCATTAACCGCAATTACAGATCATAACACAATCCATTTGAACTTTTAACAATCAATTTAAATAAATCTGATTGCACAAACTAGCATAATTATAATAAATGTCACATGTACAGTACTGTTCAAAGTTTGGGGTCGGTAAGATTTTTAATGTTTTTAAAATAAGTCCCTTCTGCTCACCAAGGCTGCATGTATTTGATCCAAAATACAGTAAAAACAGTTATACTGTGAAATATTATTGCAATCTATTTTTTTCGATTTGAATATTGTAAAATATGATTTATTGCTGTGATAAAAGCTGAATTTTCAGCATCAGAATTATTTAATGATTTTAAAAAAATAACAGCATTTACATGAAATAGATTTTTTTTAATGTAAAGCCTTTACTGTCACTTTTATCAATTTAATACATCCTTGCTAAATAAAACTAGTAATTTCCTAAAAAAAAATCTTACTGACATCAACATTTGTTTATTGTGAAATAACTTCCGATGGTTTCTTTATCATCTGATACTCACAGTTCAGATATTCGTTTCCCAAACGCATCGTGAGACTTAAGAGTGTATGCTTATTGCTTATGATGCTTTTAGGAAACGCAGCCCTACATTTGAACAAACGCTGTGAGCGAAACGTCAACAGCGAACGCTCTCTGTGATCGATTGGTTCCGCCTTTTATGTTTTGATTAGCAGGAGAAAGTTATTTCCAAAACAATTATTCGCAAAAATGGTTGTTTTTTTCATTTATAAGCTTATTTTTTTTATGTGAGGATCGATCCTGTCGATATAACATCAGCATAGGATACTCGACAACATCAGTATCGATATTTCAGGATCGAACGCTGCTTTCTGTGATTAATTAATTAGACAATTAATATCAATTTCCATTAACGTTATTGACCACAGTAACGTTAACAGCACCATAGATTAAACATCTCCACAGCCCACAAACAAATATAACGGTAGGCTACAGCAACGTTAGGATTTCTTAATGACAGCACTATAATGAACAAATATGTCCTGACCGACCTGAACGACGCGGGAATTGGAGAATGCAATATATCGCTTTCTCTTTGGTGCGTGGAGAGTTGTTGGCATTGAGGAAATGATTGCCCCCTGCTGGTATTCTAACTACACACATGCGTGTCATGTACACGCCTAGAGGAGGCAAAGCGTGACACTGACATGCATCCGCTAGTGGACCAGCGTGTGTATTACACTCTTTGGCGTGATACCGGGTTGGGCATATATACCGTTTTGTTAAAATAAAGCATGGAATTGAAAATGTTAGTGTCAATTTCCCATATCATATTTTTACAGTGTATATAAAATAAATCAGAGTGTGTTTACACTAAGTGCAAATAGCCCATCTTTTTGGCAGAGGATATTTACACTAACTCCGCCCACCACTGCTCAGACCAAACTGAAGTCAGTCACAACAGATTTATTTTGTAGTCAACTGCTGAACAAATGAAGGCTGGCAGATTTTACATTTTCACGACGGGGCAGAGACATTAAACTGGTTTACGGTTTAGAGATTTAGTGGATTAAGAGATTGGATAACTTAGTGACTATTTGCACTCCAATAGTCTGGTGGAAACACAGGATTTTATAACAAACTGCACCCCCATGTGCAGTTGTAGTAGTTCCGGGTGTAATGACAGTATGTGTATGTGTTGTCACACTGGAGATCGGGGTTTGATACCCACTCCTTGACATACTTTTCCCCATGTATCTACTCTTAATATTTCCTTTAATACTACTTATAGTAATGCATAAAAGAGATTCCTCGCAGTGATTTAGTCACATTGAATGTCTGGGAGTTGAGAGAATGTTTTGATCTGGATAAAATTAACCATGGTTTTACTATAGTAATATTGTAGTAACCATGTGTTTTGGTTGAAAATATAGTTCTGATGTACTTATCATGGCGTTACTACAGAAACATGTTGTTAATAGTAGTTAATAGTAACCATGTTTAATTTTGTGGTTACTATGATTTTACTAGAAAAATACCATGGTGATACTATGGTTAATTTTTGTAAGGTAGGGGTTGGAGTAGGGTGACTGTGGGTCTCCAAATAAACACAATAAAAATGCTGTAGTGATGCCACTTTACTGTATGTTAGTCTTTAAATAGGGGTGTAAGAGTATATGCCACTAATTGCAAATAGACGCAAATCTAAAGCAATTTGCACTAAATGCAAAGAAGATGCTTTTTGTTGCTTTTTACACTTAGTGAAAATAGCCTCTGCCAAAATAAATGACTTTATTTGGTAACGATGCAATCTCTCGAGCTATTCAAAAATATATTGCTACTTATAAAACCAGTTAAGTAATATTGTTTTACAGACAATTTTTACAGGCAGTGACTTGGAAAGTTGTTTTTGGAGAACAGATTCTCTGGTGAGGCAGAGTCTGCAATTAGCCATGCCATGAAAACTAGGCAGCAGGGCTCTGACCAGGCTGGGCAGCAAGATGAGAGACAGGACTGGCATAAGGCTGGTCAACAGGACTGGCAGCAGCACTGTAGGCAGAGCAGCAGGGGTTTAATGAAAAAGGACAGAACTTTGAGTCACACTGTGTGTAAACGGATGAGTGACAGGGCACAGTGGGCACAGTGATCGGTTGTGTTAAATGTGGCAGGGGAGTAAGTGGGAGGGTAACAGGATGGAGGTTACACATGGATATGGGTGGTGTTTATGGGAGCAGGCAGCTGGGTTGCTGTTGGATTGGCATGAGGGACTTAGGGCACAGTGGCAAGACAGATATGGTTGTTAAGGTGACTTTGAGAGCTTTTTGTGTAGGGTCTAGGTGTTTACTTTTGTAAATGCTGTTCCATTAACATCTGTCCAGCCGGTGCTTCTCAAATCCAATTTTGTAGCTGTATGTTGTCACAGATATTCTGGGTTGTTTGTTCCCAACCTGCATGGTACCAGTCATTCCTCATTCAAGTTCTCTCATTTTTCGTCTTCTTCTTATTTTTTCCTTTGAACTTGAACCATTTAGTCCTGAATGATTTGGTATATATTTGGAGTAGCATGGCATTATTTCCTCTACACTTTCATTGATCCGAGAAAAAAAAAAAAAAAAAACACAAATGTACATACTTGGATTTACAAGTTAAAGAAGAAAAAAAAACAGCAACAGTTGAATATAATATTCTTACCTCATGGAGTTAATTGCTTATTGTTCTGAGACCAAACATTTATATTATACCATACATAAGTGTGTTCTAAGTGTGATTTTATATTGGATTAGTTATTAGAATATTTCTCCTTAAACTGAATGTGTTGCTGCAAATTTGTTTCCAGAAATTATTATCTGTGTAGATGTTGAGTCCTTTCTCCCATTTTCGAACAGGTATTAAATATCTTGTCTCTTTATATATTAATATGGTATATAGTTTAGCCAATAATCATTGAGTTACGAAGTTATTGCCAAAATATCAATCCTTTTATAAATGTCACTTTTCTGCCATTATGTCTTTCTGGTGATATCTTAATAATTCCTGCTCCAGAACACTCTTACGAACACCCCTTCTTCTGTCTCTAGCTATGGCCAAGAAAACAATTATGATCAACTGGGGTGGGGGAAATAAAAAATCTGTACACTATACAATGGATACAGTTATTAACAGACCACACTCATAAAGAGAGACAGCTGTATTTAATCTTAAATTGCTATATGCTGTAATAACAATTTAGCTCTGTCTCCTTTCATAACATTAACACATCCTGATCTGTGCATTAATGCCTTGCAATGCCCACACACAATATACTGTACTGATTTGTCTCTCCCCTTCAATGCTGACCACATTATTTACCTTTCTTCAACTTGTGCTGTATTTCTTCATCTTATTTCATCTACACTTCTAAACTCTTTCTGTCTTTGCATCAGACAACCTACATTTAAACATCTAATCAATATCTTTATCTTATATAAACTCTTATTTGTCAGTATATTTTGTATAATTATCTTGTATATTGCATAATATAAAAAATTATACACATTTTGTACATAGGACACAATATGGTCATAATCTCATACAGCACATACTGTAAAACTCCAAATCAGGCACAAATACTTTGTCAGACATATCTAGAGGCTGGAGAATATTTTATACTGTTTGCCTTTTATTTGTATTCTTCCTTTCTCTTTTTGATTTACCTTTGGCTTGTTTGTTTTGTCTTTGTGAATCAACAAGCAATATTTATGATCACTGTAATGTTGCAATAAATAAATGTAAAAAATCACGCTATTATTCCAAGAATTCTAAAATCATAACAAAATATTACAACAGAAAATATTCAGGACTTGTTAGAATATGCCCATGTTTAATATATTTAGGTTTGATGTTCTATTGTTGACATCCACAACTTAAAGGGTATAAAATCTAATGCATCTATTGTTCATATATTCTTCTTATGCACTTACTGCATATGAGATATCTCAACACTTAAATTTACTTTGCATTTACACCACCAAATTTGAACTTCACTGAAATTAAACATTGAAACTGAATGTACATTTTTATGCCAAATTTAAAATGTTATCCTTTCATTCAAAATTATTTAAAGTTACTTTTATAAATATTTGTCATTCCATTTATTAGAACATATCGCTTAGTAATTTATTTTTGTCTGCAGGTTCATGCATCAATGCCCGAAAGGAATTTGTAAGCATTTTTAATGATGCATGTTCTTACCTCCTCTTCATTTACTTGGGTTTATTCTGTGGTATACTCGCATAACCTGTGGAAATAAATGGCTGTAAGACACAAAGCTAGATGATAGATGTGTGCGAGAAAGTGATCAAAAAGTCCTTTTTTTTTTTTTTTTACAATAAATGCTTTAAGTCAGTTTTTCAAGCAGTATTTTGTGTTTGGGTTGTTTCGAACTTGTTTCGCTCACGAGCTCTCAATATGTGCAAACTATGTGTAAGGGGCCGTATAGCTCTCTGGTTTACTTATGGTCGACTCTTTTACTGATGGTTCACAGATTCCTTTTTATTTTCATAGACTACTTAAGCAATCTTCAATCACTTTCAGTAACCATGGATCATTGTGAATCACCGTAAGAGCTGTATGAAAACAGAAACTTACAATAAAGAATGAAATAAAACATACAATGTATGCCAATAAACCATTTACATTAAACAGAGTTTCATCATTTTATAACAAAATTATTTCAACAAATCACCACAAGGCGGCGACAGAGACTTTACCCTAAACAATGCATGTACAAACTTGTATAATTTACAAAAATGTGAATTCACTCAAAGTAACACACACCTTGTTCTCCACTGCAAACCAGGACTAAAAACTAAATAAACTTAAGAATCCGTGTTTAATAATGAAACCTTTCTAAGCATTCTCACAGAGTGCATTTTTAGCATCTTTCTCCTTCAATCCCGTATCTTGCACTGACTTAAAATGCGCGGTAAAGACATATAATGTATCGTGCCTTTCAAAATAAAAGTCCTCAACTCCAATCTCAAAAGACAAATGAAATAATTCTAATGACTCAAAAACATAAAATATAGACTGTAAAAAGTCAAATATAAACAATATATAAGTACATTCCATTAAATCCAATTAATGGTCATTTATGTTTTTGTGAGCGTCTTCTCTGTTTTTCCATTGTTTTCCTTTGTAAACACGCACTGGACAAATGTCCATACCCGCTGCACCACGTCTCACTATATCTTCAGTGTCTCATTTTTGACAAGATAAAAAGAAGGTCAGGTCTCAAAGACGCATTTCCAGACACCTGCTTTCATTCATTGGGCTGCATCTTGATTGTTTTTAGTGCAGGTGTCACAAAGATTTAACTTTCTGAACAAGTCCAGGCTGCAAAGAGGTGATTGTTACAATGTTTAACATTATTCCAGATTGTTCTGCACCAAGCAAATTTCAGCGCCTAATAAATGGAAATGTTTTTTCCCCCTTTATAAATTGGGGCCTCAGAAATCGTAAACACGCCCCTGGACATAGGAGAAAAGATTATGTGTGTGTGAGTGGAGTTGGAAAGCAGAATGTGCGGTAAAATGTATTCTCCTTATAATTTTGTTTATTATGTGACGTCATATTGCACATGTAAATAGTTAATTTACCCTTTGTCTAGATTTCCATTTGTTTAAGGGTGGATATTTTACAGATGTCACTTTGTGTCCAAAAAAATTATATATATATATATAATTTTTTTTTTTCTCTCGAGGTAAATCTTCTTGAAAAAAAAAAAACCATTTTATTTTTAAAATTAATCTTAGGTTTCATCGCATATCATCCAAATTTATCGCATATAACTGTCTCCACCCTTAGTGATCAGTTCTTGATTTGTTTGCTCTTTAGATATTCGTTAAAAATACTAATTTTAATATGGTGGGCCAGATAAATAACAAATGAGACTCGTTATATGAGGTAATAGTTTTATTTGCCTATATTACCATACTGAGTTTCTCGCATTTACTTAAGCATTTTGAAAACTATCCTTGCTGTATGTCCCTCTCAACATTCAAACCAAACCTACGTGCCTTTGTTTCACTCGCCACGAATCGGCGATCGGTTTCAGCTTCCGCTTCTTTTAGTTTCTGGAAAAGGACACGCCCCCGGTAGAGGAAGCTAATTCATATTCCACGGTGCTCCGCCTAGAGCAACACCGGAACAGTAAATACCAACGGCGGGCTTAACATTAGATCAACTCTCGGCTACTTTACAGTGGAGCGCCTTTAAATAATATATATATATTTCTTCTCTTATTACACATATTATCGTGCAAAATGTTAACCTCTGACGACATAGGGCGTCCAGCGTCGCTTCATCCGGATTTACCCAAAAGTGTTTGCGGATCCTGCGCGGTTTGTAAAACACACCTAAACTCCTCTTCAGACCCCAAACTTCTGCCCTGCCTGCATACAGTTTGTCACGCTTGCCTTACGAAGACCTGCGCACATGGATGCACACACCGTGAGAACTTGTTTGCATTGTTGACAGTTTAGTTGATAATAGTTTGGTTTGCGTGTCGTTTGCTTGCAGTGTTTGCAATGGTCTGTTCAACTGATACTGAACTGATACGAGTAGTAAACATTTATATGGCTCTCGATGTTGTTGCAGTTTTTTTATAATGTGTTTTAAATTGAAAGCTGCTCGTCAAACTGTTAGCTTTATTTCTGTATCCACTCACTTTCAAAATGGGCGTTTCTAACATATTAGCATAAACAATAGTAAAGAGAATATTAGAGTATTAACTAACAATAAAGCCTATTTGTTCAATCTTAAGTGTATTTTGAGGCTTTTGTTTCTTTCTCCCTCGAGAATGTCCATTGTGTGAGCAGTCCTTCCGTTTGTCTGAGGTCACGGAATGCGTCATTTTCGAAGATTCGTCACACAAGAACGAGCCTCCCAAGGTAAGAGTTGAGATTTTCTAAGACAAATAATGCATCCTACACACACTACACGACCTTCAAAGACGTTGGATCGTGGTACCGTTCATATTACACAACTGTCTGTCTTGACATGGAAGTCGTAGCATTTTCAAATTACGTGAGGAATCGGCAACAGGGGTGAACACATTACAAGACATTTCACTATTGACGAATCCCCGGCGACTCTGCCTGGACTCCACATTACGTTTCACAACAGAGTACACGCGAGAAGTGATATGAGATACGAAATCAAATGGATGATCATATGATATGCATTTCAGAATATGATGTGTGTTTTTAACCATATTTTTATTTGTTGCAATAAGAAAAAGTTCCTCCTACTGAAAAATCTACCTATTTGCTTACCTGACTGTCCAAGAGAATTGGCAATTTCTCTCCAACTCTTTCCCCACCTGGTGGTGGCACAGTTCAGATGAAACATCAAATAGGCGCTGATGCTCCTGCCAAAGTGCCACAAAGTTTATCTCCGTTTCTTTGGTCCAATGAGACTTTCTTGATATGGCAGCCATGCTAGTTGATGTTCTGTTGGAGGTACATCAGGACACCTCCCACTGAAACATCCCGTGCCCCTTTTCTTGCTCTCTCATTGGCTGTAGGTCAACTCTGCAGTTGTATTCAGTCAAAACATATTTCACATTGCACGATTTGGAATCGCAGACAGGTCCAGATATTTAACATTCTAGATATCTCACTGACATAGGCGACGTGTCAGTGCTTCTCACAAATCACATGATTTGATAGTTCATACATTGCGATCGTCGCTCACAGGAGCGAGCTCAGATCTGCCTATGATTTCAGGCTTTTGTCGGCGATCTCCACAAACTGTTGGCGAGCGAAAATCAGGCTTAAAATTGTGTAGTGTAAACAAAGCGTAAGAGACTTATCTGATGTCATGAGCCCTTTAAAGTGATGCAACAAAGTGTTTGCAAATCTGAAATGTTATGGCCTTGAAATGTGAATATAAAGTCGATATGAAACCAAGCAAAAACACATGACAAAAACAAACCAAACTTTCACGTCAATCAAACCTGGGTGTGCACCAAAAGTAGTCCTAGTGTGAAAGCACCATAAATGCATTGTTGCCATAGTATATTTAGGTTGTCCATGTTGCTGATTGGAACCCGCACGGTATACGTGAAGCAGAATTCATCATCAGCACAGTCTGTGTGTATTGTCTCCGTACATGACACACGGTCAGTTCTCGTCTGTGTGCATGATCTGCATGCCTACAAAGCAGTGGTAGTGCGTATGCGTTGAATGCTTTCATATGATCACTCACGATCAAAAGAGTACACTTTGAATAGCTGAGCACTTGACCGACTGCAAGACAACACGGAACTCAGAAAACTAAAAGCCATAACAGACTTTCAGAGTACATGGCACATGTCGCACTGCCAGCGACACACAGCGACAAAACGACCTCATACCATTAATTTTCAATGAGAGCTGGCGACTTCTGGCAACACAATGGCTAGCGTTGGCGACAGGATGTGGGTGTGTCCAGCGACGCGACAAAGTTAAGAAATGTTTAACTTTATGCAAACAAAGAGTGACTTTCGAGAGCGACAGCCAATACGAGAGAAGATGGTAGAGCTCATGTGATCCTAATATTTTAATAATAATATTAATTGTAAAGAAACAGTGCTTTTTAGACTCTCCATACACACCACTAGCAACCTAACCGCCAGCCACTGGCGACATGCAGTGACAAAGTTGCTGGCAGTGTGAGCGCAGTTTTAGGAGCGCAATTTTGTCCATTGACCAAGTAGGCGAGTTTGCTAAAACAATGCTTGTGGGCCCCATTCACTTCCATCTCCATTGTTGCTGATTTGAAAGTAAAGGAGGGATGAATCGAAATACATTTATGTGGTAATCAACATTGTCACAAATGCTGTCGATTGAGCTTAACTTGTCTTTAACCTGGAATATTCCTTTTATATTGCGATAACGTTTACCAAAAGTCTGTGCAGCCTAAGCGACATCAGTGAAAAAAAAAGTCATTTCACAGGAAGACCAACTTTTGATTAACATTCTGAAGACAAAAATAAATAAATACAATAAAATAATGTATTTGGAAAGCATGCTCTGATGAATCATTCACAATAAGTCCAGGAACACACATTAAGAAAGAGAAGACATTTTTATTTCATGTTGACTTATAGAATTATGTAATTATGTACAGCCTGAATATGAGATTGCAAAAAAGGATATGAAGCAGCTTCATCACTCATATAAAAGATGGAATATCTTAACTGATGAATCAATCTCTGCAGTGTTCTGGGTGTGAAGAGAATGAGGTCGTTGGATGGTGTGTTCAGTGCGAGGAGGCCCTGTGTTTGGACTGTGTGTCTGCCCATCGGAGGGTAAAGGTGACCCGCGACCATGAAGTCAAACCCAAAAATCCATCTACAGGTTAGAATTGCTGTCTCTGCACATTGTCCTCTTGAAATTTCAGGACAACAATTCCTGTGGCATAGTTAGTGGGATTTCAAATGGATCCTCTATCAGGTGTTTATTTTTTGTTTCTCTTGTTCAGGTTGGATGCAGAGAAGACGTTGTCCCTCACACAAACAGGAGACCTTGAAGTTCTTCTGTCTAGTCTGTGATGAGCTTACCTGTAGAGACTGTCAGCTGATCACTCATAGAGGCCACAGGTACAGTATAACCAGCTAATGGATCCATACCATCTCAGATCAACAGATTTGAATATTAGAAGTTACATTTGTTATACTGATAGATTATTGCTTCTTTGTAACTGACTGTTTATTTTGGTGATAAAGGGAAAGTTTGGGAATGATTCCCACCAATTTGCTTATCTGTAAGCTTCTAAGGTATTCATTATAAATTTTTCAACTCACATTTTCACGTTCCTCCCCAAAAGTGTTTCCCATTAAATATCTAGACTGTGTCCCGCCACAGTATCATAATGAACCGAAAATATTTTTGCACTTCTCATTGCAACATAAAAGATCTGTAGCATTGTTATTTGTGCCATTTGCCTCAGCAAAGCATCTCTCAGTCTCACTTCACATATCGGAAATCTCAGTATCGGCCAATACCGATCCCAAGCCAATACTAGTGTTGTTTTTTTTGCATAATCAGTTTAGAATATATTTACATTCGTTTGTGGAACTAATTGGAGTACTCTTTAATATGTAAAGAAACACAAACTTCTAACTACACATTATTTCAATATAAATGTATAGTTTATTAAGAAACCCTTTATTATTAACTAGTTTACTGGATAATGTAGCAACAAAATGAACAGTAATTCAAGTAGAAAAGAAACCAGTGTTTTATTTTTGCCTTTTTTTTCCCAAAAATATTTCAACTTGTATCTGGACTTCAGATCTCTTATGTTCAATATAGTTATAAGATTTCAGCTCACTTTTCACATAGTTTTTTTTTGGAATCCATTCAACTTAAATATTGTTATAAATTGTAAACAAATACTAATGATGACAATAATAATAATAATACATTGTTATTAATAAAATTATTATTATTATTGACTTTTAATTTTAAATACAACAGTAAGACATTTAAATCGGGCACTTTTTACGCACTCACATTTTAATTCTGACATTCTAAACTCTCCATGAAGTCCTGTATATGTCTGTTTGTAGGCAAGTTCACAGTAGTTTAATTAGCTTCTTATTCAAATTCTAAAATGCACCTCTGTTGCCATTCTAAATGCATATAAGTGAACCGAACAAATGAGCATCTACATCTGAGATGCTGTTTTTGAGTAGCGCTCAAATATTGCTCACCGCTGTGAAGGCTAAAAATAGCTGCGAGTGCATCACCAACCCATGTGTGAGTTTGTGTCAACGGAGCAGCACCATTCACTAATGCGCTGGTGCTGCGCATACTATATATTTACTTAATAAACACGTGATTCACAGAGCTATCACACTTCAAGTGGCTTTGAATAAAAATGCACAAGTCATATGAACTGCTTTAATGGTGTTTTAATGGTTCTTTTATGTCATATTTGGAGCTTGACAGTAACAAACATGAATAACACCGTATCGGATTTGGATCGGGCTAGTTGGACCGATACCCAATCAGTCTAAAAGCTTCAGTATCGCAGCCGATACCGATCGGTGCATCCCTATATACAACAAATGTGTTTATGCTTAAATTGCTACTAGAGCACAAAATTGTTTACCAGAGCACAAAGTTCTTTATAGATGTAGCCTCTTAATTTTGCTCTCAAAGTGCACCAGATTGATGCATTTAAGTTTGTACAAAATTTCCTCAAGGGGAGCATACCCTAGGACCCCCTTAGAGGTTCCGAGGTCCACCCGCCACAGTTTCACATAATCCTGTGGGAAACACTGCCCAACATATCCTTATTACACTCTGTTTGTCCATTCGTTTGTCAGTTTTATGCAGGAGGAGGAAGCAGTTATATCTCAGAGACAACAACTGCAGAGTTTACTGGAGTCAATCAGAAAGCGCAACGAAATGGTCAGCACCAGCTTGAAGAGCCTAGATGCAAGGTAAGTGAATGGAGCACTTGAGGGCCTGCTGAAGCATGAAGACTAGGGCTGTAACGATACACCAAACCCACGATTCGGTTCGTATCACGATTTTTGAGCCACGATTCGGTTCGTATCGCGATTCGATCACGGGGGCGGGGCTTTTTGGGTGAAAAAAAAGAGAGATTTTGAGAGAAAAAAATATACCGGTATTTTTATTAAATAACATTTGATAAACCTGTATAAACTGAACACCAAAGAACAATATTAACTATGCAAATTATTAAACTAAACTAGGCAGTGTAGGCTGCTGCTTTTGGGTTGTTTTCTGTGCTCCAACTAAATTGATTTCGGGATGGTGCCGTAGGATATGTATCTGCATGTTGGACGTGTTACCGGTTCACATTTGAGGAAGCTTCTTAAAACACTTAACCTACGGCAAATTGTGTGGGTCTTGTAGACTACACGATTGCCATCCTTATTCTCCACCGCTAGCCGAAATGTTGCCATACTGCTGACTTAAATGTATTGGGAGGGTCCGCAATCTCTGGGTTGTTTTCCATGTTTCCTCACATTATTTAACTAGCTCGCGTCACATGGAAAGGTATAGTCACATGATACGTAGGCTACTAGGCTAACATGTAAAAAGACGCTTACAAGTAAACTTTTTTTAATAGTTGGTTGGATAAGTCACTGAGTATTTAATTATAGAATATCAAATAGGTTGTGCGATTATTGTCTAAAAAAAATCTCCATGTTTTCGGTGCTAATGCGGTGATGATAAGGGGCGCTGCCAATAAAGCACCAAAAAGCTGTCACAAAGAACCGGCAAAAGTAATGATTATGAATATGTCAAATATAGCAAGGAGACATTTTAATTGTTTATTAATAAACAAGTGTTTTCTGTCAGTGTCTATTGCAAGATGAAGTTGACGATGCTGTCTCGCGATCTTCAGTGAATGCGCCAGAGAGAAATGCACTTTTCATACGGATTACATAAGCAGAAAGCAGTCTGTATCTTTCGTTTTGAATTGTTCGTTTTAAAAGTAAACATTTCGATATAAATATATTTCTCTGGTCTGTGAGGCAAGTAGCCTACCTTATACGATGAGTTTCGGTTCTCCAGTTCAGGCGCCGGCGACTCCGTGATTATCTATCGATATTTACTTCTTATTTATTAAATCCAGGCAATTGGTTGATGAAACATTGATTAAAATTGAGATACAATTAATGCAAAATGAAATTCACTTTAAAGAAAGGCTTTGTGCTTTCTGTTTGAGGTCTCTGTGAAAGTTTTAGTGCCGCTTCCGGAGAACTGTCACGTCCTTACATTGTTTTTTCCTCATAAATGCGAACACGAAAAATAAAATAAAATAAATATTTTATGTTCTGGGGAGAGCCAACCCTTCTTCATCTGGTGGGTAGTATTAGGCCTACTTTTGGTTTGTACAGTGTAATTCACAGAATTATAAAAATATATATTTTGCCACCTAAAAGCTAAAGATGTTTTGTGTCACGTCCGTAACGCATGTGTATTTCCCTCATATTAAATATAAAATGCATGTGTAGACTTATATTTTTCTAATGTCTGGACATTTACTGGACTTTATTAAGGGAGTAGGCTATGGATATATAAACAGAAGTTTCAATATATTGGTATTAAATGCATTTTCTGAGAATTTATATTTCAAGTTTTGACTGCAAATGTCACGTCCATAACGCTAAAATTGCCCAATTTAAAATAATTTATCCTCAACTAGTTTTGTGGTGTAGGTCTACGTATTTTATAATGTTAACTTCAAATAATACTAATAGTAATTTAAAGATGCGGTAGCATTGGATCTGGACGGAAAGGATAACTCTGGGAGTTGGAAGGGGTGTGTGTGTCGCGATTCTCCCTTCTCACATCGCGATAACGGTTCGTGGACCTGAGTATCGCGATTTCGATTTTATATTGCGTATAGTTACAGCCCTAATGAAGACAGACCTCTGTGTTATCTTATGATAAAACTTTTATCCAAAGCAACTCAAAGTACATCAGTCGAAGAAACAATCTGCCAAGAACAAATTTGAGTCTTCCTCAAAGATGCATTATGTTCTGATTTTAACCATTTTTCTTATGACATTTGCATCAAAGTGTCCAAAGACACATTATGTAGTAGCTGTAGTTACTCTTAATTTAGGTACAATAACATCAAAGTGCCTTAAATGTGACTAATGTGTCTTAAATTCTCAAAAAGACAGCAGTCAATAGAAAAGAAAAAGAGAGGGTGAATCCCATATCAAAGCAAACTCATCAACTATGTGAATACAAAACAGAAAAAATCAATTTACATCCTGCCAACAGACTTAAAACATGACTCAAAATGTAGCTATTCCATGAAAACTACAGTATTTGTACACTGACTTAACACCAATAAGGAAGGAAAACACAGATGCAACAAGTCGCTTGCATTTCTTTGCTTTTTAAGGGCACCACTGGCCAAGGATGGAATCCAGTGGAGTAGTGAAGGTTTGCCAGTGCGTTTGTCTTTTCTGGCTTGTGTGGTTAAAATGTCTTAAATTTGTTCAGACTGAATCTGACTATATTATTTATTTCATCTGACTCCAGTTGTAAAAGACCTTGAATTTAGGATGCGATTCTAATTAATATTGATCATTATTGTTAGAATTTATCTTAATCTTAGACTCTTAATAGTTCTTAAATTGTGCTCGTTCATTTGGAATCCTGTCACTCTTGGGCCTAGGTCACAAACTCATCAGTGTTGGGCCGATAGCCAGAAGTAAACAACTAATACTATGTAGATTTCTAGAATAATACCTTTACCCAAATCTCTTTTTTTTTTTTTTTTGGTCATCTATAGTTTCCTGTACTAGGAAATAAAGACTCAATTCTGAGCAACCCTGGCATGTTGTCTTTATTAAGCACAAAGAACAAACAGCATGCCAACACACAGTCTTTTGTAGATTGCAAGCCAAGCACTGTCTTTTTTTTTAGAAGCCTTTAGCAGTTTTGAACTTGTGACTTGGGGAAGAATTCCCCCACATTGCCTCTGTAGGAATGGTGAAAACCCGAAGACTCATCTAGAATCAGAGGCTACTTCTGCAACATATCATGTATACTTAACTAGAGTAATATCAGTAATCTGAGGTAATGACTAAAACTTTTATATTATAGTGATGGGTCGATCAACATTAGAATTGTTCTAAATAATTAGAATTTCTTTCTTACAGTCTATACACACTTAAAGGAATATCCTATGTTCAATACAAGTTAAGCTCAGTTGACAGCATTTGTGGCATAATAATGATTCCCACAAATTTTTTTTTTATATAGTTTTCTTTAAAAAAAAAAAAAAAAAAAGCTAAAAGCTTAATTTACAATGAAAGTGATTGGGGGGGCCAATTTTTGAACATTAAAATGTGCGTAAAAATTATTTTAGTGTGATAAAATCATGTACTTTTCTTTGTAAAGTTATAGCCAATTTTGTTGCCATTATGATGTAATGTCAACAAACCCTAAAATGACATGAGTTTTAACAAAAGAATTAATGTAAGTGCTTTTATAAAAATATAAGCTTCAAATTTCTGCTTTTGAAACCCTCCAAATATTGGCCCCATTCACTTTAATTGTAAGTGCCTCACTTTAACCTCAAGTTTTGCTTTTTTTTTAAAAAGGTAAGGAGGGATGAGTTGAATTACATGTTTGTAGTAGTCATCATTGTGCCAAAAATGCTGTCGATTGAGCACATCCCAAAAACTTTCAATTGGGTTAAGTTCAGGACTCTGTGGTGGTCAATTCATGTGTGAAAATGATTCCTCGTGCTCCCTGAATCACTCTTTCACAATTTGAGCCTGATGAATCTTGGCATTGTCATCCTGGAATATGCCCGTGGCGTCAGGGAAGAAAAAAATCCATTGTTGGGTGGCCTGGTCATTCAGTGCATTCAGGTAGTCCGTCGACTTCATTTTATTGCTGCATAATGTTGCTGAGCCTAGACCTGACCAATTGAAGCAACCCCAGATCATAACACTGCCTCCAGAGGCTTGTACAGTGGGCCCTATGCGTGATGGTTACATCACTTCGTGCACTTCCCTTCTTACCCTGATGTGCCAGTCACTTTGGAATAGGGTAAATCTGGACTCATCAGACCACATGACCTTTTTCCATTGCTCCACAGTCCAATCTAAATGCTTCCTAGTTAACTGAAGTTGTTTTTTTCCAATTAGCCTCACTAACAATTAACTTCCTTGTGGCCACACAGCTGTTTAGTCCCAATCCTGTAAGTTCTCGTTGCATTGTGTGTGTGTGTGTGTGGAAATGCTCTTACTTTCACTATTAAGCATAGCTGTGAGTTCTGCTGTTGATTTTTCACAATTTCATGCATTTTAGTGATCTCCGATCACAATCATTCAAGATTTTTTTCCGACCACATTTCTTCCATGAAGCTGATGGTTCACCACTATCCTTACAGATTTTAATAATGCACTGGACAATTCGTAACCAAATTCCAGTGATTTCAGCAATCTCCTTTGCTTGATGCAGGCACATAATTTGCTCATTCAGTAACATCTTTTCCACAACCATGGGATATGTCTCCTGACATGGTTGTTTAAGAAATGAAAAGCTACACAGTGCATCGATTAGGGCCTAAAGAATTGGTGCCAGCTGAAGCATATTAATCACTGCAATAATGATCCAATCATAGGCTCTTAAATATCTGCTTATTTAAATCCTTATTTTTATTATAATTTTATTACTATATACTTTTGTGTTGTCATATGCATGCCTAAAGCCAAGTGCAAGTCAAACGTGATACAAGTCTTTATGTAAGTCTTACATACATTTTTGGAGACTGTTTAAGATTATGAGGGGAGGGGATGAAACGTGGGCTTATTTTAAACAATGGATGGATGTTATTTTTTCCTATGGATGTACTTAAAAATGACCTGTACAATTAACATCTTCAGAGAAAGACCAAGCAAGATGCAAAGACCACTTTAAGACACCATTCTCCAATTGAAAATTTGCTTTCTCTCCCATGTCTGATAATTAAAAAGAATTAATACATTTGTTATTTCTTTGCAAGTAACTGGTGTTTGGCTCCGTGACTTCACAACGGGGAAAAATACATACATTAAAGTCTTCAATTTTGTCAACGGAGCGATCCAAAGCACTTTAAACATCAGTAGAACCCATTGAAGAGTCTATAGCCTTTTTGTCATTACTGTCACCGGATTAAACTGCTTTACGTTGTTATCCTCTCTTTTTCCTTTGTGCAGCATCACATTCATATTTTCCTGAACATATAAAAAAAGGAAACAAGAATACATTAAAATAACATTAAATCAGTATAAAGCCTGGCATGTGAAATTTTAAGTCTTTTTTTTTTTTTTTTAATGGAGCTGTTATTTTAACCTATTGACAGGCTTTAAAGATTATTGTCCTCCTGAGACACTGTATGCACCCAACACCATATTTATGTTAAAGTAAGACTTATAATTTTTCTTCGGGGTCTCAGGGGGTTATAGTAAGATGACAATATGATATCATGATAGATTGTAATGCAAAACAACAAAATCTTTATAATACCATAGCAGGCTGAAAATATAAGATACATTTAAATATTAGCCCCCACTAATACATCCTTATAATCATTATATGTCAGTATTATCAAAGCACTGTGTTTTTTGTTGTGTTGGTTATTAATGGAGTGCAATGAATGAGAGAGATACTTCAAAAGCCTGTTGTATCATATTTGAGACACCTAATTTGACGTGATTTGTCTATAAAATAATGTATGAAATTTTAACCAAGCACAAGTTGCTTCAAATCAGCAAATGCTCATTTTGAAATATAATCAGTAACAATATAAACATTCTTGATATTTTACTTCATCAAAATCAGCAAAGATTTCACAGCAAAAAGACATGTGCATCACAGTACAAAGGTTGCCAGTTTGGAAATTATATAACAAGGTCTTCTACTTCCAGAAAAGCATTAAAACTTTCACCAGTAGACAGAAGACATCTAGTACATTGCTTAACAACAGGGCTTTCTGCAAAGTATTGATTGTGTTGATGTAGAGGCTTTAGAAAATCTTGTTTCAAATATAATATGCATGGCTTTATATAAAAAGTTATGATGTTGTGCTAAGAAATATTTTAATATCTGATAGATTATGTGACATCGAGGGGGTGAAAGTGGAAGCAAAGAAGAGAATATCACAGGTGGTCCATTCCATTTATCAGACTTTGCTTCTGAGAGCTAAGGAGGTCTTAAATGAGGTTGAGGTAAGCACTTATTACAGAATACAGTAATAATGTTAACTTTATATTTGATTGTAAAAGTAAACAAAACAATACATGCACATGTAACATAATATTTTATTTTTTGATCTGAAGTCATTTCAGTATTTAGCTTCAGTGTTAATAGTATTCTGAAGTTTATTCAGAATATTATTTATGAATTTCCATTTTAGGGGCATATTACAGAAAGATCCTATCTTATCTCTTTGTTATGGCACTTTAAGTTAGGATCTAATTTAGGACAAAAGCTAATACAGAATAACATTTCTTAAATGCATTATCCTATCTTAACTACAGATAGGAAAAGAGCATTACAGAAGCATCTTAACTTGCCAAAAATCCTAAAAGTGTCCTAACTTTAGGACAACCACGCTGACGTCCTAACTGAATGTATTTGAAAATACTATGATTTACAATACTATGAAACAAAACTATAGCACTGTCTGAGAATTGCGATTTAAATTTATTAGAAATACAAAATGCAGAAAAGTGATATTTGATGGTGGAAACTCTTTTGGAAGACCCAGATGGTATGCTGCGCTTTGATGACAAAACACTCAAAATAATTACTGGCTCCCACGAAATATGATAATGCAGTAATCATGGCCGTGTAGGCCATAATTGTTGAGAAGCCTCTTAAAACACTAGTGAAATTAAGATATTGATATAAACTATTGAAATTCATTCATATGCATTACTGAAGAGCTTCATACATACTCTAGTGAAATTATGATATTGATATAAACATTAGTGAACTTCATTTATATGCATTATTGCAAATCTTACAAACACTAGTGAACTTCATTTATATTCATTATTGCAAATCTTACAAACACTTGTGAAATTATTACATTGATATAAATATTATTGAAATTTATTCATATGCCTTATCGAAAGGTTTCTTATAAACAGTGAAATAAAGCAATTAATGAAAATGTCTTTCATTAACTACTAGAGTGCTCAAACTGATCGAACAAGATGTTGAAATGATATTGTCTAACATCCTCTCAATATGTTCTGTAAGAGCTAGTTTCACAGGTTGATGAGAGACTATTTCTGTAGTTGATGAATGCTTATTTCACTGGATAAGGAAGCCATGTCTGCCCTTCCTGTTGAATGTGCGGGGTTCGAGGTTAGCTGATTGGCAGGTCCCTGTTAGCCTCTGCTTGGCTTCCTTAGCACCTTAGCAACCAAGCAGAACAACCTAGCAACCACCTAGCAATGCCCAAGCGATCACCCAGAAAGCCCTAGCAATGCCCTAACAACCACATAGCAATGCCCTAGCAACCACCCAGAACACCCTTGCAACCTTCAACATTACCTTAGCAACCACTCAGAACACCCTAGAAACTGCCTAGCAACCAACTAGCAACGTTCAAGTGATTACCCAGAAAACTCTTGCAATGGCCTAGCAATGCCCCAACAACTACCCAGAACAACCCTAGCAACCACATACCAACACCCTATCAACCAACTAGGAACTCCCTAGCGACCACCCAGAAGCTGTGTCCCGACTTCCTGTTGAATTAATTGTGTGTGGCGCAGGGGGTCAGGAATTAGATGTTCCTGTTTGTCCCTGCCGCTTGATGCAGGAACTACATCCTGAGACAGCTGAATTTATTTCTCCATTGACAGCTATGGATTACTTTTGAATTATAATCCAGTACTGATTACAAATTACATGACAAAAAATGCAACCAGTAACATAATCTTTTAGAATTACATTTTTGTGGTAATCTAAGATTACTTTCAACCTAAATTGATTTTATTTAATGTCACATGCATTTGAGGAGGATAATAATTTTAACATGAAAAATTTTTTTTTTATTCTTTATTGCTAACAAAAAGACCCTTACAAAAGTTATTTTTTTAGAAAAACTGATATTCTCAAATGATCAGTCACATGATTATTCTATTTTTTTTTTTTTAGCTAGTTGCTTAAGTGGTTGCTAGGCAGTTGCTAGATTGTTCTGGGTGGTCGCTAAAGTGATGCTAGGTGGTTTCTGTGTGGTTGCTTGTGTATCAGTCCTCCTTTACCCACTCTGAGAGGTATTCGAACCGGTGTCAGCAGACATTGGAGGCGAGTGCACTAACTAGTAGGCTAAAGCCTACTAAAGGCTGCAGCCTCTATCGCAGGGGTTGAGAACATCTAACGTTCGTTATTTTTTATGTGCAACCAGGGTGTGATATAGCACCCGCAAAATGCAACAAGACTCAATCCATTTTGTGAGCTCCTCTCCAAATGCATTTCATGCACGAGTAATTTTGCTCATCTTCCAACATCTTGTTCGATCAGTATGAGCACTCTAGTAGTTAATGAAAGACATTTTAAACATTTGAAATGTTTGAAAGAGATTTCAGCAGTGATTGAGAGACAATTTTATAACTGTATATGAGAAGAGTTGAAGTAATGATTAAGAAACTTTCAGATACAAATGTGTACATTTAATTTAGGTAGTACAAGTCAACAAAATCAGTTTTATGAATATCTTAATTTAACCAGTGTATATAAGAAACATTTCAATAATTTATATTCATGAATTTCACTGTTTGTATCAATTAATTTCTCTAGCATATGTAAGAAGCTCTTCAATAATGTATATAATTGAATTTCACTCATACTTATATCAATATCTTAATTCCCTAGTGTTCGTAAGAGGCTTTTCAACAATTATGGCCTACATAGCTCCTCATAGTTTTCATCTGTCTAATGTTTAATTCACAGCAGCCATATGTGCGTCGTTGGTTGCTTGTAACAGACATGAGAGTTGATTATTGAACTCGATGGAGCCGTTTAAGATTTCCTAACTAGAGATATGGTTTTGTAAGATAAGAGAGTTTCTTCTGTAATATGAATTTGTGAAAAATCCTAACTTAACTGATCAGATCTCAAGTTTAGACAGAAGTTTTCTGTAATATTCCCCCTGATATTTTATTCTTCTTTTACTTTAGTGTTCAAGTAGTAGGATATATTTCTTGTTTATCATGGATCATATCAGAAACTCTTTTGGTATTTTACTACTTTTTCTTTGCATAAGTTTTGCATATCTGTAAATGTTTGCATCAAGAAGAGAATGTCATTTTCAGAGAAGGTTGAGTAGTGAGACGTGTTGAGCTTCAGAGAAATACGTCCAATTGATCAGAATAATCTACATAGCATGAACACCATAGTATTACATGATTACTACCTGTATACTGGGAGGGAATCTTTTACAGGAATCTCTGTGGACCCTCAGGTTTGTAACTCTTGTTTTCTGTTGGTTTTAAGACCCTGTATGCAGAGGAGGTGCAAAGTTTGATGCTGCAGAAGACATCTCTGAACAGAATAGAAAGTTGTCAGGACTACATAACTTCTTTTATTGACAAAATCCTAAACACAAAGGGCCATTGCCTCCTGGTCTACAAAAAAAGAGTAAGCATTTTATCTCCTTGCATATAGTGAAATGAGATATTCAGGTCTAAACCCTGCTCTTCACATTGTACATCTACACTTCTTAATTCTTAAGCTTTAGAATGCATAGAAAAAAGATGATTGGTTGCCTGTGTCTTGGTTAATAACTTCTCATGGGTTGCACATGTCACATACTGTACATGGTGTTTTTCTTAACACTCATGTTTTCTCCCCTCACTTTGTCAGTGTAAAGCATTTTTGTTGCAATGGCCTTGTCAAACAAGTATTACTCTATAATAGAGCCTGACCGATACTGATTTTAGATGGGGAAATTCACCAATTATTGATATGGTGGCCGATGTAGTTAATTTTTGAGCTGGAATGAAAACAGATATTTTCTATGTGGATTGTGCACAGATTTTACACCGATATGACTGCGCAAAGGTACTAAGAAGGCTGCTTTCTTAAATATTTTTATCAAAGAATATTTGACATTATTATTATACATTATCAACAAATTCTAGAAATGAACACTGAGAAAATAAAGAATATAAATAGCATAATAAACATCAGTACTGTATGTTCAGTATCAGTCAGTTGCTGACCATTAAAATTAAGAATAAATTCAAATAAAATAAATACTGTTTAATATCAGTGAAATGTTCAGTATTTTAATACTGCCAGTCAATTAGGGGCAGGTTGTAAAACAAGAAGCATTTACACCTGAGTCGAGAGATAAACAGCGGTAGCAGGGTTACATCGTATTCTGCTATACAAGTTCTGGGGAAACTTTCAACAGTGGAAAACCAGACTTTTGAATATTGCAATTTATAAATGTAACGAATCGGTTGAAGGGTGTATCAAACTGTGAATTCTGAACAAAACCGTTTGGTGAATACATGTTTACACATTAGCTTCCTCTCAGCTGACAAGCAATGAAAGTAGTTACGTGGTTAGCTAGTTACCCATTGTCACATAGAGTAAAAGATGGATGTTGTTTATTTTACTTACCAGTATTGCATCTCACCAACTAGGTAACAACATAACGTGAAATCAACACTGAACAGACACAATCCACCACCGCACCGTTGTCTGCTGAGCTATAAAAAGGTGCTCTGACAATATATAGCTGGCTAATATAGCAAGACATGTGTGACATGGTTGTCAGGGACAGGGTTAACATTATTTTAGTTATATTGAAAAGGGGAAAATTATGGGGTCATTATTATCTTTCCAGTGTGTATTTCACAAACTAGATGGCAGCTTATTGAGAAGACACCACTTAACTCTGCAACGCTTAAATCCACCCTGTCTGCAGATCCAGCTTAGCTCTGTAAACAATGGAGTCGGAGCGCACTCTGCTGGACAACCTACGTTATGACACCAATTTAAGCATTGTTTTCTACATTATATGTTCTGAAAAAAAGTTTTCATATCTGCACATATCAGTAAACATATACGGTGATACCAATATATCGGTAAAAGGCTAATATCGACCACTGGATAAATCGGTCGGTCACTACTCTATAAATTACAATAAATTATACTAAACAAATTAAATTCTCAATTGAAAATCATTGATTTATTTTTCTGGGTTTGAATGCTTCATGTTCAGTACTTTTTCCACTTAGATTATCATTATTATTTTGGATAATATTGGCTCCATCATCTGTTTTGAGGTAGATATAATTCTGTATATTAGCTCTTCAGCTAGCTGTCAATTGCATCTTGAGTCTTTATTGTTCTTGCATGTAGTAGTTGAATTGCATTAGTTGAAATTGAATTTATGTAGATTGTGTTGTCATGCATGATGCATCTATCAAGTTGTCTTTTGTTTCTCTAACTCAGATTGAAACCCAGGTGAAAAAGCTTCTGTCCCAGAAGACATGTCCACCTGAGACCATGATTGAACTGCACCTTCAGATTCAGAAAGATCTCCAAGGCATTGTGAAATGTGGTAATATAAAGTATTCCACTTTGTATACAAATCAATTTGCCTTTTTATAAAAATCAATTAATGTCAACATTAATGCAGTAAATTAAAATGTTTAATGCGTTAATCTTTTACGAGATTAATGCATTTACTAACTTTGACATAAGATTCTTGTATTAAGAATCATAGAAAACATTTTATTCAGATCTGAGTTAGTTCTGAACACTGGTTGAAATGGGATGGAACCTTTGCAATGTGTTTGGGAAAATTACACCCATGTACACAACACAACCAAGCATGTCAAGTCTTAACTATCACGTAAAAGCCAAACTTGCAGTAAAGGACACCGATGAGGGACTGTTGTGCTAGGCTAACTGCTTTTTGGAGTTTTCTCGTGGAAGGTCTGTCGACAGTCACACACGCAGCAAACTAATGCTGCATTCACATGACTAGCTTCAGCATTGGCAAATAAATTTAGCTCTATGAGTGAAGCATCACTATATTCCCGGTGCTTCTATCAAACTTTGTCTTGCGGCACTCAAATATTTTTATGTGTGGATCGAAAATCTTGATACCACATCAATATAGGAAGTATCGATCTGCCCATCCCTATTGGATTTGTAATTATTTGATGGAAGATGCAGCTCTACCTCTGCCATGTTAATCTATATTTTATGTGACTCAGAACACGCATCAGTCTCCGTAGTGTTGTGATACGTCATATTCACGTAGCAGCAGTAGTGATGAGAACGCTCTTAAGAAACAGTTTAGAGAAGAGAAATCAATCTACATATAAAATATTGGTCACAAATTATTGCTCACTTTCTAAATAATACAAGTATAGCGCATCTACTAATAATTATATATAAATAAATCTGTTTTTACCGATGCAATTATGTTAGAAATGATGCATCACAATACAAATTCCAACTTGTATGCGATGCACACTTTTTAAAATCGATATATATATATATATATATATATATATATATATATATATATATATATATATATATATATATATATATATATATATATATATATATATATATATATATATATTATTCACATTTTTAGTACTTTCAAAATCTGTGATTAACAAGATAATGCAATCAAATATTTTAATCAACTAACAGCACTACTTTTACAACTTTTTCTTTCTATCTACCAAGGATTGATGAGGGTTAAAAAAGTTCCTGTTCCATTTACCTGTTCGACAGTTGGTTTTAATCCATCTGTGTCTGGGAAAGCTTCAAATCCTCCAGACAGACTGAACTCTAATTCTGCTATTACTACCATTGATGCACCTGGTTCTTCAAGTTCCCTACAAGGAAGTACCAATGTTCAGTCTAACAGTTCCTCATCTAACTGTGTCCCACATGTTCCTCAGTCTCTTCAAGCTCATTCTCAGCCTCGTCCTCTTCTTAAGACGCCCATTGCACACCAAATAAATAATACCTCCCAGTCAGCCAACCCTGGGAAGACATGGACCTTTCACTATTATCCTGCCCTGCAGGTCTCCATCCAGAAACCTATGCTGACCCACCCAGCACCAACCAACACCCAAACATCTATTCTTGCAAGCCCAATATCAACCAACAACCAAACACCTTTACTCTTCCACCCAGTACTAGCCAACAGCCAAATACGTGCATTCCCCCTCCCAGTACTAGCCAACAATCAAATGCCCACACTCCCCTACCCAATACCATCCATAGCAACCGACACCCGATCACCCATACACACCCAACAAATACCAGCCAACAACCAAACTCCTGTACTCCCCCATCTAATACCAGTCAACAACCAAACACCTGTGCTTACCTACCCAATACCAGCAATTGACCAATCACTTGGACTCACCCAATCAATACCAGCCAACAACCAAACTCCTAAACTCACCCACCCAGTATCAAACATACCAACCAACACCCAAACACTCATATTTAACCATCCAATGCAAGCCAATATTCTTGGACATGTACATACTTTTGCAACACAACCCAATAGTTCTTTAACTGTTGCTTCAACTATAAATACACTCTCTGTAAATGAAGCTACTGGAGCCACTGTGGCAGGGAATGATTCTCGTACCAATAATCTTTCCAAATTAAATCCCACCAGTGCAGCATTTAACACAATTCCAAGTACAACTAGTGATTCTTCACTTCCTGTAAACCCAATGCAATCTGCTCGCATTGGAGGCAGTGACACCTTCCAGAGTCAGAAAGTCACCCACCATATATCAGATCCCAAGGCCAACCACCCTGTCAAGGCCTTGGCTGACTCTGCCTGTGATCAAGAACCTGGTGTAAGGAGCACACATTTCACAGATATGGATCATCCAGAGAGCAACTTGCCCACCTCCACTGTGCCAGATACTGATCCTGGAGAGCCTTCACCAGCCCTTGAGAAAGATCCTGTCCACTCCGCTGTCCCATCCAACACTCATCAGGCTCCTCTTGCCACCACCAACTCCACAGAGGAATGTTCTCTGGTAAAAAGTTTACTGTTAAGTTCTAAACCAAAACGGTGGAGTGATGGCATGCCAACAAGTTTCTCTCAACTTGTAAAGGGGATAAACAAACCTTTCAGCTTGATAGACAATTTGAATGCAGAATCTCCAGTGGATTCAACTTGTAGCACTTCAGAGGGCACAATCTTACATGCAAGGGAGGTTAGTGAATGTTCGATTCTTACACAAAGCAACACTGAGGGTTTTATGTCAGACTAGAGTTTTTAGTAAAAGTTATTTCTTTGTTTCATTGAAAGTGAGGTTTTCTTTTTTCTGGTATAGAATACTACAAATGACGAGACTGTCCAAAGTGATTTTTACCAGATGATGTCAAAAAAGGAAGATGTAGAATCTGCAGGTAGCAATTTAATAAATACCCAACAGCCAGAAACCTACTTTATACAACTATGCGAACGCAGACGCGAGTGCTTTGCAAATGCATGGCCAAAGCCTGGCCCAGTTGATCATATTTAATGTGCGTTCTTGAGTTACTGTGGCTTTTATCAACCTCTGTACTCAAGGGGACAATAGTTACCTTCAAAAGTTTGTGCCGTAAACCAGATTTGTTATTAGTGAGGTTACAGAGTTAAAATATATCATTAAATTTCTTTAAATTTAGGTAAATTAATTATAAAGATAAAAGATAAATATGTTGACTTTAAACTGAAAGAGGAAATTCACAGTAGAAGCTGTTCACACTAATGTTTGCTATAGCACACTTGTGTTAGTGTTGAGAATGCAACCCATACTTGTGTTATGTTTGAATCGAGGTCTAACACATTTCGGAACACAACAATGCACAAAATTGAACGTGCGTAGCTAGAAGCATCTGCGTTTATGTACTTGTGTAGTGTGTTTCGGTCTTAATTTTCTTAAGTGAACTGAATCTCACTTAAGCAATACATACAGAGTAAAGTGTTTTCTTATACACTCACTCATCTTTTTTCTTTTCTTTTTTTTTTTTTTTACTCTTTCAGTAACACTGGAACATACAAAGCAATTCAAGAGGTAGGTTCCAGATAGCAAATTCTTATAGTGCTGGTTGAAGGCCTGTTTCATAGTCTGTTTTAAAGTGTTTATTAGCCGCCCTCCTGTATCGGAGGAATAATGATTTGCGAAAAATTATAGACTATCATGTATACTTAAAAGAAGCAACGGACATGACAGAAATTATTTTGGAATTATAAACGATGTTATTTACATATTTAAAACCCTCTCCTATATATTACTAAGATCTTACTAGATAATGTACTAAAATACATTTTAACAGTGAAAAGTATTATAGTCAACAGTTATTACTGCAAAAAGCTCTCAAATAGCCTCTTGTGTGGTTAGACATCGTTTTAAAAAATACATCATTTTGTCACTTTTAGAAGCTGTTTACTATGTCCTTTTTGTCACACATGGTCTGATATTTGATTCTATTGGTAATAGGTTTCTGCGTGTAAATCTGGTGCGCCTGCCCATCTGTCTGCCTCCATCTGGGCATCTACTGCCACAGTTCCGCCTTATTACAGATTCATCCTCTGACTACATCTTAGTGCAGGAAACACAGGGGGGGCAGGTAAGCTCTGTTCTGTTTTAGAGGTGTACTGACCTGAATATACAGTTGGTTAAAAAGTCTTAAGTATACATGTTAACCAAGGATTCAAAATGTAATTTAAACCTAGTTTTTATCACTTTGAAAAATGTAAATTCAAGAAAAATTATGACATGAATTGAAATATTTAAGATTCTGCATTTCTTTTTTTAATCACTAATTGGATAAGCTAATTTGTAACATTGACCACGTTAACTCACTTGTACAAAATGTCAGATTTCCTTGCATCCATTGAAGCGCACAAGATAACATGGATGATCAGATTTTGCACAAACTGGAGGAGTCCACACCAGTCCAGTGTTTTCTTTAATTAAAACAATAGAAAGACATACCAAAAATACTAAAACTCTAAAGATTTTCTTACTAAGAAATTAAGGTATTTTTCAATGTAACTTGTCAATAAAAGTTTCATGCTGATACTCATGGGAAAAAAATGTGTTTTTTACTTTAGAACCCCTCTGTATTTGTCACAGTAAAAGGTTAAAATGAGATACCACAGAATATTTTAGATATGACTCTGCGTAAGTAAAATAAACTTATTCTCAGTTGTGCCCTGTTCCTGTTCAGATTAAGCAGCTGTGGAGATGGCAGGAAGATCCAATACAACATAGAGCTTCACCCCAATCTATAGCCCAAAGTAGCTACAGCCCCCTGGTGTCTGAAGTCGAGTTCTGTGCCGTGTGCCAGTCGGCAGGAGCCGCACATTTGTGTGCAAAATGTGGACGCGCTTTTCACTCTGACTGTCACATTCCACCAATCTTCATAAAACCTTGGTTAGTCTAACTATACAGAGATCAATAGAAATCAAACTCAGTTGCCTAATTGGCCTTGATTATGAAGTGAGCTCTATTTCTGTCTGAAAATACTTGTCAGGTTTGTTATTTACATTGAGGTGTTTGGAATGCATTTCTATGTAAGTATTTTAAAGGATATAGTTCAACCAAAAAGGAAGATTCTGTCACCATTTACTCATGCGACAGTCATGTTGTATCAAACCCATATTACTACTACTTATTACTGGAACACAATTGGCAATGCTATGCAGAATTTTAGCCACAGTCATTGCATATTTTGTCCATTCAATGAAAATGAATGGTGACTGAGGCTAACATTCTGCCTAACATCTTTTATTTTCCACAGAAAGAAGAGAGCCATACAGGTTCAGAACAACATCAGGGTCAGTAAATGATGGCAGAATTTTCATTTTTAGGTGTACTATCCCTTTTACTACATTTTCAGCCTCCAGATGTGAGGTGGAAATGTGTGCATGTGTCTTAAAGGGATTGTTCACCCAAAAAATTAAATTCTCTCATAATTTACTTACACTCATGATATCTGTATGACTTTATTTCTTCCCCAGAACACTATATCTTGGCTCAGTAGGTCCTTAAAATGCAAGTGAATTAAGATTTCTCTTTTGAAGCTAAAAAAAAATAAAAGACAGTCAGCATAAACGTCATCCATACGACTCCAGCTGTTAAATTAATGTCTTCTAAAGCGACATGATCGCTTTTGGTGCAAAAAAATAGAAATATAACAATTTTTTACTATAAATCATACTTTCGTTTTGCAGTGGTACACACGTGAAGTAATCGCATTGGCATTTGAAACGCGTGAGAACTGAGGCACGTGAGTCTCATCCAGAAGAGCAGCGCTGTTTACAAGTGTGTTGGAGGAACGCTGTACAGCATTTGGTTTTAGTTTAAAACTGTATTTATCTGTTTGTTTACTCACAATGGTGCGTTTGTTTGCTTATGCTGGATGTCTCAACCGAGTGGAGAACGTGAGATTACGTAAGAATCGTGGCAACAAGATTACATCACACGAGAGACTGTGTGAACTCCACCCTCTCGTGCAGCTTGCCCTCACGTTGGACTATAGTTAAAAATTACTTAAATATTGAAATTTTTTCACACCAAAAGTGATCTTATCGCTTTATCCGCTGGAGTCGTATTGATGACGTTTATGCTGACTCTGTGATTTTTGAATCTCCATTCACTTGCATATTACTGAGCTAAAATAATTTCTGTTCTGTTGAAAAAAGAAAGTCATACACACCTGGGATATCAAGAGGGTGAGTAAATAGAGAATTTTCATTTTTGGGTGAACTATTTCTTTAATGGCGTTCATCTCCCTTGCAGTGAGGAATGGGTGTGTTTGCTGTGTCAGGATGTAAATGATGAGACAGTCGTGTATGGCAGTTCGCAGATGACGTCCAGTCTGAGTCCGCAGGATCAAAAAGTAAGACCTTACTAGCCTGTCTGGATTTATACTGCCTTCAAGTTGACCTGGGAAGCTTGTACCTCCGAGTTGGGCATTCATTACTACGACATGTCTCACATTCACGTGGGACACAAAATACAAAAGAAGCTAAACTAAAACAAATACACAATTAACAATGGCCAAATCTCTTATTTCTTTTGTACCGGTGAATAAACATAAGTCAAGAAACCTGAATCACTTGTACACAACATGTGATTTATTAATGTATGGTCGGTATGTAACAAATTATTAATTAATTTGCTTAAACAAAGGTGAGTCATTGGTTGACTGTCATATACAGTAAATCAAAATAATATTAATGAAATAAAGTACAGAAGTTATAGTAACTTTGCAAAATCATTGGATTTCATCATCTTTAATGTAGACACACCCCTTCCAACATCCCAATTCAGAAACTTGTGTATCATCTACAACAGTGTTTCTCAACCGGGGGTCTGCGGCTTAGTTGCAGGGGTCCGTAGAATCGTTAAAAATATATTTTAAAAACTCATAGACATAAGGACCCGGGAGCAGCCGTCTGAATCCTCTTCAGTCGCTCAGAAACAGATGTCAAGACACGCTCCCTGAAGATTACCCAAGTATCTCTCTATGACTGATATTTTAATGTTTCTGTATGCATGTGGTTTGGTGTGCAGTGCATTTGACTGGCTGACATCAATTGCAGTACATATCAAGTAAAATTAGCTTTGGAATATAAGTTGCAGGATCTTTAGGATGATTTAAATAAATAAATAAACTAGACTTATTCCTGAAAATATGGAAGGTATATTATTTTAAATGGCAAAATTATTTTCAAAAATAGAAAACATTAGGTTTAAAGTCAAATACTGAAAAGTTAAAATACTGATCAGTAACAATAGAAATGTAAAAGTCAGTGAGTTTAATGTGGATCCTTTTCAACAAATTAAACAAATGTATGACAAATGGTTAGAAATTCAGTGTTATAATACTGTGATTACTGAAATATAATGTTTTGATAAGTTCATGTCTTTTTTTGTGATTTAATGTAATTTTATTGCAATGAAATATTGCAATGGTAATATAATCATGTTTATGTAAATGAAGGTGTTAAATATAAGTAAAAATGTGAAGTAAAAAAATGAGGGTTCCAGTACTCAAAAAAAGTTTGAGAACCACTCATCTAGAATTATGTATTTCCCACTGTTTCATTCATGTTCTTGGAACTCATAATTACGATATTTATGACTCCACTTGAAGGGCACAATAGACTAAACACTTAAGAATATAGAGAGGTGTAGTTTAGCATAGTTTGCCATCCCATACCTCACTCTAACTCCTCATTAATCTCAATAGCTTTACTAAACTATATGATATAAAGACTAATGCAATATCATGTGTTTTGTTTGACTCAGAAGTGTGAGAAGCTTCTCCTTAGTCTTCTGTCTGATGAGAACAGGTGCCTGCTCTACAGTGCCACCAAGGTAAACATACAGTTTGTGGTGTATTTGCAGCAGATCCTGGGCTTCTTTATCCCTCAATTACATGTCAGCATTGAGAAAATAATTTGGTGAATATACATCTTAGATAAGCTGTGCTTTGTTTTTAAAGCATCGCTCAAAAACGGCAGAATTTGAAATAATACTTGGCCGATTCCTGGGGAAAAGGAAACCTCCTTATCGGACTGCTGCTGAACTGGTATCAGATATTTGGACTCTTTTTGACATCCTGGCAACGAACCCTGAGGTAAACCACTGTAGAAATGGCAAATTCAGCTTATCTTATTTATGTGCAATCTAATGGAAACTGTAGAGTCGTGTACATTACTGTGCAAAAAATGTAGGCACTTGTGAAAATTGTTGCATAGTGAGGATTACATTTATCACTTAATGTCATACAAAGTTCAGTAAACATAAAAAAGCTAAATCAATATTCGGTGTGACCACCTTTGCTTACTAAACAGCACCAATTCTCCTAGGTACACCTGGACACCGTTTTTCTTGGTTGTTGGCCGATAGGATTTACCAAGCTTCTTGTAGAATTCGCCACAGTTCTTCTATCTATTTAGGCTGTCTCAATGGCTTCTGTCTCTTTATTTAATCTCAGACTGACATGATGTTCAGAGGGGGGATTTGTGGGGGCCATGTCATCTGTTGCTGGGCTCACTGTTCTTCTATTCTAATCTTTTCTATGTGCAAAAGAAATGTTTGGGAGTCTAACATTTATATTTCTTATTAACACACTAAAGCTGAAGATATAAACAACCATCTTAATACAAATGCTTTTGTGAAACATCTTATGCGCCTTAGACTTTTGCACAGGTAGATAAGTATGTATAACTGTTGAATTGTAATAGAAAAGAATACAAGTAACATATTTTTTTGTTATATACACAGAGTAGAGACTTGGTTTTTGAGCTGCAAACCTCATTTCAGCAACAGCTGAATGAGTATTTTGGGAAGAGTCTCCACGCTTCTCTATTGAGATATTACAGTGACTCAAGTGACAAGGAATCAAGAAACCCCTCTGAGACACAGACTGAAGGAGAGAAGCACAAAAAGACTTTAAAACGGATGAGAGAGTTTTTCTCAGCAAACTGTGGTACAGCAACAAAGAGACCCTTCATCGATAGAGGGGATGAGCAAGACGGATGTGGGAGCTCTAAAGCTAATGAACACAATGTATGAACTGCATTGAAGTCTTATTAGTTTTAATGCCACAGGAGTACTAATCATGTGACGAAGAAACAACCTTACTAGAGCTTACATTATTTATTATGCCAATGTATGGTTTGTTTATTTGACAAGTAAATGCATATAAAAACAAATGTTTGGCTTCTTGTACCAGGTCATACTTCATTTGCTGTTAATTTCATATCCAGAGCTGCCTCATCTATTTTTGCAGCTTTGCTTCCACATTTGTATAGATTGATGTTGTAATGCAGTTCTGCAAGCAGAGGGCGTCTTTGTGCTATGTCATGTCACAGGTCAAGTTCAAGTGCTGGATGGGTTCTCAAGTAGTCGCCCAGTTTTTTGGGCTGTTTAATAAATGAAACACAAGATTGGGTTATACGTCATTTAGATTTGTGTGATACGATCTATAGGCTATTTGAATGACATTTTGTTGACTATTGGACGAGGGCCTAGGTGTGATGAACATTTTTTCCTTTTATTCTTGCTAGAGTTGGAAATTAATTCTGAAACTAACACTGCTTGCAAGGTCACAGCATGGGCATGTTAGGTCAGAGATTTCAATTTAGAGAGATACATAAGACTTTGAAAATCAATATATCACATTCACAACTATGATAAAATGAAAGCATCTTAAGCTGTTTGGCTGGACGTGGCTGGCTTAATTGTCTTGTAAAAACTGTAGCACCATTGTACCCTATTATAGAAACTCATGTTGGCAAACATGGTGTAGTGGGCTAAAGCACATAACTGTTAATCAGAAGGTCGCTGGTTCGATCCCAACTGCCACCACCATTGTGTCCTTGAGCATGGCATTTAACTCCTGGTTGCTCTGGGGGGATTGTCCCTATAATAAGTGCACTCACTTTAAGTTGCTTGGGGTAAAAGTGTCTGCTAAATGCGTAAATGTAAACCCCATTTGAGAGAAAAGTATTCAATTTGTGGGAAAGATGCAGTAAAGCCAGCGGAGCCGGTGGAGAGACTAGAGAACCAAATGGGGTTTCGGGGCTAAATTTAGGATCATTTGGAATATTTTTAGGTCAAATTTGATTCATAGATGTACAAAAACTATTTAAAGCATGGAAAGGTGAAATGTAACATCTGGTTCTTCCCATGCAGGACATAATTTAACTGTTAAGATAATGGAAGGAACAATTTATTTTAGATTAAACATTTATATACAAAACTAAATTTAATTTTTCATTTTGATGGTTTTGACCAAGTCGAGTTTGGTTCCAGTACCAAAATCTATGCAGTATTTATAATTAATTAATCACCTGTCCCGGGTCACAAATGGCCCTGAAACAATAGAAGGGTTAATTTGGCCATACAGTAGCTGGTTTCACAGCCTGACCAGTTTAATCGTGCTCAAAACCCTTCTAAAATCAGCAAACTGAGCAGGGTGGGTGACTTGCTTAAAGCTTAGGCTGGTTTATTTTTTTAATTTTTTTTTTCCATATCCAACGTTTGAGGCAAAACAATCTTGCTGTTTAAAATAGCTGCCCTGATGCTTCCTGTCAGGAGAATTATGTTGTTTGTTTTCTATATTGCGCACAGAAGCACTGTTCTCCGATTGGTTCGAAGTCGACTCAAATTGCATAAGCTCCACCCACTACTTGTGTATATATAGTTGGGGTTGTATGCGTTAAGCTTACAGAGAAGTTTACAGGAGAAATTGGTGAAATGGTTGTCCTGGTCAAACCGAGTCCTCAACTGGGCAGTAAAGCTATGGATGGAAACCAGCACAAAGTGGAATCGAACGTTTTACTTCTTGGAGCGGAAAATGTTGGGAAGTCAGGTGTGTAATGAAAACGAAAAGATTCGTCCTTGTGAAATGGGATGATAAGTATTGTAAGACAGGTTAAGCTTGCAAATGATAATTGTTTTTTATTATTATTATTTGCAGCGCTCACGGTGCGTTTTCTCACCAGGAGATTCATCGGGGAATACGGGGATATTGGTACGTAAATTGCGATTGTGCTGAAACTACAGGCAGTACTTTGTAATATTCTGTATAGTTTTTAATGTCACTATTTTCTATTTCAGAATCAATATACAGTCATATTGACAAAACTGATGGGCGAGATGTTTACTTAAATATTTGGGACTCTCTGTATCCACAGGTAAGATGTCTTTTATTTTGTCGCATGTGTTATGAGGTGTTTGATTAGCACTTTTGTTTGTAGTGTGATGTGACCATAGGGGGCAGTTCAGACCGAACACGTTCTTGCGGATAAAAAGCATGACCAGGCGTATCGAATTGAACAGAACGCTAGTGTCTCGAGACGCACTCTCCCTCATGCCATGTGTATGACTTTTTTTTTTTTCTGCTGAACACAAGCGAAGATTTTTAGAAGAATATTTCAGCTCTGTAGATCCATACAATGCAAGGAAATGGTGGCCAGAACTTTGAAGGTCCAAACAGCACAAAGGCAGAATTAAAGTAACCCATAAGACTCCAGTGGTTTAATCCATGTGTTCTGATGTGATCCAATTGGTTTTGGGTGAGAACAAACAAAAATGTAACTCCTTTTTCATTTTAAATCTTGGTATCTGCAGTCACCTTGGAGATCAGTATTTGAGGTTCGATTACACTTCCTAGCATGATCCGCACTTGTGTCAAGTACTGTGAGTGTAATTGAGCTTGAAATCACGATCATGCCTAGAGACTGCAATGGCAAGATATGCAGCAGAAAGGAAGTCAAAGTCTGTGGCTCATATGGTAGAGCGAGTCGGCCACTAATCGCAGGGTTGGTGGTTCGAATCCCGGCCCATACGACTCCACGTGCCGAAGTGTCCTTGGCCAAGGCACTGAACCCCAAGTTGCTCCTGATGGCAGGCTAGCGCCTTGCATGGCAGCTCTGCCGCCACTGGTGTGTGTGGGTGAATGAGTCAACAGTGTAAAGCGCTTTGAATAACGAGAAGGTTGAAAAGGCGCTATATAAGTGCAGACCATTTACCATACACATGTGGGATGGCATGAGGGTGAGTAAATGATGAGAGAATAACATTTTTTGGGTGAACTATTCCTTTAACCTGAAATGGCGCAGGGAACGTGTCCCTGCACTGAAAGTTAGATGCGGGTATCTTGAGATGCGTCTAAAAAAAATTAAAAACATGGTGCGACAGACCTCCGTGTAGCGCATGATTAAATAAAGAAATTAAAAAAAAATAACAAATTTTAAAACGGTGTGGATGGGCGCAAAAGCTCATTCGAAGTGAACAGCCCCTTACCCTTTGACTTCTGTTATCTCCAGAGCTGTGAAACAACCGAATCCATCAGTGACAAACAGCTTCAGTGGGCAGATGGTGTGATCCTTGTGTACAGCATCTGTGATCGCTCCAGCTTCGAAGTTGTGCGGCAACAGGTGCAGCTCATCCGCCAGACCAGAAAGCTCTCCACGTCTGCTCCGATCATAATCGTGGGGAATAAGCGAGACCTGCAGCATCAGAGAGCCGTGCCGAGCGAGGAGGGCAGACTGTTCGCCCTCTCCGCAGACTGCGGCTTCTTCGAGATCTCCGCGGCTGAAACCTACCACGGTGTACTGCTGGTCTTTCACGAAATTCTAGACCTCATCAGGGAGTCCAGAGCAATGAAAAAAGGCATGGCTGGAATCAAGGGCATAGTCAGGAGTGTGTCCGCAGTTTTTGGGAAGAAATGGGAGTAGAGAATTGAGATGCCATGCTGAGTTGATAATGATGATATTAGTGCTGATCAAATCGCTCATGGTAGAAGAGCAACTAATAGTTCAGAAGACAACTCGGACTGACGGGGTCTGGGGAAGGACAGAAGGGGTTGCTTTTGTCTAATAAACCTAAATGAAGGGTAAAAAGAATAACGTTGATAGCAGGTTAAAAGTTCAGGGCCCAGCCTTATAGTGAAGAAAAGTCGTTTAATTTTCAGCAAGGCAATGAGGGGACTGCTGAAGATAAGTGATCCTGGGCCTTGATGCAAGTCGGTTAGCGTATGTGCAATAAATGAAAAGAGACGGTCCAGCTGTAGTCCTTGTAATTTCTGAAAGAATGATCCTTCAGCCCTGAACGGATAAGATTTCTGAATTCAAGTGCACTTCTGCTCCAGATCTAACATACATTAAGTAGAGGAATGGACTTTCTCCTTTTATTGTCCACCTCTGAAGAGTCCCATCTGACAGTGAGAAGTTATTGAGGGTAACTAAATGTAGTAAAATGTATATAGAAATTGTATGTATATATTGTAATTTCCAGAACATAGTTTTTTTTTGTTTTTTTTCTTTCACTCTAGTTAGTAGAGGTTGGTGGTAGTACAGTTTACTAACTGGTGATAACAGGCTGTTATCAGAGTTCATGTTCATGAATATGTAATGTACAAAGAGAATATGCCTGGATCTGTAACTTATGAAAACATGTTATGTTTAACTTTTGGTTGATCTTTAATGATAGATTTATGATTTCAATAAAGGAAAATCAAATGCATTTTGTGACACAAGTATTGTGAATTAAAAGCTATTCTCTGCTCAAATTATCAAAAGAACAGAAACATTTGATAAAATGCTTTTATTACATTTGTTTCAGAAAAAGCAATACATGAGCTTAAGGCTGTGAGGATTTGGGTGTAAACAATAAAACATGTCCAACTTAAGCACCTAAATAGGAAGAATTCACCCATGCATGTTGCACCAGTTTAAAAGTGCAGTTTAGAATCTCACTGAAATCAAGTCACTCTCACCAAGCTTTATCCAGTTCTATTTTAAATCCAATGTTCTGTTCAAACCAGTTATGACACCTGCACTTTACAGTAAAAAAAACCCAAACTATTTTAGCCTACTTAAGATTTATGCATTTTAAATTTCATAACAATATTCCATCACAATTCCAAAATTTCCATATTTTATTTTAATAAATATTATTAAATTCAATTTGATGAAATTATGAACATTTAAGCAGTTCACCTTGATTTCCACTCTGTAACCTACATGGACTATCCTCTCTTTCAGTCATGTGTGTAAACAATATATGCATGCTGGAGTTTTATTAGTTTATTAGGTGAAGCCAAGTAATAGAAATATATTGATATGTAATATGCTAATATTTGCAGAATCATATTTATAGACTTTATGCTCTCTCATTTCAGCTTGTTGTCTCAAGTACATTTAAAGTAACATTTTAATCATTCCAGATCTCACTGAAACCATATCAGACAGAAGCATATTAACGCAGCTGTGACAAAATAATACATTGCACTGGACTTAAATTCATTTTTTTTCAGGCTTTAGTACACATGTGGCTAATCGATGCATAATTTTAGCTTTTGATATATTTTTTAAAGTTAACCTGTAATTATTAAAATAGTATATTCACCACCTACTGTCGAATTTTTTTAGTTATTTTTTTTAGACTTATTGGAGCGGCTGTAGAGGAGCTGTCTATTCTGTGTTTGTGATTAAATGTATGTGTTAAATCTTAAAAAGAGTGGAACCTAATGTTCTGTGGTTTCCTCCACTGGAATGACCTGGTCTTCAGATGAAGAGACAGAGCTCAAAAACTCAAATGCTCGTTGGCTCTGTGATACTAACTGCATTATAGGTGCCAGCAGAACCTCAGCGGTTGAGGAACGGCGGCGGATCATATCAGTAGTGGGCACAGTCATTGTGTCAAGTTCTGGAGGGTCTGAGATCTGGGCATCTATCTTTAAACTGCCCTTACGGCCATTTGGGACTGTGGCAAAAGTTGGAGAGAGAGCTGGGCTGACTGGAGGGCCGCTGGCAGACCCACGTCGAGAACGGGTGTAAAGGCTCCTGCGGCGACGTGGACGACCATCCATTGCCTTGAGGAAGATGCTGTTTGCAGAGACCCGGTTGGATGGACTATCAGGAAGATCATCTGATGTTGGGTTATTGGTTGCATCCAGATCAGACACCTGTTTCACCTGTGAAAGAGGAATGCATTAATATCGACTATGAGTTGGAATATTTACACACAAACTGTTAACGCCTCATGGTCTAGATAGTATACACATGATATCTTTACAATGCCACATACTAGATTAAAATGAATATTCCAGGTTCAAGAATATGATATGAAAGGGCACCATGCTAAAAGAAAACTGAAGCAATTCCCCAAAAGACACACACAATAAGCGAGAATAAATAAGGACAGGTGATAATGCAGCACCAGCTATTATGAAAGCAGATTTACTGTCCTTGAATTTTTATTTAGTTATTTTTATGGGAACTAAATAAGTGTCTCTATCTCACAAACTCAGACGTGTTCTAAACAGAAATTGATGGGTTTGGTAAATAAAGCATGGCCGTAATGCTGCGGAAACTGGAAACGCCTCTAATCTGCCTTATTTTAGTAACACCCAAAGAGGTCAAAACTTTGGTGTACTCTTGGTTTTAGACTGTTTTTTTCTTACTATGTTCTGGAGTTTGAATTCTTTATAAACAGGTTCAAGAGAGGTGTATTTTTAAACAAGGTTCTAGATTGTTGCGTTTGCGTAGACATTCTCACCAGGTCATAGAGTGGGGTAGTGTTGATGAGCAGCTGTATGAGAATCTGTCCCAGTTCCAGCAGGTCACTCATGATATTGCGTACCTGAGCAGGTAGATCCAGGATCTGCTGTACAGGAGGCAGACCCTTCAGTGCCTGTATACCTGAGTCAAGTTGAGCCATGAGCAGAGATCTTTGTTCCTCTATGCGATGCACCTGAGACATGTAAAATGTCAGAAGCAGCTGCAGCAGAGATGTTACCATCTCCATCAGCCGCATGAGACCCACCTGAACATGAGACAAATGACAAAATACCAGATCAGGAGAAGTAACAATGGTACACCTGAAAATGAGAAACACAATGACACCGTAATTAAACAGTGAACAGCAATACATATATTAATGGACCATGGCACAAAGGGCAAGTCACACTTGAGCAAGAGACCGGTCATATAGGTCAAGAAATATGCAGAACTTTAAAGTCACAACAGTTCATTAAGGTCAATTGAATATTATCACAAACAAAAGAGACAGCCCTACATACTTTTAGACCTGCTATCCTAAATTATATCACTCTCTCTCACACTATGTCCTCTGTCATTAAAAGTTAATTTTGTTTGTTTAGTCTTCTGTTCTCAATTCATTTGGTCCTAATTTTGTGACATATATACCTATGTTTTTCCAGTCTTTTTAACTGTTCAGTTTTGGTGAACCTGTGCCCACTGCAGACTCAGTTTTCAGTTGTTGGCTGACAGAAATGGTACCCGACGTGGTATTCTGCTGTTGTAGTCTGAGCTAACCTTTCTGTCAGCTCAAACCAATCTGTCCATTGTCCGTTGACCTCTCTCATCAACAGTGTGTTTTCGTCTGCAGAACTGCTGCTCACTGTATGTTTTTTGTTTTTGGCACCATTCTGAGTAAACTCTAGTGACTGTTGTTCGTGAAAATCCCAGGAGATCAGCAGTTACAGAAATACTCAAACCAGCCTGTCTGGCACCAACATTCATGCCACGGTTGAAATCACTGCGATTACATTTTCTCCACATTCTGATGGATGATGTGAACATTAACATTAACTGAAGCTCCTGGCCTGCATCTGCATGATTTTATGCAATGCATTGCTGCCACATGATTGGCTGGTTATATAATTGCATAAGTAAGTGTACAGGTGTACCTAATAAAGTGGTGGGTGAGAGTATATATTTATATGCACATTTGTGTGTGGTGCTAAACATAAATTCATACACAATCCCTGCCTGGGCATCACTTTAACAAGTATCAGTATGTTGTCATGGTGGCTTGAAGAACAGAACATTTCATTTCCATAGGAGAGGTCTGTTATCGGAGTCAGATGGGACCTGGCAACCTTTACAGTTTTGGGTCAAGTTCAGAGTCGGAGCAGGCAGCCAGTCTCTCACGTGGAGCTGCATTTGCTGCCAGACAACGTGAGTGTGAGTGCACAGTGCTAAAACAATACTAGGGCCCGTCTGGCAGACACTGGCACACAGTACTGTGACCACTGAACAGCCTGTGACCAAAACGTGAATTACTGTTGCCAAGTCTCACCAATGTGTGTGTCTCTGACAGTTCAGAAATCACACAGCATCTCTCACGAGGGCACACACTCTTGGCCTGTTGCTCCAGGCTTTCTGGATGTCTTTTGGGTTTGTTAATAAAGACTCTGTAGAACAGTGCTCTTGTGCTCTCAGACCCAATTACTCTCCACCCTACTGCTTGGAAAACTCTGGCCTAGCACCGCAGGAACATATTCAGGGAAAATAGTCCACTTTGGACCCTCTGACCCTCGGCCAGCAGGAGTGTCGACCCATACAAAACTTACTGAGTTGACATGTGAATTATGAATATGACATGAATTTTGATAGTTTGGTTGAGGTAGGGTGTATCTGAGGTCTGCATCTAGACAGCAAGTAAAAGTTTCCCATCATGCAAAACTAAGAGGCTTACTTTATACTATAGGGTAAATGCTACATGATAAAATACAAATGATGGACAGTGGTTACTGTTTTGAGAACATTAGCATATGTTGTGTTTTGAATGCTGGAGTAATGATGTTAACAGAAGGCTTCTAAAACAGCTAAAAGGAATACTCTGTGTTCCGTTCAAGGTAAGCTCAATTGACAGCATTTGTGGCATAATAATTATTACCCAAAAAATTTATTTCGACTTGCTCCTCTTCATAAAAATAAAAGCAAACATTTGGGTTACAACAAGGCACTTACAATGGAAGTGAATGGGGGTCAATCCATAAATGTTAAAATACTCACTGTTTCAAAAGTATATCCACAAGATGTAAATAATAAGCGTGCTAACATGAATGTAGTGTGATAAAATAGCTTACTAACCTTTTCTGTTTAAAGTTACAGACAATTTTACAACAAACTCTAAAACCCTACAATGATTTAAACAACTTCACAGCTCAAAATAATAAATTCATTTTAAAAGAAGAGTTAATGTACACGTAAGTGATTTTTATACAAGTTTAAGCTTCACATTTCTGCCTTTAAACCTCCAAAAAAATTTCCCATTCACATTTTTTTAAGAGAAGGTGGGATGAGTCAAAATAATTTTTTGTGGTGATCAGCATTATGCCACAAGTGTTGTCAATTGAACTGCACCCGGAATATTTCTTTAACCAGCAAGACATGGTCGACCAGCATTATTTCAAAGACCATGGTTGGTTGACCGGCATGATGACCAGCTACATTTTGCTAGTAAATGCAATCAAGCTGATTGCAAATTGACTGAAAATGATTAATGACTACAAAAAGTACAAAATGCACTTTGGGGCCGATCAGGGGCGGACTGGTCCGTGATAAGCTGAAATGAGCCACCGCGTTATGCAGAACGGGCCACAAAATGGCAAAGCGATATGCTGAAAAGGACAGCGACACCCCAACCGCCCCCCGCCCCCCCAACAACCTTTGGGCCAGTTTCTATGTATAATCCCGGGCCGATTTCTCTTCCCGGTCCACCCCTGAGCATCGTTGGAGCATCTCCTCACCCTCTCGCTGTATATGCTGATTGTGTATTTGGTAGGTCTATAACACGAGCAGTCACTGCCAAACAGCACGTAGCAGTAAATCCCCATGGAGTTCAAGCTCAATCATGACAATTATCTTTCTAAACAAGCACTCCCATCCCAAACACACTGCAGCCTGGCTCTGTTTGTGTGTCTCTGATTTTTGGACACACACACACACACACACACACACACAAACTGTTTTCTTCTTACATCATCAGAAATGTTGCATTAGATATTTGAATAGTCAATTATCAATTATGCTTAAAACTTTGGGAAAGGTCAAATCTAACCTGGTGGCTCCATTTCTTTGAAAAGGGAAAGGCCATAAATAATATGTTTTCAACTCAACAAACCAAAAGTTGTGGTACATCTTGAAACTTTTTTCTCCCTTTCATTCCATGCCTGAGTATGTCTCAGGGGTCTTGATTTAGAACAAGTAATTGCAGTGATTTATTATATCTGGGTGAGTCTAAGGACTGGACAGGAAGCCCTGGGGGTGGCAGAGCAGTGCAAATGGCTGTAGCATGGTACATGGCACGTAACTTCAAACCCATAAAAAAGGAAATGTGGTGGTGGTTTAAGAAGCACATGAAGAGCCACTTGCTGTAGACAGCGATATCACCACATCAGTGTACATAGTTTAGTCTCTATACTCTTCCAGAAATGTCTGTAGCCACATTTATTCCATGAATTTATTGCAGCAAATTACTCTTCATATACTGACTTGTGAGTCAGGTCTTTTTTTTATGTACATTCCAAGTCTTTATTTATTCTGTGTGTTAATAAACATCAGTTGATAAGGATTAGCTCCCTTATTTAACAGACTGAACTGGGTATTTAATTGTCCTCAGATAAAATAAGTTACATACAAGATTTTGAACCTCATATTCACTTGCTCGATTATACTATTAATATCATGGAAATTGTGATTTCATAAATAAAACATCAGATTGGTCCTGCTGTTTGGATGGAGATTTCCAACCAAGAATAGCAAGGATGGTGCCTTATACTGGCAGGAATATGCAGAATATTGACTGGGGTACCATGTTAAGGATAACATATGGCTAGGTGTGAGTTAATAAAGGGATAATAACAAGTCTACTTGTCAAATAAATAAAATGGACATGAAATGATGCAATTTTTTTTTGAACAGTGATCTGAGAAACAGTTGAGTCACAATACCTGGATGACTAATCTTAATACCCAGATGTGCAGTTGTTACTCAAGAGATATCAGACCGCTAGGTGGCGCCATTTACCAATCAGAATTGAATATTCCAGAGCACCATGTAATGTATGATTTTTAATGCACGATGTGTAGGCGAACAACCATTGGAACCAAAGTTTAGGCTGCAATTTTATTGTTAATGAATGTGGAAAAAATATTTTTCAATTTGATTAAATCTGAATCTGTAACAGGATCAAAAATATGACCGGGGGGGGGGGGGGGTGAACACTATCTAAACGTAGTACATTTTGGTTTGGGAACAAAATTATGTCTTTAATATGTGTATTTGTTTTTCTTTCAGAATTTTTCATGGTTCCCTGTTTTGCCAATGTGACAAAAGTATGCTTTTGTTTGTTTTTTCTCTATGACAAATGGTATTATCTTTAAAAAAAATAATCACTTAATTGTTGGTTTAGATCTCATGTTTGAGGGCATGACCTGATAATCACATAGAGTTGATCAGATCAGAGTGACTTTTTGTACAAGGGCCTACCGTCTCAGCAGCTGCCCCCATTGTCTGGAATACGCTGTCCACTCGTTGTCTCAGCTTCATCAATTTGTGGTACAGCTGCAGATACACACACAACAGCAGACTGCGGATACGTGTCCACATCCGAGGCTCTTCTTCTTCATCATCACTATCCTCTTCATCTTCATAACTCTGCACTCTTCTCTCCCACTCATGACCTATAAAATGAAAAATGAAAGTGTGAAGTGGTTGTGCCAATACAACTTCTTTAAAATAAACAGAATTATTTTGAAAGTAGAATGAAAAATTAAGTAAATAAATATCGATATGCCCATTTCCACCTGTTAGTAAAAGGCCGTGTTCATTCCCCATAACCAGCAGAACAATTGCGCCCTCTAGTGGTTACATCCGCATGTGCATTAAATAATTGTAAACCTATATTAGTTTAGCAAAAACCCTATTGCTTCGCTTCATGAGAATGTTAAACAACAATGTCTAACTAGGTTTCACTATTGCTTACGCAGTGTGGGTGGCAGGGGTAGGTAGTAAGCAACTGCCCCCTCTGATTGAGCGATGAGCTCGTCGAGGCCTGCGGTGATAACTCGCCCAGTTGCTGTTTTTTGAGCTGCCTCCAGGAGGCGCAAACTGAGCTCCAACAATTTGTCCCATGTGTCTGCAGCTCTGTCCAGCTCATCGTTCATACGAGATTGCGCATGATCTATCCGCGAGAAGAAAGCATTCTTCAGATTAGCAACCACCTGAGGGGAAAAAGGTACGAAGGGCGTCAACAAGGGGACGGTGATGTTAGGCAAATCATATAACATGTTAGTTTGAGAAGTGACACAACAAAATCAATACAACCACACCACAGAGACACACAACAACACAGGGTGCGAATTACTTTGGATGGAAGAAAAAAACAAAAGGTTAGTAGGGTTCTTAAAATAAAAAGTACATATATCAAACCGTTTAACTTTACATATTACATAAAAAACTTTTAAGTTTCGTTGTAATAACCACAAATTTAGAGCTCGTAATTTGACCAGGCACCAAATAAACGCTTGCAAACATTAGTTGCAGCACAACAATTCTAAGAACCGTGCTAGGGAATGCAAAACAAAATCTGGTTTGCCTGCAACCAATTTTAATAGATTACGCCCTGGAAGCCAGTGATTATAGTTTATCAAATGATAAATATGGATATTTTTCTTACCGAAATGCATCGCTACGCTTCAGAAGGCATTTATTAACCCCCTGGAGCCATATGGATTACTTTTTTGATGGATGGATGCGCTTTTTTGGGCCTCAAAATCTAAGGTACCATTCATTCCGATTACAAAGCTTGGAAGAGCCAGGATATTTTTTAATATAACTCCGATTGTGTTTGGCTGAAAGAAGAAAATCATATACACCTAGGATGGCTTGAGCGTGAGTAAATTATGGGATCATTTTCATTTTTGGATAAACGATTCCTTTAATGAACTAACCCTTTAATATGCATAGACAACTATAAGAAAGCCATTTGTAAGTTTATTTTCTTGAAATCCGTAAACACTGTGTCTCTGTGGCACTATGAAAATGTCCCTGTTTTGGGCGACCCATCTAGCTCAACACAACAATCGACTCAACCAATGGGGTGCGTTGGGGGTGGGAATACTTTATTTGTTTGATAATCGGCACATTGAAGGAAGTTTCTCAATGTGCGTTCTTTTGTGTGCTTACATTCTCGTGGACTCATTCAACGTCCTTATACACTGCCGAAGTTCAATACCCAAGAATGCAAGTACCGAGAATGCATAAAATTACCCGGATGTGTTCTTGATCAGGCCGAATATAGAGGATACATCGGATAGTGACTTGTGGGCTAGAACCTGGTACAGTGGTTGACAAAGGACATTTATCATTGTGTTTTCCCGTAAGAGATTCCCGCTGTAAACTCGCGAAAGTCTAATGGCTTGTTAGAGTGGTTGCTGGGCATCCTTGGGACAAAGTAATAAACACATGGAGGAAACAAGTGTTTACAAACTTTATTCTTTTAATGTTTTATCAGTCCTGCAAAACCTCACTGGTGTGATGATAATAATGCTGTCACGTGTGGTAATGGTTGTAGTTCTCTCTCTGGCTAAAATGTGCTGGGACTGGCAATTGCACAACAGGAAGTTCAAAGCATCTCAAAGCTCACAATTGATGCATTCTACGTGCTCTTGTCCTTCCGAGTTCATTCTTCCTAGCTAGCTTCGCAAGACTGGTCTTCATAAAAATACAAGTCTGTTCTTTGCTTTCTTTGCATTGAGAAAACACCCTATGTTTATTTTCGCAATTCCGCTCTGTGGCGCAGGAAAATTTTAAGAATAGAAATTCCTTTTTGGAACAGTGTCATTGTATTATTCACACACTCCCACTGCACACTCTTTCACACTCACCTCATCTGTGGGCTGTTGGAGAATAGGGAAAAACTTTTCTAGTTGCTCCAAACCCACCAGAGCAAAATTGTTCACAGCCTCTACTGCAAAGGTAGACAAACAATGAAATCACTTTTCCAAAATAAAACCATAAAGAGATGCATGATGTTAAATTATACAGTAGATTTGTTCAAAATCAACCATTTCTGTACCGACAAATCAAATCAGTTCTCCCAAAAATGAGAAATTTCTCATAATTTTCTCTCCTTTATGCCATCTCAAACTCAGATACATTTCTTTCTTCTGCAGAACACAAAGATGTTTTAATAATATACCATGTGTGCTTGTCCATGCAATGTAAGTCAGGGTCTAAAACTTTTAAGCTCCAAAAAGGAATTAAAGGCATCATAAAGGTAATCAATACGACTAGTGGTTTAATCAGAAGTTTATAGTAATGAAGTACAAATACTTTGTTGCTGTACTTCAGTATAGGTTTTTAATATTTTAACAACTTTGTTGACTTTCACTTTTACTTCACTGCATTTTAAAGAGAAAATTAATACTTTTACTTTTACTAAATTTCTCCCAACCCTTATGTTACTTTTGCGACTGAGCTCTGAAAAAAATTACATTACATGTGGATCGCCGATAGTGATGTCTGATACGTTAAAGATTAATTTGAATCAAATCATTTACATTTCATTTCTTTGAATAGGTAAAAAAGATTAAAAAAGTGGTCCGAAAGATTAGTTTTTCGAATCACGAATCAGAAACAAAATCACAAAGAAGCGCGTGTCGAACAGTGCCTGTTGCGTCGTCTCCACTGGGGAAGAGAAGAAAAAAGTCATGTAGTTTGAATTTGTTTTGACTAGTCTGAATTAATTTGAAACTTTTTGGCTTTTAAACATTAAACGTTGTGAAATAATAAAGTTATGTGCGATCAGTCAAGTTTCAAGCTAATCAATGTGTTCACGTTTACATTTAACCAAGGTACGATGTGTATATAATGACTAAGTGCTCATGATGAAAATGTCTAACAATAACATTTGCAAAACTAATTTAACCTGAAACAGATAGTAACAGGAGAATAATTACTAATTATTTTCTAAAGAAAATGTGAATAGTGCTTGCCTAAGCAAAACGAGTGTGTTCTGTGTGGTTGCTGGGGCAAGCTAAGCAGTTGCCAAGGTGCTCTGCTCTGTGTTGTTGTCATTTCTACAATATATGTAGGTGTTTGCTAGTGTGGTCTGAGTGGTTGCCAGGTTGTTGCTATGCTGTTGCTATGTTGTTCTCTGTGTTTGTAGCACATTGCTATGCAGTTGCTAGGCTGCTCTCGGTGGTTGACAGGTTGTTGCTTTGCTGTTGCTATCTTGTTCTCTGGGGGTGTTTTCCTTGTTCACTTCAAGCGTTTTTACTAATCGTATTTGAGTCCGATTGAAAAAGCACATTCCATTTATACTTGGTCACGTAATTGTGTCACTGCCAAAAGGATATAAATCCGATCTTCAGTTCACGACTTAATACAAATACTTCTGTGATTATGCTAAAGCCAGGCATCTAATTAAAAAACATTTTTAGGACCCGCACACAGGTATCTGTTTGTGTGCGCACAACTCTGTGTTCCCCCCTCTGGGCTTGTTGTAGGTAAGATGCGTCATGCGTATCAGTCAATATCATTATCAGTATTTCATTTCATTTTGTCAGCAGTCTGCATCAAATAAATGAAGATAAAAATGTGCTGTCTCTCTTACAACTTGTATCCGTTTTTTAATTTTGTATTATTTATTGTGCAATGTGAGCCCTGTGCAAATGCTCTGTAGCAGCTGTAGTATGCTGCTGACATAGTGCTGTTTGGGCAGAGTAAGTGTTTTAAGTGATCAGATTTATATCCGCCTCGAATCCATCTTTGAGGGCATTTACAAGGATAGCAATCCGATCAGCAAAAAGTGACCAAGTGTAAATACCCCTTCTGTGTTGTAGCAGTTGCTAGGCTGTTATAGGTGGTTGCTAGGTTGTTGCTGTGCTGTTAGTAAGTTGTTCTCTGTGTTTTTAGAACATTGCTATGCAGATGCTAGGGTGAGTGGAGCCTACAACAAGTCTCTATTCTGATCACTAAATATGGCTCAGGTTCCCCCTGCAATATTCCAATTTGTTATTGACTGTTTTCTCTACCCATATCAATCATGTCAAATCTACATTTGTTTAACACATAATAAGTATTAATAATATTTGTTATGTTGTGTTTTTTCCGTGTCCTCCTGGGATGCTCTTACTTATGTGGTCAGAATTTGCAATTGCGATGTAATGTGCATTCAATGATTTTATTAGGAAAGAATAGGCCTGTTTTGCAATTTCCTATTTTTTTTTTTTTTTTACTTTTTAAAAACTCCAATACAACAAAATGAAGACTATTCATGTAGCTTAATGCTTTTAATTGATGCTTTATTTGTCTTATTTGATCATGCTTGTGCGGCCACATACACTGGCAAATTTTGTTTTGTTGCACAAGTCTGTCACCTCATAAGCCTGCTAAATGACCAAAGGTAAAACTTCACCTCCAAAGTGTTTAAACAGGTAGTAAAAGCTTTAGGGGTGAGTCATCAATTGTCAAGTGCTTATCATAGTGCTAAAATCAATGCTCTGTACATACTGTGTTGAAACGGGTCTGAGGGTTTACCGTTGTTTATGTTCGCAATAAGAGAAATGGTACAGAAGTCACTGGAGTTCAGTCCGGCTGAACTTATGTTTGGCAAACAGTTCAGGGACAGCTAAAACTGTTACATGAGCAGGTGCTTTCTGCAGACTGTTTGCCTGTATATTTTTTGGATAAGGTAAGGTCTTTTCGGGAAAGGTTTCACAAAATTTTTGAAATGCAAACTTTCTTTGAAATGTATTTAGGGGCTAGTTGCATTGTCCTTTACACAGCCACAAATTTTCTTTGCTCGGATGTCAAACGCAAATCAGAGGTGGATGCGCTGGCCTCTTATAATACAGGAATTCAACCTTGACATCCACTGTAAAAAGGGGGCAAAATATTTTGTTTCTGACACACTATTTAGAGTGCATGAAGGTGAAAATGAAGGTGTGTTGACATTGTACATTTTTTTGCCTGTAATGAGTACAAACCTTTTTTTCATTTCAATGTGATTTGGTAAAAGGTAAATGATTGAGATTTCTATTGTTGAGATCTTGTTTATACAGCCATTTTTTTCTTCCAAATATTGTAGGGAGGTGGATGCCCGTTTTATGAATTATGGAAACTGTCAGGTTTTATTTTTTTAAATTTGTCTTTTGATTGCTGGAATAGAAGGGAACTCCAACTCCTTGGCACACCTCTTCAACCTTAGACTGGAGTGGGCTGTAACAAGGGTTTAATTCATGTCTTTTGATCTTCAACGTGAGCGTTTTTGGTTGAGAACAGACCAAAAGGAATCTCCTTTTTTACTATAAAATTTGACATCTGCAGTTTGCTTGCTTTGAACATGATTTGAAGCTTGATTACACTTCCTCATGCTTGACGCATGCACAGAGCACCCTCAACCAAAACTGAAAGTTCCTCTTCAGAAGACATGGATTTAACCACGCAAGTTGTAAAGATTACCTTTACACTGCCTTTATGTCCTTTTTGGAGCTTGAAAGTTTTGGACACCATTGACTTGAATTGTCAGAATGAAAATTGGATTTAACTGAATCATATCTCCTTTGAAAAATATTTGTGTTCTGCAGAGGAATGTAAGTCATTTGTGTTTGAGATGGAATAAGGGTGAGTAATGATGAGAGAATGATAATGTTTTGGGTGAACTATTCCTATAAAACCTGTAAAATCTAGATTCTTAGAGCAATTAATTATCTTATGCCAGCATCATGTTGTGACTTCAGATCACTCCCAGACACTTGTCATGAATTTAGTTGTCCTGAATTGTGTTGTATGCCTGTTCCTCGCATCAAATTTTGTCCTGGCATAAGCAATTAATTATGGTTGAAAAATGCAGGGGAAGTATTTAGATTTACCTGAACCTAAGGCAATGCTTAAGAGATACCATGTGCATTAATGTGACTGACTCACTCTCTGGTTCTAGGTTTTGTAGCAGAGGTGCTGCTTGTTGCAAGGCTGCCATGGATGCACTGCGGATACCCAGCTCGGCTACACTGCCCATAAACCCGAGCAGTGGATAGTGACCTTTCACATTCATGTAGGTGGATAAGGCTTGCTGCAATGCTGAGCTGACTAGTGGCAGTTTTACCACACGCATCAACACATTCCCCTACAGAAGTAAGACATGTATATGAGTATGTGAGATGTTATTTGTATACTTGTGGTCTATAGATCCATGCATATATATATATATATATATATATATATTATTATATTATTATATATTATTATTATTTGTTTCGGATCCAAGAAAACCAAACTTACCTCATTGTATTGTGTTGTAGACATGTCTGCTTTACTTTATGGAGGCAGAACAGAGAACACAAAACATTTATGTATGTCACAGAAAAATTGTTTGTGTTTCAACACTCAGAGTATATATTTTTTTATTATGTACATGTTTTGTGGATGATTAGAGCAAATGGGTGAATATCAACTTCCATATGGATGTATAGATGAAATTACTCTGATGTCACACCACAGGAAACCACGCTTCCGAGTTCCCTTACTACTCCGTACACTTGACATTGCATGCTAATGCATATGGAGAGTGTCCTTCCACACAACCTAGTTGAAACCTTTCTACGATGACGGCAATATTCTAATATTTGCTATGGTTTTTGAGCTCTGCCCTTTGAGGCGTGAAGACGTCCACTATAAAAGTAGGTATTTTCTAGAAGAAATTTTCTTCCTTCAAGAAAGCGATTCATCTCTCATCTAGAAGCCACTTCACAAGTCAGCGGGCGGAATCTCACAGCAACAAAAAAAAGCCACGCCGCTTGACACTTCGCTGGTGAATGGGCTGCTTCAGCATCCTGATTCCCTACAGTGCTTCGGAAGGTTTCGTGTATCCTCATAAAACAATTGTATATTGCATATTGTGTGAATATATATATATATATATATATATATATATATATATATATATATACATATACACTGGCAGCCAAAAGTTTGGAATAGTGTACAGATTTTGCTGTTTCAGAAGGAAATTGGTACTTTAATTCACCAAAGTGGCATTCAACTGATCACAAAGTATAGCCAGGACACTACTGATGTAAAAAAAGTTATTTTAATAAAATCTTGACAGGCCCAATTTCCTGTAGCCATCACTCCAACATCTTATCTTTAAATAATCATGCTAAATTGCTAATTTTGTACTAGAAAATCACTTGCCATTATATCAAACACTGCTCAAAGCTATTTGTTTCGTTAAATTAATCTTAACATTTTCTTTGTGTTTGTTTTTGAGTTGCCAAATTATGCAATAAACTGGCATGTCTTAAGGTCAACATTAGGTCAATAATGGCATAAAAAAAACAGATTTCTCTAGAAACTTGTCAGTCAATCATTGTTTTGAGGAATGAAGGCTATACAACGCTTGAAATTGCCAAAAAACTGAAGATTTCACACAAAGGTTTTCACTACAGTCTTCAAAGACAAATGACAACTGGCTCTAACAAGGACAGAAAGAGATGTGGCAGGCCAGATGTACAACTAAACAAGACGATAAATACATCAGAGACTCTAGTTAGTTTGAGAAATAGACGCCTCACATGACCTCAGCTGAAAGCTTCATTGAATTCTACCCGCTCAACACCAGTTTCATGTACAACAGTAAAGAGAAGACTCAGGGGTGCAGGCCTTATGGGAAGAATTGTAAAGAAGATGCCACTTTTGAAACAGAAAAAGAAAATTTTAGAGTGGGCAAAGAAACACAAAACAGATAATTGGAAAAGAGTGTTATGGATCTTATTCCCATTGAGCTTTTGTGGGATCAGCTAGACTGTAAGGTGTGTGAGAAGTTCCCGCCACAGCCACATCTATGGCAAGTGTTACAGGAAATGTGGGGTGAAATGTCCCCTGAGTATCTGGACAAACTGACAACTAGAATGCCAAGGATCCGCAAAGCTGTAATTGCTGCGCGTGTAGGATTTTTTTGACGAGAACTCTTTGAAGTAGTTTAAGAAGTTCTGAATATTTTTTTCCAAATTGTAATAGTAATTTTTCACATTATTAATGTCCTGACTATACATTGCGATAGGTTGAAGGCAACTATGGTGAATAAAAGTAGCAATTTCTTTCCATAAGAGCAAAATCTGTACATTATTTAAAAATTTGGGCTGCCAGTGTGTATATATGGAGGACCAAACCTGCAAAAAATAAATGTAATAAGAAAAAAAATAAAGGAATAAATGTCTTGATAAAACAAATATAATTCGTTTTTAATTAAATGTATTCCTGAATTTATTATTGTATGACTTTTTTCCTTTATTATTTTCTGTATTTATAATTAACTTCATTTTTATTCTTTTTAACTTTTATTTATTTATTCATTTATTTTGCATTGTTTTTTTTTTATTTATGTGTTCATTTATTTTATATTTATTTATTCCCACATATATTTATTTCCATATTTATGTATTCCCATATATATTTATTTATTTATACATGTATTTATTTTTACTTTTCTGTGTGCAACATGGAAATGAGTGAGGCAGTGCATCATTGGTTGATAGCTCAATAGTACTTATAGGAAGCAACTAAGATGGACGCCCCACATTAGCACCCTCTGACTCGCACAGATTTTGAATATGCAGGGAAACATTTTGCAGAGAGTCTAACAATCCAGGATGTGCTTCGACAACTCTATTATAAACATCAATAAGCACCTCTACTCTAAATTAAACATAGTCATTTGATGCGTGGTTATCGACTTCATTTGCTAAATTGCGCAACTCTCTAGATAAATGGTTATTTGATCGCATTTTCCACTTCTTTACTGACAAAAGTGTTTACCTTCTAAATAAAAGATAAATTCATTTGAAATTGAAACAAACAAACAAAAAATATATAAATATAACAAGCAACAGAACCATATTTATCTGCTCGAATCACACCTAAATAAAGCTCTTTGACAGGAAATATGAGGGCCCTGGCAGAAGGACTTTGGTTACTTGTACACAGTTTAACTGATCTAATGTCAGGTTTTCCTTTCAAGACCTAACAGATAAGATACATGGGTAGGCGATCCTTGATCAGCCCTCATAAAGACACATGAGGCACCAGATTCCATCTCTGTCTTTGCATTCTGTCTTTTGCTCACATTAAACCAAATTCCAAATTATGTCTCTCAGATACTCTTGACACATTGAGCTTTAGTTTTGACAAAATACAATTGAAGCATTCTTCAAATTTCATGGAATATATTATTGGCAACTCTTTGATGCTCAGATATGAAAACTTTTCAACTTAATTGGTTATCGGTTCTTTAGAGAATGTCTTTAAAGAATGGTGGGTATCTAAAGAATATCACTCAACAACCCTGTAACAGCGTATTTAACAAGAATCAACAGTGTTCACAGGTAAAGTAACTTATGTATTGTTTGCATGGACTACTTTGCATAAATAAAATGACATTAATAACAATATATATATATTATTATGTATTATTCATATTAATAGTAGTAGTAATAATAATAAATTAATGTTATAAATTTTTCTTATTGTTTAAAAAAACAATAATTTAAATAATTTCTGTATATTGGTATTCGAACACTTAAAGATTGCAATTATGTTTTTTGGTATTGATAAAAAATCAACAACATTGGTTGATCTTGAAAAAATACATAATCATTTTATCTGAACATGTATCTCACCACTGATAATTGTTTTGTGACTACTACTATTTTTGAGCAGACTGTTAACAGCAAAAATAATTAAGCAACAACAGCTGAATTGTCTTCCTACCTTCAAGTTGAGTCCTTTCGAATGTTAAAATGTAAAAATATAGATAGCTTTTATAGATATTTGCTGCAAACCCACTAGTGCTGCCCTTTTTATTGTGTCTCACGTCTCTGTCAGCAGAGTCTGAACAGAGTTGTGTTGGATGATTTTGTAATTTTTCATGGTAGGTGCATGTGATGCTTCTCATTTAGGGTGTGGCAGGTCCACGTATGCTAAGAGATCTCTTAAGGCATTGTTTGCCAGTCGATTAGTTGACCCATTACGTTTTAAACTAAAATTAAGACATTACAGACATTTTGTAAAGCTGCTTTGAAACTATGTTTATTATGAAAGGCGCTATGCAAATAAAAATGACTTGACTTGACCCAATTGTTACAAAGACAGTCTTAGTGTGTGAAATTCCACATTTTCCATTAAATTATCAGGAATAAATGATTTTATTCACTCGGTTTCGCTGATGTTTCTCCAGAGTCATACGTTTTCTCTTTGGCCTGCTTTCGTTAACTCTGACAAAAAATAGACTCTAGACCTCTCATGGGGTATCATCATGTGTACTTTATACTTTGACTATTTTTTCTGTGGAAGAGCACAACACACTTCTATATGTAGAACAGTTACTACATTACCAGTACTGGTCATTTTTTGTAATCAATAGACAAATACAGCTGCTTTATTATCCTGCAATTGGATTGAGTGACCTTAATGAGAGAATTGTTCAAGTGACATGAACTCATAACAAATGTAATGTCACAATTGTAATATCACCTTTCAAAAGTGCAAAAGATATTCAGCCACTTTTACATCAGTATTCCTGGTCTAATTCAGAAATTGAATAAGGAGGCATGGACTACCAAAATCTTGAGGTCTCTTCCAAGAAAATCAGTCTTTCATTGGAGATAAACAACATTAATGTCATCTTACATCGGCATGTAAAAATACAAACCCATCACAATGGATCTATTGGAGTCATGCAGTCTCGGATCCATTTGACTAAATTTATAATTAAAATTTACTCAGCAAACAGGGTTTTCCCAATCATTACTAGGCTAGGTGTAAACAATGCTTTGGCTGTTTGAGCCTGGGAAATTTCTCAGCCTTTCCACACAAAGATCTGTTGAAAATTATTGGAGTTTCCTAGGTTTATAAAGAGGGCAATATTGTATTATCTCATTCCGCACATAAATACTGCTGGTAACATTTAAATATGAGAATTGTAACATTCTCAGTGATAACACAGCAATACAAAATGAGCCATCATGGTTTAATTTGGTAATTGGTAAATGATTTAATTTTTTAACGCCACCGCTCACACTTTAAATACATTTGCTTTCGGTTAGATTTGTAATGACATAAACTTTTACAAATTCACTGGACTACTGAGATTTCTTGAGATTAAAATGTGTTTTCTTTATTTTATGTTGGTTAAATCATCTCTAATCATGTTTATTCATCTCTCATCTTTTCAAATGGTTAACTAAAAACAGTGCTCAAAGTGACATGTTTACACTGTGGTTCAGAGGTATTCAGCCTAAAGTATACTTGGTGCATCCATGTTGCTGATTGCTCCACACACAGTATGTGTGACTTAAATTTTGTCATAATCCAGTCCGTACAGCTTGACCGCGTGCCAGCCAGATGTTCTGGACTCGTGGACCCAGTCATCGTTTGTGAGCATCACCGGCACATGCGCCAACCATTGACTTTACCACAGATTCTCTTATATCCACAGTTCTGTTTCATTCCTCCTGACTGCCAGAGGTGGTGCTTAAGCACTAGTGGATTATTGCAGCACCAGCTAGATAGGTCAAGAGAAAATATCAACAAAGTCACGTAGTGACCTTGGCTGAGCCTCGAGGATAATAGCCACATTAGTTCAGCGTTGAGCCTTCACTTTCTCGCCTGATAGATCTTGCGCTGTCAATTGCAGCTTACTAGAGCAATGAAGCATCGTCCTCATAAAATGTGACAGCATACTCCTAAACCTTTTGGATCCGGATTGGATTATTTTGTTGATTTTTGTTGATTACCATTTGAGAGAGGCTATCACAGACCCATGCTTGCACTGTGGTCTTGCTTATATCGAAGAGGCAGTTCCGTCTAGCTGGGTTAGACCCTAGTTCAACGGTGAAACACGGGGAGTCAGAGTTACTCCACACCATACGGAAACATTGTGCGTCATCTAAGAAAAAGGCAAATTCATGGAGCGATCATATGGAGGAGAATTCACTTTCTAAGACAGTTGCTGTCCTTTCTGAGATGTCAGAGCTAAAACATCGCCTTCAATAGCTTCAGCCTGTGGTGTCTGCCTCTCCTGTAACTATAACACAGGAGGATGAGTATAGTTCAAATAAAGGAATTGGGGAAGAGTTTCTTGACTCCCCTTTTCTTTTACATCATTCTGACTTGTATGTGCTCTCTACCAGTGCCTCTGACTCTTTTTTTTCATGATCATATGGATGCTGTGGATGTTACTGTGCAACCTTCCCCCCAGGATGTTCATTCTGGTATTTCAGCTGCTGGGGGCTCTAGTGGGGATTCAGTTCAGTCATCAGGACAGGCTCCATCCTCTTTGGATGACACTTTGTCTGTGCTTCAGATGACGGTTGATTGTCTAGGGTTGGACAAGTCACCTTCCAAACCAGCCTAGTCCAATGTCTTTTTTTAGACAGTTCTCAGCTGCGATTTCCGTTTCTATGTCACTGTGCAAAGATTTTGTGTCAGAATTGTCTAACGCCTAATTGTAGTGCGCCTAAGCACTGATCAAAGACCATACACTAGCATCTATGGCTGAAGCAGATTCTATAGGGGTCTTTTACCATGACAGCACAAACGCTCGCCCCACCGCCACTATAAGTCATACCTATAAAGCCTGAGGTGCTTGGGCCGGCGGTCAATCGTTTTTCAATGAAACACCTACAGTACTGGAGTCGCACAACTGTAGATCTGTAGAACTGTAGTTTTGACTACCTTGAGCAGGGGGTATGCTTGACAGTTTCGACGCCGGCCCCCCATGTTCTCGAGGATTGTTCTGACAGTGGTCAGGGATGCAGTTTGTTCAGCTGCTCTCTCTAAGGAAATTCGTTCTCTGTTGTAGAAGGGTCTATCACGAGGGAGGATTGGTTTGCAAGCATCGACTTGAAGGATGCATACTTTCATGTTCCGATTGCAACTTGGCACAGAAATTCAGTCAACCAAGCTTACCATTTTAAGGTCCCTGGCCCCTCGTGTTATCACGAGGTGCATGAGTGCAGCTCTGTATCTTCTATGGTCCACAAGGCATCAAGCTCTCTGCGACACCAGCCTCCTTTTAGAGCATGTGCAGCTAGCTGCAAACGAGACAAAAGGTTGCCTGATTCCGGAGCAATTGGTTACTTTCATTGGTATGACTCTGGACACTCATGCAATGTATGCCACTCTGTCACTTGCTTGGGCAGACAATATTCTGCAGCTCTTTGCTTGTTTCCAGCTGGGAACGATGTTGCCATACAGAGTGTTACTACAGTTTATCGGGATGCTGACTGCCGCCACTTCTGTTATTCCACTGGTCTCGCACCACCTCAGGCCTCTCCAGTGGTGGAACAAGTCTGCAGTTTCTACCAGACATTGTCATCAGTTGATATTTGTTTCCCACAGTTTTTAATGACAAGTACCCCTAGGGGTCATTCCTTCTCATCAGAAGGTGGTCAAAACCGATGCTTCCCTCATGGGTTGGGGTGCAACATGGAATCAGAGCATTTGTGGCTTTTGGTCTCAAGAACAGTCCACGGACCACATTAACCTTCTGGAGTTATGTGTGGTTTTCCTAGCCCTGCAATATTTCTTGCCAGTTTTGGCAATGTGCTCATTCGGTCTGACAACTCCTCAACAGTGTTCCACCTGAACCATCAGGGTGGTACAAAGTCGCTCAAGCCCCTCATCTCACTCACAATATTCTCTCTCGGTCTCTTCCCCAACTAGAATCACTGAGTGCTGTTCACCTCCGGGGGTCAAACAATCAGGTAGCAGATGCTCTATTAAGGGATCTTCTGCATCTGGGAAAATGGAGGCTTCACGCAGATGTGTTGCAGAGAATATAGCATCAGTTTGGCAAAGTAGAAGTGGACCTTTTCACATCAGAGGTGACCACCCATTGTAACTTGTGGTTTGCGAGGACAGAGACATCCAGCCCGTACTTTATGCATTTCCTCCTATTCCACTGTTGTGGGAGACATTACACAGGATCTCCCTGTGCAACCACAGGGTGCTCCTTGTAGCATTCCGATGGCCAGCCAGGCCTTGGTTTCCATACTTCTGAGACTATTGGTGGGCAGACCGTGGAACTTTCTGCTCCGGAAGGATCTGTTATCGCAGATGGATGGCAGTGTTTGGCACCCGGATCCAGCCTAGCTGCATCTTCGGGTTTGGCCTCTGGGTCCAATCCTCTTCTAACTGATTGTGAACCAGCTGTTGTTCATACTATTGCTAGTGCTAGGGCTGCATTTACATGTCAACTCTACGCTGCATGTTGGAATTTTTTTTCTTCACAGTGCAGGATCATAGGTTGGATTCTACACACTGTGAGGTTTCAAGAGGTTTTAGTTTTTGCCTCATTTTTTGCAGGCAAGGCAGCTTCCAAATTAAAGGTATACATTGCAACCATTTCTACATATCATGTACCAGTTAATGGTTCTTCTCTTGGTTCCCACAATCCTGTTTGTTTTTTAAAGGGTATGAGACGTTTAAGGCCAGCCCACAACCCCCCATAGAGAGAGAACGTTTATGGGGAGCTGTCCATCCTATGTGTGTGTTTGTGTCGTTTGGTTCATTAAAATATTATTTATATTATCAAGCCGGTTCCCGCCTCTTCCTACCATTGAACTACTTTACACTGGTGCCAAAACCCAGGAAGGAGGAGGAATATGCCGTAGTGAAGTTCTCGCCGCTACCATCCACCCCAACAGAGCAGACCCCGCCGCATTTTAGCGGCTGGTAGGGGTCTCCTTCACCCCTGACAGCGGCCCTGTCTGCTCCAGGTGGTCGGTTAGAAGCCCCTTCTGTCCTCACGGTCAGCAGCCGTTCATCTGCTTCCAGGCAGAGGAGACCCCAACCAGCTGCTGAAACGCAGCGGGGTCTGAGACCGCCAACCGTGAGCGGGGAGATTCTCACTGCCAACCGTCTGGAGTGGGAGAACTGCTGCCAAGTGCGGGGGAGACCCCTTCTGTTCCAGAGAATGCGGCGAAGCGTTCCGTCCGCCAGGAGCTGGAGGATTGCCTCCGATCCGCCAGGGGAGGGCATGGCTGTCGTCTGTTAGAGGGTGGAGGAGTGGCCAAGGTCTAAGCTATGGCGTATCGGAGAACCGGCAAGTACGTTTTTCTCTCTCTCTCTCTCTCTCTCCCACAGCTGCTCGCATTGGCCTTTTCCCTCTCTTTTAAATTTTAGAGTTTTTTTGTTAGGGGGTACTGCGCTGTTACAGGGAGTACCCCCACTATTTTTCATTATTGTTTCCATCCCCCTGTCCCCTCCCAGATTCAGGAAGGCAGGGATGACCTGCCGGCAGACGGGGCATAAAGGCACGCCCTCCCCCAGGGAAAGAGAGGGGGGATGTACATCATGCCGGGGGCTCCCCAGCCTGAGAGAATGAGGGAGGAATGTGACAGGGCAGAGGGCGGGGCCGGGTCGTGATTTTACACACCCAGTCCCTTATCAGGCTAATCAAGCCTCCGAGAGGGATAAAGGCTGACTGCAGAAGGTGGTGCGACAGAGAGAGAACGTTTTCGGGCAGCTGTCCATCCTATGTGTGTGTTTTTATTGTTTGGTTTATTTCTTCATTAAACTATTATTTTTATTGTCAAGCCGGTTCTCGCCGCCTCCTTCCCATTGAACTGCTTTACACAGCGCTGTCGGCCAGGTGCAAGCCGATCCGGAACATGCAAAAACGAAGTATACCTGGGCCTTAACCCCACACAAACAAATGCGTTTTGGAAATATCAAAGCACTTTGATTACTCGAATAATGTTATTTACAGAAGATATATGTTAAAGACACCACAGAGAATTCACTTGTGTATCATGTTTATTTTGCACATTCAGTGAGTGTTAAGAACACTAACATACAGGTAAGTGTTTAACATTAGCAGAGATCTCACAGCATTTTGCAGTATATTTTATTGTCAAATATTCACAAGATAATTTTTAGTTTGCAATAAAACAACTTTTTGCACAGTTCCTGCAATTTATGTTTTTAACACCAAAGTTATCCTTTATAGAGCACAAATGACTTGTTTAATTTTTTTTTTTTTTTTTGGGAGGGGGCCCATGTGTCTTGGATCTTATATGGTTTGAATCTTTTAATATCTTTTCATTTTGTTATACCAGTGATTAGATACAAAAAAGTGTTTTGTACATGAAGGACATTACTGAGTGGATAGGGTGTGCTATTATACAGGGAGGGAGCACTTCAGAAGCTTGAATGGAAAGAAGCATTTTACCAGCCAGAATTAGTTTATGCCATGTCTATCCAATTCTTCGATGAAAGAAAAGTATTTGACCTGACCAGATTAATGCTAGTGGCTAATTGGTATTATTGTGATGTATGAAAACCGGAAATGGAGTGAGACTGTATGTCAAAAATTTTGTATAAATAAGTGAGGTATCCTTCAGTTTATACAACCTGTAGCAATGTGTCTGGTGGTATTTTATAAACACGTACTTTCTGGAACTACAAATATTATGACTCCTTCCCTTCTATCTCTCAAACACATCACACTTCCAAGAATCAGAATGTCCTTAAACATGCTAAAAGTTTTCAACTTTGAACTACACACTCCTCTTTATCTATCTCTATATCACACAGCATTTAAAAAGACATTGAATCCATTCCACCTCAAAAAGAGCATGTGATGAAATGGGATAGAGAGATCTGTAAAACAATGAACCTCTGTTTTATGATGAAGTGAAGCTCTGATGTATGAAATTGCAGGACTTCGTACAGACAGTGACATTCAGAGTGTGTTTATAGCATAGCAGTGCAGATTAATGTTTTCAGGACTAGAGTTATCCACATAGTGCTTGCTGAAATTGTCGCAAAAGCAATAAATCAGGTCCTGAGTGCTGCCAAAGGATTATTGTTGTACAATCACATGACTTAACTTGTAGCATTGGAGAATGTGACAGTCTATGCAGTACAGAACAAATCGTCCTTAAAGATCATACTACCTCTGTGTCACTTCAATGCAGTGGTGAATCAGTACATATGATAAGCTGCCCATCACATGCTCCTTTGGATGCAAGTGAAGAGGAAAAATCAGACCACACAATACCAAAAAAGAGCTGTGAAGCTGTTAGGAGACATGGCACACACAGATGCAGCTGATTTAATGTACGCCAGCATCACAAATCCGTAGTGGCCTTGGGGTGAAATATGGAGCGTTGTTCAGACATGCGATAAGGGCAGTAAAAGCCAGTGCATGGAGTTCACTCCTCTTATACATCTTAAATAATTTCACTAAAAACCACCTTGGAATGAATTCTGGATAAACTTCTAACAGTCTGCACATATTATATTATATTTGGTCTTGTTATTATTACACCATTTATCAAGTTTTTGTGTTCTAGGTTGTACTACTGGTGGTGTTACTAGTGTGTTCTAGTTATATTCTAGTGTGTTCTAGTTTGTTATTACTTATACAGTAGTTGTGTTTTAAAAGATTTATACCGAGGCCTTTCATCACAACAGTAATGATGTAAAAGTATTTTTTTTTTCCCCAAGTCCTGCTGAAGTTCATTTACCTTCTACTTTAGAGATGGTAACTAAGGCATCTTTCACATAACTCTCACTTCTGTTCGTATTTCACTGTGCCCGTGTTGGGTTGTGTGTGGAGTGTGCAGTAAAGCTCTAATATTCACTGAGTGTGTGCCACTTTGAGATTTGGCGCCGTGGGTTTTGGCAGACCTCCTGCCAGTGGGCCGCACCCAAGGGGCAGGGGCTGTTGGAGCCAAGCACCAGGCGTCCCAAGGCCTGGTTTTTAGTGGTGCGGTCAAAGTCCATGACCAGGAACTCAATAGAGATGTCTGGCAGCAACTCAGCCGGCACATCGTAGATGAAGGATTCGTTAAAGACAGGGTTGAGTGTACACTTCTTCACATGCGTTTTCTTCTTGGCAATGCGCTTGTGACCATAGAACACGTTTAACTTCACGTATGGGTCTGGAAAAAAGAGAGGCAGGCATTAGGTCAGAAAATACATGCTAAATGACTTAAAAATATAGTCCTGCAGAGTTGCCAGTTTATCTGACAAAGGAGGAAAGGGTTGGTCACCCATTGGAAAGAAAAAATTACAAATGAGAGCTCTGCAATATCTCAACTGTTTCTCCAGCAATTAAATTAAATGGAGAGCAAATGGAGACATTTGATTAAGTCTACTGATTCTCACATTTTCCTCCTGAGAAAAAGCCACATGTCTCTAAAGTTTCAGCAGAGATCTCAATCTCTGAATGTTTCCATCCGAGGATTTTTTGCTAAAAAAAAGGTTTTAGCGCAACAAAATTAAGCTGATACAAATTCACAAGTCAAGAAAAATGGCATTAATGCAAAAATGTAGTGTCACATGATATCACAATTGTCCTTACAACAAACAGCACAATGGAGAGGTAGTCTGATGAGGAGACTTAAGTTTTCTTATTTATGGTTGTTTAAGTTCTCATAGTGTCAGAAGTGGATGTCGACCAATGAGAAGACGTGAGTTTTCAGAACAGAAAAACAAAAGGGGATTTTACAAAATAATTAGGCTAATATACAGATAATAAAATGCATAAGAGAAAAGGGATATGAAGGGAGTAATTAACTTAAATGAAGAAAAATAAATCATAAGTGTATAGATAAAGTTAGTCATAAATAACAGAGCTATATGGGGTCATATTATACCAAAAGTTATATAAAGACACGAAATTCGTTCAGTCACCAAGTTTTGATGTTTTGTTTTTTTATTTTCTTATAAATAGTTTTTTTTTTTTTAAAGAGATGGAGAGTTTTAATGTAAAATCTTTTTGAAAAATCGCAGATTATGCTAGCTGTTATGTATGGACTAATGCAGCGTTTCTCAAGCATTTCATGCTATCAAGTGTTTATTTACACATGTAAAAGAAAAATAAATGAGCGTGATTTTTTTTTTTTATTATTATTTTAGAAAAATAAGAAAAGAACATAAACACATAATTTTGTCATTTGAGAAAAGTGAAGAGGAGTGTTGAGGTTTTTATTTGTTGCAGCCCTGCGTTTCACAACATATTTTCTGCAGGGACAAATAAAATGACATAATGTGAAATGATTTTAATTCAGGAGTGTAATATAGGATTACAGGCTCACTAATGCCACCAATTCTGTTATATTTAGCAAAGTTTTCCAATCAATTTCTTCTAATTATCCCAGATGCAGACAAGCTACTTCTCAAATTCTATGTTGACTTTGATATTCTCTCCTTTAGAAATTATGTGACCGTCAAACAGTAAGATGGAAAATTTCAATAAATTGTCTCAAAACTCTCTACATTTTACACAAATATGGCGACATCTGGGACACGAATGGTCGGCAACAATTTGCGATATACACAAAATTCTGTATGGAAACAGCTCAAGGGCAGATTTATTATACTAAACCAAAACTCATACCACATTTATTTATTTTTTTAAGAACTGAACAAATTTTATCAGTAAAAGGCCATTTGAATGGAAATGAGCCGGAGGATGCAATTTTCACAAAATCTTGTATGCATTGTCACTTTGTTGATAACAAAACTTAATGGAAAGTTAATGTCACAAACAGTGCCCAGATTTGCCATCATAATCAAGCCTGCAATAAAATGAAAGAGATTTCAATACAAATTCAACCATTTTTCATCAAATTCATTCAAAACCAAATTATCTGAGCTGTGCATCCACATTTTATAGAACTTACTGTACATCAAAGTTAAAAGATTTTATTTGTCACACATATAAACACTGGGGTATAGGCAGTGAAATTATTTTTCTGCAGGTCAGCTCCAGTTAAAATTTGAGCATAGAAACGTATTAACAAATTATAAACAAGAAGAGAGGAGTTAACGAATAAGAGTGAAGGAATAAATAATAATGTAATATAATTAGGATACTTATAATAAAGATTCAAGTAGAAATATTCATGTACATTTGTATACAGTATATGTATTATATTTAAATAAACTATACAATATGTAAACAAGTAAGTGTGCAAATGTTTTAGTATTTTGTAGTGAAAATTAGTCCATGAGGTAGTACATGGAAGTGTTAATACTAGTGATGGTAAGTGTCCTTGATGTACATACATAGTCAGATATGTATATATAGGACATGGAGTATTCTGGGATGTAGAATTCGAATGTTGTTTAGGGCTGTCCCATGGCAATGTCTTCATTAATTTTCTCTTTTTATTTTCTCAAATTTTATTGCCATTAAATCTCTTAAGCTATCAAAGAACATCCTCTGAGCAATACAATTGTCCTCTGGGAAATGCCCACTTTTTTAGGAGAGATCTGGAGAGAGGCATTCAGAGAAATTTTATTTTTCTTTCGTTCATTTGCTCTTTATTCATTTGTTGTTTATCTAAATAACAAAATATTTAGTTTTTAGAATGTTTCAGTTTAAGCCTCTGTCTTCATGTTCATGACTTTTTGTTTGTAGGTGTATTTTTGGAGCAGGTGTGTGCATATATCTGCATTTGTGTGCTTTTGTAAGTGTACACTTACTGCCAGATAGGCCAGTGATGTCCAGTTTTGGAAGGTGTTTTGCTTTTAACACCACCACGCTGAGTCTGTGAGAGACTGGCTGATACAACAGAGAGACCAGCAGCTCTCCACGGCTCACACACTGCAGTGATACAAACATACATTTGTGTGATTAATTGTTTCTCTCATGTGCACATACATTTACACTTGTTTTCCATTTGTCTTCACAGCTCATCCTTTTCGGCTCTGTGCAGAGGCATAGACAGGCTTTCAACTATGTGCAAACAGAATTGTCTATGCATCGTCTAAACCCGCTCAACAGGCAGGGTGGATTATCAAATTTATCAATGACTAACATTCCCTTATACATACTGCTGTAAGAGGATGAAACGGAATCTGTGCAGTGAGTCAGTGCTGCTGAGCGCCAGACACATAACAAGCACCCAGATGAATCACAAAGCACAAGCACAAATTACATACAGATGAAGTCAGAAGTTTACATACACCTTAGCCAAATACAATTAAACTCAATTTTTCACAATTCCAAATCGTAGAAAACATTCCCTGTCTTAGGTCAGTTAGGATCACTACTTTATTTTAAGAATGTGAAATGTCAGAATAATAGTAGAGAGAATTATTTATTTCAGCTTTTATATCTTTCATCACATTTCCAGTGGGTCAGAAGTTTACATACATTTTGTTAGTATTTGGTAGCATTGCCTTTAAATTTGTTTAACTTGGGTCAAACATTTTGGGTAGCCTTCCACAAGCTTCTCACTATAAGTTGCTGGAATTTTGGCCAATTCCTCCAGACAGAACTGGTGTAATTGAGTCAGATTTGTAGGCCTCCTTGCTCGCACACACTTTTTCAATTCTGCCCACAAATTTTCTATCAGACTGAGGTCAGGGCTTTGTGATGATTTGCACTTTCCGCACCAAACTACATTCATCACCAGGAGACAGAATGCGTCTCCTTAAAGAGCGGTATGATGGCTGCATGGTCCCATGGTGTTTATACTTGCATTCTATTGTTTATACAGATGAGCGTGCAACATTCAGGCTTTTGGAAATTGCTCCCAAGGATGAACCAGACTTGTGGAGGTCCACCAATTATTTTTTTCAGAGGTCTTGGCTAATTTCTTTTGATTTTCCCATGATGTTAAGCAAAGAGACAATGAGTTTGAAGGTAGGCCTTAAAATATATTTCACAGGTTCACCTCCAATTCAGTACACTTCCTATCAGGAGCTATTTGTCTAAAGGCTTGACATCATTTTCTGGAGTTTTCCAAGCTGGTTAAAGGTACAGTTAACTGTACCCAACTGGAATTGTGAAATAGTCAATCAAAAGTGAAACAATCTGTCTGTAAACAATTGTTGGAAAAATTACTTAGATGTCCCAAAGGACTTGCCAAAACTATAGTTTGCTCATATGAAGTCTGTAGAGTGGTTAACTTTTTTTTTTTTAATGACTTCAACCTAAGTGTATGTAAACTTATGACTTCAACTGTACAGGAACTCAAGGTTGAATGAAAATTGAAATTGGCCCTGAAGGAAAGCTAAAAAACCTTCAGAGCCAAGCTGAAACAACCAGCTGAATTCCCATGCTGGTCCAGGCTGATTTATACAGGTTAGTGCTGATCTAGCTGGTGGACCAGAATAGTTGTGCTGTTCACCAGGATCAGGATTTTTTTTTAAAATTATTATCATGTGATGTATTTAATTATATTTTTTTGTTAGATATATATAGTTGTGTTAGGTATGGGATTTAATTATTTGACATGTCATGTGTTTTTAAAAAAAGATAAATTTCAGTGGACAAATATTGCCCTTTTGAATGTTAACTGAATCCTATTGAAGAGACTGGGCTTGTGGGTTCATACGTCATTGCGTTCTACTTGCTCTCACCTGCATGCTCCTCCTAGTAATCTGTTGAGTGATATGGACTCGACCTGTACTCGGGTCCACGCCTGCCAGTGGAACCATCGCCTCCCCGATCACGTCGTCTCGTGAGAACCGATCAAAACTCAACACCAGGAAGTGCAGTGTGAGATCAGACAGTGAGCTGAACGGCACGCCATAGAATGTGAAGGTCTCATCAAACGCAGGCTCCAGAGTCTTCCTAAGGACACGAGTCTTTACGCGATGTTTCTTCTCTGGCAGAATGGTCATCTTCACGTAGGGGTCAGCGCTTCCCGCCTGCCCCTCCATTGCTGGTAACCCCCGAGCCTCAAGGATGGTGACCACTAAGGCCTTCTTGGGAAAGTTATAGTCGATGGCAATGCTGAGATCCCCACGGCTTGGCTCATCAGCAGGGGTAAAGGGTGTGGCCGTGCTGGAAACGGTGGTACTGGAGGTCTGACTGCTGCTTGTAGAGCTGCTCTCCAGACAGCAGTAATCGGCATGCACAGGAAGCTCTCGCTCCAGGCTGGGGACCTCATGGCTGCATTCCCCAAGCCTCATCTGCATTTGTTTCTCTCCCAGCAGACCGCCCTCTGCTGCTGAATCCATATCTACCAGCACCACAGGGCGGCCCTTGTTGACTTGAGTCCCATCTGTAGGGCGAGATCTGGCCTGACATGCCACGCGTACAGTCCTCTTGCTGCTGATCAGCGTGTCGGGGTAGATACTCATTCCTTTCAGCATGTGAATGAACTTGTACGGAGGGTCTGTGAGAGGGTCACTGTGTTCTGAGTGGATGCCATGGAGCTTGTAGCTTGTCCTTTTATAATGTTTCTGACAGCAAGTCCAGACAAAGATTAATGCTACGACAGCGACAACCAATATGCCAGCGCCAATAAACCCTGCCAGCACTGGTGACATATCTGGAAGACACAGAAGGGTATATAGACTGATGAACAACTCTAATTAAATCAATTTATCTATATCCACATAGTCATATATCAACAGTTCTTTAATCATCAAGAATGAAACAACAGTTATTTCTGGTTCTAGATGGTGAATGAAGACAGACCAATACACTCCAGACCTATTTCAGACCAAATCTACCCATATGCAGAGGACCACAACCATCCCAAACAGATCTGAAACACTCATAGCATGATTATAATGAACTCTTACAACCAGTCCCATGCTGTAAAAACATAGTGATCAGCTACAAAATATAATAAATATATCAAGTCTTTGATATTGACAATAAGAGTATAATCGAACAGATTAGATTTTGTCAGTGTCACTGATGTGCCTCAAGTTCAATGAAGTAATACAAAATAATATTAGATTTAACAAAATCAGTTACATTCTGAGTAAATAATAGAAAACCTAATAATAGAGTGCAGTTTATTTTCTAAAGCCTCCTGTCCTTGTGTTGTCGGCAATGGGACAGTGACATAAATTAAAAGACAAAGATTTATGAAAGCAGAACAGAAATGCTCCCTAGGGAAGTGTGTTGCTAGTAAAATGATGGTCTTTGCAAGATGAGCTGCTAAAACATTTTGTTTGATTAACAATTAAACTTTATGCTGATTATTACACAATGGCATTTTATGGGGTCATTAAGAGTAACCTCTAAGATGTAACATGCCTGAGGTCAACCATCATATTGGCTGGCTATGAGAGGTTGAGTGATGTTGGAGGAAGATAAAGAGAAAGATTCAACAAAGAAAGAGGAAGCAGAGAATTTAAGAACTATGTAAATAAGACAATGCATGCATGAACTAAAAGCACACAAACAAAGAGGATAGACATCTACCTCATGCACAGATTGACACAGTTGCTAGAGTAGAAAACTCATATCAGAAAAGCGGACATATCAGATAATCACAGCCGATCACAGAAGTATTTTTCAGTTCATAATCAGTATTTTCAGTGGAGGTGGCATGGCTTCTTTTTGAATTACCAACCCTGGGACCAAAACCATCTCTATAACACAATTAATGGGGGGTCAAATAAATCCTACAATATCTGAGGCAGTTTGAGCACTATATTTCTGTATTTCTCATGATATAAATCAAGATATCTTCCCTTTCATACACTAACAGATGTCTAATATGTGGACACTTGACAGGGGAGAATAATGAGATATAAAATATCTGGATGTGAGATTACAAACAAGCATGTCTGTAAGCGAGGATGAAATGTTCATACAGTAGCCTACCCTGAAAAAAATCTTAACCTTAAATATCTCAAACTCAAAATATTATTTAACATAACTAAAACGACCGTCACATTAACAAAGCTAATATAAGATTAGACGTAGCTCCATAGGGTAACAATTGCAGATTACCACTTTTTACATTGTCGCTACAGTGAGGGAAAAAAGTATTTGATCCCCTGCTGATTTTGAAAGTTTGCCCACTGACAAATAAATTATCATCATTTTAATGGTAGGTTAATTTGAACAGTGAGAGACAGAATAACAACAAAAGAAATCCAGAAAAAGGCATGTCAAAAATGTTATAAAGTGAATTGCATTTTAATGAGGGAAATAAGTATTCGACCCCCTCTCAATCAGAGATTTCTGTCTTCCCATGTGTCTTTTATACAGGTAATGAACTGAGATTAGGAGCACACTCTTAAAGGGAGAGCTCCTAATCTCAGTTTGTTACCTGTATAAAAGACACCTGTTCACAGAAGCAATCAATCAATCAGATTCCAAACTCTCCACCATGGCCAAGACCAAAGAGCTGTCCAAGGATGTCAGGGACAAGATTGTAGATCTACACAAGGCTGGAATGGGCTACAAGACCATCGCCAAGCAGCTTGCTGAGAATGTGACAACAGTTGGTACGATTATTCGCAAATGGATAAAACACAAAAGAACTGTCAATCTCCCTCGGTCTGGGGCTCCATGCAAGATCTCACCACGTGGAGTTGCAATGATCATGAGAAAGGTGAGGTCAGCCCAGAACTACACGGGAGGATCTTGTCAATGATCTCAAGGCAGCTGGGACCATAGTCACCAAGAAAACAATTGGTAACACACTACGCCGCGAAGGACTGAAATCCTGCAGCGCCCGCAAGGTCCCCCTGCTCAAGAAAGCAAATGTACAGGACCATCTGAAGTTTGCCAATGAACATCTGAATGATTCAGAAGAGAACTGGGTGAAAGTGTTGTGGTCAGATGAGACCAAAATCGAGCTCTTTGGCATCAACTCAACTCGCCGTGTTTGGAGGAGGAAGGCTGCCTATGACCCCAAGAACACCATTCCCACCATCAAACATGGAGGTGGAAACATTGTGCTTTGGGGGTGCTTTACTGCTAAGGGGACAGGACAACTTCACTGCATCAAAGGGACGATGAACGGGGCCATGTACCTTCAAATCTTGGGTGAGAACCTCCTTCCCTCAGCCAGGGCATTGAAAATGGGCCGTGGATGGGTATTCCAGCATGACAATGACCCAAAACACACGGCCAAGGCAACAAAGGAGTGGCTCAAGAAGAAGCACATTAAGGTCCTGGAGTGGCCTAGCCAGTCTCCAGACCTTAATCCCATAGAAAATCTGTGGAGGGAGCTGAAGGTTCGAGTTGCCAAACGTCAGCCTCGAAACCTTAATGACTTGGAGAAGATCTGCAAAGAGGAGAGGGACCAAATCCCTCCTGAGATGTGTGCAAACCTGGTGGCCAACTACAAGAAAAGTCTAACCTCTGTAATTGCCAACAAGGGTTTTGCCACCAAGTATTAAGTCATGTTTTGCAGAGGGGTCGAATACTTATTTCCCTCATTAAAATGCAATTCAATTTATAAAAGTTATTCTGTCTCTCACTGTTCAAATTAACCTACCATTAAAATTTTAGACTGATCATTTGTTTGTCAGTGGGCAAACATACAATATCAGCTGGGGATCAAATACTTTTTTCCCCTCACTGTATGTGCTCTGACTTTATTGTGCCAGCACTATCAGAAAGCCAGACTATCTAATGGCTGTGCTATTTAAATTAATCCAATTAAATCATTAATTACCAACCCTGATAGACGTTAATATTGTCAGATGTGCTATTCCTGCACTGAGCATAAGTGCTGTTTTGGCTCAATGTGGAAAAGACGGATTCATAGACGGGAATGATACAGCACAACCTCTAGAATATGTTAAATATGTCCTCACCTACAGGATTTCTCAAAATAAGATCCAGTATTGTAAAACATGGTGAGGAAAACGTTTTGTATGCATAACACTGTCTGGCTTCTAAAATATGTTCTCATGTAAATCCTGCCTTGCATCATCCAAAGCTTGTACAGCTCCTACTCATTGTACACAAGTGAAGCCCACTCTGAGAATGCGTGAAGTAACTTTGTCTGAAGTGTAAATGTCACTCGGAGGCCAGTGCCAGATGGAGGTGGGCACTGTGGTACCAGCTGGCACTGGCACACAGACCCGAGGGCTCTCCTTTGCATCCCACACCATGAGACATGACAAAATAATTTATATCTGTAAATTTACCAAAATAAAAATCTTGTCTTTAACTGTAGCAGGAAGATGACACATTTTATATCAGTAGTGCAATTCAAGTGATAAAAGGCATTCTAAGGCTATTATGCCATAGTGAATATACAGTATAGGCCTAGTGAGTTTATGAATATAGAGTTCAATTATTCCACAATTGTTCTTACAAATATGTCCTAATCCAAGGCCATATTCCTTCATCCAAAATGTCTCTAATGTGGATTGATCTTAAACCCTGTCTGGCAGTGTAATACCAAGTTACAAAAGTGAGCCAAAAACAACAAAACCCAAAGCTAATTTCCCTGTTAACGTTGTTGCTTTATACCTTAAAAAAATGCAATATGTAAATTAAAACAATGACTTGTGAACATAATTGTATGTATACAGTATATATCTGTAACACACAGTAACTATATTATGAGGGGTGACATAAGGATTTTCCTAAATGATAGTACATACAGTATATATATATATATATATATATATATATATATATATATATATATATATTTGACACTACTATAATTTAGGAAAATACTGTCACCCCCCTCATTATATAGCTACTGTATTTTACAGATGTCTCTCCAAACATAGCCAACCTGAAAGAGATGAGAGAAGCCACAAACATACAAACTGTCTCTGCTTATACTGAACACCACAAACTAGGACATACAGGAGTCAAATGCTAATCTACACTAGGGCTGGGTGATATGGCAAAAAAATTTAATCAAAATCTGTATTAAACTTGTGGACTATTCATGATTCGAATTGTAAATGTACTCAAACATGATTCAAATTGTATGTTCTTTATTAGAATGCAAAGCAACCTGTTTAGAGAAATGGAGAAAGTTATTTTCATTAAAGGAAACAAAAGTGTGCCAGAAAAATGTATAAATGCACTACAGGTGGAAGTTGTCAACAGAGTGTAAATGTCAAATAAATTAAAATCTAATAAACCCAGATGTTAATAAATAATTGAAAAAGAAAATTGCAGAATAATTCTTAGCCAGAGTAGGTATTCATTTTTTATCTACACCAAGTATAGAAAGTTGTCTAGAAATCAATAACCATAAATTATGAAGTTTATCTAGAAATTACTCATTGTATTGTATATCAAACTATTTGTGTGTGTATTCATATTGCCTATGCAGATAGCGACGCGCCCTCTAGCGGTTCTCTCTGAGCAACGCAACCAAATTAAATCATTTATCATTACTCAACTAGCAAAGTTTATCAAAATTATCAACCAAGTAATTATTATCTATCTATCTGAATTATCATTGCAAATGTTGTTTGATTCTCATATACGTAGCCTGTCCATATGATTTGAAATGAAGCGCCTGTCACGTAACTAACTTTTTATGGGTATAAAGAAAAGAAAGAAGTTCATCAACACGTGCACGACTAGGACAGTTATGGTCCGGTGTATACCTGCACGATGGACGAAGCTGAGCTACAATCACACTGACTGTGTACAATCGTACTCGCAATACTACAGCTGTCTTTTATATCAGTCTTTATGTTGTTAACCTGTCACTTTCATTTGGAGCGCGTCATACACGTGCAGCTCATCAGATCGGGAGCGGCATTAAGACAATCTTCCTTATTCAGCCTTTGGTGGATTTACAACGTAGCCTGTCTAACTATAGCGTTTGCAATGTTTTTATACAAAATTTATATTTTAAAGAAATAAAAAAATTACGCCAAAACGCAAATTCGAATTAATCGGAAAAACCGCCCAGCCCTATCCACAACATTCCTAAACCGGCGGCAGCTGCTCCAGAACAACCGCGGCCACCGCCTCACCTGACCCAATAACACCCATGCCTAAAATATCCACCGGTGCGCTTCACTGTCTGTAATAGCCTATATATGCTTTACAAACGAATAAGTCAGAATGTATACACCTGGATCGTGCTGTGAGACGTTTGAGAGTTATTGGGTGGAGACTGTAATCTCAGTCGTGCGTTATTAACAAAGGGCTCTCGGGTCCAGTCCGGATTAGACATCACGTCATTCCGACTCTCCATCTCACTGCGCATCACTCCATTAAATCACTTCAAGATCATGGCAACGTTCACACACGACAACAAAACACTAAACAAAGAATCGGTAACTAAAGTACATATTCCCTTGATTTCTTACTAAGTGGCCGTTCACACCGAACACGCCTTTGCGCTTGAAATCTAAACGCAGCGCAAAGACTGTAACAGAACGCAGGTGTGTCAAGACACGTTTTAACAATTTAAGTTATTTTTAACCTGACACTGTGTCTAAAAAAATGCGTCAAAGACGTCCGCCTGGCTCATGTTTACATAGAATAAACATGGGAAAAACAGCGCGGGCGGACGCTAAAACGCGTTCGGTGTGAACTGACCCTTAGTCAGTTTGCCAATTTATGCCATATTGTATATAGGCTGTCTCCCTGTGGCAACATTGTAAAAAATAAATGGCACAATTTTATCAAGGTCAGGTGTACTCCATAATGTCTAACATTATGTTTCTCCCAGTTGATTCAGGCGTGTCAGGATGCTCAGGCCTACTCACCGTAAGCTGCTCGTATTTCAGTGATCTCAGCCATTTTTAGGGTTGGGCGCGCAGCGATCCGATCCGGTAAACAGCAGTGGAATAAAGAATTTATGGTGACGGTTCTTCGTTTATCTGATATAATTCGAATAATTCATAGCTACGCTTCTACAGTACATGTTGTGACCGCGAGTCGTCACTGGTCCAGGCCGTTGTGGGATGCTAAGCGATCTGAGGGATGCTGAGCGTTGGCATGCACAGCGTCAGACCCGGAGTCTGACCGTAAGTACCGCCCACCATCGCATGGATAGAATCTATAAGGTATTTTCGAGCAATTTCCAATTACGGTGTCCACAGAGAAAAAAAAATATGTCTTTTGTATGGAATGAAATATGTGCCATTGGGATCTGAACTACAGGAATCATGCAGGAGTTTCGGCTCATTTTCCTGTAACAATCCTGCAGGAATATTATGGAAATAATTTTCTGCAGGAATTGTCTCACAGGTTATTTAAACACCTTTATTCCCTACAGGAATATTGTTCAGGGTAGATTTCAAATCCTGCAAAACATAGCAAGTGTTAAACTGTACACATTGTGCAGGAGTTTTCTACAGAAAATATTTGGGTGGTGTCCTGCAGGATTTGATTTCCTCCTGGAGAATCAAACTCACAAATAGTACATTTTTACCAATGAATAATTTTATTTATGGAAATGTTGTCATAATGGATCTGTTAAGTTGCCAAGCAGTCAGTCACACCTAGAAAACAGAATTAAACATGCTAAAAAACAACATTGCTGACAACTGTGAAAATAGATCAAAACAATGGTGTGAGGTGAGATCCTAACCTTGTAAAATATATAAGCTAATAGGTATTGGGTTTCAGTGGCGTGCACAGAAAGGGTGGTGCAGGGGCGCCTTCGAGAAAAGACTTGTTTGGAATATGCTTTTGAGAGGTGTCCCCTTCCTGCAGCAAAGTCCTTCAAGGTAGCAAAAATGTTGTTTGGAATTTGACCCTGAAAATCGAAGTGATGTTACCTCAGAAGAGTAACGGGTCAGATAAAAAGTCCACCCATTGTAGTGTACTTTCTTTAAAAGAATAAAATGTGATTGGATTTCTGACATTGCAGAAACTCTCATTTCTGATATTCCTTCGTATTAATGCCAGTATTTTAGTAAAATAACACTATATTAATATGACAGGAAATTAAGAAAAAGCACTATAAAATGTGTCAGTTGTATAAAGAGGATGATGAGGTCAGAGAGGAAGCAGCAAAGATGATGAGAGAAAGTTGCCAATGTAACAATAAATGGGATATTTTCTATTTTGAGTAAATTGTGCCCATCCGCATGTCTGTACAACATTCTGGTGCAGATATATGAATGTTGAAATTTGGTTGCTAGTGTGACCCCATCTGGTTGCTAGGCAGTTGCCAGGGTGATACGAAATAAGCTACTTGCTGGCCTGAGTCATACGAGCTAATAATTAAGTCTCTACAACATTCTGATCCGGAGATCCCATCTAAGCCATTTTGGTTTTGTTGATAGGGTGCTCTAAATGGTTGCTAGGGTGTGGCTAAGTAGTTTCCAAGTGGATTCTTGAAGACTGATTGCTCACCCAAGTAAAACAAGCCAACTCATGTCTGTAGGACATTCTGATCTGAAGATATCCCTCTCAGCGATTTTTAATGGAAGTCAATAAGGCTGGTTACTAGGTTGATTTTAATGGTTGCTAGGGCATGGCTAGCCATTGTAAATAATTGTCTTGGTGTTTGAAAAGTCAGTCAGGTACTTTTACATATAATAGCAGTGTTAATATATGTTATTACAGTTATTACATCAGTGTGTCCTCCTGTGTATCCTGTAGGATACTGTTTTATTCCTCAGGAAATAAGCAGGTGTCCTGCAGGATAATTTAAACCTTTTAGAACCTTATTTTATTCCTGGAGGAGGTTTGCAGTTGTCCTGTAGAAATGTCCTGCAGGATTTTTCTCCTGTGTGCAAGAAGTGTGCTGGCTATTCCTGCATGTCTCTGTGGTTTTTAAAGTTCCATTCTAAATCCTGTAGGAATATCCTGCAGTTTGTCAATGTGTCCTGCAGGATTTCAATTTAGTTAATGCATCTAACAGCCTGTTCACCAATCACACGAATTACATCTGGAGTTTGCATCAGGGCAGAACAAGTAACTTGCACTAGAAAGAGGCGGTGGCTCTCGTTCTGCCATGATCCCACGTTGGCAGTGGCACTTTCACAGCAGACCCTTCCTCTTCCAAATGTGAACCTTGAGCTACGTTGTGATTGGTCAAGGAGTTCGATTACATACAGGCTTGAATGCTCATTTTGAGTGCCCCGGTTCGTCAAATTTACCCGAATCTGAATATAAAACCTAAATCAGTGTATTAAAAAATGGAATCTGAATTTAAAAATCTGAAATCGTGCCACATACATTTGAATTTCAAGTTTGATGTCATTAGAGTTTAAAACTACAAATTCAATGCGAAGTAAACATGTTCAAATTCAATTCCTAAAATTCAAGTTCAAACTTTGATGTAATTCAAGTTCAAAACTGCAAAATCTATATCAAGTAAATATGTTCAAATTCAAGTCCCAATAGCACATATTTCATTCCATTTTGTCCTTGCTTTATTTCAGGACAATATACAGTTTTTCTTTTAAATAGGAGTGGGAGTAGCAGTACTTTATAAAAATGGAAAAACCAACAAAAACCTGTCAGAGTTTTAAAAAATATATTGGCTTGGTCGGATACACTGTTTATAGTGTGCAAAAACAGAATAAAATGAATACATTTGAACAACAACTCATAAACAAATTACAGCAATAATCAAAAAGTCTCGAACGCATCCTGCCAACTATTTAAAAATGCATTAAGGCAATGTATTTATTAAATGAGGACATCACATGTTTGAATCATGAATAAAATACAGTGCTTAATACAATATATAAAGATTAAACATTCCGTAAGTCAGGAAACACATGTCTAAAATGCAATGTGTATGAGAGACTGTAACACTTAAAATAACTGCTTGGTGTCTATCCTCTCTGCAGAATATTTTCTATGTAATTTAATTATTCTGCTTAAGTACTGATTACTTTATCTATAAATGTAAAGTATTACAATTTTAAAAATGTAATTTAAAATTAAAAATTTTCAAAGAGATACTGAGATTTATAATAAATCTCAGTCCACCTCAGGTAACAAAAAAGCTATTAAGACCTGGAATGTGTGCTTACATTTTGGTGTTTTTGGGTAATTGATTATGGGTAATTGATTATTTCCTTATTAATGTTTTGGGTTCCAGACATAGATGACTTGTGTGGGTGCTGTGTGTATCTTCTTTTTATTTATTTGCTTTCTTTTTTGTCTCTTGCTTGATTTTGACTTTTTTGTTTTTGGCAAGATATTATATTTGGTTATGATATTATTTGGCCGATGTGATGTGTTTCCCTTGGAATGGATCATGTTTGCATTGTTCTGTGTATAATACATGTTTATTAATAATAATAATAATAAACTCCTCTCTGCATCATGACCGATAGTGGATAGTTCACCAAAAATGAAAATTCTCTAATTTTCTTACGTTCATGCCATTCCAGATGTGTATGACTGTCTTCTGCAGAACACAAAAACATATTTTTAGAAGAATATCTCAGCTTTGTAGGTCCATTGAATGCAAGTGAATGGAGGCCAGAAAAAAAAGCAAAGGTTCAAAAAGCAAAACAAAGGAAGCATAAAAACTCCAGTGGCTAAATCTATGTCTACAGGAGCCGTAGACATTGATAGGTGTCTGTAAAAATGATAGGCGTTAGTAAGAAACAGATCAATTTTCAAGTAATTTGTTCCACTGAAGTCACATTAATTAATTTTATGCTGCCTTTATGTGCTTTTAGAGCTTCAAATTTCTGTCCAACATTTAGCTGAGATATTCTTCTAAAACTCTTTGTGTTCTGCAGAAGAAAGAAAGTCATACACATCTGGGATGGCATGAGGGTAAATAAATGATGAGAGAATTTTCATTTTGGGGTGAACTATCCCTTTAAGTTTAAGCAAGTGTAAATGTGTCAGGCTTTTTTGGCACATTGTTCGGCACTGTCCGGATTTAACACGCTTCTTGTATCAGGGTCATTAAACATATGAAATGTATTAGTAGAAGTGGGTTGAGATGTGTCACTCATAATTATGTTGTTTGATATGCCCCTGCTCCTAAGTATGGAACAAAACCTATATCTTTGTATCACTAAATTACTCACTATTAAGGCATTCATAATGAGTTGATTTTAATTTAAATTTAGTCTCTTTGGTCTCACTCATAAAAAGAAGAGTCTTTGGTCTCCATTCTAGCAATCAAGATTGGTCAGATAATAATATACTGGCTTCTTGAATACAGATAGTACAGAATGGATACCTTTTGATCCACAGCAGGCAAATTTTTCTATCCTCTCGTTTAGCTGATTCAGTAAGGATTAGTCCCTTTGACATCCTGTTTATATTCAGAAATCTGATTAGTTCCCACCTTCAGAAAACTATGGTTAATCAGTTTCAGTCAGAGTGTGTGTAGGATATTAATCTAGGATGCTATTACATGATCAGCTATACAGGCTTTTTTCTTAACCTCCTCCCTCACTTTTCACCTCTTTTTGGGCATCCACCTCATCAGTGGGGCCTTTGGTTTGTGTTACCATGACAACAGAGTCAACAGCACCCATGAGTGCGCTAAACACTGGTCAGTTCTGAGGCAGATTGCTGGCTAAGGCTGTGGAAAGACCATGTGTGCATGTGTATGTGGTTCAATGAGTCACTGTTTGCCTGTGCAGGTGTACATCTTAGGAAAGAGACATGGTATGTTGTTCACTTTTCTCTTTTCTCCCACTCTTTTTTTCTCTTCGTCCCTGTTTTTGTAATATACTTTGGCACCGTCTCCCTTCAGCCTGCTGGTCAGTTGGCAGGTCCAGGGTCAGCAAGGGGCATGGTGTGCAACACCTCATCCAGCAGCTGCAGTGCACGGTGCAGATGAACTTCTACCCAGCATGGTGTCTGCTTGATGGTCTGCCGAGGGTAGTCGGGTCCCCAGCCCTTTACAAAACTCAGACGTAAGATGCACAGGCGACGCAGGTCATCAACACCTATTCCAGCTGCTGCCGACAGACCTGAAAAATAGATAGATAAATAGATAGACAGACAAACAGACCAGCTCTTGGTCAGTCGGTTGGACAGATAGATAGAGAGAGATAGCGATACCGACAAACAAATAGTTTAGGTTTAAGGTCAGAAGTTAGACTCACTAATGGCTGGAGCGATTCCTCCAACACTGCCTGGCCCAGGGATGTTCCCAGCCACTGCTGCAGCCTGTGCAGCTGCAGCTGCCTGTGCAGTCGCTGCTTGCTGCTGCATCTGCCTGTGACACTGTCGAAGATCAAACACCTGGAAAAATAAGATGGCATTAATTTTCCCACACTTAGGAAACCCAATCAGAAAATCTTATAAAAGAATGATTTATCAAGGACACAAACAAAAGTTTTACAGAGACAGGTTGCTGTCCTACACACTCCACTGATACAAGGTTGGCTGATATGTGGGGAAGCTTCTGGTCAGATAAGATGTAATTAAAAAAGAAGTAAGCAGTGTGAAGTCATCAGATGCAAACCTTAATGAGGGCTCCAGGGTAGATCTTGTGAACGGCATCCCCTGGCGCTCTCCCTGCCTCTCTGTCCAAGTAGTAACTTTGGACGAAGACAGCATGGTCACTATGGCAACGCATCCACACGTCCCCCTCCCCACGGCACTCCAGCTGAACACCTTTACCAATGTGAAGCCTGTTGAGTAGGGTACAGGAGTTCAATAGCTGGCGTCTCTGTGAATCGTACATACGGTTTTCCTACATTTGTTTTTCTCTCCACTATTTGCTTGAACTCTTTGAGACAAATGTACAAATACACAAACTAAACACCTCGAGACCAGCAAACAAACACTTACCGTGCCCTTTCGCTGGCATCAGTCCGGTGAACATTGCTAAGCTGCCCCAGACAGAAGCGGTCACCACCTGAAGGATCCACGTATCCATCCACCGTCACCACAGGGCAGTTTGCCAATACCTTAAACATCTCCCCGACCTGTACATCCATCTCAAAATAAGAGATTGAGCACCAGAACTCTGGACCTGCAGGATAAACACAATGACACCTAGGCTTAACTTGCCAGTACAGAGTGTTGTTTATGTAGATGTGTGCATGTGTTTAGCACCTGGATGGTTGGAGACTGGCTGTGGGTATGAGGCTGGTGTGTGATGCTGAGACCCTGATAACAGCATAAAAATTACATTAAGTGGAGAGTTAAATGGAAAGACATTTAAAAACACATGTGATAATGAGAAGTAGATAGTCACACAATATATACACAATAAACACAAATATATGTTATCGTCATTATCATGTATATTTTAGAAAAACAGTGCTGACATAACATCAATATTTACATACAGAAGTGGCTGGTATGAGGAGGTGTGGCTTGCGGATGACTCCGCCCATTCTGTTGTGGTCCTGCAGGGGTATAGGAGGCTGTGCTTGTCCCTGTCCAGGTTGTTGCTGAGGAGTTTAAAAACAAAGACACTTAAAGGGTTAGTTCACCCAAAAAGGATAATTCACTACAAGTGAACATTCACTTGTATTGTATGGACCTACAGAGCTTAGATATTCTTCTAAAAATATTGATTTGTGTTCTGCAAAAGAAATAATCTGGGATGGCAGATTGAGTGAATGATGAGAGAATTTTAATTTTTGTCTGAACTATCCCTTTAATATGACTTCATATTGACTTCATATCAGTTTTTCACTACCTTAAAAATGTCAAACACAGATAATGCGCAGGCTGGGCTAAAACCATAAATAAGATTGACATAGATCAAACTGCTAAAAAAAAAGCTAGGAGCTAGCCACTGTGGTACCACATGAACCTTCTTATAATTCCATTTGGTAACAAATGTCTGCAGTAAAATTCAAAACTGCACAGATCTGATCCTTAAAAATCTGATTCTTATTAACCTATATACTTCATAACGGTGCTCTAAATACTTCATAATCATTCTAACTCACTGTGGAATGAGCCTTGTGTCTGGGTGTGCTTTGAGTTGCTGTAGTCACTTTGGCTGACAGAGGGCTGCTGGGATGAGGGCTGGCTGTTGGTGGGGGGGTGACTGTGTGTTGGGGTGGAAGGGGGAGAGCTGGAGGTCAGGGCCCGACCCGCAGGCGAGGCGTTCTGCAGCAGTCCCTCAGAACACTCTGCCTGCATGGACAACCTGGAGGCACTTGCTGTAGAAAGAAAAACAGAGAATAATCCATAGACAGAGAGGGAATGGGATAGTATGTATTGAGAAGTAATGTATAGAGTTTTACGTTTGAATATGATTATTATGTCATTACTGGTCTGCAATAAAAACACTTACAATGGTCCAGTTCAGTCAGTTTGGTTACACTAATGTGTTTTTCTTTAGTAATTGTAATAAATTTAGTATTGATTTATTACAATATTAGAATAGTGTTGACAGACTTGATCAAGCCTTGATGGACATACAGGGCGGGGAGAGGGGCAGGCAGGGGTAGAGAGTGACTGAGGGAGTGGTCCGCTGGGGTGGCTCTGGAGACAGCAGTCTAAGCGGGCGGCTGTAGTGATCTGGTGGATGGTGGTCTTGCTGTAGGCTCATACACGATGGACCCTCCATCTGGATGCAGTCATGAATGTGTTCCTCTTTTATCAGCCTGCCTGAGGGATGACAACAACTGTCAAAACACCTCTGAGCTCCTCTCCAAACTCCTGTCTCTGTTTATCTCTCGCACTGCAAGGCGAGTCCTTGCATGTCTCGATCTGACACATTTTATGGCCGTTTCTCTCTGATTAAAGGCTGGGTGCCAGCAGCATAGCGATCAGAGCACTCAGTGATTAGCCCAGATAAATAACTGAGACATTCTTTCACATATGCAGAAGAAAGGTATGAAGATGGAATGCAAGCAATTATGTCCCCCACTATCCAGAGTTACAGAGCACCACTCACCTGTGTTTGGCAAACTGAACCCCACTGCAAAAAGAGAAGAAAGAAAAATATAGTCAAATATTCGTAGCACACTGCATTATAAAATACAGCGTATGCCCACCGTTTTTGACCAATGAATTTCCATGATTTTTCTGTGACTATTTTAGAGCAAAGCATTACTAGAAAAATGTATATACATTATAAAACTTTCCATACATTTTTAGGATTTTATAAATTTCCATGACTTTTCCAAGCCTGAAAATGACATTTAAAAAATTCATTATAACTTAAAGGTTTTCCATGACCATGGGAACCCTAAAAATAAAATCGTCAAAATATCAATATAGTTATAGAATTATGCTCAACAGTTGATATGGACTCTTGTAATACATGTCCTTGATCAAAATAATTTTTACTGTTAAAACTGTAACAGTAAGTGGTCAAAAACAGTCGAATAAGAATTTTATTTTCATAGCTATCTGTTTATTTTTAATAAGAGATATACAAACACACATACGCACCAATTCCATGTGATACCACACGCTCATAGTGGTAGGGGTTCACGCACACGTTATCGTACTTCAGATCAAACGCATACTGACAAAACTTGACATGCTTCAGTTCATTCTTGTGGAGATCCGGCCATCGCCACAGACGAGCATATATGACATGAGGGAAACCCTTCCGTCCAGCCACCTGAGCAAAGACAACACCTGATGTTAACAGTAGTGATTGACCAATATATTGCAGAGGGCGATAAATCTGTATATATGTATTATGTTTATACTATATTTATTTAAATTATGATTTAAATCTATATTCTGACTTTTTTCTTTATCGGCCGATACATTTTCCTATTAACCCGATTTGCTTCTTGAGGGTGCCAAAAATCACCTGCTTGCATGAAGCGTCTGAGATATGTAACGACCAGTCACTGTTCGTTTTGTTGTTACGTGCATCATGTTTCAACAATAATAGACCGGTGTGCAATGCAGTGTCATTTAAATGGTCTGACTCAGATTCCGATTCCCTGGTTTTGAAATAGATTCCAAGAGTCCATTCCAGACTCATATTTTAGATTATTTTTCAATTCCGAAAGAAACGGGAGGTAAAATAAATTCTCATAATAAACAGCTCACCACTAAGTGTTCTTTGCACTATTTATAATAGCATGAATGACATTTAATATTAATAGGTGCATTCTAAAATTAAATTGTAATATTGCACATACCAAAGCGTGATGCTTCAATATGAGATAGATGCGTTTGAGTTTGAGTAGATGCGCCTGCATTTCAAACAACTGCAAATAATCTTAAAAGCACCATTTACTGTAACCTACATTGAAACTGTCCATTTCCACTCATGAATTCTTGTTTAGAAATAGGTTTATATTAGAATGTACAGTAACAGTCCACTACCTTTTGTACACTGAATAAAATGTCCAAACAATACACTCACAGTTTTATTTAAAAATCCTTGTACTGGTTTATTTCATACCATTTAAAAATATATATATTTTGTAACGTGTATTTAAAATGTTTGTTTTTTGAATTTGATGTCATATAATAATTTCTATGTAACTGTGTAAAATGTAGGCTAATTAAAAAATATATGTGTAAGTTTTAAAACAGTGTAAAAATGTCCAGAATGAATAGAGAAGCGTTACATCCTCATTTTTAAACGTGCAGCACCGATTTATTGATGTGAACTGGGAAGCTAACTCAACTCTGACATCTCATTGATGCAGACTTGTGTTGTAACATCGGTTGTGATTATTTGCCACTTTGCTGTCACAAATTTGGCATGTTACTTGATTTTAATCCAAAGTAAAATTACCGGCAAACAATACAGGTCTGGAACGCAGATATGTTGAAGGGTTTATGTGATTGCGAATACAGACGAACAAACGGAGCGGATTTAAAGTTGCTGACGCACTACAAAATTCTCAGAGTCAGGTTGATGATTCGATAAGATGCAGCCATTTTATAATTATTTTGCAAATTGTTTTAGTGATGTTAGGCTTCTGAAATGTGTAGTAGTTCAGTGGTCGAGGAAATAAACACAGACTAAAATAATCAACCGGTTTCCCCTAAATGAATCGATTCCAACCTTTCGAGTCAATTCTCGATTCCCAACGCCTCGAAATAGATTATTTTGGAATCGACTCCCAGCCCTTTGTTAAAGTGCTCGCCTGTTTCATTCTGCCTCTCTTTCCTCAACAGTTCCCTGTAACTTTTAACTGTCTTGTCTAATAATAAAAAGGCAAATATTAATAAAACGTGTAATATATACCGTCTGCAAATATGCAGATATCTCGTTCAAACGTGTGATGTGATTCACAACAATCCAGTGTCCAGTGTTATCCAGTGTCGAGCGCTTATCTAATATCTCCCTCTGAAGCATTTCTTCTATCAGCCTCCGGAGGCAGTATACGGAGGTATGATGAAAATAAGGTGCTTTTCAAACTGTTTCCATAAGAAACTGTTTTCCATTCATTCAAAACAGCTGTTAGTTATGCCATTAACTGATGAGGCAACAAGGAAGCAAGTCAGCTGCCTACGTTTTCGGATGAGCCCAAGTTAAAAGCGCTTCACATGTGCTATAAACAAATGTCTTACTCACTAAGCACCACATGTACAATTGGTTTGATTCTGTATTTTTTGCATAAATGTGATTGTTAATGCGCACACGCCATCCATGGTTGCACTACTGTATGAAATGCTATTTCCTTCTTTCAAATAAATTACTAAAATTTGACGACTAAACATATATCTTAAGAAACTGCTATCTACAAATATAAAAATACCATTTAAAAAAAATTATAATTTGTGTGTGTGAAATTGAGTAAATATAGTGCTAAATAAGAGTTTGTTAATTTTTTTATAGCAATTTTATGTACTTTTTTAAATTGTGTGATATATTGGCATTGTATCAGCCTATCGGCATCGGCCATTAAAAAACCTATATCGGTCAACACACTAGTTAACATACAAAAATATAGCCTCAGGGCTCAGTATTATAAACAATAATTTAGAAAAAACTTCTTTTTGTGATGACTGAACATCTAGTGATTACAGAAAATATAAAAATCTCACAGAAAAGGGTAAAGAATAATCAAAGTCACATGGCCGATATGGATAATTTTAATGGTCAATGTCTAAAGAGCAAAGTGGCCAATGACAGATTCAGTGCAGATATATAAAAACAACTTGATGATATAGAAAATGTGATGTAAACAAATTTACTGATCTTAAATGAACACTTAATTACACAATATTTACTAGGTTTACACAGTAAAGCATATATAAGTTCAGCCGCTGGTTGGAATCCATGCCTTAAGTTAAGAGAATCCTTTGTGACAACAGCCCTATAATTATAACTAAGGATCTTCTTAACTTTAAAGGATAGTTCACCCAAAAGTAGTTGCTCTCATGAAAGTTTACTCACTCTCATGCCATCTCAGATGTTTATGACTTTCTTTCATCTGCTGAACACAAACAAAGATTTTTCGAAAAATATTTCAGCTTTGTAGGTCCATACAAGTGAATGGGTGCCAAATTTCAAAGCTCCAAAATCCACATAAGAGCAACTTAAAAGTACTCAAGACGACTCTGGTGGTTAAATCCATATAATCTGAAGCAATATGATAGGTGTGGGTGAGAAACAGTTCAATATTTCTGTCCTTTTTCCTTCACTTTCACTTCTTCTGATTTTGGTGATTCACATTATTTGTGTATATGGCCCCCAAATGGGCAGAGGAGAATTTATGCTAAAAAATTATTTAAATATCGATGTGTTTCTCGCCCACATCTATCATGTCGTATCTAAACACATTGATTTACACACTGGAGTCATATGGATTACTTTTATGTTCCCTTTATATCGATTTTGGAGCTTCAGAATTTTGGCACCCATTCACTTACATTGTATGGACCCACAGACCTGAAATATTCTTTATAAAATCTTCATTTCTGTTCTTTAGAACAAAGAAAGTCATACACATCTGGGATGCCGGGAGGGTGAGTAAATGATGAGAGAATTTAAATTTTTGGGTGAACTATCCCTTTCAGGTGTTCTTTGCAACTAGGCTCAGAACCTAATCAAGTCACAGCAAGCTCATGTGTGAATCAGTGATTAAAAAGTTTTAATAGTATTTCATCACACACACAAACACATAGAAAGTGTTAGTTACAATGGACAGGAGTCTTAGAAAGAGAATGAGTGATATCAGAGAAGGAGAGCAGATGAAAAGGAGTACAGAGCAAAACTTTTCTCTGCTGTCAGACGATCTTCTCTAAATCATGAGTGAGTGGCAACACGCTGTGACCTCATTTGCTATTGGAATAAATTACAATTCTCCACCCAGGAAACTGACCTTCCTGAGCAAGTCAAAGCAGACAGTCAGACAGACCTGATCTAATGCCAAGCCCATTTCATTTTACAAACTCACACAAAGACAGTATTAAACTCAAAACTACATATTTCTACACTTTCAAACTCTAGAAGTTTCGAGTGGCGTGGCACAGGCAATTTAGAGCATATGTGTACAGACACTTGCATACATTCCAAATGTAAAAATAATGTTGCATAAATGTCCTTGAACACATCGCACTCATGCTTCAAATACTGACACAGTCGTCTCTCTCTCTCACATACACACACTGCGAGACAGACAGGCTTAAGCTTAACCCTGCCCCTTTCCTGTGTTGCAGACAAAACAACCCTTCCTCGCCCTCCACCCCCCTCTCCCTGTCTACAGCTGGGGGAAGGGAACGCTGTCTGTCTCTCTCTCTCTCTCTCTCTCTCTCTCTCTCTCTCTCTCTCTCTATGGGCCTCTCCTCTCTCTGAAATCATGAGATGACTATTTTGGGAGAAAAGATTTTCATGTTTACCTCATCACTCGCACCTTTATTTTCTTCCTCTGATGATTATAAATACTTCAGAGGTTAAAGCCTCACAGACATTTAGTCATAAATGTGAAAGTCATCATATTACAAAATTATATACAGTATTAAGAGTCATACGTTATGCACAAATGTTACTTTATATTTGTCATGCCTTTTGTGTTCACTGTGTAACTGTAACATTTAACTGCGTTAGATCCTTCACCAAAAATGGTCTGCTCGCCTGCTCTTTAAAATTTATTAGCACTTAAATGACAAAACTGAATAACCTTTGTCATGGAGGCGGGCACCTCTATGAAAAATAAGCAGTGTCTGTTTTTTTTTTTTTGTATTTACAGTAGACATGTCATTAATGCAGGCATGTGGGAACTTTTTTCAGTTGTTTAATCAATATTGTTTATGTTCAGGTTGAGTTGAAGCAAGGAATTGGCCGCACACTCTGTTTACATTGTCAGTCACATTTAGAAAAATGATTAACTTTAAGAAATGATAGGGCTTTTCAGAATAACAGCCAGTTAGTGTGCAAGCTGATACCTAGAGCCTGGTGTACAATGCATTACATCCTTGTGCAGTGTGAGACAGCAAGTCTATGGGACTGACATGGACCAATCACAATAAAAACTAAACCAGTGTGGACTTACAGATGACAAATGTTAAACAGATTTTCACTGATACGATTCATCTGTATTAAAAAACATGTTGGCTGCTAGTTCTCAGACCTGCAAACGCCCATCCAGTGTTCTCTGTATGGTGACACACTTGCTTGGATGAACTCCATTTGTTGTGATCGCAGTGATGAGGGAGTCAAGCTCATCTCTCTTCTCTTTGAGTTTCTTCACCAGGCTTTCGATGGCACGTTTGGCAAAGCTCTCATTCTCTCCTCCCTGGCGGTGACACATCAGACTGTGAACTATATTTAAACACGCATCACTGCTGCTGGGGGCATTCACTGACATTCTGCTCCCACTATTTTGAGAGAAAAGGAGAAAGAGATGATCTTTGAGTATGATTGTCATTGCATTAGATAATAAAAAATCAAACCAAGTTGCATGTATTTAAAAGAAAAAGACAACACAAGAAAGCACACGTTTCAAGCAAAACATTTCACAAAAAGACATTTGTTATGTTATAAAGGGAAGGTTAAACCGTGCCTGGAGACTGTAATGGCAAGATGAACATTGATAAAGGAGTTACATTTTGGTCTATTCTCACCCAAAATCAATTAAATTGCTTCAGAAGACATTGATTAAACCCCTGGTGTTTTATGGATTACTTTTATGCTGCCTTTTTGTGCTTTTAGGAGCTTCATAGTTTTAGTACCATTCACTTGCATTGTATGGACCTACAGAGCAGAAATATTTTTCTATAAAAATATTTTATTTTTCTATTCTGCAGAAGAAAGAAAGTCATGTAAATAATGACAGCATTTTATTTTGTGGGTTGAACTATTCCTTTAAACTATAAAACAAGATAAGACATACTTCTAAAAAATAAAACAAATTATTTTGACACTTTCTGGTTGTCAAAGTTTTTTAATCGCAAAAATGTAAAAAAAATAAAAATAAAAATCATGTTAGTTCTGAGACAAGGTGTAGGATAATTTTTTTTCAGATGCCACATTGTTTGAAATTTTGTCTGGTCACTGTACAGTTTCACAGCAATAGTGAAACATCACACAGACGTGACATAATATCAGAACTGGTCCATATCTTCAGACTGGCATTGTTGCACAGGTGATATTGAGACTTAATGATTACAATTTTCAGAGTAATGAGCAGTTAAAAAGAAACTAAACGTAAAAAAAAAAAAAATACAGACAAAATCAATAATATTTTATAATAGCTATCATATCACCATAATGGAAGTGTCTTTAGGACACCACTCTTAGCCCTTCTCTTAGTTCTTAGAAAGACTGAACATGTGGGTGTTCTGTCCTGAGCTTCATGTCTCTAATGTTGAATTGAGGTAGACAGGGAATCGGCGAACTTCCTGATTCAACCAGTTATTTATTCTGTCACATTATAAGGCAGCATATAGTTACGCACACAATAATTAATGACACAAATACATGACAAGACATACTACAAAGCATGTTTACACAAGTGAATGAAAAGAGTACTTACAAGTTAGTTAGGTGTCACGTGTGTATTCTTCTTTTTCTGTACTTCGGCTGTGCGTCTGCCTGACTCACTCTCTACGTGCTCACTCATCCAGCTGCTCCCGAGACGGAGAGGGGGAGAGACAGAGAGGGCGGTATGGGCCGTTCACACCGAACGTGTTGTTCCATCCGTCTGTGCTGTTTTTCATTTGTTTTTCTATGTAAACATGCGCGAGACTGACGTCTTTGACTGATGTTGCGGCGCGTCTGTTTTTGTTTCAGTGTCTGTGCAGGAGCGCCGCGTTTTAAATCGGAATGTCAAGTAAAAATAAATAAAAAAAATTAAAGAATATTAATAGAATAGTTCACCCAAAAATGAAAATTCTCTCATTATTTACTCACCCACATGCCATCCATGATGTGTATGACTTTATTTCTTCTGCTGTGCACAAACAAAGAGATTTAAAATAACACAAGTCAGAAGTTTACATACACTTAAATTTAAGTCATTAAAACTTATTTTTAATATGAGCAAACTATAGTTTTGGCAAGTCGTTTAGGACATCAAGCTACTTTGCACATGACACAAGAAATTGTCCAGCAATTGTTTACAGACAGATTGTTTCACTTTTGATTGGCTATATCAAAATTCCAGTTGGTCAAAAATGTACATACACTAAGTGAACTGTACCTTTAAGCAGCTTGGAAAATTCCAGAAAATGATGTCAAGCCTTTTAGACAATTAGCTTCTCATGGATGTGGATGTGTTTTAAGTTCCACCTTTAAACTCAGTGCCTCTTTGCTTGACATCATGGGAAAATCAAAAGACATCAGCCAAGACTTGTGGACCTCCACAAGTCTGGTTCATCCTTGGGAGCAATTTCCAAATGCCTGATGGTACCATGTTCATCTGTACAAACAATAGTATGCAAGTAAACACCATGGTACCACGTTGCCATCAAACCACACAGGAAGGAAACACATTCTGTCTCCTAGAGATGAATGTAGTTTGGTGCAAAAAGTGCAAATCAATCCTAGAACAACAGCAAAGGACCTTGAGAAGATCCTGGAGGAAACAGGTAGACAAGTATCTATATCCACAGTAAAACAGGTCCTATAACCTGAAAGGCAGCTTAGCCAGGAAGAAGCCACTGCTCCAAAACTGCCATAAAAAAGCCAGACTACAGTTTGCATGTGCACATGAGGACAAAGATCTTATTTTTTGGAGAAAAGTCCTCTGGTCTATGAAACAAAAAATTAACTGTTTGGCCATTATGGCCATCATTAAAAGGGAGGAAAAAGGGTGAGGCTTGCAAGCCGAAGAACTGTGAAGCGTGGGGCGGCAGCATCATGTTGTGGGGTACTGTGCTGCAGGAGGGACTGGTGCACTTCAAAAAATAGATGTCATCATGAGAAAGGAAAATTATCTGGATATATTGAAGCAATCAGCAATCTCAAGACATCAGCCATGAAGTTAAAGCTCAGTCGCAAATGGGTCTTCCAAATGGCAATGACCCCAAGCATACCTCCAAAGATGTGGCAAAATGGCTTAAGGACAACAAAGTCAAGGTATTGGAGTTTCTTCAATCCAATTGAAAATTTGTGGGCAGAACTGAAAAAGTGTGTGTGAGCAAGCAGGCCTATGAACCTTTTAGGTTACAAACATTTTGGGTAGCCTTCCACAAGCTTCTCACAATAAGTTGCTGGAATTTTGGCCCATTCCTCCAGACAGACTGTTCTGTCTGGAGGAATTGGCCAAAATTCCAGCAACTTATTGTGAGAAACTTGTGGAAGGCTACCCAAAATGTTTGACCCAAGTTAAACAATATAAAGGCAATTTTACGAAATACAAAGTGGATGTAAACTTCTGACCCACTGGAAATGTGATGAAAGATATAAAAGCTGAAAAAAATTATTCTCTCTACTATTATTGTGACATTTCACATTCTTAAAATAAAGTAGTGATCCTAACTGACAAGAAAGGGAATGTTTTCTATGATTAAATTTCAGGAATTGTGATTAGGCTAAGGTGAACGTAAACTTCTGAATTCAACTGTATCTCAGCTCTAAAAAGTAATCCAGATATATGGATTACTTTTATGCTGCCTTTAAAGTTCTGGCCACTGTTTACTTGCTTTGAACAGACAAACAGATCTGAGATATTCTTTTAAAAATCTTAATTTGTGTACTGCAGAAGAAACAAAGTCATAAACATCTGGGATGGCATGGGTGAATGATGAGATAATTATAATTTATGGGTGAACTATACATACACGTTATACTAATCTGAGAGCGCTTGGAGTGCTCAAATGAACTACAGTGCATCCCGAAAGTATTCACTGTGCTTCAATTTTTCCACATTTTGTTATATTACAGCCTTATTCCAAAATGGTTTAACCTCATTATTTTCCTCATAATTCTACAAACAATACCCCATAATGACAACGTGAAATAAGTTTGTTTGAAATCATTACAAATTTATTAAAAATAAAAAACTAAAAAAATCACAGATTTTGCCATGACACTAAAAATTGAGCTCACGTGCATCCTGTTTCCACTGATCATCCTTGAGATGTTTCTACAGTCATCAACTTGATTGGAGTCCATCTGTGGTAAATTCAGTTGATTGGACATGATTTGGAAAGGCACACACCTGTCTATATAAGGTCCCACAGTTAACAGTGCATGTCAGAGCACAAACAAGCCATGAAGTCAAAAGAATTGTCCGAAGAGCTCAGAGACAAGATTATATCGAGGCACAGATCTGGGGAAGGGCACAGAAAAATTTCTGCAGCATTGAAGGTCCCAATGAGCACAGTGGCCTCCATCATCCGTGAATGGAAGAAATTTGGAACCACCAGGACTCTTCCTAGAGCTGGCCGCCCAGCCAAACTGAGCGATCGGGGGAGAAGGGCCTTAGTCAGGGAGGTGACCAAGAAACCGATGGTCACTCTGACAGAGCTCCAGTGTTTATCTGTGGAGAGAGGAGAACCAGAAGAACAACCATCTCTGCTGCACTCCACCAATCAGGCCTGTATGGTAGAGCGGCCAGACGAAAGCCACTCCTCAGTAAAAGGCACATGACAGCCTGTCTAGAGTTTGCCAAAAGGCACCTGAAGGAATCTCAGATCATGAGAAACAAAAATCTCTTGTCTGATGAAACAAAGATTGAACCCTTTGGCCTGAATGGCACACGTCATGTCTGGAGGAAACCAGGCACCGCTCATCACCTGGCCAATACCATCCCTACAGTGAAGCATGGTGGTGGCAGCATCATGCTGTGGGGATGTTTTTCAGCGGCACTTACTGCAAACACATTCATCCTTCTGTTAAAAATCATGTATTATTTGACCTGAAGGTTGTTTAAATCATCATTTTAACCGTCATTTTAGTATTTTGGATTTGTTAAAATTACATTGTCAGGGCAACGAAGTTGCAAAATTTGCTTTAAGTTTACACAGAAAAGGTTAGTAAGTGATTTTGTCACACTAAAATCATGTTTACACCCATAGCTAATGTTTTAGTCTTGTGGGTATACTTTTGAAAAAGTGAGTATTGTAATGTTCAAAAATTGCCTCAATGTAACCCAGATTTGTGCTTTTTTTGTTTTATTAAGAACACAAGGGGCAAGTCAAAACGAAGATTTGTGGTAATCAATATTATTTCCCAAATGCTGTATATTGAGCTCCTTTCAAACTTTTTTTTACATTTAAAAGTGATATAACAAGCAAGATTATTAAAAAGAAGCCAAAATTAAGACCTTCTTCACAAGAGTACCATATTGATTTTTAACGTGAATGAAGCTGTAAAAGGATATACTCACAGTCTCTTCAGTGGCATGCACTGTAAATCTGTATAATATGTCGGCCCAGGGGTGCACAACAGAACAAAATTAGTAAAGCAATTTAAATATGAAAACACAATGAAATTAAGACACAACACAAATAAATTAAGCCACACAATGAAATTTAGCTGCAACACAATTATCAGAAAATAAATTGCTTAATTATGTTGTGTTGTGGGTTAATATTATTGTGTTGTGGTGTCATTTAGTTGTGTTGTGGCTAAACAGTGTTATGTGGGATGGCTAAATTTATTTGTGTTGTGGCTTAATTCTGTTGCGTTGTGGCTTAATTTAATTGTTGTGTCTTATTTCCATTGTGCTGTGGCCTTTCTGTTGTGCTCTGGCATCAGTGTGTTGTGTTTTGGCTTAATATTGTTGTACTGTGGCATTTTCGTTGTTTTGTGGCTCAAGTTTGTTGTGTTGTGGTTTCATTTAATTTTGTGGTGGCTTTTCTGTTATCTAGTGGCTTAATTTAGTTGGGTTTTCATCTTTTATTTGCTGATTTTGTTGTGCTGTGAACCCCTGGGCCACCGTAGTATAAAGCTGCTTGAGCACATCTAGTTATTCAACTTATGGAGTTTTTTTGGTAACTGGTTTATGGGAAATGTCTTAATTTTTCTTTCTTTCTTTCTTTCTTTCTTTCTTTCTTTCTTTCTTTCTTTCTTTCTTTCTTTCTTTCTTTCTTTCTTTCTTTCCCATACAAAACACTTTTAACAACAGTACAACCATCGAAGAGACAGTAAATATATCGCTCACAGCCTCGTTGTCATTGCCATCAAGTAACGTTACAGTACAGATGGCACTATTGTGAAAAAGGTCTGAAGCGTAATATTTTAAATGTCCATGCGCCACTGTGGCCGGTAGAGGGCGATAGAGTCCTCCGCAGAAAACCGAGCGTCTGATTCCGCACATGCACCTGGCTAAAAACCTCCGAGAATAACAAATCGAATTTGAATTCCTTCCCGTGTACATCGATAAACAATTATTCGAATGGTAGGGAATGAATTATTGCTTATTCTTATTATTAATATTTACACTTCTTAAAATCAATAAATTATATGTAACTTTTAGTCATGCACATTCAATTGTTTGTTAGTTCTCGTGTGCGTGAGAATCAGTTGCAGGTACTAGCCAGCGATGTAGCCAACACCTAACATTAGTCTTAAAATTAGATGTCAACAGTAATTTGACTCATCATTCTACCTTCTAAGCATATGTTTGATTGAAACCGACGTTTACACAGCTGGATGTGAAAATGAATCCTAGTCTGGACCCACAGAAAATGTTCATTCTGGACAGCACCTCTACAGTCTCTCTGCATGATCGGTAAGACTCAATCAGTCCTGCAGTATATTATCGAACTTAAGTTTTTTATTAGCATACATTAGTTTGTCTGTTTGTCCTGTTTATCTCCTTCCTGTAGCTTCACCAGTTTGCTGAAACATCAGCAGGAAGGTCTGATGGACATCACAGCCTTAGTGAACCAGCAGACCACAGCCTCACTGAAGAACCAGCGCCTGGTTCTGGAGATGGCCAACAGACCAGCTGTGCTGGCTGCCCTTCATAACACATCTGTCAGACACCTTTTGCTCGACAAAATACAAAATGATCAGAGCTGCTTATGATAGACTTAATAGTTTCTGTGACTCTTCCCTTCTCCTCTTCTATGCAGAAAATAAACAACCCACTCTGCAAAATGAATGTGAGGGCAAGGCTCGGCCAGCCTCTGGGCTTGCGGGGCCAAGTGAGAGGAAGGGGAAGCACCAGAGGAGGGCTTATAAAAGGAATTTACCCGAGGAGAGGTGAGTGGCAAGAGTAGGTGAGTGTTGAGTCTCATTCATTCATGCACTGTGTGACTTTTTCTCTGCCTTTGTCACCAACGAGACATTTCTTGTATGCCATTATGGGCTGTGTGTGTTACTGTGTACAGGTATTAGTAGCCTGCAAGATGCAGTGTCCACTTTAGGTGTGCAGAGAGGTTGGGGCCAGCAACAGCGTGGAGGCTATATGCACTGTGCAGGACCAATGGGAATCAGAGGAGGACGAGCCATTAGAAAGACAGGTAAGATACAGCAGTGCTCATATAGACCACGGGAATCGTATTTGAAAACTTTGACATGTTAAAAAGGTCATATGATATCGACTGATATAGGTTTTTCAGTGACCGATACCGATATCTAGGGAGCAGGGTGACCAATGGCTGATATAAATGCAGATAAACATTATACAATTTAATAACAGTAAATCAAGTGTACACAACATTTTTAAAGTGAAATAAACACTTTGTTCAAATTTGCATTAATTTTATAAGAAAAACCTTGAAAACAAAGGGTTGACTGTCCATTGGCGAATAGATTTCATTTGGTAGATTTTTTTTTTAACTTACTAATTGCAAAATGGCCAGATATTGTGTGATTAATCGGCTTGGCTGAAATATTAGTCTAGATTTTATTTTTCTCCTTAGGTCCACTTATATTAACTAGTTTTTGGGGGGTTTATTTGGGCCAAAAACAGTAAGAATTTAGTCCACTTAGTTTGGATCTCAGAATTAAACAGGTCGTTTTACCACAGTCAAGAACATTGCGAGGTTTGAAGATTCCCACATTATACACTTGTTAGTTCTTCTGGTGTTAAGAAGTAATAGTATCTTTATCTATCCTGTTATATAACCTCACCCTGACTGGAATGACCAAGTTCACCCAATAGACATTGTTCATGTATACATCTGGGTGTTCTTATATGTTAATGTTTTCAATGATTGCCTTATTTATTTATTTTTTGACTAGGGTGAAAGTTTTGAGTATTGAAAGCTGCAGTGTGTTCGTGAACTCTGATCTCAAAAGTTACAAAAAAAAAACATTTGACATAAGTCAATGCAATTTATTGATTGAATGATTACATATTCTGTGATTAGATAGTGTTCCTGGGGAGGCTTGTGCATTTTTCTAAAAATCAGTTTCTCTTCTGTGAAAGGTGATTATATTTGCAGATCTTTAGGTACAGTCTAGGTGTGTTTAGGTGCCTTGCTTTATGTGCATTGCTGCATATAATAACAGAAATCTGATCACACCGCCAAATTATGATTCAAATGTGCTTGCTAGAACCCGTACGTACGAATGTGTTTTAAAATAAATGTAATTAGCCTTTTTGCTCTTTTTAAAAAAAAAAAAAAATTATACATTTTTCTCCACAATTTGGAATGCCCAATGTGCTCCAAGTCCTCGTGGTGGCGTAGTGACTCGCCTCAATCCAGGTGGCGGAGGACGAATATCAGTTGCCTCCGCATTTGAGAGCGTCAATCCGCGCATCTTATCACGTGGCTTGTTAAGCGTGTTACCGCAGAGATGTAGCGCATGTGAATGCCCACGCTATTCTCCGCGGCATCCATGCACAACTCGCCATGTGCCCCATTGAGAGCGAGATCCACACATTATAGTGACCACAAAGAGGTTACCCCATGTGACTCTACCCTCCCTAGCAACCAGGCCAATTTGGTAGCTTAGGAGACCTGACTGGAGTCACCCAGCACACCCTGGAATCGAACTCGCGAATCAAGGGGTGGTAGTCAGCGTCAGTACTCGCTCGCTTTTTTGCTCTTTACACATTCAAAAAATACATTCAGTGAGCGTCAGCTAAGTTCTGAGCACCAAAAGATGTACAGTGTACAGTAAATACTTTCATTCATAACCTCATAAATTCACTCATTCAGGTTTCAGGTATGCGCTCCCCTCTTGTCTGTACAGGTAATAGTTATGTTACATCTGTCAGTGGGACATATTCGGGGTGCAACTGGACCAAGTCCAACAGCCAACCAGTTCCTTCTCGGGAGCTGCTGGATAAACAACTGGATGAGTACATGTCCATGACCAAGAGCCATCTGGATGCAGAGCTGGATGCATATATGGCCCAAGTTGATTTGGAGGACATCGTGTGATGCAGCCTTATGCCTGTAGTGAGACCAAAGCTCTGCTACATATTGCTCAAAAGCCAAATGATCAAGAAATCTCAGATTTTGTAGTCCCCCGTAAACTGTACTATCAGTGATTAGATTAAGGGGAATATATACTGTATTAAGATTTCAGTGAATCAGACAGATAAGTTAACTGGTCAGGACTTTAACATTTGTGCCAAGTTTTCTTTTTCTTACAGGGTTTTGTAGTATTCTTCTTTGATTACAAGATTCAGGATTGACTGTACACATGTATTGTTGGATTATAAACTCATCTTGTGGTTATAGTTGGTTTTCCTATTGATTAATAAAAGATGTTTTGAAAAATGCTATCTTTGTCTTAGACTTAATGTTTAATTGATATTTGGACATACCTTTACTCACATGCCTATGTTTGTTACACAATTGATATTGTTTTTTTTTTTTTTATTTGATCTTGCAGTGTGAGTGGGGCAAAGGTTAACATCGTTAACCAAGTCAAAAAAGTATCTGCTATTATCACTTGTGTAAAATGTTTTCTGATTTCCTGCTGTCCATGTTCCAGTTGATTTGTTCCAATTGATGTTACAATCCATTTCCCCCTAAACTGTTCTTTCATGATGTCATTTAGAAGATCAGTGCTTATATAAGAAATTACCCTGAGAAATGTGCTTTGAGTTGTTTTGTTTTATCCTTTCACCAAATTCTGGCTTGTAAGCTTCAGAATCAACCCAGCAAACACACTTACGTTGTGGCGATTGCTGCCATGTCCATTTTTAATCATTGCAACGTTGTTCGAGACATGTTCTCAACGTTGTGTCCACGTAGAAATCGTGAGAAGGCTGTGGCAACATTGTTGCGCAACATTCAGCGACCACGAGAAGATGTTCCAAACTCATTTGTTTAATACTGATGGCATTGCAACACAACTATATTACCTGTTATTTCTCCCTGTTCTTGAATATATTATGGGTCCAATTCAGTAATCACACATTTAACATAGTTTTTGTTGTTGTTCATGTTATGTTCAACAATAAATAAATTAAATATAATCCACGTGTCAGTTTCAACTTTGGAGAGTGCAACACAGGGTCATAGGTCATGAACTTTATTAATACATAATACAGTGGTATTTATTTTAATTTCACTACATGTATCATATTAGGTAAAATTAAAGGAATGTTCCAGGTTCAATGGAAGTTCAGTCCACAGTATTTGTAGCACAATGCTGGTAATAGCAGAATTTAATTTCTACTTGTCCCACCTTTTCTTTAAAAGAAGACAAAATCTTGGTTACAGTGAGGCACTTACAATGGCTGTGAATTGGGCAAATCTGTAAACAATTCTAAAAGTATAGCAACAAGACCTGAACAATATACATGTTAACATGAATTTAGTGTGATAAAATCGCCTATTAATTCTCTCAATTTTTATTTATTTATTTATTTTTTGGACAAACGTCAATTTTTTCAAAATAATGTAACACTATAATAACAATAATGTACTTTGCCGTTGATCTACATAAAAAACAACAAAGGGCAAACACAGAACCACATGAGACTACACAGACTAAATAACATTTCTACATAAAGTGCACGTGCAAACGTGTGCAAAAAGTATTGGACTACAATAAATGACTAAAAGGAACAAGACAATAGGCACAGCGAGAGACAGTGCAGCACCAACCACACATTTGTAATCAGAGTAGGCCTATTGTAAAAAGATGACACTTTCTAAAAAATGGCAAATGTAAACATAACATAGGCCTACTATGAAATTGTGTTCTATGGTCATAGCAGTTATTGAGGTAGCAGCCAGGTATAAGTGACAATTAAATAAAGTGCAATTCTGGATATGTGCAAAAGTTGCATAGTGTACAGGTTTGTTTTTGTGTGTGTGTGTTAGTCCAGTCTCTGAGTATTGAAGAGTCTGATGGCTTGGGGGAAGAAGCTGTTACACAATCTGGCCGTGAAGGCCCGAATGCTTCGGCACCTCTTGCCAGACGGCAGGAGGGTGAAGAGTTTGTGTGAGGGTTGTGTGGGGTCATCCATAATGCTGGTTGCTTTGCGGATGCAGTGTTTTTTGTAAATGTCTTTGATGGAGGGAAGAGAGACCCTGATGATCTTCTCAGCTGTTCTCACTATCCTCTGCAGGGCTTTGCGGCCCGAAACGGTGCAAGTCCCAAACCAGGCAGTGATGCAGCTGCCCAGGATGCTCTCTATACTCCCTCTATATAATGTAGTGAGGATGGGGGGTGGAAGATGTGATTTTCTCAGCCTTCGAAGAAAGTAGATTATAATTAGCTTTAGATTTAGTTTTTAAGTAAAGACTTATAATTCTTAAATCAGCTTACCTCAACTTGAGAATGTTGGGCTGTTGAGTTAAAAATAACAACAAACAATAACACCGATAAATTGCTTTATTCCAGCACTAGCAAATATTTTACCTTGATCTCCTGAGACCTAGCAAATGTTCCATTTTGTCTTTTTTTTTTTTAACGTAATTGTTTGGTGGATAACATATCATACCTGCTCCGTCATTGTGAGTCATGTTGACCATGAACCACATTTTGAGTTATAAACACTAAAGTATTAAGGAAAGTCCCGGATTTCTGTTTTAATTATTATGTATTATGTAGGCCTACATATAATAAATGTTTTTGTTCCACCTTTTCACACATTATTTGATGGAAGATTCGTTCAAACATACATAAACTTCAACAACTTGTGTTTTTGGCTTAACTGCGTTTCAACATAAGCAGCTCATTGCCACAAAACAAATCATTCCAAACAGGGACTGGCCATCGGGAGAACCGGGACTTACCTGATGGGACGGCCTAATCCTGATGATTTCGCCATGACATTGTGTTGGCTTCTGTAGTCAGAGAAAGTCGAATAAAAACTAAACTGGGGCCTTTCCTTCCCTAATGGTTATATCAATTAAGTTTTAATGTCAATGTTGCTTATAACACTAATGGATGCAGCAAAATGTTTAACATACAGTATGCAAAAATGATATGACATGAAAATGAAAGACTTCACTAAAAATATTCTGTATCTGATTACCCATGTGTATCCTTAATTCTAAGCTCCAACACTTAATTAGTGTGATAACATCAAAGGACCAGTTATTAAGTGCGTCTGACAGATTTTCATAGAGTAATGCTTAACCTGTGCTCTCAAGAGTTTGAGGACACTTCTAAATCAAAATCATCAGAGAGAATAAAGTGAGGGTGTTTAAAAGTAATTGAAGTGCCAGGCCAAGAGAACATAGGAAATAAATTAATAGATCACTTTAAGAGGATAGAGAATTTATTTGCACAGTTGGAAATTATGCCGGGTTCTGTGCGGATGTGCTGCATTATAATCCTGCATAATAATTACAATCTTATGTGGATATTCTGGAGACATTTTCAGGGGCAGTAATTGCTTTGCTGGTTACTAATGATTGAAAAACACGTGCCAGAAGTTAACAGCTTCATCATTACCTAAAAGCACTATGCTGAGAAATGTAAGCATACAGTGTGCTTCTGAATGAACATGAAAAATGTTACAGAAATAATACAAAATAAAACTCTTCCCACAGCGACAGAATCACAATAAAACATGTAAAACAGTGTCATGACAAATAGTTCTCAGCAAACTTACATCTGATCTTTGAAATAAAATTCAATCATTTGAAATTATAATGGCACAGCTAAGCAACCTCCTTTTCCCTGTTTTAGAGCACTGATATAGTCCCCTTCAAAAGATCTAAAATTAAACTGAGCTGTATTATTGATCTGTAAGTGAGTTTATTTTTATGCATTATTTTATATGATATGTGTCCTAAAGCTGCTGTAGATCTGTGTGGCTCACAAAAATGAGGCATCAACCCCCACCCCCCACCCCCCCCCCCACACACACACACAAAAAAGGTCTCTTAGAACTAAAGCCACTCTCAATCATTCAGTGTGATTTGGCAGACAGGTCTATTCGAGAAGAAAAAAGATTTGGAATATGAGTTATGTTTACAATTTTACACAAGGGAAATAAATGACAAAATGGTTACAAAAAAAGGTAAATAATGCCTGACTTTTCTTCAACTCATATGAATTAGACCTATAAAAGCAACGGACATTTCTAGTGAGTTAAAACCCCAGCAATAACTCATAATTATGTCTCCTGCATACACCCTTGATAGTAAACATATTAGGTATAAGCAATAACATTTAAATACTGTAAATCAAACTTGATGCTCCTTGCTATCCACCAGGGGGTGATGTTCAAAAGCACACAATCTTACTTTTAGTCAATGAATTACAACTGCAATAACAACTTGTGTTGAAAGGTGATAGCATGTTACAACAACAAAACAAAAAAACACCTTGAAGTCAATATATTCAAAGGTCAGACTTTGCCTCCAACAGTGCTGTACACAGTAATGTAGGTTTGCCTTGAGCAAATTGAACTGGTCCCAAACAGTCTTGAAGGTTTCCCTGTGGATGCAATTGACTACAGTCTGTGTCTCGACTGATCCCGTGGAGCTATTTGCTCTTATTCACGCTGTTTCAGTCACTGTTCTTGCTCTCCCCCAGAAGCCAATAGGTCCTCATCTTCCCCTTTCCCTTCATCTCAACATCTCCTCTCAGCTCTAGCTGGAAGCAGTTGAACTCCTGTAGCACGTCTCGAGTGGCTGATGACACATGAATCCTCAGAGCTGCAGGATAACAGCATGTGTATAATTACGGTGTGTTACTGTTAAAAGAAACCTCCTTAATTAGTTCCCTCAGCTCAGTCAACTTGAGCACAACTGGGTTGACTGTGTGTTGCCAAACATAATTTACTTGTGTAGTTTCAACACTCGCCAGGTATATTAGCTTTAATGAGAAGGACCAATAATAACGTTCCTTGGCATTCACACCATTTCTCCTTACACACAGCTTAGCAGGTTCCTAATATTTGTAATGCATGTAAGGGGCATTGTGTCTCTTTAGCCCATGGCAACAATGAGCAGGGTGGTGTTCAACCCCCACGGGTCAATGGTTGAGGTATGAATGTGACGGTCAAAGCACAGCATGTATTCTAATCCTCCTCCAAGGGGAATAAATTAGCAACCATTAAAATGAATCACTTTCCTGATTGCTATTTGCTGTCACAATTTGCTTTGCTTTTGTCATGCGTTATCTAACCCAGGCTGATATTTCTCATTTATCTGGCAGTGTTTATGTGAGGAAGGGGGTGGATGGAGGAAATAATTAAATTTGAATGACAATGGCATCTTTTCATCATCAACTTTTTTTTTCGTTTAGGTTTTGTAAATCATTGTGAATTTCATTATGGACAACTGATGTCTAGATAAACAAACCCCACATAAGGATTTCTGTTTAGATATTAAGGCAGACAGTAATTATAAGACAAACAAAGGTACAGAGTAAGGAATAAAAACTTTCAGAAATTGTATTTTTATTTCAGTGCATCACTTAAGTGTACACTTATGATGTTAGAAACTTTTGTTTGGTAATTTGTCTTTTGTACATCACAAATCTACTGTACTTAGACCCATAAAATGGGTTATCCCTCTGTGTCTGTTTCACATCTTCCGTATACACTATAAAAGTGGTATCCTGCAATTGTTACCCGAAGAAGCTATTTTTATCCAATCTAACCTTTAAAAAATTGTTGGTGAAATCCAACATTTTCAGGTTAATTCAGTGATGTTTAATAATATTTTAGACTTGAACCAGTTAATTTAGATGTAACCACATGAAGCACATTTTTTCAAGGTAGAACAGGGATCAAATTGATTGGCCTGCACTCTTGACTACTGCAAGAGCTATGGTTAAAAACACAGGATGAAATTGCTGGGATTGGGATCAGTAAATAAATTCCTTACGTTCTCCATTTGACTCCATCCGAGAGGATGTGTTCACTGTGTCTCCAAAAAGACAATAACGGGGCATCTTTAGCCCAACTACGCCTGCACAGACAGGGCCTAAACACACATACACATGAGAATGCTGTTAAAAGTTAGTCTGTAATGGTAGATTTTAGATATGAATGTACAACTTATTTCAACCAGAAGAGATACCTGTACATTTTATAGTAAGTAAAACCCATCAATATGTTAAAGGTCAAGGCAAACAAGTCTTTACACTGCAGGCTACAAACATAGACTGACAAAGCAAGTTTTAAAGTGATCAGGTACCACTTACCACTATGGATGCCGATTCGTAATTTGAGCTGCTCGTCAGGTCGGTGGCGAATCTTAAATGTTTTTACAGCCTCCAACAGTGCAAGGGACATGAGTGCGATTTCACGACCGTGCAGTTTCCCGTTCCGTACCGGCAGTCCTGAAACCACCATGTAGGCATCCCCTATTGTCTCCACCTAAGGGCCAATTAGAAACAAAAACACCAACGCAGGCAGAGACAAAAAAAAGTAAAGAGTTACACATGCAGGTTTTAAGTATACAAACATTTTGTGTTAAAATGTTTTTCCTTAAATGCAGCGATTATATCTTATGTTAAGGAGAGCTATCCATCTATGTTATAGATGGATAGCTAAATAAAGTTTTACTTTATCATAATGAAACTTTGCAGTATTAAAAAAACTAATTGTAATTTTATATTGAAATCCATCCAAGTTTTAAAAATATGCAAATTAGACATCTTATTAAATATGCACAAATTTGCATTTTATAAAAAGAGCAACATTACGCAGATTTTTTTAATTTGAACAGGATCATCACATACAGTACGTATAGAAATACATTGTATACAGCCTACAGGACTATAGAGGACTAAATATGTGTACAGATGTGGTAGCAATACCTTGTAAACATCAAAATTGTCTATAATGGCATCAAAGCAGGTGTAGAGATCATTAAGGAGGGTAACAACCTACAGTTGAGGGTGGAAAAAAAAATTTGAGACCTTGAAGTTCAAACATGAAAAATCAAACCAGAGTTATTCTGTGGTTCAGGTGTAGGTTGCTGCACCTGCATAGGTGTGCTCTCTGCTGATAGAGAGGTGAAGCCCACAATGTCACTGAAGTAGATGGTGACAGAGTCAAAAGCTTCAGCCTGCACTGTCTCACCTTTCTTTAACTGCTCTGCCACTGAACTAACATATACAACGGAAATGTTACAATCACACACACATTATCAATGCTATTGCAAGAAACAACAGCATTAGGCCAATGAGAGTTAGCCAATGTGTACACTGTTACAGTTATAGTTTAGTATTTCTTTAGTGTGTGTTCTGTAAGGAAGTGTCAACTGACTGAGGGAGGATCTGGTACAGTAAAGTTTCTGCCTTGCGTTTCTCCTCATGGTAGGCTTGAGTTCTATCCTCTACCAGCTCCTCAAGATTATTAGCATACTGCTCCATGCGAGATAAAAGATTATCCAAGATATTACTTCTGTGCTCCCTGCAACAGAGATAGATGAGAGGCAGAGAGACAGAAGAAAAAAGTCAAAGAGAGAGGATGAGAGTGAGTACTGAGTACTGGACATTAGGCTGGCAGAGTGAGATTTTGAAAAATGAGGAAAGTATCTCACAGTTGTACGAAACTGAACAGAAAATGGGAAATGGATTGACCAGACAGTGACATGGCGTAGTGGTTAAAGTTCTGGGCTGTAACTGAAATGTTTTTCGAGTCCATATCGTATTACTGAGCAAGACACACAACCCCAGGTTGCTGGTTGGGAAATTTTGAACTGTAAACCACTTTGGATAAATGTTTACTAAATGACTTAATAAATGTGAAAAAAGAAAAAGAAACAGAGGGTAAAAGCAAGGACTAAAACTTAAAATGGCCAGACCTATTCTGTTTGCGGAGTAATACACTGATGTGGTTGAACTCAGGTCTATCTGATGGTTCTTCAGCCCAGCAACGCTGCATCAGCTGACCCAGCTCCTCACTGTGGTTTTGAGGGTTCACTGATGGCCGCAGGTACGGCCATTCAACCAGTGCTACTCGATCCACAATCTCTATAAGAAAGACAGAGAAAGAGAGAGAAGAGAATTTGGTAACACTTTACAATAATGTATTAGGGATCATGAACAATAAACAATATGTTTGTTACATAATTTATAAATCTTTGTTAATATTAGTTAATAAAAATACAATTGTTCATTGTTAGATCACAGAGAATTAACTAATGTTAACTAATACATCCTTTGATTTGAATTATGAATTAGTATATGTGGAAAGTAACATTAACGATTAATAAATGCTTAATAAGTATTGTTTGTTCATGTAACGTATTTTTTTGGTGCTTATACTTTTATTTTGATTGAAATGATTGTTTAGTTCCCCATTCCTGTATCCTGTAAGATTTGTAGTCCTTTGTAGTTTCCTTTCATGATTGGTTTTCCCCTGATTGTTTTCCCCAGGTGTCCCTCATTCCCTTGTTTGCCCTTGTGTATTTAAGCCCTTGTTTCCCCTGGTTTCTTTGTCAGTCTTCACATGTTCTGTGCCTGGTTCACTGTGTTTTTGTTTCATTATATTCTGAGTAACTTTGTTTATATTTTGTTTCATTAAAAGCTGCGTTAAGATCCTCATTCCTCGTCTGCCTCGTCACAGTTAATGTTAACAAATGGAACCTAATTGTAAAGTGTTACCGAGTATTTTATGCTACAGTGCAAAAAGGGAAAATAAAAAGTAAGAAAAAGGCCATTATAAAATAACACATTTAGAGAGATGTATGCTTATTACAAATTATAAAATCTGCTATTGGAACAAGACAAAGTACACTTATATTAAAGATTATCTGAAAATAGTTCCTATTGTCTTATGCAGTTTTGCTTATCAGATAAATGTATCTTGTTTTAAGGATTTTTTCTATATATATTTTTACCAGTAGTATCAGCAGTCAGAAGACCTACTGCATGTAAAAGTGTTTCTTTTTTCTTTATCTTTTCATCCATCCTTTCAGAGTATTTTGTTTGTCTTGTTCCCACAGACACCCAGAATGTTTTATCTTAGTTTTCCATCCTCTGCCTGATCTATGTCAGCTCTATAAATCCAGTACTTACTAATCTGTCAAACTGGAAAAAAATAAGGTGGGCTGTAACACTCTAAAAGCACTCTCTACTCCCGCTGAGGCATTTCATGGACAATCTACATCAAGACTAAACATCCTGAAAGCTCTTGAAAATCTCAGCTGTCTTCACTGCTACTGTACACAAAATTGTGTTTTTGTATGTGTGCTGGTTAACTGGTTGAACACACACACACACACACACACACACACGCACACACACTAGGTTGACTGGTTCACCAGTTCAGAACTTTAATCTTGGCAATCTCATTACCAAGGTGACCAAATGTAGTTAAACTGGTGGAGATTGATATGATCTATCTCCTGTGTCAGTTCTGATTATAGTGATAACTTCACGAGTTCCAGGGGCATTGACAACATACTCTCTGTTCATCACATACAAACACACAGAAACATACAAAGACCCATATCTTTATTTTCTATATCACTTGATTAAGCCTATGAATAAGATTAGGAAAGAAATAGAGTGAAAGAGACAAGTGAGTATTTGTGAAAAAAGAACCGGTGTGTCACATTTAGTGTCTCTGAATTTGATATAAAGTGACAGTGATTTATAAAACTTTCCTTTCATTTAATTTGATCTCAAATTATAAATGCAGTTGCTGGGTGCATCAGAAGCAGAAATGTGTCTTGATTATCATAATTTATGGTAATCAAGGACCCAGCATAATCAAGTGGCATCGAGAAGCAAATGTTTGGCAAAAGTAATAATCTGTAAGTATGTTTATAAAGGCACAAAATAACTTAAAAGTGGTTGAATGTAAAGAGCAGAGACGGCAAGATGAGCTCTTCACCCTGTGAGGGTGGTTCTCCACAAGCATGAGAAATAAAAACAGGGGACGTTATGTATGTGTGAGTGTGTGTTAAGTGTTGGCAAGATAATGTCAAGTGTGTTCCTCTTCAGACAAACTCATTGAGTTTGGAGTGAGAAGGATGGTGTTGGTGAGTGCATGAGTTCTTGTGCATACTGTATGTTTTAAGGATTTTTGATGTGTGTATGTGAGAAAGAGTATAACTGTACGCACACACATGCACACCTGTGAATGGTGTGAGTCTGTTTATGTGAATTTTTTGAACTCTCTGAAGATCCTGATTCATTAGTGTCTTTCATTCCCTGTCAGTGCCAAGACTCTTGAGGTTAATTTTTGTGAGAGTTTCACTGAGAATCATGCATCAATATTTTAAAGAGTTTTGGGAAATGACAGAAACACATTTTCCACCCTGCTGAAGAGACCAGTGCTATATTTACGAAATATAAAATTAAAACAATAAAATTCTTCTTAACTACTGTTTTCTTATTATTTTCTAACTTAAGAAAAATTTACGAATATTTTGTGTTCTCATAATTATATTCTAATAATTTATAATTAGAAAATATAATTTTAATTAATATTATAATAATATGTATTATAATATCTGTATAATACTATTATAATAATAATCTAATTATAACTTAGAAATAATATTTTGTATTTTTATAATTATAACTTCTTAATTTATATTAATATATATTCATAATTTATCCTAAGAACATTCTTAATGTTTTTCTTCTGAAGATATTTGTGAATCCAGACCCAGCTTTGACCAGCATGAAATCATCAAGATGGTCCTGGTTGTTTTATGCAAGTTAGTGCTGATTTGATAGCCTTATTGAAACACCACTTATTACACACTGGCATCCCATGCTGTGAAAAAGCATTTGTATCATGCTGGTCGCAAATTGTGCAATTTTGTTTCAGAAGGACAATCTCTTTGCATTGCTCTCAGCCAGATCTGAACTTTAACCCCAAACTTTTCAGACCCTAAATCTTATAGAGATGCTAAATATATTCAAATAGACAACACATCAAACCAGGCTCTGAAATTTTGGCTTTTAGGTTCAGGGTTATAGGTCAAAAACTGACTTAAGATCAAAGGGCAGATCTAGGTTTAGGATAAAGGTGTAGGTTTATGCACATGAGTCAGCAGAATTTGATCTCTTACCTTTGGGGCTGAGGAAGTCACCCTCCAGGTAAAAGACTCCTCTGCGTAGTGCCACCTCCTGGAGAATGATGCCAAAACTATATACGTCTCCTTTCTGTGTGCCACCTGGAAAAAAGCTCTCCAACCTTAACAGCTCTGGAGCCATCCACAGCTTACCTATACAAAAGCATATGCAGATAAACACACATGCACACAGACAGAGGACTGACAGTGAACAGCACAATGGTGACTGAGGGCTGTATCTGTGTTTGAAAGTGTGCATGAGTAAGAGTTTAAACTGGGCATCGAAACTAGATGTGGAAATATTTACAGGAATAATTCACACAAAAATGAAAATGCTCTGATTATTTACTCACTCTCATGATATCCCAGGTCTGTATGTCTTTCTTTCTTCAGCAGAACACATTTGAAGAAAAACAGAAAAATATCTCAGCTCGGTAATTCATTAATATGCAAGTGAATGGAGATTTCACATTTGAAGCTCCAAAAATCACAGTCAGCATAAACGTCATCCATACGACACCAGCTGTTAAATGATTGTCTTCTAAAGTGACATGATCGCTTTTGGTGTGAAAAAGACAAATATTCAAGTACTTTTAACTCTAAATCATGCTTCCGTTCTGCAGCAGTAAGAGCGTGCGACGTAATCACATTGGCATTTGAAACATACGAGAACTGAAGCATGTGAGTAACAGCTGTACAGTAGCTTGATTGGTTTTGGTTTACATTTGTATTTATCTGTTTATTAAATCACAATGGTGCATTTGCATGCTTATCCTGGAAGTCTCAACCAAGTAGAGAACGTGAGATTATGTCTGTATCATTGCAACTGTAATACGTCACACGAGAGACTGCTTGGACTCCACCCTCTCGTGAAGCTTAAAGGAAGCGATGATTTAGAGTTAAAAACTACTTAAATATTTATCTTTTTTTTTGCACTAAAAGCAATTATGTCACTTTAGAACATATTAATCTAACCACTGGAGTCGTATCAATGACGTTTACGCTGTCTGTCTGTGATTTCCAGAGCTTCGAATGTGAAATCACCATCCACTTACATTTTAAGGACCAACTGAGCTGAGATATTTTTAAAATTTTCTTGAAATATGTTCTGGTGAAGAAAGAAAATCATACACCTGAGATATAATGAGGGTGAGTAATTAATTAGATAATTATAATTTTTGGTTGAACAATCCCTTTAAGGTGAGATGAGTAATTTATTAGATGTCAAAATATTTTCACTAATACCAGCTTTATATGTTCAGACAACTATAAATAAGCCATTCATAGGCTGAGATTACTTAAAAAAGTAACTATTGTGGCTCTATGGTGCTTTCAAAACATTCATCTATTTGTTTGGCAATCCTGGCCAGTCTGACACAGCAATGCTAGTTCAACCAATGCCATCAGTTTGGGGTTGGACAAACCAATAGTAGATGGAGTGTTTTCAAATTCCATTTGGTGCTGCTATTAGCACAGAAATGAAACACTTCACCTTCAACCATTTCAGTAAATTTGACTGATTTTTCAATACGAAGCGACAAAGCAGGGCGAAATGTCACGTTACTGACGTGCATAATAAGAGTGTGCGTCCTCTGTGTCTGACTCCGTCCTGATGCTGGTCAGCCCATAGTCTGTGATCTTGAGCACAAAACGAGTGTCTACTACACAGTTAGATGACTTCAGGTTGCCATGGGATACAATTACACTGTTATGGAGGAAAGCCATGCCCTGAGGAGAGAAAGAGAGAGTTATAATAAATAGAAAATAAGTGTATGAAAGTGAAAGCAAGAGGACAGGAATGGAGCTCCGAGAAAAACTTATCACAAAGAGCGAGAGAGAGAGTGTGAGAGAGAGAGAGTGAGAGTGAGATTGAGAGTGAGAGAGAGAGAGAGAGAGAGAGAGAGAGAGAGAGAATAAATAGAAAATAAGAGTATGAAAGTGAAAGCAAGAAAGCAGGAATGGAGCTCAGATAATTTTTTTTTACAAAAGTAATCTCAAAATAAATAAGGTGTCTTTCTCATGTAAAAACTAAAAGGTTGAACACTTTGTACCTTCACTATGTCACTGATCAAAGAATATTTGAACATCCAGTCTAGTGTGATGCTTTCATTCTCCAAGATGTCCTGTACACAGATACAGAAAAATCATATAGATAAGTGCTTAAATCTAAACATTTGTCAGCCACTATGTATTCTTTTCTTTGGCTGGTAATTTTAGATTCAGCACATTTAACCTATTAATGCATACCTCGGGTCTTTAGTGACCCAGGACCTCATTCCACCCCATATACCCCATTATTTTTGTGGAGTAATGCCCTACACCTCTTTAGTATTTCTCAACTTTTCTCTTCTGAATAGTGTAACAAAAAGATAATGGCAAAAAAATAAAACAAAAACAATACAAACCCCCCCTATATTTATATAAATATTAAATATTTTAACAGCTTAAAAAACAAATACCGCAAGTGTATAGGGTCATTAAAGTCCCAAGATATGTAAAAGTGTCACTTTTTTTGCACTTCCATGAGTCATATTTTTATGATTATTTTATATCTATATAAATTTACAATCACACAATATATATTTCTTTGTTTATTATAAGACAAATGAGTACTATATTCATACAAATGGCTACTACATAGTGAATTATCAGTATTCCATATACGTGGACACATACAAATCATACAACACATGCCATTTCTTACTCAAGGTGGTGCTGATGTCTCAGTGATTGACTTGATTCACATTTGACGAACAAGTAAACTATAGCAAGTGTAACACATGAACAGTATGATTTGGCAATTGCCATTAGGGTGTACTACTGAAATTATGTAAGTTGTACATCTATTTAGACTCAAAAAGTGCCTGAGAATATACACATGTATAGCTTGTGTTATGTGTAGGTCAGTATGTGTTTGACAGACAGTTGCATCTCATGAAATTTCAACGTGGAAGTAATGAATCCTGCTCTGTATCTGTTGCATTATCTCTTAGATATACTTTATGAAAAATGAAATGTCAAAATATATCAGAATACATTCTATTCTATTATTTTATAATTATGTTAAAAATGTTTTGACACTATCTGGGAATTTTGTAGATCCATTTGTGATAGATATACATGACTGGTTGCTAAAGACCTGAGGTATGTAATAATGCTTGGCAAAACACCCATGTATTTAAGGGTTAAAACACCAACCATACATACAAAAGCCGTACTGGGACTTTCAAAGTTACAATGTGCAAGTATGCTGCACATTTCTCTATGAGTGTGTATCTGAATATGTGTGTGTGACTGTGATTCTCTATGTGTGTATATCCTGTGTGAGTGAGATTGAATGTATATTGAGGGATTGTGTTGTGTTTGTGTTGAGGGTCAGGATTTGCCTACATTATGAGGAACAAAATTCCCCATGTGCAAAAAGGTTTTCAGTAAGGGTTAGATTTAGTGGAAGGAGTAGGGTTGGGGACTGAAAATATAATTAGATCAGAATAAAAACTATAGAAGGAAAAGATAGAAAAACAAACAAGTGTATGTGTGTTACCTGCAGGCTGCCTCGAGGACAGTATTCTGTGACAATACAGATATTGGGTGGGTCGATGCAGGCGCCGATAAAACGTGTCAAATGCTCATTCTGCACATCTCTCATCTGAAGAACACATGACACAATTATTTACAGTGTGTCCTGACAAAGATATATATATATATATATATATATATATATATATATATATATATAAAATGTTTTTTTTTTTTTTTTTTTACTTATCAGTAGTTTGTGAACTTATTTATTATGATTTTAACCAGACTAGCAGATTACGCCATTCAGCAAATGAACTGCATCACACACTCACGTGTTTCAGTTCAAACAACACTTTCCTCGTTAACTCGATGCGCTTCCTGTTGATATATTTAATTGCCACGATGTTGCCCTGGGGAAGAAATAAGAGCACACACATACAGTAAACATGTATACATGTTTCATGAGGTTTAGCCTTTTTCCGTTTTGAAGTGCCCAACATGTATGCATGTAAACATTAAACCACGGCAGTAGATCAAAATAGATCACAGAATCAGTGTGTTCAATACCTTAAAGTTGCTAGTCTTTGCGAACACCTGGAAATTTCCATCAGCAGTCAGCAGTGATCCATAGTTTGAACCTCTCTATAGAGACAGAGTGAGAGAGAAAGAGTAACTATGAAGATGACTATGATTAATTGAAAATTAAATGGAAGAAAGCTGGAGAGAAGAGGAGCTGAGAGGACAATTGTACAAAAGCATCTACAAATCCATGAGTTCCATATAATCCTTGAATGAGATAAAAGTAAACACACACTCAGTGGTCACTTTATTAAGTACACTTGTACACCTACTTATTCGTGCAATTATCTAATCAACCAATCGTGCGGCAGCAGTGCAACATAAAAAATCATGCTGATACAGGTCAGGAGCTTCAGTTAATGTTCTCAACAACCATCAGAATGGGGAAAATCTCACTGATTTCAGTTGGTGCCAGACAGGCTGGTTCGAGTGTTTCTGTAACTGCTGATTTCCTGGGATTTTCATGAACAATAGTCTCTTGAGTTTACTCAGAATGGTGCCAAAAACAAAAAAACATCCTGAGCTGCAGCTCTGTGGTTTGAGCTGACAGAAAGGCTATGGTAACTCAGATAACCACTCTGTACAATTGTAGTGAGCAGAATAGCATCTCAGAATGCACAACATTTCAAACCTTGAGGCGGATGGGCTACAACAGTATAAGACCACATCAAATTACTTAACATACACTATATATACTGTATGTGTGCAAAGTGATTAACTTGATTAAATTAAAATGCTTACCCTAAACCTTCATTTAGAACCCCAATATGTGTGTGCATATATCTATGTGTTTGTGTGTTACCAGAGAGAGTGTGAGTTTGCTGCCAGTGCTCCTCATGGTCTTTTCCAGGTTGCTCATCTGAATGTCCTCCCAAGAGATCCTCCATAACTGAGCGACCAACTCCTTCTCCAGCTTCAGCTTTCTGTGTGCATATATAAACATTCATATATACTGCATATACTGCATATATACTGCATATACTGCATATTTATGTTTGTATGCGTTTATGTACATTTATGTAACCATTTATGCTTTAGAAGTAGCCATATTTGTTAAAGAGTGATGCCATAAATATTTGGTGGTTTTTCAATTACCATACATCAAAAACCATATATTAAAATTATAAATGATTAATCAATTATAAAAGTAATTAAAATGATATTGCTCACTCACCTGTATATAAACACAATCACAGTGAAGATGAGGATGAGGATGAAGAAGATTACAATGGAAATCATGTGGTGCATTGCAATAGTTCCTAAAAAAAGAGTGAAAGAGAAAGAGAGTGGTAAGTATTAAGTAGCTGGGCCTTGGTAACTGTAGAACAATTGAACGAAACCCACGTGCACGACAGGCAGGGTTTTCATTCTTAAACCCGCAGAAGGGCACATCCAAAGGTATGTTGCCCCCTGGCCACTGGATGGCTATCCCCGGCAGAATCTTCATCTGCTTCTGTGTGCCATTATACACTGCCACAAGCTACACAAAGTAAAAGATAAGAGGACAAACATTCACAATAGTGTCAAATAAATTCTAAATTAACCCCTGCTGGTACTGTAGATGACAGAACTACATAATATTCAGGCATGAAGCTTTCTCTAATGACAGAAAATATCAAGTAACTGTGTATTCAAGCAACACACAGTACAAACTACAAATAAATATTTTTTTTATGGAGGCTCTTAAAAGCATGATATCAACGTTGACATCACAGCTCAGGACAGTTCCTAGTGAAGGGCTTGGGACTGTGAGCATTCTTGTGGTGCCATCAGCCAATCAGCTCAGTCATAACATACATTTCCTGTAGCTACAGAGTAATTCGTCACAAGATGATCAGCTTAAAAATCTGTATGTGAAACTTAATGCCCATGAGCACAAATGGTAGAATTAATTTGCTAGACGAGCAGCTGCCATTGAAATAAATAAATGGGAACGCAAACTGATAGCTTTCTCCAGGTATTACAGACTTCTTTGGTTTGATCAATATTTCTTTTCAATGGTGAAATAGATTCTAAAAGTGCAAAGAAATTCTGCAGTGATCAATGTCAGGCCTTCTGCAGATCTTAACCGACAAAAGAAAAACTGAAAAAGGAAGTGGAGAGTTAACTACAGCAGTGGTAGGCAAGAACGTTAAAATTACCATACTTCAGGAGAAAATAGCAGAGGATGAGTTTCATTCAGATACCAGCTGAGTTCTTTAATATCTATTCAGTATTTATGCACATGCTCACGCACGCACACATAAAACACGCCGCTGACTGAATAAGTATCCTATAATTAACCTTCAAACAGCTTGGCCTCCAAATTACCAATAAAGTGTCTTTCAGAAAAGTGTCTGTGTGTGTAAATGTGTGTGCACGTTGCTCTGATTTTACATTTATGCCACCAATGTGCCACTTGGTTGTGAGATTCAGGTGTTAAAATATAATTCATGAGCCATTACTAAGCCTTAACTGTTTGGATAGCGCGCGTGCACACGCGCACACACACAGCTGTAGAGAAGTGAGATGACATTTCATCCACTACTTTTGAACTGTATGTATAACAGCATTAACATCATTATCAATTAATATAATTACCTGAGGTGGAAAAAAAGTACATGGAAAGTCCCCACAATGATAAAAAACAAACATGTGTTAATGTGAAATAAGACATTTAGTGAAAAATCTACCACACCGACTAGTGTGGAAATTTTCAGTAGTTCTTTCTAGTTAAAAAGGCCCATAAATCGACGAAAATATATTTCTAGGTGTGAGGGTTAGGTTAGGGTATAATTATGTATAAAAACCACGGCATCTGTTATTTGTCCTCACAAATATAGTGAAACAAATATGTGTATGTGTGCATTTGTGGATCTCACTGGCCTGAAAGTTGCCGTAGTTGGTTTCAGTCATGTCCCACAGGGCAAAATCGGTCTCTCTGTCTCCGTTCTCATCAATTTGCACCATACCAGTGACCCCTGTAGAAAACATGAGAGAGAGTGTTACAGACCTTGCTACATCTAATTCACACTCGAAAACCAAAAGCCTGACACAAACATTAGCTGAGATAAAGTGCATTACAGACTTCAAAAGGTTCATGAGCTGCCTGACTGTCACATATAGTTGAGTGTTGTGATGAGTTTTACAACTAAACTGTATCATTTTATGCGCGTTTAAAATGCTTTCTCCTATTCCTGCTAAATAGGCAGATTCTACAACTAGTAAGACATTCATAGGTTGATTTCCCTGAAAAGTGTTAACACTGTGGCTCTGTGGTACAATCAAAACTTTGCTCAGATTGTTTGAGTATACCCACCAGCCCAACACACCAACGGCATGAGTTTGTGGCTGGACTATCTGTTTTTCCAAACTATGGGAGGAATGTTTGAAAACAGTCATTATTTTTGCATTTCCATTTGGTGACGCTGACAGAGCAGAAATGACACACTTCACCTTTAACTCTGTTGTTAGCTAAATAACTTTTGTATAAATCATAAAAATGCACCCCAAATACTTTTGATGAAAACCTGCCGAATTGTTCAAACAATAAGTGAGTGATAACTGTTAAATGTGATTGTGCACTGCACACATTCAAACTGTGTATCAATCACTATGCAACATTATGACTAAACAACCATAACAATATAATCATGGCACATCAATCCATAAACAATGTGTTTATGTGACTGTTTGATCAAATCTGATTGCTTCTCTTAAAAGCTTCCGGTTGTGCCCAATGGTTCCATCTCCGTTGAGGGTCAGGTGCGGGCTGTAATTTCCTGTGGAGGTCACTCACCTCTGTAAATTGTCTACAGATCCAAGCTCAGAGGTAACACGCAGTGACATTTAGACAGAAATGAATAGCTTAACCGTTATCAAACTGAAAATGTCAATGCCATTCTGGAGATCGAGAGAGAGAGAGAGACCTCCTCACATTATTAGGTGATGAGAATTAGTTTAATACATAGCTATGGATACACGTAGAGTTAGTAAACCAGGATACACGAAGAGTTAGTAAACCAGGATCAGCAGTTGCTAGTACTGCTGATCCCTACATTGGCACTTAACATCTCTATCTAACATGCTCTCCAGGGAAATACAGACTCAATTTTAGAGGATATTAAACCGGAAGCAAAATCTGCTCATAGTTTTCCATTACAAACAAAAAAAAAGTGATTAAAAGGAAAATTGATAGACAGAGGGAGTGTGTGTATTGTGACATAGCTAAAGAGAAAAAAAATGCATAATATAATGAAAATAAGAGTGAAGGATAATGTTAGTCTGAATCATTTGCTGAGCTGAAGACAGGTCATTTATTATAGTGTGATGACTACCTCAGCAGGTAGCACAGGAAACTACTTGCATGGCAGAATGATGCTGAAAGCAGTAAAAAAAAATAATTAGAATAATAATAATAATAAAAAAAAAAAAATCTTTGAACAGCTGCCTAAGACAAATACATCTTTCATAATAGCTATGGTGTATGGCTATCTTTGTATCATAATGGGTATGATGTAAGTGGGGTTAGCACTAAGTTTTCTAAAAGGTAAGAAAAAGTCCTCTATTGAAAAAAGTACAAGATTCATTTTAAAAGAGAGAATGAAAACAGATTAGTCAGTTCTATCAATTCAGTTAATCGATAATAACAGAACAATTAAGATGAAACAGCATGAAAGAGAGACACTGCAGAGACATCATGAATCACTGTATTTCATTCAAACGCCATTATCTCTCTTGGTCTCTCTTTTCCCCTCTCTCAGTCTCTTTCAAAAATATGATGTTTTCACATCTACTGTCACAATATTGTGTAATGCATTAAGGATATATTTTGATAAAACACTTAAAAAAAAAAAACAAATCTTATATATCTATACTATGATACAATATTCTATTCTATACTAGTATATTATATTAAAGAAAAAGAAAACAGAAAGTGTGTCAAAGTTGTTTGAAATGATGGGCAGTGGACAGGTTGTACCCATTGCACACTGTATTGAATCAGTCCTTCATAGACACATCTGTGCAGACCAGTACAGTATGACAGCATCATTGATCATTAAATTGAAATAGATTACATTATCTAAAAGGATGATTGTATAAGTAAAACATGAAGTGGGACACCTTCCCATTTCAGATGTCTTTTCAAAGGATATAGCTCTGCAAACATCCAGAGTAGTTAATAAAAAAAAAAGGGGGGGCAACAGTTTTTAACAGATGTATAAATGCACTTCTCCGTTTTTACAGCAATCTGCAGCTAAAGACTTTCTGATAGATATGAATGTCATACGCACTTAAACATGCTTGTAGATTGACATCAGTTTTCTTATTTTTCATAGAAGACTGAACAGCTCTTTGAGAACCTGGATGATTAGCTCTCAATAGCATGAGATATTTTGTCCAAATTCTGTCCCAACAAATCAACTTCATTGTAAGCAAAATACAAATTAAAATAGTTGAATAACAACAGTAAAAAGTTCACATATATATATTTATATATACACACACGTACATACATTATATACATTATATATATATATATATTTTGCGTGAGTGTGTGTGTGTGTGATTAGTGATTTCCTTTTAGAAAATTAAATAGCTCATAAGGTCCACTGTAAAATTACCAGAATGTATGAACTCTAGAATGAAACTGAAAATACAGTTTTGTACTGCAGTTCCAGACTTGCAATTTTTTTATATCCCTCAGATCAAAATATTACAAATATAAGCAATTGCAAATACAAAGATTTAAGTAATAACAAAGCACACTGAAGTGTGTTATTTCTGTGCCACTAGTGTCACCAAAAGGAATTGCAAAAAATAAACAATATTTTCAAACAATGTGCTCACTGTCAGGATCCTGACATTTAAGTTTTTATTGTTTTGGGATACTTTCACCTATTTTTCAGTGTTGTGTTGTGTCGGGATCCTGACACTTCTGTTGGACTGGTTTATAGTTTTGTTTCTGGATCCTGACACTAATGTTGTGTGAGTGCACTTAAACCCATCCCCACGTTTTACCTCATTATCTGTTTATCAGTTTCACCTGCTTCTCCTCGTTTCCCTCCTTATTTCCTTCCCTTTATATTCCCCTTGTGTTTTCTTGTCTGTGTCGGATCATTGTTGTTTACGCTGCTTCCTGTTAGTTTTGTACTGTTTTCTGGATTCTGGTCCAGTACTCCCTGTTTAGTTTTTCCCTGGTTTTGTTATTTAGTCTAGTTTGTTTATGTTTGTTGTTTTGCCCTACCACAGGTCTTTTGTTTTTCCAGACCTGTTGGCTGTAGTATGGGCTTCCGTTTTTTTCCCTCTGTGCCCAGTTTTGTAGTTTTTTTGTTGTTGTTAATAATGTATTTTTATTAACGTGAAGTCTGTGATTGGAATCTTCTGTAGCCAAGACCTGACATTCACGAACATTCCTGGCCCAAACTCACACCATTGTTTGAGACAATGTCGCTACTGTATGTCTGGCTGCTCAATCACAAGGAGTTATGTTCAAATAGCACCAGAAAGCACATTCTTTACACTATTTTGTGTACATCAACCTATAAATATCTCATGTATCTCATAAATGCATGTTAACCTGGGGCAGGTGTACTTTCACATAAAAAAAAATGCACACAGATTAATTTCTAATTTTTAAATGAGAGCAAATTCTCTCATAATCTACTCACCCTCATGCCATCTCAAATGTGTATGATTTTCTTTCTTCTGCTGAACACAATGATGATTTTTAGAAATCTTCTAGCACTGTAGGTCCATACACTGCACGTGAAAGGTGGTCAGAACCTTGAATCTTCAAAAATCACATAAAGGCAGCATACAAGCAATTAATAAGACTCCATTGGTTAAATTCATATCTTCTGAAATGATATGATTGAAACAGATCAATATGTAAGTCCTTTTAAATATAAATCTCCACCTGTCAGTATATGCACAAAGAATGCGAATAAAAAACAAAAGAATGTGTACATGAAAGTGGGGATTTATGGTAAAAAGGACCTAAAATATTGATCTGTTTCTCACCCACAATCATCACTACAGAAGATATGGATTTAAACACTGGGGTCTTATGGATTACTTTTATGCTGACTTTATGTGATTTTTAGAGATTCAAATTTCTGGCCACCATTAACTTGTACTGTATGGACCTACAGAGCGGAGATTCTTCTGAAAATGTCTGTGTTCCCCAGAATAAGAAAGTCATGCACATGTGGGGTGGCATGAGGATGAGTAAATGATGAGAGAATTTTCATTTTTGGGTGAAATATTCCTTTAATAATGAGCCTGGACCTGACTCATGGTCAGACCACTGGCTCGGAGGAAGTATCTCGAAACACACCTCGTTCTGTGTGTGGGTGAACCAACCGTATTTATCCTCCTTTTACTTGAAGCAGATCCCATGGCAACAGAATACCTGCTGATTTCAGAATAATGTGAGGGAAGTAAAATACAGTAAACAGTGATAAAATAAAGGAAAGTAGTGCGAGGATGTGTGAGTGAATAGATGTCAATTAGTGAAATGTGAAATAGTGAAAAGGAAGTGGACTGATGGATGATAATTAGTGAAAATCATCTCTGAAATGTTTCTAAATGGCATTAGCTGTAGTTCTGTTTATCTTGATTCGAAGACACTACAACTAACTCAGAACCAATATTCTGTGCTTTCAAAAAGACAACATTTTCTTTTAAGGGAGAGTACACCCAAAAATGACATTTCTGTCATCATTTGCTCAACCTTGTGTCATGAGTGTTTTATTTGTTCACTGAATACTAAATGTATTCTTCAGCTAATAAACTCTTGTCAAAGCTATTTGACAAGATGGATGTGCATGCTTTACATGATCTGTGTTGCTGCATGTTGTCAGGTTGCCACTTCGGATCACAGAGATGGATATTAATACCAGGTGTAACAGGGTCTACATGAACCATGAAAACTATTGTGAAAAATGTATCTTGGTATTCCATGACACCATCAGCATTCACAGGGAAGGAGCTCAAGAAGAACAGAGAGACTAAAAGAAAAGAATGTGTGTTCCGTATGTGTGTTATATGTTACGCATTACATATTCAGTAATATGCAGAGCAAATAATTCATAAATTTGTCTGAGCAGCCCATAAAGCCCGATACAGCAACATAGGTTTGACCAATGGTGTGAGTTTGAGGCAGGACTGCCTGTTTACATATTCAGTTCAATTAACGATTCCAATTAAAATCAAACTAAATCTAGTACAGACAGAAGGCAGATTATCTTTTTTCTTCATGATTAAAGGAACTGAGATGACAAATAATGATGTTTCTTTGTATAAGAGCTCTGGACTTAAAGAGACACACATTCAAAACTCCACACACACACACTTAATCTAACACACAAAATACAACATAACCAGGGGAGAAGATAAAAGCAATACGTTTATGATAAATGTAAAATTTTTAGTTTTTCCAAATTTAGCCAGCAGAATCCCTCAAATTCCTGAGAGTTGAAAAGAGACATTAAAATAACTATTTTCTCAGTAATCCCTATTGAGGATCCCTCCCTAGACTAGAGAGACATATGTGGAGTGTGACCTCTATGGAAGAAAGGAGGAAAGTAAAGAGATGCTATTATTCATTCGTGGGTGGTCATTAATCAAGACCCAGATAGCTCTTGAGCCTCTTAGACCTTACAAAAATGAATGAGCATTACATGTCATTAGTGCTGGACAGAGACATGGTTCTGCCACTGAACCATGCCAGTATAGAATTACCATCAGGGTGGGGTTGCTTCTCGCTCAGCTATGAAGTATTGAAGACTAAATACAACTGATATACTCTACTAATACTATATGCACTTTTGTTTTGTTGGATTGGAAATAAGGCTGATGTTAGTGGCAGTACCATAACAAGTTTAGCTTGGTCATGTTTTAAATGAGTTTTAGAGGTTTCAGTGGGGCTAGAGTTAGGGGTTAGGGTAAGGAGTTGTGGAGTTTCAGTGGGGTTGTGTGCTTACCATAATAAGTTCGGTTCCACATTCTTTTTGTGACAGACTCTCCTGAGGGTCGTTCTTGTCCTTCTGAAAGACTTTCATTCAGCGCATGGCAGTACAACATCAGACCATCATAGAAACCACCTGAGATGATGTTCATCTGAAATAAATGCACAAATAATAAAACAATAAATTAATACAGAGATAATAGACCAAATTAGGCTACTCACACATGGCAAACTAGTTTAGTTCTGATTGGTCAAAGGCAGCATTCTGCAGTGAAACATTTCTGTAAAATGCCCCCAAAACTGCAGATTTAACTTTTGTCAATAGCAACAAATCTCCCACACTATGCTAGTTTCGTGACTCCAGTAGCACTTCTTTCTTGTTTTACAATACAATCATTTCATTATCTGATGTTCATATAATTACTTTATTGAAAAATAGCCAAGTAATAAGCAGGGCACTGTTCAATCAGTTGGTTATATTAGCAAAATAAACCCTGATAGGGTGATCAGGCTTGTATCATAATGAAGAGGATTATTTAGTAACGATGGCTGACAGACAACCTCAATTCCAAAAAAGTTGTGACAGTATGGAAAATGTTAATAAAAACCAAAAATTGTGATTTATAAATTCTATTCATCCTATGCAATACTGAAAGCACTACAACAACATATCAAAAATGTATGCTAATTTAAAATCAGATGAATGCAACACACCAACAAAGTTGGGACAGTTGAGTGATTACAACTGTGTAACATAACCTTTCATAATCTAATAACACTTATTAAGTGTTTTGGGCACTGAAGACACACGTTTGTTAAGTTTAGAAAGCAGAAAGCCCCATTCATCCATTATGCAGGTCTTCATTTGCACACCTGTATGGGGCCTTCGTTGCCATTTTTGAGCTTAATAATGCGCCACATATTTTCATTTGGAGACAGGAAAGGATTGCAAGCAGGTCAATCTAACACCTGCACTATCTGATTACACAGCCCTGCATTTGCATTACAGGCAGTATGTTGTTTGGGGTTGTCCTGCTGGAAAACCCCTTCTGAATGCAGTTCTGATGCACTGCATCCACAGATGCAAGTTAAGGCTTTACTACGCAAAGCAGTAGCCATACATCAACACTGTCAAACAGCCGATTTCTCTGAGCTCCGTCTTGTCTGAAATGGAAAGTAGGACAGTGGAATCCTTTTGTGATCTGATGAGACCACATTTCAAATAGCTTTTGGAAAAAAACAGTGGCTGTGTTATCCAGGCCAAAGAGGACAAAGATGATCCAAGCTGTTATCAGTGTTAGGTCCAAAATCCAGTGTCTGTCATGGTATGGGGGTGTGTCAGTGCCCTTGGCATGGGTAAATTTCACATCTGTGAGTTAATCATTAATGTAAAAAGATATGTTCACATACTGGAGCAACAAATCCTGCCATCCAGACACCATCTTTTTCAGGGACATCCCTGCATTTTCCAGCAGGACAACGTCAAACCACATACTGCATAGATTACAGGTGCATGGCTGTGTAAGCAGTGAGTGGGGGTGCTAGATTGGCCTGTCTGCAGTCCTGACCTGTCTCCAATTGAGAATGTGTGGTGCATTATGAAGCGCACAATATGGCAACATATGCCCTGTACACTTGTGCTGCTGAAGACCTGCATAATGGATGAATGGGAGAAAAGTCTGCTGGATAAACTTAACAATCTTGTGTCTTTAGTGCCCAAATGCTTAATAAATGTTATTAGAAGAAATGGTGATGTTTCACAGTGGGAAACACTCGACCGTCCCAAGTTTTTCGAGTGTGTTGCAATCATCTGATTTAAAATGAGAGTACATATAAAAAAACAAATAAAATCACAAGGTAAAACATCAAATAATGTGTTGTAATGCTTTCAATATAGCACAGGGTGAATATAATTTACAAATCACTACTTTTTTTTTAATTAGCATTTTCCATACTGTTCCAACTTTTTTTGGAATTGGGGTTGTAAGTAAGGGACTGTATGTGTCCCTTATTTTCACTGTAAACATAATTTCCTTTGTGACATGATTGCCAGCGTTACCAATCAGTGTTCAGCAGGTGCTGATGGACTTGTTAGATGTATTTTCTCAACACAGACTCTACTTTGAACATGTTATTGTTCTGATGATTTTTTTTTCAGGTGATTCATCTGTCATAAAATCTGCCATCTGTCATAAAAAGGCAAAAAGTAAAAGAAATAGTTTTATCCGTTTGAACAAAGGTAAAGTGCTTCCTTTCATAAACCAGGGTTAAATCCAGAATCTTCATCTCTTAATTTTTTGTCCTTATCTATTAAGATAATTTACCCCTACAGTTTAATTTGCATGCAAATCAAAGAGGGCAGATGATGTTGCTTTTTCAGAAGTCAATGGATAAAGAGTTTTTCCTTTCAAAAATCTGAAAACTTGCGACACTCAAGCCCCCTGTCTCTCACTAAATATGAACAGGGACCCAGGAAAACACTTGAGACTGGTAAGACTGAGACAGTCTCAGACTGATCAGACTTCAGCCTGACAATTTAAATCAACACTGAGTGGAAAATCTACACGGCGTCTGACAAATTAACACAATCAAACGTGCTCATACTGCATGTTCATCTGGGAGAGAATTGTGATAATTCCTACCCCGTTGTTAATCACAGCGATTTAGCATGAGATTAAACAGGTTGGCATTGTTTTTTTCAAACTTCAAGAGCTCTGAACTAAGGTACTCTTACATTACAAATGGCAAGAGCTATGACACAACATTCAACAAAACTCTTGGAGATGGTTTCATGATAGCATATGAAGTTAAGCCCAAGATTAAATGTCTCACTAAAGTGCAAATCTAAATGATAAGGAATTTGTCTTTTGGAAATAGTCTTTGCAAACAAATTAGCCAGTTCATTAATGAATAGGAAGTGGATGAGAATTCCGGATCTTTAAAGCCATGCAGTGAAAATCTGTTATATTGAAGGGGCTCTCTTTTATTAAACTTCTACAACATCTTACACCAGCCTAAAACGGTATGTTGGTTTTAGCTGATTTAAGATGGTCAAGATAGTCTCCCAGCCCGGTCAAAGTGGTGCTCAGCTGGTGTAACAGATCTCCCATCCCGACCAGCTGATAAGTGCCCAAAACCACTCTAAAACTAGCAAACAGACCAGCATTACCAGGCTAGCAGACCAGCAAACTAACTTAAGCTGGTTTAAAAAGCATTTTCAAATTCATTTTGAAGCATTAACAAATGTAAATCCATGAGGAATAATCTGAGTAAACACTGGTGCATTCTAGTTTAAACTGGTTGACAGCTTGTGTTAGTCATCTCTGTTGAAAAGACCAGCAATTCTGGTCACTTTAGCATATGTTGTTTTGGATGCTGGTGTGCTGGTGTTCAACAAGAATTCTTAACCAGCAAGACTTCTTTTGTCAGCCAGCTTTACCAGAAAGATCATTCTGGTTGATCAGTATTTGTTGTCCACCAGCTACTAGACCTGCTTAACCAGCACTAGCTAGCATAAACCAGACTAAAACAGCATGGAAAAATGGTCTAAATAGTCTTTTCAGAAGGGCTGTCACTTTGTAACCTGTGACTACAGAGCTTGTAGTCATACATAAGAAGATCTATTCAGTTTAACCAGGTCCAGTGTGTGTGTGTGTGTGTGTGTGTGTGTGTGTGTGTGTGAGTAGCAATGTGAAATAAAAATGGCATTGGCTCGTCAGGGTTGCAGAGGTTTCCTGAATTGAACTAAATTACTCCTCTACTGTGAATAATGTGTGCCCTGCTCTAATAAAGAATACAGAAGCGGCACATAGATTAACAAACAAAGACATCACACACATGTGCTCCATAACTAAAACCAAGATATTTTCCTGCATTGAATTAAATGCACTGGGGGTGTCTTGATGGAGGCTGTGCAGCTGACAGCCACTGAACTGAATTGGTAAACATCACATTAATTTCTTATGCTGTGCCTCACATACACAGAAATATACATAACTGTTTTTGACCTTTACCAATGTAGCATGATTGAAGAGAGAGTGAATGGGAAAGAGGGAGCATAAAAGTACTCTAGCAGCCTGTTTGCATCTATTATAGAGAGAACAGGTAACTATGACAGAAAAGGCTGTAAACACATGCAATGTACTTTGGCAGAAAAACATTAATTAATTAATTCTGAGCAGGTGAGTCTCTTTGAGCACATAATGAGTGAATGCAAATTTTCAAACAAAAACAAACAGTAATTGCAAGAGAAGGTGGAAAAGATGGAAAGCACAGTGGAATCTAGGCAGAAAGTCACACTATAAACCAGGAAACGTCATTTCACAATAGTATACACTGTTTTATTTAGAAGAGAGTGCAGTTCAAGATGTAGACACACACACGTTGAGCAATAATCTGTCTTACCAAAGAATCCTCCACTGTGAAGTTGAACATTCTTTTGGCATCTGATTTCAGATTAGTGATGAATTCTTTGTACTCTTGATTCTGGGGCTCTAGGTAGGTCAAAATCTTCACACTCTAAGAAGCAAAATATACAATTACCATCACACAAAATATTTAGAGGGTTATGTCTGAAACTTAGCAAATTGCAATCAGATCAAAAACAAAAAATAAAAAATAAAAAAAATATCCTGTCAAACTATTATTTAACAGGATCTTTTCTCTTTTCCCTTATTGTTTTCCTTAGGCAAGTTCATTCAAAATTCACAAATTAAATAGAAACAGATTATTTCTGTTAGGAAAATAAGGATACAAATATAAAGAATACATTTATTAAACTATGGGTACTTTTGACTTTGCCATATTTATGTACAAAATTTAAATATAAATATAATATAAATAATTTTAAAAAAAAGTTAGTTTTTTCACTCTTTGTTTAGACCATCATTGTTTTAAACATATTATTCTTTAAAATGTGTTTGATGTATTGTCATATTTTAAGTCTGGGACAAGGGCAAAACATTAAAATCTATACATAAAAGGCATTTGGAATGTAGCAAAAGTAAATGATGCAGGCATGGTAAAGTTTTCAGGACAAAAGATTAATGTGACTTGATGTTAAACTTAATGTTAAAACTTACTTGATGCAACAATATATTTTTAATCTATTTGAATAAAACCAGCCCTTGGACACATAAAAATGCTGTATTTCAAGAAAAAACCCTGTATATTTGTTGTGTGGAATAATAACTTTTAATATACAAAATGTACACTGTTATGTGAATCAGTATTTCCGAGTGCGTTCATCATCAGGTATTGGTGTTGCCGTTCAAGACATATTCTCATGCCCTGCACAGAAACTCCTCCACACTTGAAACAGAGGAGTGTTATCACAGTAGAAGCTGGTGACTGCAGTCCACATCCTCAATATGAATATGGCTATAATATTATTCTGAGCACCCTTAAACATAACAGTCATTGTTTTCCAGTATAGAGAGTTTAAATTAAATTTGCTAGAACACATTTTATTTAAACTCAAGTACACACAAACAAGCAATATAAGCAAGAGTGTAGGGGGTGTGTGAGTCTGTGTGCATTGGGGAGAGTCTTTGTGTATTTTTAAGGCTCAAGAAGGCTCACTTAAATTATCTAAAGTGTCTCTCTCTCCTCTATCAGGTAAAACATATAACCACATCTGTGGAGAAACTCAACAGACCATGAAACTAAGGATGATTGATTTGTGTGTGTGTGTGTCATGGCTTCCTAGGATGGCTTACTGTATAGACCTGGGGCTGCAAAAATATTGGGCTACCATTAGCCTGATTAACAGGGATGTCTTTGTTTATATCTATCTGTCTGTCTGACTTGCACTCTATCTATCCTAATCTCCATTTCCCTGTCACACTCTCTCTCATGTTGCAGTGCTTTAATCACCTGGAAGGCCTCCTTTGCAAGGGCATCATCTGGGTCCCCTCTCGCCCATGGCCTAGAAGGCTGGGATTGTAAACTATGTCCAAAGATGTCAATGTAGAAGAATACAAACTCCTCCTGAGGGAGACCTGCCCTGCGGAAGTGCACCATCAACTGACGAAAAACGTCCGGAGAGCAGCACACGAACACCACTACAACGAGAATGAGGAGAAAAAGAAAGACATTTTCAGTTGTGATTAGGGTACAAAATTAAGTTTTCCACATCTGACAATGGCAAGTGAACATTTTCTAACCAAAAACAGCAAGTTTTTAACATGATCTTTTATTAATACAATTATTAATTTGTCCAATTTATGATTATTTGTTTATTATGAAATTATAATTACAATCCCATTACCATGATTCAGTTATGATAATGTATTATTAAGCTGTTTTTTTCCCCTCTTTGTGATAAATAGTGTGTCACTTGCAAAATCATATATGAGATGAGTCTGTCTCTGTCTCACAGTGAAACAGCACCTGCCACTAAAGAATGAAAGCACATGACTTTGTCCCACATACCCATTTTTATTCTTGTTTGGTGCTGCTGGAACATAAAAAGAGCCTTATTTGAAGGAAAAACCCTGGTATTTTTTTTTTTACAAGGTATTATGTTGTGTTCTCACAGAAGTAAAATGCTGCCTCATTAGATTAAGAAAAACAAAAAGGGATGAGATGTAATTTAGCCTAGGGTTTCCTCATAAATCCTCCCCCCACATACACAAACACACATTTTTGGAGCAGTGAAGATATCTATAGTATTTCCTTTCTAAGAGACAGCAGCCCAAATATAGCTTTCTTTGTACTCCCATTAGTTCCTTTACCATTACTGACTTAGTGATCAATACCATAATAAGATTATCTCCGCATAAAGTGTCAATAATGAAGCACATTTAGACAGGAATTAGCAGTCAGGCATGTGTGTGTGCACATGCCACTCATGTGTGTGTGTCTATATTGGTGCATTGATGCATTTCTGGCACTGAACCTGTCTGCACTCTCTGTTCTATGGTTATTGAGTCATACTTTTCTATCCATCGTAAGTGGTTTCTTGTGAATTGTTTGAATTTAGGTAGCAGAAACATTCTCTATTTCCATAATCCATTTGTTATTGAATACAGCTAAACAGTTTGTTTAATAAGGAACAGATTTCATGTGAGAAGGATGTAGAGCTTGTCTTGATTTTTGATAATAAAAAATAGATGGGCAAGAGAAGGAACCACAAATAAGGGTTAGAAAGAGATCTGGACAAGAAAACAAAATGCTTCATTAGCTCTGATCAAATCAGTGATGTTATCACACACACACAGAGAGAGAGAGAGAGAGAGAGAGAGAGAGAGAGAGAGAGAGAGAGAGAGAGAGAGAGAGAGAAAGAGAGAGAGAGGGATAGAAAGTGATAGATCTTGACTCCAGTCCAGTCAGTCATTTGCAGGGGGGATAATTACAAGAGAGCTACTCTAACAAGGACTTTTATGTGTGTGTGTGTGTGTGTGTCTGTGTGTGCGCTGCTCAGTGACACACTCTGATTTCAGTTTGTGCATGATATGGAACACAACGTACGAGATGGATTAATGTGTTTAAAGTTTATTCAAAAATTTAACAACTATCTTGCAAAAATAATGAGGAATATGAGTCAAGGATAATTGAAAATATGGACATAATACCCTGAGGTCAAAAAAGTCAGTATCAAGTAAGAAGGTCAGACCAGGTGACAGGATATACATAGAGACAGACAGTCCAGTCAGTCTGTCTTCATTCTAGCTAAACTCTCTGTGTATTGACAGATCAGGGTAGTGAGGGAGTCCTGTGTCAGTGAGTTTGGGATCTGATATGACAGCTGTGGTCTCAACAACTACCTGTCAACAATTTTAAAGCTTTTTCCCCAAAAGGTCTAAAAACATATCTATGACCCAGCTAATGCAGTACACAAAGTCTTGCTTAAGGCGACACAAACGCATCAAGACTTGTTCAATAAACCTACAGCAGAGTGTAAAGTTTGTAACATAGTACAAGTGTAAAATGGATGGAATGCATTTCTTCACACAGCTTAAAACTAGAGATGCACCAATGTATCTGCAAAACATTGGTATCTAGTGTGGAATTATTTTTAATTGTGTGATAATGAGATCTTTGAACTGCTAGAATTTCATGAGGTGTAACTAATGTAAAACTGTTAAAACAACTAATTTGATCGCCTTAAAGCTTGACACAGCAAGGAATGTGACGAGTTTGTTAAAGCTGTTAAAGTGGAGGCTGCTTCAGCTAAAAAGTGATGATGTTTAAAAAGTGATAAAAGTTTAGATAATGTGGGTTAAGAACATTATAAAAATTAAGAAATCTTAACAGGAGGCAAATCAGAATTGAGTAAATGAGAGTTAAGGATGTTAAAGTTAAAGTGCCTTCTTCTTGAAGGCACTTTTCCCACTACATTTAAGCAGGCTAGAGTAACCCCACTGCTGAAAAAACCTGCACTTAACCCCACACAGATAGAACACTACAGACCAGTCTCTCTCATCCCATTCATGGCAAAAACACTTGAAAGGGCAGTTTTCAATCAGATCTCTGCCTATCTCTCACAGAACAAGCTGCTGGATGACAATCTGTCAGGCTTCAAAAGTGGTCACTCCACTGAGACTGCTCTGCTGTCTGTCACAGAGTCGCTGAGACAGGCGAAAGCTGAATCCAGATCATCCGTTCTGATTCTGCTGGACCTTTCTGCAGCCTTTGACACAGTCAACCATCAGATCCTACTCTCCACCCTCTCTAAACTGGGCATCACCGGAACTGTGCTTGACTGGTTCAACTCCTATCTCTGAGGTAGGTCTTTTAAGGTAGCCTGGAGAGGTGAGGTATCCAAGCCACATCAGTTACTTACTGGGGTACCTCAGGGATCAGTGCTTGGGCCACTTCTCTTCTCCATATACACAACGTCATTAGGACCCATCATCCAGTCACATGGTTTCTCTTACCACTGCTATGCTGATGACATGCAGCTTTACTTGTCTTTCCAGCCCAACGACACCACAGTGACCTCTCGAATCACTGCCTGTCTGGCTGACATCTCAGCCTGGATGAAGGAACACCACCTGCAACTCAACCCAGCCAAGACTGAACTCCTTGTCTTTCCAGCCAACCCTGATGTTGAACACAACATCACTGTGCAGCTGGGTCCAACTACAGTGTCGCCTTCCAAAACGGTCAGAAATCTAGGGGTAACCATTGATGACAAGCTAAATTTCACAGACCACATCTCAAAGACTGCAAGATCATGTAGATTTACACTCTACAATATCAGGAAGATAAGACCTTTCCTCTCTGAACATGCCACACAACTGCTTGTTCAGTCACTTGTCATAACTAGACTGGACTACTGTAATGCTCTCTTTGCAGGCCTTCCTGCATGTGCTATTAGACCTCTGCAAATGATCCAGAATGCAGCAGCACATCTGGTCTTTAATGAACCAAAGAGAGCACATGTTACACCACTCTTTGTCTCTCTCCACTGGCTGCCGGTTCATGCACGTATTAAATTCAAGGCCCTGATGCTGGCATACAGAACAATCACTGGGTGTGCTCCAGCATACCTAAAAACATTTATGCAGAGCTACACTCCCACCAGAAGCCTGCGGTCGGCAAATGAGCGGTGCCTTGTTGTACCAAAACAAAGAGGCACCAAAAAACTTTTCCGGACTTTCAGTTTTATCATACCACGTTGGTGGAATGACCTCCCCAACTCAATCCGTGAAGCTGACTCACTCTCTATCTTCAAAAAACGGCTAAAAACACATCTTTTCCAAGAGTATTTAACCAGTCACTAAAAAATAAATAAATAATAAAATAATAATATCTTTCTAAATGTATTAACAATTCTTGTTGCACTTATATCGGTTTTGTATACTATTGTGATGATAGTGAATCTTTGTAGTATGGCACTTTTCGTACCACTGTCTCCTTAAGATGATTCGCTTATGTTTTTCCTCTTTTGTAAGTCGCTTTGGATAAAAGCGTCTGCCAAATGAATAAATGTAAATGTAAATGTAATGTGCTTTATGTTTCAGTGTACTATATATACTATATATACAGACTATATACTCTGAAACACGGAAGACATGTAGAGACATAGGGTGTCTCAATTAGCTGCCTAGTTCAGTAGTCAGAGCATTGATCAGGGAGTCTGCCATTTTCTAAGGCTGTCTCAATCACAAAGTCATTCCTGTGCAATGAAACATTCACTCCCTAAAATTTCCTAGAATGCTAGGTGGGGTGAGCAAATGTTGAAATTAAATGTTATTTTATGTATCTTTAGCAAGATGAGAAAAAGAGAAGATTTGATACGGTTTAATGTTCTGTTATATTGGTAGAAAAGAGAGTCTGTTATGCTGGAGTTTTGAGGGTTACCATCGTGGTGAAGATTGCCACTTGTGATTAGGTAAAGGATGGACTCTCACATTCAAGTGATGTTTGATTTGAGTGCTGCTTACCTCCATGAGCAGTTGCTATCAAAAGTGCAACAGTTTCACTGTCCTAACACTTGCTCAGCTAGGTCTGATGCCAAAATGCCTTTATTCTGCAAAAAGCTCTTGTAAATTGTTTTGGTAAAAAAGCTAAGAACATACAGTATATGGGTAGTTTCCATGACATTTCAAACCATGAGGGCAATGCGACGTGTTATGTACGTCATCTCAAACTATTTTTAACAACATTCCTCTAATTCTTGTATAATTACAATGCATTTTATGACATCACATTAATTAAGAGAATACATGAAACATGTTATTTAAAAAAATAAAAACCTTAAAAGGTGTCTAAACATGGTTTTAAAAAAAAAACATAAAATAAATGGTGACCAGTTAATGCATCAAAAGCACTTTCCCTTCTACGTACATAAAGTATAATTCACCCAAGTCAATGTCTATGCTATTTGTCAACTACTCAAATGCATACAAGTGTGTTTCTTCAACTTCTGGCACTTCTAGCACTACGGACTTCTAGAACATGACATTATTATTTTTATTTCTTTTTTATTCATCTCTTAACAATGTACAAATCTCAATTTGCTTATGTACATGCTTTACAGAAAATTATTGTAATTTCTGGCAATTTTTTCAGAAATTCATGAAAATTCCCACCACAGTGTCATTTCCACCACATCTCAAATTCTGAATTGTGTTTAATATAATTCTGTGGAAATGCAGATGACAGTGATGGAAATGACATTTTTATATATTTTAAAATAAAATAGCTGATTTATTTATTGTGCTAAGACTAATTTAATAACTAACATTTTAAGCATTGTTAATTTACACATTCAAATAATATTTTCAAAATTACAGCTTCATTAAATGTATGCTGAATAAAGATATTTTGCTCACTGGGGATCTTTACCTTGAATTTTCTTTTTCTTTTTTCAAATTAAAATAAGTTCTATTTAATCTCAAGCATGCTCTTCACTGACACTTTTGTCAAAGTACCCTAACTTGTGGGGAAAAAAGGCAAAATTGTTTGGCTGTGTTGAAAACTATTTTTGGATAATTGATTGAAATAATTTTTACACAACACATATTGAAATGGTTTACATTTATTTCACTCTTTGTTTAGAATTTAATGCAATAATTTGTCTTTTTATAATGGCTTTTTTTTTCATTGAAAATCAGGGTCTGTGACAGGGCTAAAACAATCAAATCCCAAATTACAGTATCAAAAACTAACAATGAAGGCCTGGTAAATAGTTTTAAATTGATCTACATATAACAAAAATAAAAAAGTTGAAAGCTGTTCATTCTATTGGAACAATGCACGTACATTCTTAAAATAATTAATATTTAAATACTGGCTAATTTATTTGTCACAAATAGCATAAGCACATGACCCAAGGTACTTTGGTAAGAAAGTCAGTCGATAATATAAATGGAAAGAACAGTGAATTTTTATTAAGTTCAGCGTATATATTTTCAGAACCATTCACACTATGATATCACCAGACCAACTAGCCCATGAGTTATAGTCTGCCCTCCCAACAAGAGCTAAACACAGCCTTGCTTGCATGGAATCAGATGAGGAGGTACTGTACGTTGTAACTGCAAACGAGAAAAGCAGCCGCACACTGTGCTCGCACAATAATGATGGGCTCAGCTTAGAAAGTGTGATGTTGATTTCTAAAACAAACATGCTATGGTGACAACCTAAAGCATGAGAAAGCTTACATTTCCCTGGGCTGAATTTAAGGTGAATTTAAGTGTTCTTTGAATATAAAAAAATAACATCATTAAGATACAATTTTATATTCACATGCTACACCAACATGTTCTTTCAATTTGCTACTTGTTTCAGGCCATTATTTTACTCTACAAAAGGCTGGCATCAATATGTGTAGCTGGAAAGAGGTTGTATCATCTGGAATAGAATATTATACAAGAAATACAGCTTCAATTCTGGACTCAATGCTCATTTAAAATAAGGACTAAGAATATCCAGGGGTGTAAAGTAATGAATTACAAATAATCACATTACTGTAATTAACTACTTTTTTCCCAAGAATTGTACTTTAAGTAGTTTAAAAATTTTACACTTTTACTTGAGTTCATATTTCCCTGTTCTGATTTTTTTTGTATCTATCAACATGATTGGCTAGGGAGAGTCTTGTGATTTCCGTCAATTAAATCACACATAAAAAACTTGAAGGGTAGTTGCAGATCTGGCGCCAACTGTTATGGATGTGGAGAATGCCTCAAGCATAGTTTACAGCCTCACCTGGAAGGGCTTTTTGCAGAGAAAAAGGCCAATTGCATGATTGTGCCATGTGAGTTTAACATGCTCAAGCCAGATATCAGCATTAATCCTGCCTCTAATTTATTTTTTCTCTAATTTATCACTGAGATGACTGGGCTGCTGTGAGAGATTAATGCAATGTTATCAATAGGGCTGGGCAATAAAATTATCTAGATGTTTATCGGAAAAGAGCGATGTCCTCGGTCAAAATTTTTAGTTTTCTATATTTAGCCTATGTTGTACATCTAGAACAGAGGTGTTCATTACAACAATCACAATAGCAAGAGCACCACTGGTTGGTTGATCTAGAGGAAATATAAAGATTGACTTTTTATTTTCTGACATCTGTAGCTAGGTGTTGTTTGATTGACAGGCGGCTAATGTTTGAGCACTAATGATCAAATACATTTTATAATTCCGCCAATGCCCATCTTGATAAGGATTTAATGTAAACGCAGTTGTTTATGTCTAAAGTGAATTTAAATAGTGGGACAAAAAGCGTATTTGCTTCAAAATGTTGGACTTGAAGTGTCGAAGTATCCGAATTGAGCACCGTCTAGTAGGCTATGTCATATAAAGGCTATCAATCAAACAGCATTAACAAGAAAATGAGAAAACCACTCACTACTTTTGGCTGAATAACTTTAGTAGCTTTAAAAGTATTAATGTAATAGAATAAATCAATGACATTTTTAATAATAAGATTTTTTAAAATATTGTTCGTTTTTTAATAATACTGACTCCTGATGTAGAGAGTGTGTTAATTGGTATAATAAATTACCAGGAAAGTAGAGATGATAAAATAATTTATAATTATGCTTAGCATTTATAAAGATAGAAAAGTATCAACATTTGTAGAGCAATACTTCAGGCAGAACATTCCACCAGTCACAAAATTCAGAAAATTGTTTCAAAAAACTATTCCTGGGCTTAAAAGATACAAGAACTAACTCATTGTGGAACATTGTATCTCAAAAGGAGGACAATGTGGCCCCCCATGTGCTACTTAAAGAAATAATTAACCCAAAAATGAAAATTCTCTTATCATTTACTCACCCTCATGCCATCTGTCTATGACTTTCTTTCTTAAGAACACAAATTAAAACAGTAGTAATATTTGCAGGTCCATTCAATGTAAAGGGGTGCCAAAATGTTGATGTTCCAAAAAGCACATAAAAGCAACATAAAAGTAATACATACAACTCCAGTGGTTTAATCCATGACTTCAGAATTGATATGACAGGTGTGGGTGAGAAAAAGATAAATATTAAATCATTTTTGTACCAAACAATTTCCCCATGCCTGCTCTACCTCCTTTATTGTGCAGGACATGTTGTGCCAAGTGATCCTGCTTATTTAGCATTTTTTTACAATCCTTGTTTTGTTTGAGCATGTTTTATGCACAACAATAATGCTCTGTGGGCATTTAGGGAAATTTAGACACATAAACTGATTTGAATGTAATTGTTTCATACATTATGATTTAAAATGGTGATTATGATTGAAAATACATTTTTCATCTTTTCATTTCTGTTATCATGTCTTCCTTTCATTTTTTGGAATCAGATTCATGTAGTGTTTATCATAGATAATTGATGTATTTTAAAAGTTGGCATACAGTGTTCATTATAATGGGTTTACTCATATTATAACAAATTCAAATCAAAGACATACAAACCGCCTATTAAAAATCTGTCATGACTTGCACAACTTCTCACAAATCCTAAAGACTTCAAACAACTTTTACCCCAGTGGTAAATTTATCATTAGTAACGTGTCTGGTAAGGTTTCGGCAACTCCATGTCAAAGCACACATATGGAATATTCTTCTCATTTAGCCACCTAAATATAATGACAAATATATTTAAAATATTTAAGAAATATACCTAAAAATCTGAGAATCAAAACCATAAAGTGTCTCTACATTTTGTGATAAGCAGTGTTTCACTGAGAAACAGGGATTATATACACAGAGATTATTATATTGATCTCATGTATCTCATATATGATGCAGAGTGAAAATAATAATACAGAATAAAAAAAAAGCATTTTATATACAGTGTATACTGTACATCTATAATAGAAATATTCATGGTTTCATTGTTGATAAGAAATATTTAAGGATAGTATTTTCTTAATTCTCGCCATTGGTAGGTGTTGAAATTTTTTTTTTATGCCTGTCTGCTACCCTTCCCTTTGACAAACGATTAAGGTTCGGCAGTAAATTTTTCTAAAGAATATTGACATTACAGTTGCAGGCACTACACTCTAGCAGCTAGACAAAGCGATCAGAGCAATTACAGCAGGAAATAGCAGCAGTTCTATTGATCTGGAAGGAATCCTTGAAGGCTCATTTTTCATGTGTGTTGACCATGGTGAGTGGAGGCAAAGTGAGTAAACAGGCACGCAGACAGGCTTCATACAAGTGCACTTATTCAGCTATTTGATGACAAGATGATCCATATGAGCCTTGAGTGTTCTGACAAAAGATGAAAGAAAAAGTAATGTGTTCAGACTCACTCTATATTATTGTTGGGACAAAGCATCCAGAATCACTCGGATCAAGGATTTGATAGTCACAATGATGTCAATTCAACAGCATCAAACGGTGCAGAGAGAGGAAAAAAATTAAAGCTTGAACCACAACTCACATAAGAGCTTTCTGCTTGGTTCTTTTCAAGAACACAAAAGACTAAAAAGAGCCCAATGGCATTTTCTACAGTATTTGTTTTTTACATTCATAGTCATATATGAATGTTTATATAGTATTTATTCATATGGACTGGTGCTCCAGCTGTGCAGCTTATGACCCAGTCACCCATCTTACTATAGCTTAAGGTGTTCATTAAATTGTGTTTTTGCACACTAATAGGATTTCTACTCATGTTTGTCAACAGTAATAGACCAATGCAATGCAGTTTGCACAATCTAAACAATTTTCCCATCTGGAAAATGCATTAAGTATTTTTTGACAGAAATCTGATGTTTGACTATGGAGCTAACAGCTTGCTAAAACTTTGGACTCTGGCATGCACACATCTGTGAAAAAAACAGCAAATTTGGGATCCATTCAGAGTCATGTCTATCACGTTTCTCCTCTAAAGCTGCTTAAAACAAGCCAGTATAGGGTTACAAATTTTATTAGCGCAGAAATCTGTGATCTAAAGGAGGTCTGCCTAACATTCCCTCATGCTAGTAGAGGATGTGAGGTAATTTTTTTTGTTAAACTGAACCTTATGTTCAAAACGAACACAAACGCTGTAAAACTTAAGAGTATTTCAGGTTTGATACAAGCTAGAGAAATAGTTCACCCAGAAATGAACATTTTCTCATCATTTACTCACCCTTATTCCATCCAAGATGTGTATGACTTTCTTTTTTTCTGCTGAACTCATAAAGATATTTTAATGGAGATATGATATCTGTTGTCCATAAAATGCAAGTGAATGGTGACCAAATCTTTGAAGCTTCAAAAACCCTCTGAAGAGATTTGATTGGTTTTGGTTGAAAACAGACCAAAATATAATTCATTTTTCACTATAGATCATGACGCAGCAGTCACCTTGGCCATTATGATCTCAGTCTAGATAACCGTAATAGCAAGATGTACAATGAAAAGGAGCTACATTTTAGTCTGTTCTCACCCAAAACCATTTAGATCACTTCAGAAGACATGGCATAAACCACTGGAGTCTTATGAATTACTTTTACGCTGCCTTTAAGTGCTTTTTGGAGCTTCAAAGTTTTGAGCACCATTCACTTACATTGGTTGACCTATTCCTTTAAGCTCATTAAGCAGCATTTGTGGCATAATGTTGATTACCACAAAAATTAATTAAGAACCTGGAACATTCCTTCAATGGCTGATTACAGGGGGACAGATTCTAGATCTCAGGGTTAAAAAAAAACAAGCAAATGTCAAAAACAATGTGAAATATTGAAATAAAAAATATACAAAATATAGCATTTTGCTCCAACAACGAGAAACATTCTATAAAAATGTGCATTAAGAGTCCATGAATTTCTGTTGTTTTGTCTTCTTTTCCATCCCTCTGTACCCCACAGTTCTGATTAATTTTTAAGCTGCTCCAGATGGATAGAAATGCAGGGAGATGTAAGAACATTCAGCACGGACTTGCGGGTAGTTTAGTTCAGCATGGCCGCTCTTGCACTGTGCAACCATGGTGATGTGAGGGCAGGATACTCTAGTCACACAGATTGGCATTTTAAAAAGGCGACAACAAGGCAGACTGATGTAAACGCTCCACTTGATCAGTACATTTGAGGGGAATTCCTTCTGGATTTCCATATAATGAGCTCAATTCATTGCGAAGAACTCATTTATGCTCTTGTAGTCGTGCTTGCCCTCTTAGTTCTAAGAAAGCTGGTCTGAATTGGTGTGTTCAGAATTCAAGAACTCTAGTTCAGTTTTGTTTTGATTAACTGAGGCTTCTCACACACATAGATGAATGAAAGTGAACAGCTGTATTTTCCAGATGTAAGGGACAAGGGAACAGAACCTTCCTCTTGGCACTCTGGAGCTGGGGTCCTCTTTGATCACAGTTTCCACCATGTGCAGAATCAGGTGTGATTGAAATGATTGGGTGCACGGAAAAATTAAACTAGAGGAGCATGGTCCTCATCAACAGAGCAGCTTTGAAGTGTGTGTGTGTGTGTGTGTGTGTGTAAGAGAACGAGATATTGATGTTGAAGCTCCTGCTGACTTCTGGATGTTAGCAGCATTGCTGTGCCTGAGATTTTATCAAGGAGAAAGCAGCAGCTAAGAGCACATTACCTCAGCACTACAGAGAGAACTGAGAGGTCTGACATCTCATGCATATGTGTGTGGGTAGTTATGGGTAGACATGAAATTCATTCAGGAAGTTGACATGTCCTATGGTGTGACATGTTACTATTTTAAATTGTATTTAGACTGCCTATACTGCCAATTAATATTATTTCAAGAAATTATATATCATGACCATATTAATCATGAGACTACATGGAATATTTGTACTTTTCAAATTGAATGTGATGGGTGTAATCTACAAATATACAGATATCTAAAATAAATTGTTAAGAAGTTTAACATTATATTTTAATCAGATTACAGTTACTTTCAATGAAGTTAATTACTTTTAAGAACATTATTTGGGTTACACATTTCTAAAGTAATATTATTTATGTAGAGTGTGTTTGTAATGTTCTACAGTGGCCAAGGGGTGCACAACACTAAATTCAAAATGCAACTAAAACAATGGATGTCAATCCATGCATCTTATCACGTGGCTCGTTGTGCATGACACTGCGGAGGCTCACAGCATGGGAGGCTCATGCTATTCTCCATGATCCACACACACATTACCACGTGCCCCATTGAGAGCGAGAACCACAAATCGTGACCACAAGGAGGTTACCCCATGTGACTACCATCCCTAGCAACCGGGTCAATTTGGTTGCTTAGGTGACCTGGCTGGGCTCACTCAGCACACCCTGGATTCAAACTCACGACTCAAGGGGTGGTAGTCAGCATCAATTCTTGCTGAGCTAGTAATTTAATTAAAAGTAATTAGTAGTGTAATTACATTTTGATGAAGAAATCAATATAGTCAGAAATCTGATTGCAGTTTTAGGGAAGTAATTAGTATTTTGTAGCTGATTACTTTTACGAGTAACTCACTGGTCACACAGAAGGACCATTTACAATGAACTAGTAAAGGTAAAAAGGCACAAAAAGGTGACTAAACCTAAAATAATAATAATAAAAAAAAACTTAATCGAAAAGTTTTGCATTGACTACTCATGTATTGTTGGTGTGTTAGTGTAATGATGTGAATGAATAACAGTAATAAAAATTACGTCCTGTGTGGACATTTCAGATTATGTTATTATAGAATAGATGCACATAGAGCTTTGTGATGTCCTATGCATTATTAGCTGAAGCTCTTTAAATGCATCATCTCAGGAGTTTACAATGTCCTGGCAGCTAGTCCGGGTCCACTTTCATCAACATTTACAAGCTGGATGTTTTCCATCATGTCCTATCCAGATATAATAGATTTGCCTGAAAAATGTCCTTGATCCTCTCTTACATGTACCTTTATAAATCTAAAATAATTTCCGAAGAGATGAGCATTCTGTATCGCCAAACAAGAATGCACTCATGTGGAAAACTCCACTGTTGAATACAGCAGAAGAACGGAATATATTAGAGATTGCAATCTCGCAAAAAGGTGGCGTGTCTCCATGTGTTGTCTTCCTGTTGCTGATGATGTGGGGATGTTTGTGCAGGGTTGAGGGGGAAAGAGGCAGGAGGTGAGCAAGAGCATTTCCGCTGTTCTGAGACCTCCACAAAAGGTTACGCTCCACAGGTAATCACCACACAGGTGTTAATCAGTCAGCAAGACCCGAAACATTCCTGCATCAACAAAAGCATTCCCTCCAAAATCTGTCCATCCAACAAGGTGGGGGTCGGGGGGTTGCTCTTCATTCTGGATGAAGCTGCAGGGTAGTTGGGCGTTTATACATAAAATGATTGGTAAAGAATGAATATTATATTTCAATGTGATGCAAACCCTGAACCAGACACTTTTTTCAGGGTTTTTTGTTTGTCCTCCAGAGAGAGCAAAGACATTTTATTGGACTTTATTATTTGCATTTCTTTAGCTGTACATAGACTGCATTTTTTACATAGACTGTCTGTGTGTCTCTCACTTTGTGGAATAAAGACTGCTGATATCATCTCCTGAAAACAACATAATATGTTTACCTTGTTATGTGTCCTCAAATGTTTTAAAAGATACACAAAGCCCCCGCTTAAGAAATGTCTCTTATTTTTAAGCACACAATTTACAGTTACAAATAAAGCTTGGATAAAAAGATAATAGCCATGCAAGAGAATATTTTAAGCTTTTTTACTGCAATTTCATTCTGAACTCAATTACATTTGACTAGCTATTTATTCTGTTATTCTGCTATTCACTGGAACATCCAGTGACTAATTATGAAGGAATAGTTACAATTTCTGAACAAAATCAGTGAATGACAAACTCTGTTTTCGCAGGAAATGCCAACAGATCAGATAGTGTGCTAAATAATTTTGTATGGTCACAGGGGTTGTGACCTCTGTTAATAAATGTTTTTCTGTTGACATGTTTATGCCCCTGTGGGAACTTAAAGAAAAAAAAAAAAGGTTTAAAGTCAATTTTCCCCACTATAAACTTTTGCAAGATACAGGTTTCCAGAGTTCTCCTTTCCTTTCTGTAGAACTACAAATCTGATAATCAGAAAATTAATAAATACTGCAGGACATTTAACTGCACAGACAATGATGAACCAAATTCAAGAGCCATAGTAAATTTAATTTTGATACACTGCACCATCCTCCTTGTAAAATTTAATCTCCAGTTGTATGGCCACTGAAACTCTCCCTGGAGACTGTGACTAGCATTGAACAAAAATGTTGATCATAAATAACATATGATGGCAATATAGAAACAAAAACAAAAAAATACCTTCTATGAATTTTGGAACTGTAATATATATGGAGGCTCATATGAATGACCTTTTATGGATGACAGCATATTACATGTGCTATTACACTAGTGAACGCATAATTATAATAGCTATCAGCTAGTATTCATTCAGTGTAATAATTTAGTATTGCATTAAGGTTGGTAAGCAAACAGTGGGAAAATACACAAGCGTAGCCACGGGTGGGCCTAGGTGGCAACAATCTTTTTCTTATGCTCCTAGTCCACCACAAAAGCTTGCTGGTCTTGAACTATGAACCCCTAATGTTAGAGGCTGTTGCACTAGATAATATCAGCATCAAAGCTTTCAAAACAACAACAGTTCAAAAACAAAAATCCATTGCTTTCATTTAAACTAAGCTATTTACACTTTAAGCACCAGATGCAGCAATGAGACATGTGTTTAGCTGACGGGCATCCCATATACTGCAGTGGCTCTGACCACTTTTTTTCCCTGTCTAATAACATTTTTGTAAAAAATGTATATATCTGGAATTGATTCAATTGTAATAATTAGGATATATATTTAAATATATTTTGACCTTTTCATCAAAATCAAATAGAGTTGACACAAGATGCTGAATTAAATATCTTTGGATGTTAAAATGCATTCAAAATTCTACCCACCTTATTTTTTATATATAAAATAATATGAATTACTAATATCAAATGTATGAATTGATTTAGAATTTTATACGCTCTAACTTATATTAGTTGAATCAAAATCAGCTTGTGACAGCATAATACAACTAAAATAAAATCCAAATATCATATGCGTGAATTTATTGCTCTGAATTTTATGTCATAATTAGAGAAACGGTCACAAGCATAGACAGCTCCCAATATTTTTCTCTACCTCGGAACCTGACCCCTTTATGTTTTCTCTCTTACAGTTTTACTGCAGGGTCATCTCGTCCCCATTTTAATGAGAGTAGAGTTGCTATGCAGTGACACGATCAGAGTAATAATGTAATTTTATTGGCAGTAAATCATAGTGGAGACAAAGACAATATCCATTTCCATAATTTTTATCTGTCATTTTCATCCATCCAAACTGCCATGCCAGCAAATTGTGCAAGGAAACCCCCCCCCCCCCCCCCAATTTTCAATAAACAATAAAAACGTAAATAAATCAATATAAATATTACAGACCTCATGCAATCGATAATTTCTCTTGGCCCACCCACCCAAACATTTCTGCCAATGCTACTGGGTCATTATATTGTGTTTTCACATTTACGTTTATTTCAATCTAACAGGCATTACTCTAATGGACCCAGCAAGACTTCTGCTCTAGAGTGAGAAACAACAGATATCACATATTTCAATCAGGGATGAGGATAATATCTAAAAATCAGCAAATTAGATATTTATCGAAATCAATATCTAAACATTTTACAGGCCTCCACTCTACTGGCAGACCAACTCTTACCTTTTGTTTTCACTCTTTTCCGGTCTCTCTCACTCACCCTTTCCTGTGATGCTATATTTGTCTGTAGTCTGTATGCCATTCAGCTTGTTAATGGGCCTTGAGCTAGTGACCTTATGCAGCTTTTCATTCTGAATCTCAGAGTGCAGCACAAATCAAGCTCAGCAGGAAAGAAACAAGGATATAAACTCACTTACTAGAACCTTCACGCATGCTGAGACCATCACACTAACTTAAAAAACAAAACAAAAACAAAAAATGTCTAAGGACACACATTTTCCATTAGCACAACTAATCCATAAGCACATTATAAATAAAGGCACTTTTTATTACCAAAGAAATTCCACTTTTCTCTGTTTGAAATTACACTTCTGCTCTAGCGGTGCACTATCCTGGTCTATTAAACAGGTCTTTGGAATACTTTATTCTGATTGGTCAAATGTGGCATTCTGTAGGCAAATATTTTTGTATAATGACAGTTAAAGAGTATACCTGACTGTGGCAGCGGGGGTGTGGTCAAGCGTCCGTCCGGGGAGAGAAAGCGGTAAGGGCGCTTGCACCTTAGCCAAATTATGTCTAACACCTGTCTCTAATTTCAGTAAGCATGGGGAGAGCGGCATAAGAGCGGCCACTGAACCAACAGAGAGAGAGAGAGAGAAAGACACCTACATTTACACGGCAGCCCAGCGTGGTTATTTATGTTTAGTTTGAAATTGTGTGTTAAAAAGGTGATTATTGTAGTAAAGTGCTGTATGAGACTGTGGCCATTAAAAGGGAAGAGTTTTCTGAACCCACGTCTCTGTCACTCTTTACAACAGGTTTCACATTACAGTGTCTTTCTACAGCGCTGAGTTCCGAATTATCTTTCGATTCACTAATGTGGCATGTAAATGTAGGTGTCTTTCTCTCTCTCTCTCTCTCTGTTGGTTCAGTGGCCGCTCTTATGCCGCTCTCCCCATGCTTACTGAAATTAGAGACAGGTGTTAGACATAATTTGGCTCAGGTGCAAGCGCCCTTACCGCTTTCTCTCCCCGGACGGACGCTTGACCACACCCCCGCTGCCACACTGACTATTGTCCCTGGCCCTCACACTGTGGTAGTTTTGCCCACCCGTTAGAACTTTTTGTCCATCTGTTAGATGACTTTTCCCATAATAAAATAATTTCACGTAAAAAAAAAATTATATTTCATATCCACTTATTTAATGATTTGGTAAGAAGCAGCTTTACCAAATAAGTAGATGATTTGCGTTAGGGTCCTGATCACTTATAAAATTCAGTGTTGAAGAACTGTTAATATTTGACGCTTGTTCTTTTCTTAATTTGTAAGTCACTTTGGATGAAAACATCTACTTAATCAATAAACAAATGCAAATTAGATAACGGCATTTCACTCAGGAGGGCTAAAAAAAAACTACCCTTGGTGACCAATGCTCACATATGGGTGTCAGTTGATGTGAGAACAACATGTGAAGTAAGACATGAAGTGAGTGGAGTTCAATTCATCACCACATCTAGAAAATCACAACCTTGAGCAAACAGCTGACAGCAGTGTCTCTTTGATGAGCATAAGTAAATGAGAGCAAAACACACAGATGCCCAGTTACTTGAAGCATTCAGCAGACTGTGCAAGCAAAAAAACTAGTCACTCACCTCTGCCATCCTCTTGAATCTTATGCAGGAGTTCAGAGTAGTTAACAGGCCCTTTATTCTCCTCGAACACCAGGTCCATGGTTGTGATGTTCTCCTCATGCATCTCAGTGTACAGCCCCTCCAGGGCAAAATAGCACGCCCTGTCACCCATTTTAGTGTCACTGAACATCAGCAGGGTGTGTTGGTGCCAGCCGAAATGCCTGTATAGGTGGAGGGCGTACTCGCCAAGTTTCTTGTGTGTGGGACCCGTATTGGTTATAGAAGTGTACATCTCCACATGCAGAAAAGCTACGGCAGGGGCCCCTGCTGTGATCATTGGGAGGCCCCAATGAGTTGTGAACAGCCCAACAGGGGAGGACGTATAGTCGCAGCCAGGTCCTATAAAGGCCCAAGGGTTGTGTTCAAACTTCAGGTCCACAGCCATGAGAGGAGCGATAGACTCCGAGCAGATGCCATCTCCATCCTCACTGTTTGCAAAAATGTGTCGAAGGTGGTGTTGGGGCAGCAGAGTGGGGTTGGCATTGATGTGGGCGATGGCACGCTCCAGTGCGGGTCCCACACGAGGCCATGCCCAGGGGTAGGAAGTGTTATGCTGAGGGAGTATGACAGCAAGTATGATATCATCTGTGTGGTTGCGTGGGAGTCTGTGGGACCCTTGGTGTCTGCTGGGCTTGGTCCAGGTTGGCAGGGTCCCACAGCAGAGCAGGAGCAATAGAAGCAGAAATGGTCTGACTCCTCCAAACCAAAACAATAGGCTCATTTCACTTCAGCTGATACTTCCAACTGATCAAAAACACTACACACAAACACATGGAGAGAAAGAAAAAGGTATAACATATGAGATTCAATTTTAAAAGAATAAAATGGCAGCAGTCACAATTCTTTGCTCACTGAATAGAATTAATTAAAGGAACAGTTCATATTTCATATTTAGGTGAATATTTTCACCTAAATATGAAAAATTCTCTCATCATTTACCTCATGTCATCCCAAATGTGCATGACTTTTTTCTTCTGCAAAACACAAATGAAGATTATTGAAGAATATCTCAGCTCTATTGGTCCATACAATACAAGGAAACAGGGCTATGATGCTAAAAAATTATTTAAAGGCAGCATAAAAGTAATCCATAAGACTGGTTAAATCATGTCTTCAGAAGCAAAGAAAATACAATTGTCAATTAGAATTAAATATTAAACTTTAAAATTACTCTCTCCACCACCCCTCCTTGAGAGTCTCCCAAAAACAATAAATAATTGCCCCTATTCTTAATGAAAAAATTCCTAACACCCATCTTTCTGCTCGACCCCTCCTAGAAGGCAGCCACCCTCCCCATCGCCGCACACCACTCTGGGAGCGAGGGTGCTCCATCTGATTTCCATCCCCCACACCAATCATCACACTGGTCAAAGCTTCCAAAGTTATGACCACCCCATTTCCCAAAATACAGAGTCTGGGGCAGTACAAGGTTCACATACAAAACTTTGCACCTTCAACCAAAATTCTTTGATCTTATGACACCCCCAAAAAACATGGGTTGTGACTTCATCTTCTGAATGGCATCGCCAGCAGGTGGGTGATAATCCCCTTCTACCATATCAAATGCATTTTTGTCATTAAGTGAGATGGCAGTGACCGGAGATGGTTCATTTGCTACTGACCACATAATATTGATGAAATGCCCCGAATAACCAAAACTCCACTTTCTGTGAAAAGATAGAGAATTGACCCAATTGAAATGCATATATAATACTAAGGCCATCAGACAACATTCTGGGCTTCAGATCTGCCTCTGCACTTTTAATATTCCCTTCCAACTCCACGAGTTTTCATGCTTTGGGTTGTTTGGCAAATGAGGCATACTGTATGATCTGACCCCTAAGAACCACTTTAAGTGCCTCCCAAGCCACGCCCAAAGAACATACGGATGACCAGTTGGTCTCCATATAATGTTTGATTTCAGTCTTTAACATTTGTTGGAAATAAGGAGTTTGCAAAAGGGATACATTAAAGTGCCAACAATATGATTTATTTTTCTCTGTATGTGGCAACACCTCTAAACTCACCAGGGCATGATCTGAGACTAAGATGTTTCCAATTGAGCAATTCACAACAGATGAAATGAGGGACTTAGATATATATATATATATATATATAAAAAAATTCTAGAATAAGTCTTATGGACTGATGAAAAAAAATTATAGTCCCTACCAGATGGGTTCAAAAGTAGCCAGAAATATGCAAGACCAAGATTTTTACACATCCTGTAAAGCATCAATGTTGCTCTAGGGGGCTTACACACTTTTGCTTCGCTATAATGAGTCCTTCAAAAGATTAAAGTCTCCTCCCATTATTATATCATGAGGGGTTCCAGCGGCTTGCAATGTCTCTTCAAGATCATCATGCAGCAGATGACATAATCATTCCAATGTCCTGCAAAAATTCTTTATAAAACAAACCCCAGCCAAAAGGAGGCATAAGCACAAGGAACAAACAGATTAATACACAACTGTCCCGAAGCAGTGTTATTCCACAAAATAAACTCCAGCCGCAAGGCGGAACCATCACAAAAAGAAACAAAACATACATCCCGGTTCCTTGGATGGTCAAGAGTCAAATTAATTTGGAGGCCGCATCAAAAAATGTACCATGACTTACTAAGTCTGTCAACTTTGCGGCCACCCCCAGCACTCTCAATCTGGTCAGGAACCCCAGTGCAAAAGCGATTTAAATTTAAATCCATGGTAATCAGAATAAAGTTACATTCAAAAAGTATTTTGATTACTGAAGAGATTACTTTGATTTATATTGTAATTTGTTTAATTTAATATTTAGTCCTTTCAGATGGAAAAATGTATACATATAAATGATGTGATCCAAAGTGCATTTGAACAGGGGCGAAACACTTTACATTGCGTTACATTCATACGAGCAGACAGAGAAGTTTGAAGTAAGTTTAGAGCAGAAGATTTAGAAATAAACCTGTAAATTGTCAGCTTTACATTAACCCAAAATGATATTTCTAGCCATTTTACACAGTGGCGGAGCTAAGGTGTGGCCAAGGGCCACCCCACTTGCAATTGCTGTTTTTGAGTCCAATACTTTTAACATGTACTGCATGTACTAAAATTTCTGTGCCATCACAGACTGATCGCTGACCCCTGCCCAGCCAACCCAGTGAAAAAACACCTGGCTCCACCCCTGATTTTACAAGCACAATCATATTTTTTTTAACAAGAAAATACAGGTTTGATCATAATTTATTTTTTCCTAGTAAGACCTTTGATATTAGGGCAAAAATCAAATTCTTGATTATTTTTTCCTGTAAAAATATCTAAAAATCCTTAAAACAAGATCAGTTTGATTTAGCTTGTTTTAGAAACAACACTGCATAAGATATTTAGGTTTTTCAGAGAATGTATTTTTGTCTGTTTTGAATGTATTATTTTGTCTTACTGTACTGGCAGAGTTTTTATGGTCAAAACAAGTAAAAACATCTACAAGTGCTGAAGAAGTAATCCAAAGTATTTAGAACACTTTACTGACCTTGAGCAATCTAGCGAAATATGTTACAAATTACATTTTACAGCATGTATTCCGTAATCTGTAGTGGAATATATTTCAAAATGAACCCTCCCAACCCTGTTAATAAATAACGGATGAGTTCCTCCCAATAATTTTGTCATGATGGTGGTTGTTGAAATTGAGAGAAAGATTTGATCCAGGTAAAATAAACCATGGGTTTACTATAGTAAATTCGTAGTACGAATTTTTGGCAAAAGCATAGTTTTAATGCAATTAACCATGGTTATTACAGTAATATGCTGTTAATATTGTTGCAACCATTTAATTTTGTGGTTACTATGATTTTACTACAAAATACCATGGTGATACTATGGTAACTGTAGTAAAACCATGGTTACTTACTTAGGATTAGGTTTAGGGGTTGGTGTACGGTGTCTGTGGGACTCTAAATAAACACAATAAACACTGCAGGGCAGTGCCACTATACTGTGTGGTGGTTTTTAATTAAGAGCAAAGATGTTTTTAGTTGCTATTTACACTTAGTGTTAATCGCATCTCTCACTATTTGCCCTTTGCAAATAGCTTCTGCCAAAGAAATTACCCAAATACACACTTGCAAACATAAAATTACACACAGAGGCTATTTAGCCTCTGCCAGCACAGGCATACAAATAAAATGTTTAGAGGCAATTTTTTATGCATTCTAATGTTGTGAAGAAGAAAAAATCACATGTGTTTTGAAATTTATCAATTTATCAAATCAGAAGGCGATTTTGCCATTTTACTCATTGTCTTTATTTTTGGGTCAGAAGAGCAGCTGTGTAACTTCCAAATAAAGTAATCTGTGGAAAACTGCTTTATATTTACCTCTGAGAAGAAAACTATTCTGTGCTACTTAGTTGTAACACCACACAACTAAATGCAATTAGTACAAGAACGGGACAACATAATAGAAAGATTAAACAAAAAAATAACTAACTCTTAACTCTAAATGTAACAGGAATACCTGAATTCATCCTGTATCATAATTAAAAATATCCCTCATGCTATGGTTTGTAGCATGAAAATCATACCGTATAAACTATTGTACATAGCACACAAACATTTATTTAAAAAAGGATATTACTTTTTTAGGTGAACTAAAGGAAAAAACATAACAGAAATCCTAACAAATAATGAAACCAGATGGCTCTCAGAACCTACCACCATCTCTGTGAAGTACCTTTTATACATGGTGTCTTCTGTTCTCTTTGGCATCAGCTAGTACAATCCAGCCACAAGTCCATTCAGCACAGCAAAAAACAGCTTTGAGAACAATACATCTCTGCCTCAGTGGAACTCATCTCCATGGGCTAACTGTGCCATTAGTAGTACCAAGTGCAGCCGTGATTGTCAGAAATCACATTACCTTACAAAAAGCTCTGCCATATCTTTATGTCGAGCTGAATTCCCTGCCATGCTTCAGGGTTCTGAGGGTATTAATGCCTCTCAGTTGCAGTTACTGCTGGCAGGAAGAGGAAGAGAGAGAGAGAGAGAGAGAGAGAGAGAGAGAGAGAGAGAGAGAGGAAGATCAGCCCTGTTGTGGTTAAATGTATCTTCTCTCCTATACTTTCAGACTATTAGTAGTGCAGGGTAAAAGGTTGTCCCCTGGTCAGAGCAGCACTCAAGCATGATCCCAGCTATCCAAAAATATGCTTGTCAATTGGAACTTACTATTCCAGTGATCCAGTCATTGGAAAACCAGTAGCATTAAAGTCCATACTTTGCATTGACTATCCACTGCAGAATCTTGCCTGTAAAACATCTACGCAATATAACACTCACAATAGTGATGTTGTACTGAATATCAGCACAGTTGTCATTTGGCAATTGTGAGTGTTTTTTGATATTGCTTTTATATCAGTTAATATTTAGTAACTTACATTTTTGACACAATATGGCCAGTTATTTTGTCTGGTTTTGCTCCACTAGAGAAAATAGTTTCAAACTAAACTAAAGCTTGCAGGATCAACTGTTGCATGTCGCTGAGCAACACAACTGACTGTGGAAAGGGCTATATCAAAGCTTTAATTTTATATTAGATACTGTAAATATCTACGCTCTTGGATTGCTGCTTTTTGATGCCAAGATCCTCCAAATATGATGATCCCCTTTTGAGGAAACCCCTTCTAAAAATATTGATTTATTTTCAAAGCAATCTATTTTCATGTAAATGAGCCATACAGGCTACTGTGTTCGAAAAATAGAAAGTGTGATATTACAATATAATGTTTGCAAATTTAAAAAATAAATGTTTACTTTTTCCACTTTTTTTCTCTTGATTTTTTTCACAGACCCCCTAGTAACCCTTGCGGCTTCCTGTGAGTCCCTGGACCTCAGTTTGAGAACCCCTGGACAAGAGAACTAGTTCAAAACATTGTTATAATGAATGCAAACTTTAATACAGTGGAAAAGACACTCTATTAGCACAACATAACATGTAACATGTATATAAATAAATAACAATTTACAACATTCATTTGAATGTCCGTGTACTAAAATAAAATATTTGATGCCATTAGTGTACCTTCATTTACTATTACTATTATTTTGAATGGCCATGGAAAATTAAGCAATGTGATAACAATTTTACCTGGTCAGAAAAAGTAGTCTGTTAATTTACCTGATGAACTTTCACCTTTTGCTGACCCTTTATGCTTCGCAGAGCTAATGTGTGCTTCTATATCACTTGCACCTTTATTAGCAACTGACACATAAGTGCCATCTTTACATGTCATGCATTCTGCTTCCTACGGATCTCGACCTGGATGAAAGCATGGGAATTTTTTGTGCAAATCTGTAAATTTGCACTTTTCTTTGGGCATTGTTTCCACTCAGCTGTCATTTGCTGCTACTGTCAAACAACTGTTTAATGCTGAACATAACAGCGCTTTGTGCGTTTGCGGAGAGATTGACAGGCAGGAATTTGGCCAATAGTTGCTGCAAGCCTCTTACAATCGACCAATTGGTGTGCAAGAAGGCGGGACTTACAAAGAGGGGTTAAAGCAATGCAAACATGCGCACACTCACAATAAAGTATTAGACCAGATATACATCATAATGCAACTATAGCCGAATCCCGGACATATTTTCGCAAATTTAGAAATCCCAGCCGGACGCATTTTTAAGGTCCGAAAAAGAGGACATGTCTGGGAAACAGAGGACGTATTGTCACCCTACCAATGACCCTTATGAAAGCCAGGTCAGAGCAGTTTCAAGCTGCCCCAGGATGTGCCCTCATGGGTCAGGAAATGTTCTATCTGCCTGCCATACACCAGGGTTTAGAACAACTTGTGCTAATCTTACTTAGCTCTCCTCAGCTGGTTGTGGTTGTGTGTGTGTGCGCATGCATGCTTGTGCGTGTGTGTGAGACAACTTTTTCTTGAGCTTTCAGCCACAGTGTTACAGCACAATTATGACATTAATACACAAAGCAATTTCCCCCCCAGACATTAATATAATAGTCATAAGCACTTTTTTATACATTATGTTGTGTATCTAATCATTTCTAGAATTACAGTAATTATTTTTGTAGACCTTCCCCTTATTTTGACTACATTGTCAGTCACGTTTTCACTTCACCTTTCGTTCCATAATGCATTTGAGGTCCAGAAAACAAAAAAAGCATGGTAAGAGAGTGGGTGGTGTAGTTTTTTTTAATGAACTGGAGATGCTGTAAATCTGTGCAACCACTGAACTAACTGTGATCCAAGCATAACCTTCCTCAATCAGCCCATCTTTGCTTTAAATAGAAACTGAACTCAGATCAGTGTAGTCATTTCTTGATTTGTCATTTTTTCCCCCTCAGAGAGCCCCAGGATGATAGTACAGCCGTGGCCAAAAGTATTGGCAGTGACATAAATTTGGTGTTTCGCAAAGTTTTCTGCTTCAGTTGTTGTGGTGTTGATTCACATTGTTTCTAGATTATTGTGCAGAGTGATCAGATGCATTTTAAATAATTGAAAAAAGCTTAATTGGCCAAAAAAATTAACTATCACAAAAACCCAGATTTCAGTTTTTTGGCCCTGGCACAAAATGACCAGCTAACATCATTTCACGAATCATATCAGCAGCACCTGGGAAAGTGTGAACGAGTACTAGTCTGGTGAAATCATCTGATTGGATTATAAGAGCAGACAGATTGCTATAAAAGGAGGGAAGAAGTGCTTCAAATCATTGTGTTCTTGTTAGCAATGATTACCTCTTAAAAACGATGTGCAGCCATCATCGATTTGCATCAAAATGGCCTCACATGCAAGGAAATTGCTGCAAAGAATATTGCACCTGAAAGAACCATTTACCAGATCATCAAGAACTTCAAGGAGAGAGGTTCAACTGCAGTGAAGAAGGCTTCAGGACGTCCCAGAGTGTCCAGCAGGCACCTGGACTGTCTCCTCCTGAGGAGTCGTGAATCGTGTAATCACCAGAGCAGAGCTTGCTCAATATTGGCAGCAGATTGGTGTGAGTGCATCTGCATGTACAGTGTGGTTTTTGGACAATGGCCTGATGTCAAGAAAGGCAGCAAAGAAGCCACTTCTGTCCAAGAAAAACATCAAGGACAGACTGAAATACTGCAGGAAGTACAAGGATTGGACAGCAGGAGACTGCTGCAAAGTTATTTTCTCTGATGAAGCCCCCTTCCGACTGTTTGGGACATCTGTAAAATCGATAGTCCGGATTAGAAAAGGTGAACGCTACCACAAGTCCTGTGTCACGCCAACAGTGAAGCATCCTGAGAACATCCATGTGTGGGGTTGCTTTTCATCCAAGGGAGTGGGCACACTCACAATTCTTCCCAAAAACACTGCCATGAACAAAGAATGGTATCAAAACGTCCTGCAAGAGCAACTTCTCCCAACGACCCAGGAGCAATTTGGTGATGATCCGTGCATTTTCCAGCATGATGGAGCACCATGTCACAAGGCAAGAGTAATAATGAAGTGATTCAGAGATCATTACATTGAAATTTTGGATCCGTGGCTAGACAACTACCTGGATCTTAATCCCATAGAGAACCTGTGGACAATCCTCAAAAAGTGAGAGGACAAGCAGAAGCCCACAAATTGTGATCAACTCCGAGCACTAACAAGGCAAGAATGGATCGCCATCAGTCAGGATTTGGCACGGAAGCTGATATCCAGCATGCCAGAGCACATTGCAGAGGTTATGAAGAACAAGGGTCAACACTGTAAATACTGACTCTTTGCATAAATTGAGTATTTTGCCAATAAAAGACAATAAAACTTATGAAACGCTCATCATTGTTTTCCAGTATACCATAGAAAAATGTGAAAAAATAATCTACAAATACTGAAGCAGCAAATTTTGCAAAACACAAAATGTATGTCACTGCCAATACTTTTGGCCATGGCTGTATTACCAAAACATGATGCAACACAATACCATCTCCCTCCCTCTCTCCCAGTGTTTCCCCCTCCATCCTTTATTGCATTCGCTACATTTCATTCCATAATAATCATCTCTTACTCAATGGAATTTCACCAAAAAGTTACAATTCTGTCGTCATTTACTCACCCTCATGCCATTCCATTCTCAAATGTGGTTGTTTCTGTTGGTCTTTTCATAGAAGGCTATTCTTAGCAACCACAGTTTTAAGCTCCAAAAATGGCATAAAAAGCACTATAAAAGTAGTTTGTTCAATTCAAGTTGTTTTTTAATTGATAATCTTCCCCTCTAATGAGCTGTGAACTTTAGAAACCCTGAAGAATAGAAATAGTATGCACACATCCAAACATTAAGGCAGATGCATGATCAAAAAAGGACAAAATTCATAAAACAATGAGAGAACGGCATACTGCTATACATACTCCCATGTAATTACATAGAAAATACAAAGTTTCAACCACTTGGGTCTTTGTCAGGCAGTAAAAAGTTTTTCTGCCTGACGAAGACCCACGTGGTCAAAACTGTGATTCAGCAGATGGATTCGTATCCATCTACAGAAATATTTATTAACAAAAGGTAAACTTCACAGCAGAAAGTGGTCATCATCATTCAAGCAAGGGACAAAGCCAAAAACAGTCTAAAAATAGCATATAATGCAAAGCAAACGACTAATCCAACAGGGCAAGTATAGAAGGCGATACACAGAAGTAGAAAACAACTGTTTGAGGGTCAGCCAGACGATTCTCCCGTGGCACCGGTTTGAGCATTGAGACATGAAAGGTCGTAGAAATATGGTAATGAGCAAGCAGTAGAAGTTTATCCGAGACTGGATTAACTTGCTTGAAAATATTTGGAAAGAGCATAGGTTTTATCAATTGGATATGCTCTAGTAGTGGGCTCTGAGCGCTGAGCACACAGTATCTCCTCCATGATCTTCCATCTCACCGGGCCACTATATTGGAAGTGGGAAGAATGGTGTCAGCAATGTTCCAGTTTGAATCTGTCTATTAGAGTCGTTACAAAGCATCCGCTTTCACATTCTTAGATCCGGGTCTGTAAGTTAGATGGAAGATAAAGAAGGCGAAGAACAGTGCCCAGCGTGCTTGTCGAGGGTTCAGTCTTTGAGCTGACTGAAGATACTAAAGATTCTTATGATCTGTGAGTACCAGAAAGGGATGTTGGGCTCCCTCTAATCAGAGATGCCATTCTTCGAAGGCAGCCTTGACCGCTAACAATTCCCGATTGCCACAATCTAACTGCGTTCTGCAGGGGTCAAACTGAGGGAGTAAGAGGCATACGGGAATACTTTGCCATGCCTCATGTCTCTGTGACAAGATGTCTCCAATCCCACTCTCAGAGGTATCTACCTCCACAATAAAGGGTTGGGATGGATCAGGGTGCTTCAAAATAGGTGCTGTGGTGAATCTGGTCTTGAGGACCTTGAAGGCCTGATTGGTTGCATCAGTCTTCTGGGCTTGCCGCTTAGCAGGGACATAAAGAGCGCAGCAATACTGCAGAAATTATGATGGAAGCAGTAATAGAAGACAGTGAAACCTAAGAAGTGCTGCAGATCTTTGGCTGAGGCCTGTCCTGCACTGCTTGGACCTTACAATCCACTGTAATCTGGGCACTTAGGACATACCCTGGGAAGGGAATGGTTGATCGATAAAACTCATAATTCTCAATTTTAGCACACAGCTTGTGGTCAATTTGATGCTGAAGGACACTGTAGCAAGTGAGACTCTTGGTTAGGGGAATATACAAGAATGTTATCAATGTACATAATGACATATTGGTTAATCATGTCTCTGAAGATGTCATTGATGAACGCCTGGAACACGGAGGGCAAGTTGGCAAGACCAAAGGGCATGATCTACTCATACTGCCCGTTGTGCATGAGAAATGCTGTCTTCTACTTGTCCATTTTTAAATAAAACATACAATACTTCATACTGAGCTGAACAAACACACCAGTATAAATACACAGACCACTAATGAGAAAGCCAACCTCAGGTGTGCATGATTCCTAGAACTCATGTGAGGATGACCCCTGGTGGCAAAAGGTGGAAACTGCAGGAGTGGCTGGTGTCACAGAAATGTTGTCTTTTCTGTTAAATTACATGTGAGCATTTATAGTAGTGTGCCATTCTCTTCTTGTTTTATGAACTTTAGAACCCTTGCCACTGGACCACAGTGAAGCAGATCAGTCTGACTGGTGAATGAATCATTCGGTCCGAGTAAAATAAATAAAAAAAACTTTAAAGAATGATTCATGCATAAATCGGAGAGAGAGAGAGAGAAAGGGAGGGAGGGATATAGAGATTGAAATCTAGCACACAGCAGGAAGTTCCTTGAGAGGAAGCAGTATTTGCCTTACAATGAAGCTGTCAGTTGTGTCAGGCACTCTTTGCTCCCAGACCCTAAACCAGAACAACTGAGTTCTGGTTAAGTGTGCATTTATCTTATCTTATATATATATATATATATATAAGCCATGCAGCATGTGATTAATTAATTCAATATAATTCAGGATTCATATTTTATTATTTATTTTCAAAATGTGGATCTTTTTGCAGTTTTCCCCCTCAGTTTGTATTTAATTATGAGGTTCAAAAACAACTTCATTTTGTTAATTCTTTTGCACTAATTTGTGCTGGATTAGCTTGTCTGCTGGTATCTTAACGAGCACGCTTTTTGATGCACTGAAAATATTTACAATGTTGACAAATTGCTTGACAAGTATAACAACCGTACCATGTTTGGCAGTGTAACATGTTCAATATTCTGCGACAATGACGCTACTGCCTGTTTTCTCTTCCGTCTCTCCTGCTCTTGTCGCCCCATACTCACTATCACTATCCAGCTGGATGTTGTTGGCCTCACTGATTTTGCGCGGTAAAGTTGGACGTTCGACAGTCTGTTTTGCAGAAGTAAGGGACCGTCTGAAAACTCCACTCACTACGCTAAAACATAGGAGATGTACACTCATTCAGTCAACTCACGTGTAAGTTATATGCAAAAATCTGTAAAATACATTTTCACATTCAGAGTGTTCTTATAACTTCCCAGAGGACAGGCAGATGTGAGTATTACAATATGATCAATTATATAAGTACAGTAATCAATTCAGAGAATAGAAGGACTTACTAAATCACTAAAATAAAGTAATATATAATTTTGGTGAATTTTAGTGATTTTTTTTTTTTTATAAAATAATTGATTACTGTACTTATATAATTGATGATACTGCAATAATCTATACTGTAATAAGTATGTATATCCTCTGGGAGTTTACTTCAACCTTTAAAAAGAGAAAACATAATTTTGGTGAATTTTAGTGAATATTTTTCTAAAATAATTTATTACTGTATTTATATTATTGATCATACTGTAATAATATCACCTGTAGTATGTCTTTCTGTCCTCTGGGAAGTTATAAGAACATTCTGAATGTGAAAATGTATTTGACAGTTTTTTTTTCATGTATCACTTGCACGTGAATTTAATGAAAGAGTGTACATCTCCTATGTTTTAGCGAAGTGAGTGGAGTTTTCAGATGGTCCCTTATATCTGCGAAACCGAATGTCCAACGAACGTCAAACTAACTTTACCGTGCTAACAGATTTGGCTATTAGTGCATAACGTCAGTTGCTGCGCATGTAACTCCTGTAAAGGATTATATTAATTAATTAAAAAACCAAAAAAAAAACTACACTTTGAACTACCCGAACCCCCCTGTCTATGGGCCTTGTTGAATAGAACTTGATCGCTTGAAGCCACCGGAAGCGGCCTTTTTAGTATGCCCAACCTCTCTGAGCGTCAATGACTGACAGGAGAAAACACCCCCATCTCTGACCTGTGGATACAACAGGTAGGCTACATTTCACCCTCTAGTGACAATTATGTTTAATGTTTGTTTTGCTTGGTATGGATAAAATTCCTAAGGAGAGAGAAGATATACACGTGTGGATGGCGATGTCGCAGCATTCCTCCAGTCAAACCCATATCAGTTTAATTTTAAACAGCTTTGTTTTGCTTGAGTCCCTCAATCTCAGCGCTCCCTGCCCATAAAAGTGGGAAAGAGCAAGAGCGTGCTCTTATTCTAGTGACAGCGAGAACAAGGCACTTTTTGATAAAAACATAAAACAAGTAACTCTGAACTAACACTTCAATTATCACAATAAATAAGTCTGAAAATGTCTGTTTGTATCTTACCTCAGTTTCAGTGAACTTGTTTGCATTCAGACGATCCATTCGCTGAATAAGTTTGTTGGAGTGGTATACTGTTTGATATAGGCTACAGTAGACTACATAACTTGTTTTGGCAAATTATGTTTGGTAAATGCAGTTATTTAGGTAGCAACCATATATAAAGGGACAATGAATTAAAGTGCAACTCTGGACATGTACAAAAGTTGGATGGTGTGTGTGTGTGTGTGTGTGTGTGTGTGTGTGTGTGTGTGGCAATCCAGTCCCCAGAGTATTGAAGAGTCTGATGGCTTGGAGGAAGAGGCTGTTACACAGTCTGGCCGTGAAGGCCCGAATGCTTCGGGACCTCTTGCCAGATGGCAGGAGGGTGAAGAATTTGTGTGAGGGGTGTGTGGGGTCATCCACAATGCTGGTTGCTTTGCAGATACAGTGCTTTATGTAAATGTCTTTGATGGAGGGAAGAGAGACCCCGATGATCTTCTCAGCTGTCCTTACTATCCTCTGCAGGGCTTTGCGGTTCGAAACAGTGCAAGTCCCAAACCAGGCATGATGCAGCTGTCAGCTAGTCCCTCTATAGAATGTAGTGAGGATGGGGGTGGGGGATGTGCTTTTCTCAGCCTTCGAAGAAAGTAGAGACGCTGCTGGGCTTTCATGATAATAGAGCTGGTGTTGAGGAACCAGGTGAGGTTCTCCGCCAGGTGAACACCAAGGAATTTGGTAATCTTGACGATTTCAACAGAGGAACCGTCGATGTTCAGCGGAGAGTGGTCACTCTGTGCTCTCCTAAAGTCAACAACCATCTCTTTTGTTTTATCCACATTCAGAGACAGGTTGTTGGCTCTACACCAATCTGTTAGCCACTGTACCTCCTCTCTTTATGCTGACTTGTCGTTCTTGCTGATGCGACCCACCACGGTCGTGTCATCGGCGAACTTGATGATGTGGTTCGAGCTGTGCATTGCGGCACAGTCGTGAGTCCGCAGAGTGAACAGCAGTGGACTGAGCACACAGCCCTGGGGGGCTCCATTGCTCAGTGTGGTGGTGGTGGAGATGCTGTTCCCGATCCGGACTGAATGAGGTCTCCCAGTCAGGAAGTCCAGGATCCAGTTGCAAAGGGAGGTGTCCAGGCCCAGAAGGTTCAGCTTTCCAATCATGTGCTGAGGAATTATTGTGCTGAATGCTTTTCCTCTTCAAAGCCCACACATTATGCACAACCACTTCCCAATGGTGAGCGATGCATTATATCTTATGGTAAGCAAACCAAATTGCCCTCTGTCCCATTACACGGCCGCATGGTGAGCCCTAATTGGTATTTCGGAATGGGTGCAAAAAACTATCAAACATGTTTTTATGATCCAATTTGCACACCAGCTGACCTGTTTCAATGGCGTTCAGTTTTCCACGGTTTCGTGGAAGTGTTTTGAGCCTAAGTACACAATCTCATCTTGAAAAGCGCGATAGAGTTTGTGCCAAATTTTCATGGGTTTTACAGCCATTATTTTCTTGTCCCAAAGAAAGATGGTGGGCTTCGGCCGATCCTGGATCTGAGACATTTGAATCGAGCACTCACAAAGTGCACATTCAAAATGATTACTCGGAAACTGATCTTATCACATGTACACCCAAATGATTGGTTTGGGGCAATAGATCTGAAGGATGCGTACTTTCATGTCCAAATTGTATGACATCATAGGATGTTTTTGAGGTTTGCATTCGAGGGAACAGCAATTCCAACAGCAGCAAAGTGCACTGATGCAGTTCTTCCCCCTCTGAAACTGAGCGGCGTGTGCATCTTTAGCTGCCTTGACGATTGGCTGTTACTGGCACAATCAGAGGCTCTTTTATGTCAGCACAGAAACTTACTGTTTCAACATCTAAACAGCTTGGTCCTCAATGTGAACTGGGTGAAGAGCACTCTACCCAGCCAACAAATCTCCTTTTTGGGAGTCCGCCTCAATTCCACAAGCAGATGCGTGCACCTCACGAGCGAGCACGTTCAGGCCATTCTACAATGTCTGTTTCAGTTTATACTGGGGAGAACACTTCCACTGAAGCTGTTTCAAGAAGCATTGGGGTTTATGGTGGCAATATCCATTAGGTCTCTTACACATGAGTCTCTTACACACTGGCTCATATCTGTGTGCCTTGACATGCTTGGCGCCATGGGCGCGTGCACATTACTATATCCCACTGCTGTATAGCTGCATTAGCACCTTGGACAGCTCCTTCCTTTTACCAGCAAGGTGGCTCAATGGGGCAGATTATCAGGTGGAAAGTGGTAACTATAGATGCTTCCAACACAGGTTGGGGGGAGATGTGTGATGGACGGCTGACTTTCGGCGAAGAAAGCATGGCACATCAATCGCCTAGAGTTATCGGCTGTATTCCTAGCCTTTATCAGTCAGAAATAGCGAACCACTGTTGAGACTGACACATCACCTTCTCCTATGGAGTGAGCGTTATCTCCTCTCCCTGAGAGCGACATATGTCCCAGGCCGCCTGAATTATGGCGTGGACCTGTATGTCAACGCAAATATGTATTCCCCCGGTTTGCCTGAGTCATATGCAAAGTCCGAGAGGACATGGAAACTATTCTATTGGTGGTGCAGAAATTACCCAAACTGTCATGATTTCTGGAAACGATAGTGATTCTGTACAGCTCACCATGGGAAATACTACTGAGGAGGGATCTCCTCTCTCAGGTGTCAGGGCACAATCTGGTATCCCCAGTCCAAGCTGTGGAATCTGCATGTGTGGCCCCTGAACGGAGCATGCTAAACATTCTAGAACTGATGCATTCAGTCATGAACACCATTTTACAGGCAAGAGCACCTTCCACGAGATGCCTCAATGTGCTAAAATAGAATGTGTTCACTGATTGGTGTCTCTCACATGGCGAAGACCCAATAAGCTGCATATCTTTTCATGCATGAAATATCTACATGAAATTCTCATATTTCTTCAATAGCGATTAGACGCAGGACTCATTCCGTCAACGCTCAAGGTGTATGTGAGGACTATATCTACGAATAACACATACGAAGCCAGCACCAATATAGGCAAGCATGATCTAATCATAAAGTTCCATAAAGGAGCAAGACGATTACACCCACCTCGGCCAGCTACAGTCCCGACTTTGGACTTAACTTTAGTCCTAAAAGCTCTCGCAGGGCCCTCTTTCGAGCCTATGGACTCACTGATTTACACATGCTCTCTTTTAAGACCGCACTACTGCTGGCTCTGGCCTCAGTAAAACAGGTCGTTGACATACATGCACTATCAATCGACAATACATGTCTGGATTTTGGCCCTGGTCTTTCAAAAGCCACTGTCAAACCCAGAAAATCTATCTACCCAATGTCCTAACCATGCCCTTCAGAGCGCTGGTGGTTCCCTTTCAGCCCTTCTTCCATCCATTTAATTCAGATGAGGTACAATCATTGCAATTGTTATGCCCTGTGCAGGCACTACATGCATACGTTGAGTGTACCCTCCCCCAGTTCAGCTCTTTGTATGCTATGGAGGACGCACAAAAGGAACGTCCGTCTCCAAGCAAAGACTTTCTCACCAGATTGTCTATGCAATTGCTCTGGCTTAAGAGTCGCAGGGTAAGGCTTGCCCAATTGGTGTTAAAGCACACTCAGCTGGAGGCATGGCCTCCTCATGGGCATAGACGAATGGTGTGTCCTTATAAGACATATATTTTGCAGCAGGATGGTCTTCACAAAACACATTCACAAGGTTTTACAACCTAGACATAACATCTCTCTCTTCACAAGTCCTCTCTGTTTAGAGCACTTGTATTTCATTGGCCAAATATATATACTTATGCTCCTCCCTTTAATGAAATTTTTGATGAGCTTCCCATCTTTTTACACAACCGCCTGCATTCAGGCTGTTGTAATTTACTTTAAGTCACAAGCACTTACATTATAAATGAACTCCCTTCCCTACTGGGTTTGTGAAGGAGTTAATTAATACTATATGACTATAGTTGATATATTCATTCTGAGTGCTCGCCTTCTGGCCCAACACAAGGGTCACTCACTGCAGCATACGCATTTTGGTCACTGCCCTACTAGACTGCAGCATCATGTTTCTTTTCTGGGAGGTTATGTTGTGTAGTGCAGAATGATGGGATTCTGTTCCCCATATGCATTAATCAACACAATGTCAAGTGTACTGATTTGTATGGGAATGTCTCGGTTACATCTGTAAACTCGGTTCCCTGAGATGAAAGCAACGAGCCATTGAGAACTACAGAACTCAAAGTTCTTGAGGTACGAGCGATGCACTTCTTGTTCTCAGTCAGAAATTCTGAGGAAATGGTGTTTGTGCACCTGCTTTAATAGCAGACAGCTCCACGCCAAAACAGGTGGGGCTCAAACACCATAGCCAGTATTAGGATATTGGTGTTATATTGGAGCGGTTTCAACTAGGTAATGTAAAAAGGCACTCCCCATATGCAAAAATCAACACAATGTCTCTAAATTTATGTATGTAAATGAGATGCTCTATATTATAAAGCAGTGAACAAAAGCTATAATTTGGGAGTTAAAATGTCTAAAATGTACTGATGTACTGTTTGAATTGTTTCATTGTTCAAATAAATGAATACCCAGCAATTCAATTTTGGCATTATGATTTATGCGAAGTTGTGAGGCGTTTACAGGTCTCCATTATTAATATTGGTTTATCTTAAAGTGAATATTCAGACTTTACTGTGTCCATTTGGAATCAGGGGCAGACTGGGACGAGAAATCGGCCTGGGATTTTACACAGAAACTGGCCAAAAAGTTGTTGAGGGAGGGAGGGAAATGGGCCAACACGTTATGCTGAACGGGCCATAAAATGGGGGGAGGTAGAGAAATCTGTCCCAAAAGTTGTTGGGGGCATATCTCTGCCCCTTCGGCATATCGCTGCGCCGTTTTGTGGCATGTTCTGCATAATACGGCGGCCCATTTCACCTTATCGCAGCCCATTTGGCCCCATTTCTTGGCCAGCACTTAGGGAAAAGTCCTGGTTCTCCCGATGGCCTGTCTGCCCCTGTTTGGAATAATTTGTTTTGTGGCATTATCAGTGGGATGTCACAATGAGCTGCTTATGTGGAAACGCAGTTAATCCAAAAACACAAGTTGTTGTTGTAGCAAGAAGTTTTATGTATGTTTGAATGAATCTCCCATCAAATAATGTGTGAAAAGTTGGAACAAAAACATAATAATGTTTCCGGGACTTTCCTTAATACTTTAGTGTTTATAACTCAAAATGTGGTTCATTGTGAAAGTGACTCACAATGATGGAGCAGGTATCATATGTTATCCATCAAACAATTTTGTTACATTTTTTTTTGCCAAAATTGTAAATTTGCTGGGTCTCAGGACATCAAGGTAACATATTTGCTAGTGCTGGACTAAAGCAATTTATCAGTGTTATTGTTTGTTGCTGTTGTTGTTGTTGTTGTTGTTGTTGTTGTTGTTGTTTTTTAACTCAACAGCCCAACATTCTCAAGCTGAGGTAAGCTGGTTAAAGAATTTTAAGTCTATACTTATAAACTCAATTTAAAGCTAATTATTTCATATTAATGTCTTATGTTCATGAATAGAAAACAATAGACAATTTTGCACAATTGAAAAAAAAAATTGCTGATGATTTTTTGGCGTGTGTAAGTAATAATGTAGAAAAGTATACACACAATTCACAATGTATGAATAACAGTTGCTGAACAGTTAATTTACTAATACTAAATTGTTGGTCCAAAAATGCCAGTGGACTACAGAGCAATTATGCAGACAGCAGCACACATTCATTCATGCCCCAACATTTGAAACTTGCCTCTTTTTTTTTTTTTTTTGGAATGTAGACATGATCTAGCCATCTAACAGCTGAATGGGACAGCTATTAATTGGAAATCACAATTAAAGCAAAACCATCAATGTATTCTAAACAATATTAATACAAGGGAAATCTTTTTTTATTTTTTATTTCTGCAATACACCAAACTGAGATGCCCAGAATGAAGGACACAGAGTTGTGGCATATTTATAGGTAAGGCATTATCTTCATGTTTTGGCATTTAATGACATATATTTGTCAATAGTGACTACACATCTGGACAGATATTTGACCAGTCAATTGTGGATATCCTTAAACACCAACAAGTTGATCAGAACTTTGTGTTTCAGGAGACTGCACAAACTTTCTCTTCAATAAAAATTATTTCTATTCAAATCAATGTTTCACGTCTGTTACAGATTACAAATAAAAAGCAGAGAAATTCATACAGGGTTTTATTTTTATTTTTTTGCAACCACATTTTTAATTTTAGGGCCATTGTTCTCGCCTTCTGTGGAATTTTTGCCCCAAGCCCTGGTTAATTTCTTTCACAGATTACAGATGTTTTAAATATTAGAATATGTAATTAATTTATACAATGTGAAAATCAGACAAGATGTGTTTAAATGTCCAGTCAATGTCCAGTGAAGTTTGAGCTTTGACAGAATAAGGTGCACAGATGGGGTTAAGACTTTTAGGCTTTTCGTAACATAAACACCGCTTGGTTTTGGCAACTTGAAAATAAAATGACTTCACCTTGGCCAGGAATTTTTCAGTAAACATTTAAGCCATCCTTTTCGAAATGACCTCTTGGAAATGTATGCGGATTTCACTGGTTCTGTACAGTTCCATGAATCTTGCAGATGAGTAATAGCTGTGTCTGCAGCCGCAACCACTTCTGATAAAGAGTCATCAGACCGGTTATTTGATTTCGGAGGACCATGTAGGCAAGCTGCGTGTTCTCCCACATTGAAATAAGTCTGAGGTCCGATTTCCTCAAAAAACAACGATTCCCTTCTATGTACGCACGGACTTTCCCCAAGCGTGAGAAAGCCATACAGTGTGGTGATTTTGCTGAGATGAGGTAAGGACATTGCAGCTCTTGTGTTTGGGTCTGACAGAGCGCAACTCTGGAGATCATCCATAAATCTCAGATCGTCCATCTCTGAGAATGGGCTGCGGCGCGTGAGTGCTCGTACTAACAGGCATGGATGTGTGGACCGTGGCATTGTGTGCCCCCGTGCTTTACTGACCCTAGTCTTCTCACGTTCGCCGGGCGTCTGCAGTATCAGTGAAGGTATGGTAAACTCAGGTACACTTGCAGGTGTCATTACCATATTCCTAAGTGGCACGTGCCTCGTTGCTGTCGGTTGATACTCCCGAGCACTTAATTGGCATGACTTGTCTCGCTTAACGAGTGGAAAATCATGAGCTGATATAGATCTGCCCATGTTTAGATCGGACATGACTTTCAGGATGATGCTCTCTAAAGATTCTTATCACAGTCTCTTAAACTCTGGAGGAAAGTTTCCTCTGTTCCTGCGCTGGACAAGAGAAATAAAATGTTTTCACTGTCCAGACTGAAGTTAAATATACCCTCCTGACATGAACAGACTCCACCCCAGTCAGGTAGGAGTAGTGCAACAGCATATTTTTATGTTTTTATTTTTAATTTAGAAACAGTACAGAAAAGTGCCAGCCTAATACAAATAAATAAATGAATAAAAAATAAAGCACATTAAATAAAATTACAAATATAACACAACAAAACAACAAATAAATAAATAAATAACACATAAAACAACAAAAATAATAACATAAATAAAAACACCTCCAGATAACACACTTGAACAGTTATGTTTCCAATCAGTCAATAATACATTTTAATAAAAGAGATGTTTTGATCACTTTTTTGTTTGAAGTAGAACACTGGGGGAGTCATAATATAATAGTGATAGACCGATAATCGGGTTGACCGATATTTATACTTTGCCTAATCAGTTATCGGTTCTTTAATGTCAGGTTTACCAATAAATTTGGAGACAAAAGTCTTTACATTGTAAATATTAATTAAGTGAGGGGCTTTGAACATGTGTATCACTAAAACTATTCAAATTAATTATTTGTAGACTGTGCACAGTATTAGTTTTGTAAAGCAGTTCACAAGAGATAAATGTAAATGTGCCTCAAATAAAAAGAAAATAAAACAAGAATAATAATAATAATAAAAAAAAATTGTCTATGCACATCAGTGATCTGACATGTAAACACAAACATAATCCGTATCATATCGATCGTTAAAAATCAATATAGTTCGATTTCTATATCAATACAGAAAAGCCTAAAGATTTATTATATTATTATTTTAGGCAGGAGCCTTGCACTTGTGTAGCCTATGAACTTTACTAAAAAGGGAAACACTTTTATCATCCATCACATCCAATCCAGTCTCCCAATTTTAAAACAATACGGTCATAACCTCGAAAATGCATTAAAGTTTAATGGAGAGGACCGTCAGTAGGCTACATCATCTGGCAGACAGGACTGCATAACTTCCTAATTCAGAGACTATATATAGTCAGAAATTTACAAGTAGGCTACTTGTTAATTTTCGTAAAGTATTTGCTGTCATTAAAATGAAACAAATTCATCAGATTATATCTGCTTTGAAATTATGTTCTGTTAAGGCTATTATACGATTGAAAGAGCGCCGTGGTTTTATGCACAGTGTGCTGCGAACCGCGGGACTGTCTGTTACCGAGGTTTAGGAACGGATTGTTATAGCCTGTATGAGGGACAAAAATGACTGTAAATCCCGCCGTTTGTTGTGAAGCGGCGGGCTAGTGTGTTTCAGATAGTGTAACTACCACTGATATATAATATAGTTTAATGGTACTGATGGCTTCAGACATTTGTTCGTGGGTAAAAAAGAGGGGTTTTGCCTTTCGAAAGATGAATAGAGCAAACTAGCATGTTATAATATATTTTCTCGTTTGTTTAGTGGAGGGATGTTATTTTCAGTTAGCCAGTGAGCTAGCTGTCTGCAGAAGAGACTCATATTCATAAAAAATCATCTCTGTGCGCTTTAGTAAAAATGAATCACGATTAAATAAACATTTAACCGTATTGTTTATATTAGTGTATCCGATAAAGCCTCGTTCAAATCTTACCAAAACAGCGCTTCATGTTATTATTGCTATTATTTATTAATATGCAGTCTTTCAAAACCCAACGAGCTGCCTAACTTTGGCGCCGTTGATGTCATATAATGTTCAGGGTTCGTACACGGTACTAGAAGTACTTGAATTTACTGCGGTCAATCCAACCGCGGTTTAGATCAGAGTGCGCGCATATTGCAGGTAAAACGGTACTTTGCGGAAATAGCAGAAAGACTTGTTTCTTGATACCTGTTGATTGCTAACTATATTGTAAGCGTACTATATTGACGAATAAGCGTTTATTATTTGTGACGTGCTGTTGTTTATTAATATGTTTGATTTAGCCTATGTGAAATGTGACTGGTTTAGAACACTCTTGTATAAGGGGAGGTAAATAATTTATAACCACAGTGTACTGAATTAACATAACATACATTTACATATAATACATTTTACTGCTGTGCCAAGGATCTCTCACTGTCCTTCATAGATTGTAATACACTTTGAATTGTAAATCCTGTAGGTTATTTAAAACAGTATAGCTTTTTGAGAAAATTAAAGGCAAAATCACCCCCAAAAGTCTTAAGTGCATCCTTGCACTTGGATAATTTCCTTATATTCAAACACTCATAAAAAGCTTTTCTTTATAGGTTTTTTATAGCTTTATAGGTTTTGCCTTTAATTTTCTCAAAAACTATAGTTTTAACCTAGGATTTACAATCCAAAGCTTATTACAAGGTACGTATGAATTACAATGAGAGATCCTTGGCAGAAAATTAACATTTATTATGCTATATTTAAATGTAATGTTATGTAAATTTAGTTCACTTTGGTTATATATTATTTACATGCCCTGGTCTTCTAAACCAGCCACCTTTCACGTAGGCTAAATCAAACATAATAAACACCAGCACGTCACAAATAATAAACGCTTATTCGTCAATATAGTAAGGCTCGCTATCTTTTGCACTCAACAAGTATCAAGAAACACGTCTTTCTGTTCTTTCCACAAAGTACCGTTTTAACTGCAATATGCGCGCACTCAGATCTAATTGCGGCTGGAATGACCGCAGTTTGAATTTGTCTTTTTCAAATGCAAGTCCTGGAATTTTTACCAAGAGGCGCTTAAAAAAGTTAGTGATTTATAGAAAGTCTTAAAATACGTTGCTTTAATAATTTATTTTCGGAAAAACACGACGACAGACCGCTAGACCACTGCTGAAGCAGGCAGCACATAAACGGCGCTCTCACGTGGCACCGGTTACTTTTGGCAGCGCTGTTTACAATGGGCCAATCACAATCAAGTGTTACTGGACGATTAAAAAAATTAAATAGTTACACACAGTGCTTCTGCAAAAGTATTCAAAGCGCTTCACTTTTTCCACATTTTGTTATGTCACAGCCTTATTCCAAAATGGTTTAAATTCATTATTTTCCTCAAAATTCTACAAACAATACCCCATAATGACAACGTGAAATAAGTTTGTTTGAAATTTTAGCAAATTTATAAAAAAAAAAAAAAAAACGGGGGAAAAAAAAAAAACAACAACAAAAAAAACACATGTAAACATAAGTATTCACAGCCTTTGCTCAATACTTTTTTGAAGCACCTTTGGCACCAATTACAGCTTCTAGTCTTTTTTGAATATGATGCTACAAGCTTGGCACACCCATTTTTGGGCAGTTTCTCCCATTCTTCTTTGCAGGACCTCTCAAGCTCCATCAGGTTGAATGGAGAGGATCGGTGCACAGCCATTTTCAGATCTCTCCAGAGATGTTCAATCGGTTTCAAGTCTGGGCTTTGTCTGGGCCACTCAAGGACATTCACAGAGTTGTCCCGTAGCCACACCTTTATATTGGCTGTGTGCTTAGGGTCGTTGGCCTGTTGAAAGATGAACCTTCATCCCAGTCTGAGGTCCAAAGAGCTCTGGAGTAGGTTTTCATCAAGGATGTCTCTGTACATTGCTGCATTCATCTTTCCCTCGATCCTGACTAGTCTCTCAGTTCCTGCTGCTGAAAAATATCCCCATAGCATGATGCTGCCACCACCATGCTTCACTGTAGGGATGGGACTGTTCTCATGGTCTGAGTCCTTCAGGTGCCTTCCCGGTGGGCTGTCATGTGCCCTTTACTGAGGAGTGGCTTCCGTCTAGCTGCTCAACCATACAGGCGTGATTGAGATGGCTGTTCTTCTAGAAGGTTCTACTCACTCCACAGAGAAATGCTGGAGCTCTGTCAGAGTGACCATCGGGTTCTTGGTCACCTCCCTGACTAAGGCCCTTCTCCCCTGATCGCTCAGTTTGGCCGGGTGGCCAGCTCTACGAAGAGTCCTGGTGGTTCCATTTACGGATGATGGAGGCCACTGTGCTCATTGGGACCTTCAATGCTGCAGACATTTTTCTGTACCCTTCCCCAGATCTGTGCCTCGACACAATCATGTATCGGAGGTCTACAGATAATTCCTTGGACTTCATGGCTTGTTTGTGCTCTGACATTCACTGTTAACTTTGGGACCTTATATAGACAGGTGTGTGCCTTTCCAAATCATGTCCAATCAACTGAATTTACCACAGATGGACTCCAATCAAGTTGTTGAAACATCTCAAGGATGATCAGTGGAAACAGGATGCACCTGAGCTCAATTTTGAGTGTCATGGTAAAGGCTGTGAATACTTATGTACATGTTTTTTTTTTATTTAATTTTTTTAATAAATTTGCAGAGATTTCAAACAAACTTCTTTCACGTTGTCATTATGGGGTATTGTTTGTAGAATTTTGAGGAAAATAATTAATTTAATCAATTTTTGGAATAAAGTGATGTAGATAGAACAGCTTCCTCACCGCGTGGAAGCCCACAATCTCTCTCTCATACACCCTCCAAACGTGATGATGCCAGCAATAGCCCAAGACTGGTGCTCTACAGATCATTAAGATCACATGCTGACTTATTATAGTTGATTATTTTAGCAGAGTGTTCAAGGCTTCTAAAATCCTTTTATATCTTTTTCTCTATATCTCGCTGTCTTTTGTTTGTTTTCTTTTATTCCTGCCTTGCAGAAACCCAGACCATTCAGGTATCTGAGATTTGAAGCAGTGCCTGTGGGTCCCCCTGCCCCACCTTCTCAGTCCTGTGGCACCTCACGGTCCCTTAGGACCCCTTACCTCTTCATTGAGATACTCCATGCTGTGGACAAAGAGCTTGAGCTCAGTCATCTCTGCATGGAGCCTTACCAGGTACAGACATGCAAACATCTCACACATACAGAATATCTCTCTGCTTAGTATATTTGTCTCCATCTGGAGTGTTAGATTTGGTTTCTAAAATCAACATTTTTCTACCTGCCCAAGGCTCTGAGCAACAGTGGTGGTGGGGAGTGTAATGACAGTCTGGTAGCTTGTCGGACTCTGTCAAAGCGTCGCTGAGGGATGTCCCTCTGGATCAGCTGGAGGCGGCGCGCCGACAACCAGACATTACACCAGATATGTATGATAATGTCTCCACACTGGAGGACCGTGACTGGACTCAATGGATGCAGGGACTTATGTCCTCTCCCCTGGACAATGAAGGTCAGCAGCTTCAGCGTGTCACATAGAGAGGGAATAATGAACATGACCAGTGTTTGCTTTGCCCAAAATGGAAAATTCTCATCATTTAGTCTCCCTCATGGCATCCCAGAGTTGTATGACTTTCTCTCTTCTGCAGAACTCAAACAAAGATTTTTAGAAGACAATCTTTGCTCTGTAGGCCGATACAATGCAAGTGAATGATGACCAAAACTTTGAAGCACCAAAAAGCACATAAAAGGCAGCATATAAATAATCAATTTGTCTCCAGTGGTTTAATTGATGTCTTCTAAAGCGATTCAGTCAGTTTTGGGTGAGAACAGACTAAAATATAACTCTTTTTCTTTCACTATACATCTTGCCATTGCAGTCCCTAGGCAAAATCATGATTTTAGGCTTGATTACTCTTCCTAGTGGTTGACGCAAGCGCAGAGTACTTGATGGCCTAAGGAAGTGTAATTGAGCTTTAAATCATGATCACCAAGGAGAATACTGATGTAATGATTTATAATGAAAAACAAGTCATTTTGTAAGTTCTCATCCAAAATGGATTGGATTGCTTCAAAATACATTAATTAAACCACCGTAGTCATATGGACAACTTTTATGCTGCCTTTTATGTTCTTTTTGGAGCTTCAAAGTTCTGGCCACCATCCGTTTGCATTGTATGGACCTACAGAGCTGTAATATTCTTCTAAACTTGTGTTCTGCAGAAGAAAGAATGTAATACATATCTGGGATGGCATGAGGGTAAGTGATGAGATAATTAAATTTTTTTGGTGAACTATAACTTTTTAACCATACCTGCAAATGGTAGATAAATTGAGAAAATGTACCAGCCATAAATATTTCTTACCCGCCTTGATACTGTATGTTTTATTTTATTTAAAGGTGTCCTTAAGACGGTGGGGATTATTTAGCCTCACTGTTTTGTTGTTCAGTCTGTATGACGATCAGTGCAGTTCAAAATGTCACACATGATGAGCTGCCAGTTGCCTTTACAAAAGAATAAACTCATTGTACTTTTGTTCCTCATATATCTATGTAAGCGTCCTTACAATGTGATTTAAACCATGTATGTTGTAGTTGTTACTTGCTATTGGTTACCAACCAAATGTTGAGAGCCAATTTTTACTCACAAGTTGGTGCTTGGCAAGTGTTACTGTAATTTTGGACCCTGTTTACAGGACAAGACAAGCAGACACAACTCTTAAACCTTTTTTAAACCAACAAAACGAATGAAACATTTAATTGAAATGGTTTGATGGTGCACTGTGTATGATTCCCTTTACCAGTATCAAAGAAGATGTGTATGTGATCATGTCCTTAAAAACATCACAGCCCATGAGTCTGTCATGCCCAGCCATTGCTCTCAAACAATTGCTGTCCAAGCACTTTTTTTAAAATATCTTAATGGCTTCCTCTGTTGATGAGATGAGTTTAATGTGTGTGTGCATGCGTCAGTAGTTAAATACTACCTCTATTTTTTCAATGATGTTTTTCTTCCCTGACCTTTTCCCCAGTTTCCTTTCAGTATTACCGCTTTGTGTATGTTCTCATGCTCACGGAAAATACAGTTCTTCTGATGATTCACTCTCTCTCTCTATTGCTCTATTTCTTTCAGAAGAGGGTGATGAAGACAATGACCCTGAATATATCTTTTTAGATGATTTAGATGAGCCAGATTTGGAAGATTATAGAAATGATCATGCTGTTCTAATCACAAGTAAGACCAATTTGAGCTCAGCAAAAGCATAATCTTTTGCAAACATGCCTGATATGAGGTGTAAATTGGATAGTAATCTCTTTAGTTTGTTTAGGTTAAAGTGTATGCTTTTTAGTAATTTTGATCTCTCTCTTTCACAGAGAGGGAATTCACTGAGCTCATAGAAGAGCTGTTTGAGATGGTAAGATGAGTTCACACATACAGGAACAAACAAACGCCAGTCACACCTCACTCATTCTCTCTCTTCTTCTCTCTCTGCAGTTCAACGATGATTGGCAGCTAATGAACAAGATGAGGAAGGGCATGAGGAAGATGAGGTTTGTGATTAGGAGACTAACGACATGCCGCAATTTAATGTTTCTTAAGCCATCAGGTAAAACATTTAGCCTATATTTACACATATATTCTACATGTGCACACACATGATCTTTTCTTTTGTGTAGATAAACATCTTGTCATGCCTACACACCTGTTGCCTATTATACTCATCAGTCTATCAAGAACAGATAAGCCATTTGTCAGTAGAGATGTCATGGTGTTCTTGTGTACACGCATGAGTCCTCTCTTTGGGACAGAGCAGCAGAGAGGGTCTGTTTGGGTAGGGAGGCAGAGAGACGGTCTAATGTATCCACTTGGATCACTGCAGAACCAGGACGCAATATGGACACACTACAAAGCTTCTCACACACACTCACTACACACACACATGCACACACACAGTTTTTGCCCTGGCCTCTGCACACAATTCACATCCTCTCTACTGAGTACTGTACAGGTGCAGGTCTTTACATCACTGTGATTGTGCTGAAAAGATTTTGCCATGTGTCTGTGAGCTACGTGCTGAATCCAGGCACAGAGGCTTTAAATAGGGCTTGCTTACTGGAATAGATAACAGCTATATGCACGCATGCATGCACACACACACATCTGGCACCTACAGAAACTTCCCTTAAACAACATATTCCTATTTCTGATTTCATTATCAATAATGTCCCAGCCCCTTATTTATCCCTATAACGCTGTATGTATCAAATATGATACACAAAGTTTGACGACTCCTGTCTCACTATCTGTTCAAGCTGAAAAGATAAAAAATTATGATATGCAAGTGCCTGATTTTTATGGCACCATCTAGTGGTTGTTTGTGAAAAAGTGGTTTCAATGTTTATATCGATCTATTTAAAATGGTGGTGGACTTCTGCAAAAAAATACTCTTATATTGGGATAAATGACAGCTTATTTTTATAAAGTAAAAGTGACAGTAATGATTATATTGTTACTGCTATTTTAAAATGAGTATTTGCTGAATATAAGCAACTTATGCTTGGTTAAAAAAATTTAACATTATTTTATTGAATAAGCATGTAGAAGTCCATATGTGTCAAATATGATAAAAGGCTTTTGAGGTATATCTCCGTTCATGCCCACTATACAGTATATATATATATATATATATATATATATATATATATATATATATATATATATATATATATATAACTAACTAACTAACTTCTGTTGTGTAATATATCATTTCTGGTCTCTGATCTACTAATTAAATCATTTTTTGTATCTAACAACATGTATATGCTATTTTGGGAACAATAACATTATTATACAGAAGTTATATATTAATGAAAAAAATTATTAGCAAAAGAAATTCACATATAGTAATTGGAATATTAAATGACTGTATTTAATATGGATGGGTTAATAAAGTGGCTGATCTGCATATTTTTATGACGGTTTTATCTCAATTATCAATAGGCATGCACCTTTTAAAAAATTTTGAGTTAAAGGCAGGGACGATCCTTGGTTTTCGGCATCATTATCAGCCCTTATACATGAGCGGGATGTTGCTTGGGCAAAAGCCAGGCAATCTGATTTAAACTGTGATTGGATTTATTTTAGACAGCTCCGGAATAAATGCACAGTTGAAAAGGCAAAAGCAGACTATTTTATTGTTAAAACATCAACTAATTTAAATAATCCAAATACATTTTGGAAGAACATTAAATCTATGTTTGGTAATTAAAATACCTCTAATTTTCCTTACAATATTCTACAATATCTACAATATTTCTGATAAAGTGCATATGCTTAATTGTTTTAACAAGCATTTTATTGCTTCAGGGTCACTATTTGAATCATGTAATATTACTTGCTCAAACTCTGATATTATTTATGCAGAAAGTAATCTAAAGAAAGAGTTTTGTTTTGGACAGATAATGAGTTTTGATGTCCATAAAGCACTCATATTACTTGAGATAAATAGTAGAACCTGTGTTTTTAAAAATGGCAGCTGGTATTATCTCATCTCCCTTAATTTATCTATTTAATCTTTCATTAAAAACTAACGATACCTCAGAAATGTGGAAATCAGCTTTTGTAATTCCTTTATTGAAAGGGGGTAGATCCTACTATCTTAGATAATTATAGACCGATTTCAAAGCTTTGTGTTCTATCAAAAAACTAGAAAGTCTTATTAGTGAACAGTTGACATATTATCTTAATACAAATAAAGTTTTATCTAATAATCAATCAGGATTTCGTAAAAAACATAGTACTACAACTGCTGTTTTGAAAGTTCTAAACGATATTGCGGAATCTTTAGATAAGGGAGGTTACTGTGCATCTCTTTTTATTGATTTATCAAAGGCTTTCGACAGTGGATTATGAAATACTGTTGCATAGACTTAAAAGTGATGGTTTATCAAATCATGCTATATTTTGGTTTAGAAATGATTTAAGCTGAAGAATGCAACGTGTACAGATAGAAGGGAAACAATCAGAGTCATTAGAGATTGCTAAGGGTGTCCCCCAAGGATCTGTATATAATCTTGATCATGACATTCAAAATGTGTGATTCCATTTTTATGCTGATGACACTGTTATGTATTGTAGTGCTTCCTCCAAGCAGCAAGCCTTGCATAATCTAGAATTAGCTTTTGATGTCATTCAGTTACGACTTAATTTAAAACTTAACGATAACACTAAACATATGTTATTTTCAAGTAAAAAGAAAGTAGTAAATAATCTTACTTCTCTTCAGTCTTTAGTTAGTGTTAAGAGATAGTGAAAGATTATAAATACCTTGGTATTATTATCGACAATAAACTATCTTTCAGTTCTCATTGTTTTCAGATTTTTCTTTACTCAGCTAAAGAAAAATCTAGCTGCGTGAAAAACAAAGCTTGGGTTTTATTTCAGAAACAAGCTTTGTTTTTAATTTAATGTAAGAAAGAAACTGGTCTCTGCTACATTCCTACCAATACTTGATTATGGGGATGTTGTGTATCAATTTGCTCCATCTTATCTTCTTTCTTTTTTGGATGCTGTGTATCATGGTGCTTTAAGATTTATATCGAATTGTAAACCCTCAACACATCATTGTACACTGTATAATAGAGTAGCTTGGCCTTCTTTGTCAATTAGAAGAGATATGCATTGGTATACAACTATTTACAAGGCTATCTTGGGTTTTTGCCCTCGTATCTCTGTTGTTTGATCCAACGGAACAATGTTGGGAAATATTCCCTTCATTCTCAGAATTGTTATATTCTTTCCATTCCCCGTGTTCGAACTGAATTAGGAAAAAAGGCTTTTAGGTATGCGGCTCCGTTTGACTAGAATTCTCTTCAAGTGAAACTGAAGCTACAAAACTTGGTGTCTATGGAACATTTTATGTTTATCATTCATCAACTTGAAGATGAATCAGTGACTTGTACGTGTTTTTAGTATTGTAAATGTCTGTTTTAATTTATGTAAATTAGGCTGTGTATTTATTTTTGACCTATTTGCTGTCCATCTTGGCCAGGACACTCCTGTAAAATAGATTTTTAATCTCAGAGAGGTTTTTCAGGTTAAATAAAGGTTATAATAATTATAATTATAAATATAAATATATAATAAGTAAATGTTTAACTAGTTGGACTTCCATTTAAATTAACGCAGGATTCAGTTTTTTTTATTTTTTTTTATTAGCATATAGAACCAAACATAGCATAGCACATTAATATGTTATATATATTACAGTATAACAGGGGAATTTAAAATTATGTCATAGGATTTTATACAGGCTTCGGACGTTTTCTTTTTTAACATTCTTAGTGAAGACATATAGCAGTCAAATTCAAAAGAAAACACCTTAATCATAGGGGATGAATTAACATATTTTTTGCTTATGTATGTAAAATATTGCAATTAAAATAAAAAGGTTAACAATGTATTCTGTCTTTGTTACTTTTGTTTTCATAGAACAAAATAACATCCTTTAATATAAAATAGTAGTCAATATTCACCAACTTAAAGATAAATTCTGCCAGTTCAACCCAAAATCACAACTTTACAATCAAAAAACAAATGAGTCAACAAATCTTTCTCACTTTTGCAAAAGCAACATAAATCATCAATATCAGTATATTTTGAGATTAAAGATTTAACATGGTAGATGGTATGTCAAATTTTGAAGTGTACTGCTTTTACTTTATTATTAATACAATATTTAAAGGGAATTAACCAAACATCCTTCCAGCTAATATTTTCAATTATAGAACGCCAAAAATATTTTCCTCTAGGAGAAATTTTATTTCTTTTTGAAGAATATTACAAATATGTTTGTTATTGCATTTTTTCTCAGTTATTTCATCACTGTCTAATATTAATTTTGGTTTTGTCACTGTTGGAAATCTACAGCAAATATGACTTTTAAAGCAGGATTCAGGTAATATACCTATTTAACAATGGCTGAAGTCTACTCGAGCTCACAGCTGATTGGTCTGTGTTTGCTGCACGTCCTTTAGAACATTCACTTCGACATGTCCAGTGTAGACAGCCTCAAGCTGTTGCGATGCACCACTTCAGTAGTTGCGTACGGTGTTGATAGGATGTGAAACTAACAGTTATATCAAAAGGACTAACAGAAGTAAAAACTGCATTTAAAAACTATAATGACCCTTAACACAGTTTTATTTTATTTCCTGAGCATGGGCTAATTATAGCTTGACGTGTGTATGTGCGATCCCTGTGCGTCATTGTGTTCTGTGTACAGACGGAGATGTAACTGATGGGAGTTTTTAAATGTTAATGAGGTAGACTGACATCTGTGCAGTCTACATCCTCACACAAGTGGAAAACAGGAGAGTGTGTGTGTGTATGCGCGTGTGTGCCATGGACAGATCCCTCTAATGGTCGATCAGTAGGCTGCAGAGACTAGAGTGTGAAAGACTTGGGTTTAATAAGCTAAGTCTGATCGATGGAAGGGCTATGAGCTAATGTAATGAGTTCATGGTGGAGAGATTAATTTTCTTCCACATGCATTATGTAATGTTGTATTTGGTGGGTAGTTATTATGTTCCCACCTGCTGGACTTAAAAAATTATGCAACAAAAGAGCTTCAGCATACATACAGCAGAAAATATGCAAAATAATGTGTAAGAATTATGTTGTCTGTTGCTAAGGCTGCTATTGTAGCACTAATATGTAATGCTTTGGCAGAGTTTACTCAGCTCTTGCATGAGTGGACAGCATATATAATGCAGCAGGCAATAAGGCAGTGACAGATGAAAGTACAGTCCATTCAATGTTGTATTGTTGTATACCTGGATGTTAATTGTATATCTGTCAAAAAATATATAAATGTCTTAATGCAAATGTACTTTTTAAGCAAAAAAAAAAGCTTGTTTTTCATTTTCAACTATAATTTTGCTTATTAATACATTATCCTAGTGTTATTGTGCATTATTTATCAGTGCATTTTATTCTAAAGAAAACAATGTTTAATACTTCATATTCTGAATTCTGAAAATATTTTTTCATTTTGACTGACACTACCTACAGTTGAGGTCAGAAGTTTACATACACCTTAGCCAAATACATTTAAACTCAGTTTATCCACAGTTCAACATTTAATAGTAAAAAACACTCCCTGTCTTAGGTCAGTTAGGATCACTATTTTATTTTAAGAATGAGATATGTTAGAATAATAGTAGAAAGAATTCAGCTTTTATTTCTTTCACATTTCTAGTGGGTCAGATGTTTACATACAATTTGTTAGTATTTGGTAGCATTGCCTTTAAATGGTTTAACTTGGGTCAAATATTTGATCCAGACATTTGGGTCAACCCAAATCAGCAGGAGGCGGTGGAATTGGGTTGATTTTAATGTGGAATTGTTTCTTGTTTAATTAACTCTTTGTTCTGTTCTTCTGCAGCATTTCCAGTTGTTGACGCAGGTCAATATGCTTTGCAGCCCTGTGGGGGCGCTACAGAGTGAAGCTAAAACCACCAAACTTTTACTGGTAAGAAAACTGGGGAGTGAAGAAATTAATTTCATATGTTCAGAATCTGCCAGGCACTTCACAGACAAGAAGACTGATGAGTGTGGTTTGAAAGTAAACATTAAATTAATTAATTTATTAAAAACTATATAAATTACATTATGGAAATTATTATTGATTGGCCATTAACAGTTTGTGAAAGTAGTAGTAAAAGTTGGCCTTTTTTATGTTAATATGGAAATGCATTATTCACAGTCAACCATGATTTGTTTATTCTATGAGCAAAAGTACCCAATAATGCAGGTTTTACTGAGATAAAGTGAGTAGTAATTGGCAGGTCACGTGATCTCAGCTTGGCGGCCCTAATGAGGAGATCTGCTCCATTTTATTTAAAACCTTTATTAGGCTACTGCTATTACTGGATTCTTCATTTTTGTAGGGTTAAAATTGTGTTTTATTAAGTGCTCTTTTTAATATGGGCGTTTGCTAAGTTGGACTCGAAAGTAATGTGCTAAAGCTACTGGTCAGGATGTCAATATGACAAACACTTACAGCCAGTTTATTCTCTGTCTCTTTATCTCTCTCTCTCTCTCACCTTTTTATAGTCTATTAGTTTTAGGGTTAAAGCACTTTTCTCAAACAAAATTTCCATATCAGCTGAGGAGTCTGTATCTGATCTGGTCCAAGCATCAGGAGCAACTGCGTGTGCATGTGAAGGTCGCGGCGTCCAGCAGAGCTCCACACAATGTCATTAAGGTGATTCAGAAACACCATCTATCTGTTCAGCCATACATCCTGATATACACTGGTTATCTTCACTCTTTCACATGTAGACTTAAATTTCATATCTCCAATAGCATTGCCAGATGATGCATTCTTACTTTGCACTATGAATATAGTGCCATTGCAATCAAAGTCTGTCTTGAATTATGTGTATATATGGTGGAGGACATTTCATTTTGCTGCTGTTTTGCACCTGCCTATCTTCACTCTACCATGTTTGAATGTTGTCAAATGTTTGGACACACTTGACTGAGAATCTTCAAAACTTTTGATCTAAAGGTTTACAGTATGCTTTAAGGAATATTTCCCCCCAAAATTAAAATTCTTTCATAATTTACTCAACCTCATGCCATCCCAGAGGCAGGGCTGTAGCTAGTGAGGTGAAAGGTGGTAATGAGTCTAGGGACCCAAAGGTCCAGTGGGCCCCACAACAAATTCTAATCTGTATATTTTAAAAGGAAAGCGGCCCAGAGCAATATACAGTCAGGGGACCCAGATTACCATGAAACAGCCCTGCCCATAGGTGTATGACTTACTTCCTTATGCTGAAAAGAAACAATAATATTTTTAAGAAAATTTCAGCTCTTTTGGTCCATTCAATGCAAGTCAACAGAGTCCAAATCTTTGAAGCTCAAAAAAAGCACAAAGGTAGCATAAAAGTAATCCATAAGACTCCAGTGGTTAAATTCATGTATTCAGAAGTAATATGATAGGTATGTGTGAGAAATGGGTCAATATTGAAGTGCTTTTTTCTTACTAAAAAATTCTCCTCCCTGCCTCAGTAGTAGACTAAATTCTCTAAGAACTTCTAGAGAAAGTCTAGAACACTTTGGGAGAAGAGTGCTTAGAAGGGCTGTTTGGAAGTGGATATTTATTGTAAAAAAAAAAAAAGACTAAAATATTGATCTGTTTCTCACCCACACCTGCTTCCGAAGACAAGGATTTATCCATTTGGAGTTTATGGATTACTTTTATGCTGCATTTATATACTTTTTGAGCTTCAAAGTTTTGGATTCTGTTGACTTGCATTGCATGGGCTTACAGAGCTGAGATATTCTTCTAAAAATCTTTGTGTTCCGCAGAAGAAAGTAATTCATGCACATCTGGGATGGCATGAGGGTGAGTAAATGATCAGAGCATTTTTTTTTTTTTTGGTTGAACTATTTCTTTAAATGTATACAAAAAACAATTGTAGGCACATTTTCATAAAAAACTAAACAAAACAATAATTTCTTTATAAAGCTAAAATTGTAAAATTGAATTGGACAATTTAAATGGATGACTGGGACCAGAAAATGAAGGAAAGGTAGCCAAAAGTTCCCAGCATAATACCCAGAGTGCGCAAAAGCTAATTGTTGATACATATCTTAATTTTAAGTAATGTTAAATATAAGTTCTACTTTATTATAAAAATGTAATGTTGTATTTCCTAGTTTTACTGCCAGAATGGCACGGTTCCTCCTTTGCCAGTGATGTGCAGACCTGTGTTACTTGGAGAGGAGCGCCCTCCTGTGGAGAGAAACCAGAATATCATGCCCTACTGTCAACGGGTATTACGTCCCCAAATCAAACACAAAATAATTTTGATAGTACTGAATTTAAATATGATCCATTAATTTCTCTGCACAGAAAAGCTTACCACACATCCATAGGGTAGTTTCACAGACCAATTCAAAAGTGAACTCAACCACCAAATGTCCTGCCATTGTCTTCCCAAAAAGAATACAATACTCTCAATGCACCGTTCAAGGAAAGAAAGTCACCCTTTGCAGACCAAAGCCTGGCCTCTGCATGGTTTTTCCCAACCTGCTCTAATGTCATTGACCAAAGCCCCTCCATGTCTGGTAATTTATTGACCAATGTCTTCACAGCACTTCAATCTCATAGAGTAGTTTTGTTGGCCCAAGCACCTAGCACTCCTGTATATGGAGTCCTCCTGGTAATCCAAAACCCTGGAACACTTGCCCATGGGACTGTGCCTCTTAGCAGTCCATTTCCTGTTAACTTCCAGTACGTTACTCCAGAATTGGGGTTTGTAACCCAGCTCACCTTCCTGCCCCCCACTCTAGTTCAGATATCCCAATCTGCTTCTATTGACAGCCCTTTACTTACCACCGGGACAGTTGAAACCTGTGGCATGCCACAAGAACAACAGATGTCAGATAAGCGCAAGAAGCAAACTATCCCAAGAAAACTTGTACCTTTTGAAACCAGCCCTCGAACTGCCCCAGTTATTGCCCCTGCATTCTGGGAGTTTAGGCATTTTATATAGTATATAGAATTGGAACCCGGTGTAGTCTTCTGCTGTTGTAGCCCATCCGCACCAAGGTTTGATGTGTTGTGCATTCTGAGATGCTATTCTGCTCACTGCAATTGTACAGAGGCATTATCGTTGCATTTCTGTCAGCTCTAACCAGTCTGGCTTTTCTCCATTGACCTCTCTCATCAACAAGCCATTTCTGTTAACAGAACTGCTGCAGCTCACTGGATGTTTTTTGTTTTTCGCACTACTAAATTACTCGCAAAGTGGCAAGGACCCTTTGAAGTCATGGTGAGTCTGGGAAGTCAATTATGAGGTTAAACAAATGGATATGGGCGGAGCATGACAAATTTACCACCTCAAACCGTGGAGGGAGGTGGTTCCTGTGGCTTTGGTGACTGTGATACTGGAGAGGGAGGAGCTCAGGCCAGAAGTGAACTTAAAAGCCAATTGCGGCACCACGGTCACTCACAGAGACACAGACGTGGCCCAGTTGCAAAGAGAATTCTCTGATGTGTTCTCGCCTCTTCCAGATTCTCTTGTATAACTGTAAGCCATATCATGTATGTAACATTTGGAGGCCAACATGTTTTGAATGAGACCACCATGTTATGTTTTCTGCACATGATCAGGACTCTTTTATTTTTATGTCTTGTGTCTGCAGGCCACCACTGTCTCTAAAGTGCCGAAGAGCCATGATTCTGCATTTCCATCTGCCGATACACAATCTGAAAGAGGAGGGGAAGAGAAGGATGAGACAAGAGGACAAGTAGAGGATGGAGAAGCAGAGAAGGAGGTTAAAGTGAGTAAAACATCACACTATATCCATGTTTTAAAATCACAATACACTAAAGATACAGAATAAAGAACACTTACTCTTGCAAGAACACATCTCAAGAAACCTCATTAAGCATGTGAAACCGCATTAAGCATGTGAATAAAATCCAGTGAGTTTCCTCACATTCAATGCTCGTTCCATTCAGCGGTGATCATCCCTGTGCCCTATTCCCTTTAAAATCCAGTGAGTTTCCTCGCATCCTATGCTCGTTCCATTCAGCGATGATCATCCCTGTGCCCTATTCCCTTCAAAGACAAATTACCTCCACTACGAGAGCTTCAGAGGGCTGAAATGTGATGATGGTCATTTACAACTCACTTTTTAAGTGATTGGAAAATTTCGGCCTACATTATAAACTTGTCCATTTATTTAAAAGTAAATTCTGCCCTACGTTCCTTTTCCAGAAAATGATTGCAATGATATCAAGAAATAGGTTGCAGCAGTTTGTCTTTCCACTACACTTGAGAAATCCGAGATGGGACTGAGCGCGAATAGCTTCAGCAACTTCTTATAGTACAGATTCGCTGTCAGTCAAAAGGAGATGCAGTCTTTCGACAGATCCTCCAATCATTACGCGGAAGCCCGGAGTCCGGGCCAGTCCACTACTCATTCACCCCCAGAGACGCTGAGCGTCCGTGGGCGGGACATAATTGCAGCATTTATCCAATGATCGTCTAGTTTCGGAGCACTGAAAAAAACTGTTCAAAGCAGCCCCATTGAAGTCAATGGACGCTCGGCTTCACCAGGGAAATGCACTGTGACGCTACAGGAATGTATGAGAATGAAATCGAGTCAGCCGACCTGCTATATGTAGCTGATTCTGAACGAACTCGTTTTCGAGATGAACATGTTCTAACACATTTTTAGTCAATAAATTGTTTACACAATAGTACATATTTGACCATTATAGGGGAAGCCGAGCTTCCGTTGCAGTCTTAAAGAAATCCCCACTGCTAAAAATGTTACGACACGGACACATTTTACTCATCCGCAAATCAGTATGTGAATTCATCCAATGAGAGTTGCACACTTGTACAGTATTTTCTCACAAATATTTCATTTTTTCTTGGATATTTTTCTAGCACAAACACAAGTAAATAACTACAACTGCTTGAATCTGCTGCTACAAGTCTCAAACGCTGTTTTTCGCGTGCTCTCCCTTTTGCACCACATGTCTGTGTAAAATATGGAGCAAAAGTGATTTGTGCATCTGTAGAGGCAGCGGCAGGAACTGTTCAGAGATCAGAGAATTTTGGCCAATCAGAAGAGCTAAGTTTGGGCGCCTCACCGTTGGCGGAACATGGCGCCCGAACGAGTAGGGGAAAACAAATAACTTCCATGAAAATATTCCCGAGCTGGCAGTGGCAAATACCAATAAAGGTATGTTTTTCTTAATTTTTTATGAAATCACTCGCTGTTATACATTTATTTATAGTTTAAATATATTCAAACACTCATAAAAAGTTTCATTTGTGAGTTCTTGTTCAAACATACCAATACCATGCTTATTAACATTTATTTAGAATTGTGTAGTATTGGACACAATTACAGGGAAATGATTCTAAGAAAACGCGCCCGCAGTTTATTGTTGCTATAGTAACGAATGCAACTTTCACGTGCGTCTGATTGACAGATAAAACACGTGCTCTTATTTCAGTGTTGATGTTAATTTTGGGGTAATTATTTTGTGGTTATTGCTTCATATTCAGTTCAACACCATTAAGTTAAAGAGGATAAAAGTTATATAAACGAACTGTGCACTGCATATGGGTGAATTTGCCTTTCATTTTTTAATTAACAAACTGTACAGTAAAATGACTCGAAAATTGATACAGTAACAGTCAGGGTCACTCTTACATATAATCCATTGAATAGGTCAGCAATCATCTAAAGGAAAGCTTTTTAATGGCGAATATGGGACATGATGTAAGTGCTAGGACGCACTTTGATTTTGCCAATTCAAGTTTTATTAAGGTACATATGAATGGCAATGAGAGATCCTTGGCAGAAAAGTACAATTTATTATATGTAATACGTAAATGCAAAGTTACATAATCCAGTAAACTTTTTTTTATATATAAATTATTTACATAATAATAAACACCAGCACATCACAAACACTAAATAATCGCGTTTTCGTCAGACTCACTGTCTTCTGCACTCAACAGAAGTCAGACAGCAAGTCTTTCTGTTCTTTCCGCAAATTACCATCTTAACTGCAATATGCGCGCACTCCGATTTAAATCGCGACTGGCTTGACCGCAGTGACCAGCGCGCATATTTAAATCATAAATAAATGTATAACAGCGAGTGATTTCAGAAAAAGTAAGAAAAACATACCTTTATTGGTATTTGCTACTGCCTGCTCGGGAAAGGCTGCGTTAAAATAATTCAACTCGTGCAACTGGACCATATGCGACCGACCGAACGTAAATGATTTATTTATGCAAAACTATCAGCGCGAAGTGAGAAATATAAATATGTTTTGTCCTAAACTTTTTTCTAAACACCTGCTGCTTCTGTGTCTTGGACAATTAATAACGAAGTCAGAAATGATTGTTGACGTTGCAAATATCACAAAAAGCTTTTGGAATTACAGTGAACGTGTGATGAAAAGCAACATTTATTTCTGCGCACGCAAAACCTATATTTAAAATCACATCTATGAATTTCTGATTTATATTTGCTGAATTGAGGTTGTTGTTTATGTTAATTATCACAATATTAACTATAAAAAACATAATAATTATGAATAATACATTTCATAAACACTGTGTGAATATTAATCCTGGATTCTATTGAATTCATTCATCATTTCAACAAAATCACACACACAGTAGACCTATGTCATTCTGTGGTAAACCTTTGGTAGCTTCTTCAATTAACAAAACCCATTGCGAGCAAAATGACAATTCATCACGACTGTCACTAGGGGGAGAAATACGACAGTCGTATGCGAATGTCGAAGACAGTGATAAGGCGGCTTCACAACTAAAAATAGATGTTGCATCGACGTCTACTTGGTATCTGGGTTATTATCAAGACTAAAGATATCACAAAGAGCTCATCTGTGTATAGCAGCATAATCATCAGCTGTTAAGGAAAGTCCAGTGATAGTTTTTGCTATTTAGTGTTTTGGGAGAAAATTTAATAAAATATGCTTTTTACCCCGGGGGAACTTTATAATAAAAAGAGACGCTCCAACATAGGGCAACACCAAGTATCTGCTCCCTGGGCGCAGACCTTTGTACTTCAATGTAACTGGAGTGCTTGGAGTGGCTTCAAAAGTTTATTTTAGTTGAACAGAGGTGGGGGCTGACAGAAGCCTGGCCTCACATGTGCCCCCCCCTCACAGAGGTAATGTCACCATATTGCCACAAGAAGGAGCAACAGGATGTACAAAATAACCAGAATAAACATCAATACATTTTGATGACATTTGGATATCATCCTTGTTCTGACATAAGGCTTCCACATTTTTAAATTACAAGAGTGACATACATTTATTTTACCTACTCGATAAAATATTGTCTTGTGTCGATGACCTCAAATTATGCCAATTTTATACTGTAAGAGAGATCCAGCAGTTGTAGAGTTAACTTCCCAAATTACATCACTACTTTCTCTACCATTCTGTCTTCCCACCCCTTCTTTTCACTCCTCTGCCCTCCCCCTTTTCTCATTGTCTATGAAAGGAATGTCTTTCTCGCCCCTGTCCATTCAGCCACTGCATGGGTCTGTGGGGCTAGACCTCAACCTCAATCCTGTCATTATACTCATTTAGCAGCCACAAAAACCTACAGCCCTTCAAAGCCTCTTTTTACAGATATATTGTCTAATACCACAGTTCACATCACTCTGAGATGGAGCTTCTTGGTGTCCGACAGCCCGTCACCCGTTTTAGGGAGGAAAAGTATCAAATGCTGGAGCTGAACCAGCGCCTTGAATCGTACTTAGGCCGTGTGAAGCTTCTGGAAGAGGAGAACAAGCTACTACAACAGGAGATCCACACTATCAAGAAGAGCAGCAATCCAACAGGCCAGCGCAAAACTCAAGAGGAGGCACTCAGCCTGGCCAGGCGGATGATGGAGGAGGCCTGGAGGGAGAAAGACCATGTGGAGCTGGAGGTGGACAACTTAATGGAAGAAATGGAGAAGGTGGGCATTCAAAGACAGAAAGAAAATATGGAGAAGGCTAATGCACAGAGAAGACTTTCAGAGAGCAGAAAGGAGTTAGAAGAGGAGCAGAGAGCTCAGATTTGCCTTAGAAAGAAGGTTGCCCATCTTGAGAGCGAGCTTCTGCTACATATGCAAGTCCACCAGGAGAACATGGAAACCTTGCAGGCCTCTCTTAAACAGGAAAGGGAAGTCTTGATGGCTCCTCAGCCCAAACAAATTCCCAGCATACCTGACCTGGGACAGGAGTACAGCCTTAGAGCAGCTGAAGTATGGCAGGAGGCAACCACCAACTATCAGAGACAGGTTGAATGCCTAGAGGAAAGTCTACACCAGGCCAAAGCTAACATGGCACAGATTCACCAGGAGAAGAGAGACAACCAGCATCAGGTTCAGCATCTGGCCAAGGAGCTGGAGAGTACTAAGACCAAGAGAGAGATGCTGGAGAAGCATGCAGTGCAACAGAGAGAAGAACACAGACAGGAGCTTCAACATCTCCAGGTAAGAATATCTTAATTCTTAAAATTCAATAAATTATGTGCTGAGCTAAAATTTGTTTTCAAATCTCTAAAAAGATAAACTGTGTCTCTTAGTCAATCAAGGACATATCTTGGAGCTACGTCATGTTATCCATGGTTTTACTTGACACAAAACTTATAACAGAACTGGGCAGTGACACTTAATTAGTATAATCTCTCATCTCTCTCTAAGGAAATTTTCAAAACTTTCTTCACTTCAATCAAAGTCTATAGGAGAGCATGTCTCATGTCTTTGTGTAGGCTCAAGTAGATGCTCTGGAGGTGGAGAAAGGCAGCCTGGGGCAGCAAATAGACAGCCTGATGGTGGACAGACAAAACCTGCTGCAGGTGAAGATGTCTCTTGGATTGGAGGTGGCCACATACAGGTACAGTAAATGTCTAGTTCTCAACGTCAACAAAACTATTCTCTTACGATCACCTAGCATCATCAGAACCATCTTTACCAACATGCTTTTCACTATATTAATTAAAATAATAATATAATTATGAAGATTTGTCCATTTTGTATGTGATTTTTGTGTCGTGTGATCACTATTAGTGTTGCTCATACTGGAGAGATTTAAACAAGCTCCACTAAGTATTAAACTTCACTGTAACACCTCACTATCATACTTTTGATTGATGCCCAATGAAAAAAATCCCATAAACTTAAATTAAAGGAGGGACCCATATCTAAAGAACAGAATAACACAGAGACTTGGGGGTGGGGTCTTTTCACTTAGGTCAGTAAGTAACCACATAGCAACCACCCAGAACACCCTAGGCATTCAATTTTTCAATGTAGAAAATGTAAAAATCTTCAGTAGATCTTACATTTTGATGTCTTCTTTCGCTGGCTTTTTGGGACATTCATTTGATTTCAAAATTTCCTTTGTACATCCCAATGGTATAGCAGAATGAAGCCCCCTATGGAATGAGGGATTTGTAATTTATGGAGGAACAACTAATATGTTCATGCATCACTGGCTCTAAAAGGATGTATCAGCCACCCTGAGAGGGGTAACATTAGATCGGTCAATCAGAATAGTCCCTCTCCATTTTCCATCCAGCACTGATCCATCTGCTGGAGAAGAGGCAGCGAATTAGGGGGTTGGGTAATTCATTCAATAACCCCCTTCAGATCAGTGCTATTTCTGTCAAGGGCACACCAAAATAAATTTGGTCAAAGCAATTTAGCTGTTGCACTGCATTACATTCACGGATCCTTGTAAAGGATGTAGTTGGGATTAAATTAATTTAGTTATTAGGAACAAGAATAGAAACTTCTAAGAAAATATATATGTATACACCGATCAGCCACAACATTAAAACCAGTTAAAACCTGCCTAATATTGTGTAGGCCCCTCTCATGCCAGCAAAACAGCGCCAACCCGCATCTCAGAACAGCATTATCAAATTTTTCACCATTCTGAAGGATGTGGTGAACATTAACTGAAGATCCTGACCCATATGTGCATGATTTTATGCACTGCACTGCTGGCACATGATTGGCTGATTAGATAATCACATGGATGATTGTTGGTGCCAGATGGGCTGGTTTGAGTATTTCTGCAACTGCTGATCTCCTGGGATTTTCACACACAACAGTCTCTAGAATTTAATCAGAATGGTGCCAAAAACAAAAAACATCCAGTGAGCGCAGTTCTGTGGGCGGAAATGCCTTGTTGATGAGAGAGGTCAGCAGAGAATGCCCAAACTGGTTCAAACTGACAAAGTCTATGGTAACTTAGATAACCACTCTGTACAATTGTGGTGAGAAGAATTGCATCTCAGAATGCTCCGAAGGCAGCACGAGGGGGACCTACACAATATTAGGCAGGTGGTTTAAATGTTGTGGCTGATTGGTGTATGTATTTGTATTTTACAGAAAAAAATTCAACAAACATTTAACAGAACTTTTAATTGTTAAATTTGTAATTAAAATCAGTCAAACTGTTTCTGTTGCATTGGTTACTTGGAATACCTGCATTTGGAATGATACCTGTTGCACAAATAGTGTGTAGGTTTGTGAAGTCCAACCCTTGCAATTTTTTCAAGTTTTGTGTAGTAAAGGAATTGATTCAAGGCTGAATGCTGCAGATGGGCTTACAATGACACATCTGACATACTATTTGCATAACAACAGAACCAGGCACAGGACTGCATCTCAAAGGCCTGACTCCATCTATTATTCCACCCCACAAGATAAAGAATGCACTATAACACTAATAGCCTTTCTTTTGCTTTTTTCAGAGCTTTGCTGGACAGTGAGGGTTCAAGAACCAAAAGACCAACAAGAAACAAGACCAGCTCTGCTTTCTTTTTAGGTATTTATAAGGGACATTCACACGTTTTTGAGAAAAAGTAAACTAAAAAAATAGTTTTCTATGTAAACATGCTAGATTGTCGTCTTTGACTGTTGCACTGCTTCTTACTGTTTTTTCAGTTCCCCAAGACACAGCGTTTCATATTCTTTTTTTCTCAAACATTGAGGGGTCAATTCCTTAAAGGCTTTGCAAAACAGCGTTATAAATGCAAGAGAAGTAAAACACATTGTTTCTTATCAGAAAGCAGTTAATGTTATTGGTAATACTAACATACCTAATGATCATAAAATATATATTGACAAAAGGCAATCATTAATCATTAATTATTTGAGCCAATGCAAAAGTTACTGACAGCTTACATTGTGGACTAACTTGAACTGAAAATTCACCTTATAGAAATTATTCATTTGAACACAAACCTCTTTCTACTGGCATATTGCTATGCTCTTGGCTGGTTTACTGCACAAATGATTTGTACATAGTGAGCTGAGTGCATGGTGAGGTATCTGTCTAAGCCTGTAGAACTAGCTTCCTGTGCTAGTCCCATGGGTCATTGTAGCAGATGGCTCCACTTTCCAGTAATAAAGACCAGGAAAAAGATAATGAAAATCAATACATCTCCATTACTGCTCACTCATAGATCAAGACTAGTGTGTATACTAGTGTGTGGATGAAAACTCCACTGGGAGGCTCATCAAGGGTCTGTGTCCATGTCTATTTCATTGTATCTCCACATATCTCTTTAGCCTGGGGCCTTATCTGTTCCAGTCAACCAGATCATCGGTCCCACAGTATCCTGGTTTTCATAAAGATGGGCAACCCGATATCGTAACAAGTCATAAGAATAGTACGAGATAGCGAAATCGCAACAAATGATACAAGTTGGCTCGTACAAAACGCACGTCTTGTACTGCTGTGTACCACAGCAAGACAAAGAGAAATATGCCAGATTGGAAGGAAGTGAGGGAGACATATTACAGGTTATTCACAATTGCCATGTTGCACAAATTATTATGAATTGTCATGAGAGTGCTGTTGCAGGAAGAGGCACGTGCACCTGTTGTGTTTCTGGTGTGAACATCCAGACATTTTTAGATGAAAGGTTCCTCGTCTGTCGCTCACTTCAACGTTGTGTCAAAGAAGCGACACTAGGGGTCTCTCTTGAGCGCCGAATATGCCTCTGATCTATGAAAAAAGGCCAATGAGAAGTTGTTAGACAGTATTTGCATACCCCGCCCCCGGACATACGGGTATAAAAGCGGGGAAATGCGCCGAGTTCATTCAGATATTTTCTTCGGGGGCCGATGGTCATGCATGCAGTCAGCTGCGAGTCACACACCTGTTCCTGTTCCTCTTATGCTTCCCTGCTGTTGGATCTATGGCGCACTTCAGTGGCTTTTCTCCTTCTCTGCATGGCAGTGCAGTTTGCCCCTGGGCGCCTTGACAGCGCAAAACTTAAAAGAGTTTATTAAAAGAGTGATTTTCACGTAAAAGAGTATTTTCCTCTAAAAGAGCAGTACACAGCGGCGTTGAACGTCCTTTTCAGGATGCGTTTTTTTAAAGATGCCTTTCTGCCCCTGTGTAGTTCCTGGATACGGTAGAGTGCTCTCCGCTTCAGACGGCCACAGGCGTTGTCTCATGTGTCTAGGCAGCGATCACACAGAGGCAGCGTTTGTGGATGGTTCATGTTCTCACTGCAAGAGCATGACCATGGCAACATGATGAGCTGACGTCTTTGTGGAGGGCACCCCTCTCCACTCGTCACAAAGCCACCTCCTCATCCGCTCTCACTACCCTCGTCGGCGGAGCAGCCCTCGGGTACACGGCGATTCCCCAGGTGGACAGGGCTGTTGCGCTCCACCTGTACCCCGGGAACCCTACCACCTGCCGGGGTCGCCCTGTGCTCCCCTCCAAGGCCTGTAGGACAACGTCTTCACTGACCGCTAAAGCCTACAGCGCCGCTGGACATGCCGCTTCCACCCTGCATGCCATGGCCCTCCTGCAAGTCCACCAGGCCACGGCACTGAAAGATCTGCACGAACTGCAGGAACTGCGCTCAGCGACCGACCTTGCCCTCAGAGCCACGAAGGTCACAGTGCAGTCACTCGGGCAGGCGATGGGCCACACTCGTGGTCCAGGAACGTTATCTGTGGCTGAACTTGGTCAAGATGTGCCAGACCAACTAAGTACGCTTCCTCAACGCCCCTGTCTCTCAGTTCGGCCTCTTCGGCGACACCGTCGAGGACTTTGCCTAGCAGTTCTCCGCTGTGAAGAAGCAGACGGAGGCCATCTCACACATCCTGCCGCCATGGGCCATGCCCCATCTGCTCACCGAGGGCGTCCTCCTGCGGCAAAGAAACGCCCTGCTCCGCCTCAACCCGGGATCAGCTCTCAGCCCGTACGTCAAGCACCCCGCAGGAAGTAGACGCCCCAATTCTCACGGACCCCCTCGAGGACCCGGAAGGCTCCCAGGCGCTCCTGAGACGATCGACCCAGGGACCAAGAAGTTAGCTCTGGAGCTGGTAAGCAGACCACTCTGTCCCCCAGTGGAGGGCCAGGAGGAGAATCTTTTGTTGAATATATTTAATTTTCCACAGCCCATTCTCAGTAAAAGAGCTATTTTCTTTGTCTCTGGGTCACCTGGTCCGCAAATGCCATTCTCACGGTACTCTGCCGCCAATTCTCAACAGTCCCGGCATGGTGGACGTGGACCCCCCACCTTCAGCCCCACGAATGTTCCCCAGCCGGCCGGTTCTGATGAGTCCAGAGGACGCCTCCACCGGACCTCCTCAGTCACTATCCCACCCCCTACCGGGTGTGCGGAGCAAGGTAAGTGCTTCGAGACTTTTCTCAGCACCAGAGCCTCGGGACGCGTCCTCGCCTCCTGACGCCGTACTACCTGCTCCGCCCCGCTGCGAAGCCCCGCCAGGTATGTAAAAAATAATCGTCCCCTTGGTGCCCCTAGCACGGATCTTGGATGCGTGGCTTTCACTTCCCAACCCATCATGCTGGCTGGCCCGGACCATCCGACTCGGTTACGCAATTCAGTTTGCCAGGCCACCACCCCCCTTTGCGGGCGTCCGCTTTACCGCAGTACACGGCGAGCATTCCAAATCCCTGTGCGCGGAAATCGCTACTCTCTTACTCAAAGACACGATAGAGCCTGTCCCTCCAACTGAGATGAAGAAGGGTTTCTATAGCCCTTCATCGTACCCAAGAAAGTCGGCGTCTTACAGCCGATCTTGGACTTGCGAGTTTTCAACCGGGCTTTGCACAAACTCCCGTTTTGCTCATGCAAAAACACATCTTAACTTGCGTCCGGCATCTAGATTGGTTCGCAGCGGTAGACCTGTAGGACTCGTACTTCCACGTCTCAATTCTGCCTCGACACCGACCCTTCCTACTGTTCATGTTCAATGGACAGGCGTATCAGATGGCCAGGCATATCAGTACGTCCTCCCCGTCGGCATGTCTCTGTCCACTCGCGTCTTCACTCGTGACTCGCGAAAGTCGCAGAGGCAGCCCTTGCCCCGTTACCTCGACGACTGGATCCTTCTGGCCCACTCCCGAGAGTTACTATGCGCTCACAGAGACCAGGTGCTCAGGCACCTCAGCCATTTGGGGCTTCAGGTCAACTGGGAAAAGAGCAAGCTCACCCCGGTTCAGAGCATCTCTTTTCTCGGCATGGAGTTAGACTCAGTCTCAATGTCAGCACGTCTCACCAACGAGTGTGCGCAGTCGATGCTGAAATGCCTCGCCGCCTTCAGGCCGGGCACAGCGGTCCCCTTAAAATGTTTCCAGAGTCTCCTGGGGCATATGGCGTCCTCCACGGTGAGCAACTTCCCTCTCCTTGAGGCTGGATCTACCACCACGCCACCTTCCACATGTTATAAAAACCCATGTGATGTATTCACCACTCTACCTCCCCCTTCCGGGCAGGTGTGGTCTCCACAGGGTCTTTTCCTCCTGAAGGAATAGTAAACTATTGGCAAGTGTCGCCTTGTTCTCCTGTTTGGGGTAACCAGAAGGATTCCGATTAGTTTTATGGGGCATTGGGGAAGGGTACGTGCAGTCTGACACAGCTGGTCGCCTTTGCACATAAAATACCTGCCCGCTCCTGTGTCAGCAGAACACGTACAAGGCTCAGCGCATGGCATGATTTAAATTGGACCCCTAGTGTCGCTTCTTCGACACAACGTCGAAGTGAGCGACAGACGGAGAACATCTAGGTCATGTCTAGGCATCAGTGTATTACTCCCTGCTAACTCAGATTCTGGGGATGGAGCTTTAACTTCTATCAAGAGATTATGTGTGTTAGATTTAAACTTAGTATTGGAGGAAGGAGTGTGGGCTAGGATTCTAAAAAGTGTTAAGTCTATATCTACAGATGCAAGGGTTTGGCTTATGCAATTAGAGAATTTAAATAGATTCTATTGGACCCCATCTACATTGTATACATTTCAGGAGTGGTGCTCGGTGATGGGGAGGGTGGTGGCTTTCGAAGAAGGGTCATATAGAAGACTGTGGAATTTGGATTTGTTTGTTGGGAAATAGGGCAGATATTTGGCATTCTTGGAGGGTTCTCGGAGTGAAACAGTGGAGAGAGAGAGGTACTTGTTAATATGTGTGATTTTATAATATTTTTTATTTGTTTGTTTTTCCTTTTTTTGTATATTATATTTGCATATGTCATGTGTATATGTACTCATGTGTGACCAAAGGGCTGTTTGTTGAGGGTCGGGTGGTAGTGGTAGTGGAAGTTAAATGTTGATTCTGTGTATCTATGTTTTTCTTTTCTGTGTTCAATGTAGGAATCAATAAAAATGTTAATCATAAAAATAACTGTTGCTTTAGGAACATTATATGATTTTTAGGATCAAAATCATATAATGTCCTGTAAAACTGTCAAAGACCAAATCTTGATCAAGTACTGTAGGTCTAGTTTTACACAGCATGCTCTCTGTCTGTGTGAAAGCCTGACTTACCATCTTATTTTTCATTACAGAGGCACTCTCAAAGCCCACTGGGAACCACCTAACCTCACAGACCACTGCTGCTTCCTGCCATTTCAGCAGTACTGTGTCTACAAGTCACAGATCAATCCCCTCTTCTCACACTCTGCTGACCAGTGCGACTCCAACATGGACCCCGACTCGAGAGACTCCACAAAGAACACCAATCAAAACCTCAGCGACAAACGAGACCAGGGTTAAAATCTCTCAGAAGACCATGAAACCTACAGAAGAGTCTGTAGATAATGTTATGCCAGAGAATGTCCATGACGTCATCTCCCTTGCATCGACTCTCCTCCAAACAGTTGCAGACAGTGTCACTGCAGAACCTGAACACAAACCAGAAGATGGTGAAGTTCAGAAAGAGGATGAACTAAAACAATCTCTGGCAGCTCAGTTGGTTGAATCTAAAACTTCTAAATCTGCATTAATAAATGTGTCAACTGGCCAACCAAGTAGCCTCTCCCATACTCCAGTGACAGAGAGCTGGGCTGGTCCGTTCAAAGATCCTACAGAAGAAGTTTCAGAAGAAGGTAGGGATGAAGACACAGAAGTGTCTATGGAAATAGCTCGGCTCTCACATGCACAGTGTGTTGCTTGGGAGGAAAATAAAACCGTTGCAGAAGACGAAAAAGAAGATGCCTCTGAGAAGGATGTAAGATCAGAGAACATTAATGAAAGTCACATATTTGAATATGGAGGAACAGAGAGTAATAATTATGCATTTACATCCAGCCAGGTCAGAAAAAACACAAATAACCAGGCATCATCATTGTTAGAGCAAGGACCTTTATATTCTGTGGGTGGTTTAGGCTATATGGAAGAAATAAATGAAGATTTGATGAGGGCAGATGAACAGGACACTGCGAGTGATCTCAGTGAAGAGATGATGGAGCTAATGAACAGTGAAACTGAGGCAGTGATTGACACTATGTGGGACAGGCAGGAAGAAGATGAGGGAGAGAATGAGAGGAAAGACATGAGTCCTGACTCTGAGATGGAAGATGAGGGTGAAATGGGAATAGAGGAGAAGGGAATAGAGAATGAGATTATGGCTGAAAGAGAACATGAAGAGATTGAGGTGTTTGAGGCAGACATTACTGTGCAAGAGGAAAGCCTTCCTCATCCAAGAGGAGAAACCGTGGACCTTGATCCTCATGAGAGTCTAGAAAGTACTGTACCACCTGCTGAACTCCATGATCAGACATTAAACAAAGATCATTCTTTGCCTGAGGAGTATGAGAAAGAAGAAAACCATGGTGATGAAGATGACTCCCCAAACATCTCTAGCTCTTTGAGAACTGATCCTGGTGAGTGTGACAGTTACATTCAGGAGAACACACTTGCAGACACTCCCTGGTTTTGTATTGAACAGGAAGTTCTTGCCCCTATTTTGCCATTGCAAAGCCTTTCTATCAAACTAATCTGAGAAGTTACACTCCATTATCTAGCATTTGCACTCGGTGTGGGCAAAGGTGTCCAGGGTGTTTAATTTGGACATTTATTAAAATGTTGCCTTAAACCTAAGTCTCCTTTCTGCTGGTGAGAGTGGATTGTGAAGGGCGTTACTATAATCTGTGACCAATATGAGAGTGGAGTAATGAGATCTTTTGAAAATTTGGTTAAAATTTTTGGATTCCCAGATCTATAGGTATTTACAGCTTTGCTACCTGCTATGTATTGTTTTTGGGAGTAGCATACACCCCACTAAGCGGCAGATACCCTGGGAGAGGTGATTACTGGTTTTGGAAAAGGTCATGAGGCATCAGTGTATTACTCCCTGCTAACTCAGAGTCTGGGGATGGAGCTTTAATTTCTATAAAGAGATTATGTGTGTTAGATTTAAACTTGGTATTGGAGGAAGGAGTGTGGGCTAGGATTCTAAAAAGTGTTAAGTCTATATCTAGAGATGCAAGGGTTCGGCTTATGCAATTCAAGAATTTAAATAGATTCTATTGGACTCCATCTACATTGTATACATTTCAGAAGTGGTGCTCGGAGATGGGGAGGGTGGTGGCTTTCGAAGAAGTGTCATATAGAAGACTGTGGAATTTGGATTTGTTTGTTGGGAAATAGGGCAGATATTTGGCATTCTTGGAAGGTTCTTGGAGTGAAAGAGTGGAGAGAGAGAGGTACTTGTTAATATGTGTGATTTATTAGATTTTTTATTTGTTTGTGTTTCCTTTTTTTGTGTGTGTGTATGTACTCATGTGTGACCATAGGGCAGTTTGTTGAGGGTCGGGTGGGGAGGGGTGGTAGTGGTAGTGGGAGTTAAATGTTGATTCTGTGTATCTATGTTTTTCTTTTCTGTGTTCAATGTAGGAATCAATAAAAATGTTAATCATAAAAATAACTGTTGCTTTAGGAACATTATATGATTTTTTGGATCAAAATCATATAATATCCAGTAAAACTGTCAAAGACCAAAGCTTGATCAAGTACTGTAGGTCTAGTTTTACACAGCATGTTATCTGTCTGTGTGAAAGCCTGTCTTACCATCTTATTTTTCATTACAGAGGCACTCTCAAAGCCCACTGGGAACCACCTAACCTCACAGACCACTGCTGCTTCCTGCCATTTCAGCAGTACTGTGTCTACAAGTCACAGATCAATCCCCTCTTCTCACACTCTGCTGACCAGTGCGACTCCAACATGGACCCCCACTCGAGAGACTCCACAAAGAACACCAACCAAAACCTCAGCGACAAACGAGACCAGGGTTAAAATCTCTCAGAAGACCATGAAACCTACAGAAGAGTCTGTAGATAATGTTATGCCAGAGAATGTCCATGACGTTATGTCCCTTGCATCGACTCTCCTCCAAACAGTTGCAGACATTGTCACTGCAGAACCTGAACACAAACCAGAAGATGGTGAAGTTCAGAAAGAGGATGAACCAAAACAATCTCTGGCAGCTCAATTGGTTGAATCTAAAACTTCTAAATCTGCATTAATAAATGTGTCAACTGGCCAACCAATTAGCCTCTCCCAAACTCCAGTGACAGAGAGCTGGGCTGGTCCGTTCAAAGATCCTACAGAAGTTTCAGAAGAAGGTAAGGATGAAGACACAGAAGTGTCTATGGAAATAGCTCGGCTCTCACATGCACAGAGTGTTGCTTGGGAGGAAAATAAAACCGTTGCAGAAGACGAAAAAGAAGATGCCTCTGAGAAGGATGTAAGATCAGAGAACATTAATGAAAGTCACATATTTGAATATGGAGGAACAGAGAGTAATAATTATGCATTTACATCCAGCCAGGTCAGAAAAAACACAAATAACCAGGCATCATCATTGTTAGAGCAAGGACCTTTATATTCTGTGGGTGGTTTAGGCTATATGGAAGAAATAAATGAAGATTTGATGAGGGCAGATGAACAGGACACTGCGAGTGATCTCAGTGAAGAGATGATGGAGCTAATGAACAGTGAAACTGAGGCAGTGATTGACACTATGTGGGACAGGCAGGAAGAAGATGAGGGAGAGAATGAGAGGAAAGACATGAGTCCTGACTCTGAGATGGAAGATGAGGGTGAAATGGGAATAGAGGAGAAGGGAATAGAGAATGAGTTTATGGCTGAAAGAGAACATGAAGAGATTGAGGTGTTTGAGGCAGACATTGCTGTGCAAGAGGAAAGCCTTCCTCATCCAAGAGGAGAAACCGTGGACCTTGATCCTCATGAGAGTCTAGAAAGTACTGTACCACCTGCTGAACTCCATGATCAGACATTAAACAAAGATCATTCTTTGCCTGAGGAGTATGAGAAAGAAGAAAACCATGGTGATGAAGATGACTCCCCAAACATCTCTAGCTCTTTGAGAACTGATCCTGGTGAGTGTGACAGCTACATTCAGGAGAACACACTTGCAGACACTCGTCCCTTGATTCATTATAAGAGTGATGAGGAAACGGATATGAATCTACAAGCCTCACATGTTGGAGTCAGTGAGACCAGTGACATTGAGGAAGAGAAAGACAGAATGGACGGAGGCCAGTGGGGTGAGAACCCCTCGAAACGTTTCAACACAATGGAGGATCTCTCAGAAGAACCAGACATGGATGTCATTGGAGAGATGATGACAGAAGAGATTGTTCAGACAGAAGAAGCACTAGATAATAGAGAGTACATGATTCTTCATAGTGAACACAATGACTCTAGAAGCCACGAAACTTTGGTGGTTGATGAGGTGGAAAAAGAAAGTGCAAAGAATGAGCCCAAGGAAAACCATGAAGAAGAAAGAGATGACATTTTGAGAGATGATGATCAAGATCTCAAGATTGATGAGCAAAATGAGAATCTATGGCCCAAACAGGCCAACCAGGCTGATGAAGCAGCCAATTTATATAATAGTAAAGAAAATGTCAACATGGAACCGTTTTCATGTTTTAACCATCCATCCTCATTCCCAGATATGTCATTCCCTGAAAAGTCCCAGCAAATACAGCCTGAAAGTCTCATTGACGTTTCATCAACTCTGACCTTGATCCAAGACCCAAATTTTACCAAAGAACCACCTATTGAAGAGGAAGATAACCAGAACATATCCATTCATACCAATGTGGATCTCATGGACAATCTCTCTTTGGAGCGTGAGATAAATAGCCAGCTAGACATGCCCAACTCTGACTTTGAAGAGTGCATTAGTTCAGAAGATGAGTCTCCAAATGCCAGCCAGTACTTTCAGAACCCAACCCTTTTAGAACCGTCTACTTTCAATGAAGAAGCATTAAATTGGAGAGGTCAATTTACTAATGATGGTGTCTCCAAGGCTGAAAATGATGTGCCTGAACAAGTGATTAGCAAGGACTTAATGGAGAAAAGTACTGAAGAACATAATGCTTCTCAGATTGATGAATGGGAGATTCCCAACAACAGGAGCACAAGCAAAAGCATGCCAACTGCAGAAGAGATTACTCACAGTATGGATGGAAACACAGGCCAACTTTCTCCATGGCATGAGACTGAGAATTTGGACAGCCCAAAACGAATGCTGAGTGAAGCCAAAAACATCTTTGGCATGACATTTTTTGAAGAGCATCTTGAAAAGGCAGTGGAGAGCTTTTCCAAAGAAGAATCAAGTATGATAGAAATCTTCAAAAGAAACAATCAAGAGGAGGAAGAATTCCAGTCTAAGGAAAATGAAAGTGAGATTCACAGCTTTTTCAGCTCTAATTTGAAGGAAGATAACTGGAGCGAAGGAAAAATGGAGATGGCAGCTGCGTACGCCCCGACCAAAACTGAAAATCTTGCACATGATCCCATCAACTTAAACCAGAGTATGGTGTTTGGAGAGGAGTGGAGAGGTTTGGGGGTCATGTCAGCAGCTAATGGAAATACTAAAGAAGAGATGGTCATCCTCAAAAGCCAGTCAAAGGATGAGAAGCTGCAATATAAGGATAAACAGACAGAGCAAAAGGAGATGGTCCAGTCTGATGACTCTGTTGATGATGGGGATTCCTGGTCCTCTGGTGATGAGTAACAGCTTTGCGAAAACAAGAGAAAAATTTTTAATATTAGCTCTGGCCAATTACATGTTTTGAACAGTTAACAGTAAACCAAAAACCTAGAAAAGTGAAGTAATACCATAGATAGATAGATAGATAGACAGACAGTTGGATAGATAGATGGATGTACTATTAGTGAGAGAGTTCACCCAAAAATGAAATTCTAAAAATTATTTACTAACCCTAATAATGTTCAGAATCCATATGACTTTTCTTCTTCCATGAAACAGAAAAGGAGATGCTATAAAAATTTTAGGGACTGACAACAGGAACCATTCACATTCTTTGTATGGAAAAAGAGCAGCATCAGCATTTTTCAAAAACATTTCTCATGCTTCCACAGAAGAAAGTCATTCAGTTTTGGAATGAGATGAGGATGACTAAATTATTACAGAATTTTCATTTTTGGGTGAAGCAACCCTTTAAGCCACAATAGAAATTTACAGTGGAAAGAAGTGTCAAAGTCAAACACAAATCGCACCTTTATACATTCATAAAAATTAAACTTGATAAGACATAGAGTGGAATGTGTTGTATAAAGGAATAGTTCTCTGGGCAGAGAGAAGAATTTATGATAGAAATTACATATTGATCTGTTTCTCACCCACACCTATCATATAATGTCTGAACATGGATTTAACCACTGGAGTCATATGTATTACTTGTATGTAGGGATGGGAATCGTAAGGAATTTTACAATTTCGATTTCTCTTAACAATTCCAGGTCCTTAATGATTCCAGAAATTCTTTTAGTACTTTAAAAAAAAAAAAAAAGAAATTGGTAATGAGAAATACAATTGTTATTGCATTTACTACAATCTGCTGCCTGTTACCAAATAATGAGATCATTTCAGATTTGTACAGAGCAGATATAACAAATCAGAAATAAATTGAATACAGTTCTTGAAATGGTGTGTTTGCAGACTTTTTAGAGTCATAAATACAATCCAATAATTGATCCTTTATTATGTTAAATAAAGAAATCTAAACCAACCTTAAATGTGATGGTATATTTAATTAATTCATTTATTATTTTATAAAATTCCACATATTACAGAAACACTTGTGTATCTTTAATTATACATTGTCATATGAACAACCAGGTGTGTTCTGATTTACTAGAGACACAGGTCACCATAAATAAACAGAAATAGTTCAAGAGACAATTTAGACTGTTTTGTAGCCTAATGTGTACTTCAGGTTTGTGAGACTTATTTAATTTGGAGTTCATAACTTACACATCAGTACAATATTACTTTTATACTGGAAGCGCTGTATGTTTCACGCTGTAGATTCAAAAGAGCTTAGAATGGTTCTTTCTGGATCGGACTATACCAGAAGCACAATAAGTTTTGCACTATTGATTCAAAAGAAACGACTCCTTTGAATAATAATTTCGGGAATCGAACTGTACCAGAACCGCATATGTCTCGCACTGTAAAAAGAGCTGGCTTGAGACTCGTTAGATTGGGAATTAAATACACTGATAGAACTGTGAGTTTTACACTGTAGAGTAAGTAGTGGGCAGTGCTGCTGCAGAGATGTGCTGTTGAAAACACTGTCAGAGTATTTCAGGACGGTGTTCCAGCCACATCGGCGGAAAATTGCATGCTGGAGAACAGTTAACGTAAATGAAAGTCACGAATATCATACGATTCCAGTATTTTTTAAAGAATGGAACTGGTTCTCGGTTCCCAGCCATTATATACTTATACTTATATGCTCTTTATGTGTTTTGTGGAGCTTCAAAATTGTTACACCCATTCACTTCCATTGTGAGGACCTACAGAGCTAAAATATTCTTTTAAAAATCTTAATTTGTGTTCTGCAGAAGAAAGAAAATCATACACATATGGGATGGCATGAGGTTGAGTAAATCATAAGAGAATTTTCATTTTTAGGGTGAACTTTCCCTTTAATGTAATTTCTCCTAAAGTAACAGCATGGCATAATTTGCCAGCTGTCATGGCACCTGAAGAAGGCGGCATTATGCTTGCTGATGGCAGTGGGCAGAAAGGATCCTAAGTAGTGCTTTTTAGAGATTTACTATGAAGAGTCATGTCATGTTTGATGTTGGTGTTCCTAATCAGACAAGCAACCTGGTGAGAGAGAGAGAAAAAAATTGAATTATTTTGTGCATTTGCACTGATATTATAAAAATGTATAAAAACAAAATTAAATCTTTCAAAAAGTAATAAAAAGGTGATATTTTGAGTTGGTGATTCTTTCTTTTATTTTTTATTATTATTTATGAAGTTCCACAATTATGATCAATATAAAATCATGGGCATACATCATTCCCCCAGTTTGCATAGCTTTGTGATACATTTAAATCTAGGTTGAAAGCAGATACTCAAGTTCTAGTTTTAATTTTTTAACCATTTAAGTGAATCAGAACTTCAGTTGAATTGTAAATGTGCTAATTATGACATTGATCACAGAGTTCAAAAGAGACTTGGGTTTGGAGCCCATGGTTGGTAACCACACAATACTGCTCTCAGAGAAAGAGGCTACATGAGAAGGGAGTAAGAATAAGGAACAATGAATAATAGATGACATCACCTCATTTCCCTCTGTATGCCTGCTGGCCCTCTGGTGTCACTGGGGGGGGGGGGATTATGGGACAATGGCAGCTTTACTGGACAAACACATCTGCATTTAAACCAACACCATAAAAAGAAAACACTTGATATGGAGGATAATGTATAACATGACATAAACTGGTGGCAGAACATCCTGTAATTTGGTGTGACTGGAAAAAGAAATAAGGAGATAAATGAATAGAGGAGAGGGGATTGTGAGTCAGGCGAAATAAAGAAAGAGAAAAAAAAGTTTTGTCCTCTTTCTCATTTTACAAACTGTTCCCCAAACGTCTTTTCTTGATTCAGTCAAATAGCTAGTACAATGACCAACACTCAAAAAAGAATCAGGATTTACAGGGTCTTCTGAGAGCTAAAACAAATGCGAGGCAGGCAGCAGCTGGGCCAGTCAGATGCTTCAACACCTGCTTCCTTTGAAAGAGGACACCACAGTCACTCCTGATGCAACAGCCCGCAACTTGATTTTATGAACAGCTCATTGAAGTGAAGATCTAATCCTCTTGAAATGGCAGAGACTGTTATTTTCTGATCTCAAACAGCGTGCTTAAGTGTAAGTGTCAGGGTTATTTGAGTGGAATGACCACAAATTCCCGAGACCACAGCTCTGAACAGCAGCCTACGACTAAACCTTAATAAACCATAAAACTGAGATTGAGTGTTGTTTAAGCTCTCAGTTGGATTTACCATCTGTCTCCATTATTGATTTAGATTTGTTATTTCTTAACAATGTCAGCGACAGAGTGTCTTTAAAAGGAGACAAAACAGGATACAACATGATCACCCTTATCCTTTTCCCACATTTAAATGCAAATGTGATTCTGCAAATTGTTGGTTCTTTAGCATTGTACTGTAATGACTGTGCTATTGATGACAGTCATCTAGGAATGGTGTCGGCAAGTGTTTGTCACCTGTTCGGTGAAATAATACGCTTTTTCTACCCCACGCCTTCTGAAGCACTCAAATGTCTATTTTCTACCCCACGTTTTCATATAAGCATTCAAAACAGAAAAAAGACTGCAATCATTAACTAGTAGAATCTGGCATATCAAAACCACACACCAATTTTTTTTTTGAAATATTTACAATTAAATAAAATTGTCATACATCTGTGGACTTTTTTTTTTTAATTAAATAATTTGCCATTATTATATCAGTCGTTTTGCCATGCTAACTGAGAGCACATTTGCGCTGTTCTTCACAGATATACAGTGTGCATCCAAATGTTTCTCATTCTAATGGGGTCTGCTTAAGCAATAGTGTTGTTATTCACACCCTCGGTCCACACCTAAGCTTTGAATGGACCATTTATTAGAGGCACAAATTGTGGTCTTGTGGTTAAATCAGCATAATACAATAAAAGGTTTTAAGATTTTTATTTGATAAAGATGTTATTGCCAAATAGTGCATAATTACTGTCAATCAATGTATAAACTGACATTTATATTGTCAAGAATGACAGGAGCATCTTCTCTAGGATTAAGTGTGTTAGGAAAAATAGGTTAACTCTGTCATTCAGGCAAACCGTAAGTGGGGACCTGTTACAAATAGAAATAGAAACTGACAAACTCAGCTGACACTGTGGTCAGATGAACAGAATGTCAGAATCTCAATGCCCCAAACCACCAGAAGAGACACATGTACAGAACACACTCTTCTGGGTTGTCATGTCATTGAGCCTGAATCATTATGATCTGTTGCTAAACTATTTGTGGTTTTTATTTCCAACAACAGCCATAGTGTATCAATAAGGGGAAACACATTCTTACAGTAAATAATTGGTAAATCTCTAAAAGTTTGAAACTTAAATTTACTTTCACAAAAGTGTTTCTTTCTAAACTTGAGTTGAAATAAATGTTTGCATTTCTCATGAACAAGTAAGTGAAATTATACAACTGAATTTGCGAGTAAAAAAAAAAGTGACTTAAAATCATTTTTCAATTTCAGTAGGTACAAGCGGCAGTGTTGTATTGCCTCTCTATGTTGCAGATGAAGTGAAATGCTGACATCTAGTGATCACACCTGAAAACTATTGTAAAGTGTGGACAATATCTGATAATGTAATAAGACAAGAAATTTAAGCACCGCTATTGCCATTGCAGGTTTCAGTGAAAGCCTTAATACAGAATTTCACGTTAAAAAGTCTTAACTTACTTTAAAAAGCGTTTCAAAAGAACACAATATTACATCTTGGGAGTTAAAACAACAATTTTCAGGTTAACTCCCATGAAGTTATATCCTGTGAAATATTGTTATAAACTATCCTGTTTGTGCTTTACATATAAAAGCAGCTAAATTAATATAAATGAAAGGGATGACAGAAGATGAAAGAAGTCTCATAGGTGCACAAACAATAGGACAGACAGACTCACACTTCTGTGTAGGTCAACTTGTCTATTTAATATATAAAATACAATAAAACATACGCAAAAGGGGAGGGTCATAAAGGACAATGGATACTTTGGTACAATAACAAACACTCTTTTGTAAAAGCAGTATAGAATTTGTAATAACATATCAGTGCATACTTTGTTTATGAAAATATACACAAATTGTATATCATTCTCCGAAAACAACAGAATCTTTATTTTTTTGTCTTTATTTGTCATTTTTTACAACAAAACTCAAAGCAGACTAGCCAAACACAATATATTAGCTATAATTTTTCTTTTAAATGTTTTTTTTCTTCAATTTCTATTCTAGTTTTGTGAGTTGTATACTCTTATTGAAATTACATTTCAGTTTATTTATAATATGACTCATTCTTTGCTTGTCTGACGCCCATGCATTGTGTCTGATCAGAATAAATTAAATGTGTGGATGTCCCACATTAACTAAGTGTAGATACTATTGTACAATTGACTAAAAATTGCAGCATTGAACTGGTCATTCTATCGAACCTGTTTTATCGCTTCCCTCAATTAGCAAGAAGTACTAATATTACTACAACTGTTTTGTTTTACTTAATAAACCGTGCAATATTAGTAACAACCCTTTGAAGAAAACAATGAAAAACCAACAAAACAAAAATTAAAACGAAAAATATATTTATATAGTATTCATATGTAATAAAATAAAATCAAATTAAAAATAAAATAAGCCTAACCTACACAAAAACCTCAGAAAATAAAAATCATCTCTCTAAATGTATCATTATTATTACCATCTGTGATGATAACCATAATGGTAACGATAATCATCATAACAATAAGAATAAAAACAGACAATAAAACGGTCACCAGCACAAATTAACAAGAGAAAAAGTATGTGAGAATCTCTAGACATCATTAAAAGGGAATACGAGGGCCAAAGTGAACTATTCACTGGACGATTGTCTTTTCTTTGATTACTCATAATGTTATCAAGAGGTCCTTGTGAGAGCTTTTCGAACGTCGTCTTACATTTAAATCAACCTCGCACTGGCCTGACACACCAGTTACTGTAGATAATCCACGGGCTCAGGCGCATTGCTTTACAGGGCACAGCCTTGAGAATAAGGCTGCTCCCTTAAACGTACATAGAAATCAATGCATTTGTTCAAAGCTCAGGACACAACAGTCTATAGTCAACAGGTGCTCTGCAGAGGCCTCACTCTGCTATGATGGACTTCTAGAATACTTCTGCCCAGTAGCTCTAGAACCTAAACCAAGGGATGTGAATACGAATTCTGGATTATTATGCAGTTCTGTGATGTGTAGATTCCAGATCTGAATTGAACGAAATGTTCGAGTAAAACCACAACATACGGATGCTCTCACTTCAACTCTTACTCTCTCACTGCCTTCCATATGATACTGCATCCATTGTGTGTGTGTGTGTGTGTGTGTGTGTGTGTGTGTATGTGTGGAATCTGAATTAACATCGATAGGTCACCTGTTGAGGTGAAATGAAATGGCTTCTGTCTTCCTCTGTGAGCAAGGGAGTGGAAAGAGGGAGAGAAAGTGAGAAAGATACTGGAGGATTGAAGGAGAGGAGGCCACGTGAGGTAGAGAAGCCAACAGAAAGGTTTGTCTAATCACATCTGAATGCAATCCTAAAATGCTTAAATGTCATAAATTTGGGGGATAATATGGGGAATACAATACATTTGAAATAATTTTGAACCCCATTCCCTTCTGCGCTAAGACTAATCACTAGACTGAAATTTTCAGAATCGTCACAGAAACATCCTTCATTTTTGTCACTTAGAGAATACACTAATGCACAGAAAACAATTTGTGTAAATAATTGTCACATTTGCAACACGTGTAAAGCCTAATCTAAATTTCAGTACAACGTTCTTTTTTCACCGTCTTTTCTTTCTTTTTTTTTTTTCTACAAAACGTGACATTTTTCTTTTATTACTGTTTACTGTTCAACATGTGAAGTGCAATATAAGCCATGATCTCACAAAACATGAAACATCCTTCCCTGAATGCTATTAAACATCTTGTACACAGGAAGGCTGTGTTCCACAGCAAGCTGTTAGCAAATCTCTCTAGAAAATCCTTGTTGGGGTTAGAAGGGTACAAGTGAACTGGACAGATCGAGTGAATGAACCCGTAAGGATGGAGCACTCCTGAAATTCCTCTCGGGAAAGATTGTGTGTGGGTTTCAAGGTGTGTGAGTGGACAAGGGGGGAAAGATTTAAAGTGCGCGTAATCAAAACAAAAATTACAGAAAAGAGTCACGCTCAAAAGAGTCAAATCCTCCTTCATCTGCCTCTCCACCTTGCTGACTTAAACACGGTACAGTTTATTTACAGGCAGAGTTTGACGAGACGGTTCCACTGAGATTATAGGACTGCTTCAGAAAGACCCAGCAGAATATATGTGAACATACACCGCTATGTACAATCTCAACGCCTCTACTCTCTACTCGCACGCACACACACACACAGCTACAACAGCTCCACAGCCAAACTCAAAGCTCTTTCCCAGCCACTCAGCTGTGGCTCTAGAACGCTCCAGGTTCTACAATTCTACAAACATTTCTCATTAGAACTCTGTTCTAAAGTCCTTCCTCTCTACCGGACTGTGTCTGACACCAACTTTTTGTTATACAAGAACCTTTAATGAAATGAGAGAAACGTTGTATATACATGATCTCAACGTCTAAAAACACATCACCCCGAGTTCACAACAACTCAGGCTTTTTCTATTTTTTGTCCTTATACTGGAACCTTAAAACAATAATTAAGCATTCTTGTCCCGTAAATTAAAAGAAATAATCAGATTTATGCAGCCAGGCAAACAAATAATAAATACAGCATATTGTGCCTGACGACGGCTTTCGTAAACCAACGGTATTGAAAGATAATGCAGCCACACACACACACACACACACACTCAATAACACAATGCAGGCTGATACAAACACATCTGTGTGTTTCCTGAAGGACTGGATCTCATTAGTACAGATAGCGCTACATTTCCATCAATGACACCACATTTACGGTCCACGCATATGCACCAGTGTGCAGAAAATTGAGGATGCGGAGTGGCATTCACGACTCAAACATAGCTCCGCTGATAGACACACGCGCACGCGCACACGCACACACGCGTGCAAGTATGTTAGCGAGGGGACTGGTATGAAATACAATATAAAGATGGAAATTAAACAATGAGAAGAATATTATCGTTTTTTGGCTGAGTTGCATTTAGCTATTGAACAAATGAGCACCTTCGTCTCATAGCACACACAAACACGTTATGCTTAGTTTTTGCACAGTTAGAAATATATAAAGATAAAGATCCTAATTTAATGTCATTACAAAAGTAACAGGGAGACTCTAAAAGGCAGCTGCTCAAGCAGAGAAATGAGAAACAAAGCATAAAGAAGAGGAAGAGGGAGAGTCAATCAAGAAGATAAATGGCAAATGCAATCACTCATACAAAAGCAACATCAAAGAAAAAACAGAGATTGACAGGCTTGTCTGCACAACATAACAAACAGTTGTTATTTTTTTTTAACAGAGCAATGCTCAAGAACTGTGATCACAGAGGAAACCATTGTATGTTGAGTGAGGCGGGTGTACAGTAAGGCCAGTAAAAGTTGATCAGAAATCCCAGTCGGCCTCTCTGCTCCACAATTCTGGACTGAGCAGGAGTAGAAGATTTGCAACCGAACACCCTCCTGCCTGGTTTTCTCTTCAGTCTCATGTACATAAACACGTTAACACCTGAATTGGCAACTGTGTGTGAGGATCTATTGTGTGTGTGTGTGTGTGTGTGTGTGAGCATATATGCATATTTTATATAAATATAAACACCTGTAATTACAAGTGTGTCTGATAGTGAGACAGTAAGATAGACAAGAAGAGAGAGAGACAGAGAGAAGGACAGGCGCATGCATGTGTCTAAGTGCGGACTGAGATTTTCTGCTGAAAGCAGGTGCCACTAAGGGTGTGTTTGTGTTTTGGTGTGTGTGTGTATGTGTGCGTGAGAGAGAGAAGTAGCTCTCTCCGTCTTCGTCAGTGTTTATGTGACCCAGGTGTCCAGTCTCATGCGTTTGACATTGGCGGACTCCTGCTGCTCAGATTGGGCCTGCTGATCTCCAGAAGCTCGGAGGAGACCCAAGCCGCCCAAGTTGAAGTCAGGAGGGCGTGGTTGCCCGCCGTCGTCCCGATCACTTCCCTCATAAGAGCTGCCGTTACTGCTGATGCTGTCAACTGGAGAGCGGCCAGTGGGCTCCAAACGCAGTGCTCCTGGATACTGGCTCACAGTAAGGCCACCTACTGCACCAGCCGTGGAACTGGGTGTACTGCGATCCTGGTTGGGAGACACCGGCTCAGATTTGATGCAGATTTTAGGGGCAGTGTTAACCGTCAGAGTGGCTCCATGAGGAATTGTTCCCACTGGCCTAAAACAGAGAGAGAGAGAGAGAGAGAGAGAGAGAGAGAGAGAGAGAGAGAGAGAGAGAGAGAGAGAGAGAGAGAGAGAGAGAGAGAATTAACATCATATACTACGTCACTATTAATGAGATGGCACCTGATTTGTTATAAAAATATTCAATTAAAAACAAGACAAACACAAGTAAATGAAAAATGCTACCCACTGCTTTACTGTTTTTTTCACAACATTTATAAAGCCACATATCAGAATAGACATAAATAATTAAATAGCACAACAAACCAGCTATAAATTCAAAGAAAGACAATAAAAGTCATCACTCTTGTTCTGTTAGCCATGCAGTCACAACCTGGCCAGTCTCCTTTCACACAACACAACATGCCACACACCCTCAGCCGCAATGTGTATGTGTGTGTGTGTGTGTGTGTGTGTGTGTGTTTGCGTTTAGACAAAATAAATATTTCTGTATTCATTCATATGCTGGAATTAGTCAAGACTATTCCAGTGATTTTTGAGAAAGAAAGAGGGAAAGGTACACGAAAGGAAAAAAGACAGGAAAATGTAACAGTAACAGGAAATACAGAGAGTGAAAGGAAAGGAAAAAGAGAGACAGCAAAAGGAAAAGAAAGGAAAGAGACAGAAAAATGAAACAGTTGAGAGAAACAGATACGGAAGGGAAGGAAAAGCGAGGAAAGAGGGAAAACAAATTGACAGGAAAAGGGAAGAGACAGAAAAATAAAACATGAGAAAAATAGGAGAGAGACAGGGAAAGGTAAGAAAAAGAGAGAGACAAGAAAAGTAAATTAAAAGAAAAGGAAAGTGAAAATAGAGGGAATGACGGAGAAGGGGAAAGAATTAAAAAAATAAAGGCAATGAAAGAAAAATGGGGGAAAATAAACCAAAGGAAAGGGAATGAAAATAAGCCAAATAAAAGGACATGAAAAGGAAAAAGAAGGAAAGTGAACGGGAAGGAACAGGAAGGAAAGGAACAGGAAAGGACAGTGAGAGAAAGAGTGGTTATTAAAACATGGAGTTTGGTCTTTTTCACTTGTACAGGTTGATTGATGGTGGTGCATGTGCTGTTTCAGTATGTTCTAATGCAAAACAGAAAGAAAGGCCAACTCAGCAAATCACTGACAAAGACAAAGCCCAGCTTCTTACAGCCAACAGCCAGAGTCAGACAGAGAGAGCTAGGTAGAAAAAAGAGAGAGATAAAGACAGAGAAAGAGAAGGAATGGGCAGGAGAGTTAGCGCCATTAGCGCATATATACAAAAGGCTGCAAGACATGAGACAAACAGAGAGAGAGAGAGATAGATAGAGAGAGAGACAGAGAGAGAGACAGACAGAGAGAGAGAGAGAGAGAGAGAGAGGAAAAGCCAGATACAGTACCAGCTGATCCCTTCCTCCCTGCCCAAGAGTAAGCTGCCCTGAGAGGTCACACTGCAGAAAGAGAGACAGGCGAAACCCACTCTAGTATCTACAGTAATCAACGTCATATCACAAACAAACGCACATACAGTAAATGACAGCATCAACTCATCTAGTGCAGTTCAACTAAGAGAGATGGAAAAATGACTAAGGACAGTTAACATGGGCTCTTCAGCCGAGGTAAGCAGGAGGGGCTGTTTTGAAGCATTAGTGAGAATAGAATCTTCAGTACATAAACTCCACTAAAGATACAAAAAACATCTGGACACCTAAACCACACTTAAAAAAATGCATTGTTTAACAAATATCAAACCAAGTGGCATTCATTTTACAGAAAAATAGCACACCTTTCAAGCAAAACATTTCACAAAGGTTTGTTAGGGTTCAAATCATAAAACCAAAATAGATATATTGCTCAGAATTAAGAAAAACTGTCTGGACACATTATTGGTTGTCAAATGATACTTGTCCACAGTTAAAGGAATAGTTCCCCCCAAAAATGTCATTTTCTCAACCTCATGTTGTTCCAAACCCATATGACTCTCTGTCTCCATTAAAACATGATAATGACAGCATATTGATTTTTGGGTGAGCTTTTCCTTTAATGTGATGATTTAAATCTGTGGTTACTCTCTGTGTTAACTTGAAATAAAATTACTTCACACCACTCAAAAAGCACAGTGAGAACAGTTGGATAAAGGTAACTGCATAAAAGAAAAAAGTTAATTCTAGACATTCAAACATTGTTTTAGTGTGACTTAAGTGTCCAAATTCATTCAAATATTTTGGGGCTACCGTACACTATATGCACTAATCTGTGTACCCTTTATAGAGAATGCTTACTTTCATTGCTAAAATAAATATCCCACTCGCATGCATATCAGAAATAGTGAATCTTCACACTGTCTACAACACCCAGACCAGTCAAAAAAGGTCTGACCGTTGTGGTGCTCAGAGACGCACTCAAAAAGGGGAAATTATTTGATGACATGAGAACATAAGACAGGGTGGCGGAGCAGCGGGAGCTGTCACTGCTCCATTAACATTTATATTAGAACAGGGAGTCAGGGCCACAGTGGGACGTAATGACAGGTTCCTCAGGCATAACGAGAGAAATTCATTTCACTGTATATTTGTAGAGAACACAGCAGCTGGTTCCAAGGGAGAGGGAAGTTCTAATAAAGTATATGTGATATGAGGTTACTGCATTACTGACCAATAAAATCAGCTCAGTGACATGAAACATGAAAATACTGTCTCTGTCCTGCTACACCTAATATATTTACCTTCATATTTTCTTGTTTAAACAAAGGAAAGTTTTAAAAATGGGGTGATATTAAAACTACTCTTCTGCCCCCTTGAGGTCTGAGGGAGAAATTACAGTTTTATTAATGGAGAAAGCAAGGTTGAGTTATGGGGAAAGTAGTTTAGGTATATAAAACTGTTATGTATTAGCTAGGGAGAGAAAAGCTATACTGTCTAAGACAATTTCATCAGTAAATTTGATGAGTATAAAATAATTTATGTTCTTCATAACCAACTTCTGTACCAAAGTGACATGCAATAAAGTCCGAATTTAACATTGACGATATATAACAGGACAAGCATCTAAAAATAAACACATGCTATGCTTCAAATGCCCACAAAAAACGAATTGCTAAAAAATACCAATTTCTAATAAGTGGAACATCTAACCATATCAATACTAAATTATTACACTGGGTATCACAAAGATACAGTGGTCCCAAAAAAGAATTTGTGTGCTTAACTAAAAAATGTATCATTTAAATGCATTAACTATCAGAATTTAAAATCAAGTGACATCAGCAAAAATATTTTGCAATAACTTTTTACCAACTGATTTCAAGGTGATTTTTTGTAAATGTATTAGTTCCCCTCAAGTTCACACAGGTGAACTAGCAGAGTAACCACAGATGTAGTTCATCACATTAAAGGGATAGTTCAACCAAAAATGTAACTTCTCTCATCATTTATTCACCCTCATGCCATCCGAGATATGTAGAACTTTCTTTCTTCTTCAGAACGCAAAGTTATTTAGAAAAATATCTCAGCTCTGTGTGTCCATACAATGCACGTGAATGGTGACCACAACTTGAAGCACATAAAGGCAGCATAAAAGTAATCCATATGACTCCAGGTTTATTTGTGTTTTCTGAAGTGATCCAATCAGTTTTGGGTGAAAACAGACCAAAATATAACTTTTTTCCTATAAAACTTGTCAACAGAATTCTCCTTGGCGATTATGATTATTAACTCTATTACATTTCCTAGCACCATCTAGCTCTCTGCAATGCAGCACTAAGACGCTTAATTGAGCTTAAAATCATGGCCGTGCCTAAAGACTGCGATGGCAAGATATACAGACGTAAATTTTGGCCTGTTCTAGCCCAATATAAAATAGATCGCTTCAGAAATCATGAATTAAACCACTGGAGTTTTATGGATGACTTTTATGCTGCCTTTATGTGCTTTGTGGAGCTTATAATGTTTAGTCACCATTCACTTGCAATGTATGGAACTACAGAGCTGAGATCCTCTTTTAAAAATCTTCGTTTGTATTCTACAGAAGAAAGAGTCATCCATATCTGGGATTTTTGAACAGTAAATCTTTGTGTTATACTGTATAATGAAAAACTTCCTTTTTGTGAAACTTTTTGCTTCAAAAGTGTGATTGTGCTATCCGTCTTGTCACTTTGTTTGCTTGTGTTCAAATACTTTTGGGGGCCACTGTATAATAAAAATAAATGACAAGGCTTGAAAGTGTCAGAAAACATAATAGTGACTTTTATGACTTGACCTACTGCTGTGAAAAACAGCCTGGTATTTAAAACTTGTAATGCTAGAGGAGGTACTGATCAGGCTGGGCTGGTGTGATGAACACGTGGCCAAGCAGCATGTTACAAACGGATGGACGAATGAACCCCAGAGAGTCCTGACCCACTTGGGAGGACATGATGGAGATGTCTGTCCTACTTTCAAATTCCAATCTCCGATCTTAGTTATCATGGCACTAATGTGCTATATTAATTAGAAAACATCAAAAGCTCCCCCTAAATCTGTTTTTGTTGAACACAGGACACTGTACAATACACACTGAACACTTAAAATATAAAAAGAGAAATCACGCACTGATTGCTAAATTTGGAATGAACAAAAAGGGAATCTGCTGATGAGATGGTCATCTAACAGATGAAAGCGCACATACTTCCGTGCAAACATTCTTCAGCACGGTTCGAGGTGGTAACCATGATAACTAGGCCATGGCAGGTGACAGACAGGACAGCAGCACATAGGCTGACACAGAGCACCCACAGAATATGACTGGCTAACATACTGTAGCTCTTTTCCAAAACCTAGTTAGCAGCCTCACTGCTTACAACCTACATATGCTGCATCCTAAGCATCATGGAACCTTATTAGTGAACAATTTGGAACACTCCACATAGGCAGCAACTCATAAATGGGACAAAGGGATTATTCACCCCAAAAAGAAAATTCTGTCATTATTTACGCACCCTCATGTCATCCCAAACCTTATGACATTCTTATTTCTGTGGAACACAAAAGAAGTGAGGCAGAATGCTAGCCTCATTCACCATCCAAAAGGTGTCTTTAAAGTGAATGGTGACTGACACTAACATTCTCCCTAACTTCTCCCTTTGTGTGCCACGGAGCAAAGAATGTCATAAGGGTTTGGAACAACATGAGGATGGGTAAATGATCAAAGAAATTTTATTTCTGAGTGATTTTTGTTATTAAAATGTTTCCTCCGTAGGCATTTTACTTGGTTTTGGAACAGAGCACCAGAGCCCAAAGATTGTGATTGGCTGACACAGAGTGCCCATAGGGCCCCATTCACCTGAGATTAGCAGCCAGACCAGAGATGCAGTGAGTCATCTCTCCATTCTGTCTGTCTGAGCCCCACATGCTGTAAACAAATTAGAAAGAGCACAAATACACACATACACAGCAGGTTAGACCTGCTCCACATATCATCTAATTTGTACTCAGAATTAAAAAAAGACCCCCCCCCCCTCCCCCCACGCTCTGCCCTGAACATCAAATTAAAAGCCTGGCTATTAAAATCTCTACATTCAGGACATCTAGATGCCTCTTGGAGTCAGAGAGCAGTAGCACAGAACTTAATGCAGAGACACAAAAAAGCGCAACAAGATTATAAGGGTGTTGCAAAGAGGCTATGTCTAGTGAGTGTAAAATCGCAGATTAAAATATTATAATTCGTTACAGCTTTTCTTTTCCTGGGGTCTTCACAACCTAGTGAACTTCCTACCTAGATAGCATTTTATGGATGCGGACATGCCTATAATGCCAATAAATGCTGTCTAGGAAGGTACCTACTTTTGGAAGTGCTTACATACACCTTTTTCCTGAACGTGTAAATGTTCTATAGTTTATAACGAGGTCTGTGTAGTGAGCAGGGCGGGGCCGAGTGGTTTCTGGGGAGAGCGAGGCCGGGAAGATAAGTGGTGAATGAGTTCCACCTGTGTTCTACACCGGTCTCGAGTTCCAGTGAGGAGCGGTGGGAGTATTTGAGGAGAGGAGACAGCAGCAGATGGGGAGAGACACATGAGCGATGTCTTTGTGTGTGACGTTATGTTGAATGTGTCTGCTGAAAAGCAGCATGTGCGTTAAATGTTACAGCTGAAAAGCCTTACTGTGTGACACTGAAATGTGTATGTACAATAAATGTCTACGTCTTGTGTCAAGCCTGCCCCAGCTTCCTCCTTGCCCATCCTTTGACTGTTACATTGGTGCCGAAACCCGGGAAGGAGGAGGGATGCGCTGCCGTGGTGTCCTGGCTGCTTCCGTCTGCCAGGGGAGGAGCTGAGGCTGTCCGCCAGTGGACGAAGGACTTGCTGCCGGCCGCCGGGTGTCGGAGGAACAGTTGCCATCCGCCAGAAAGGCGAGGAGCCGTTCCATCCACCAGGGGTCAGAGGTCTCGCTGCTGTCCTCCCGAGGAGGAGCAGCTGTTGTCCACCAGAGGGCGGTGGAGTGGCTGAGGACCAGGCGATGGCGTGTCCGGCAAGCCCGTCTTTCTCTCCTCTCTCTGCTTTCTCCTTACTCTCTCTGTTCCCACTTCCAGGCACGTGCTGGTCAGACCAGGAGACCATACTGATGCGCCAAAGCACCCTCCCTAGAAATAGGGAAGTAGGTCACAGACTGGAGAATTCTCAGAATTGAGTTTGGCGATGGGGATATGTGGCGAGCAGAGCGGGGCCGAGTGGCATCTGGCCAGAGCGAGGCTGGGAAGATAAGTGGTGAATGAGTTCAACCTGTGTGCCACACCGGTCTTGCGTTCCAGTGAGAGGCGATGGGAGTTTTTGAGGAGAAGAGACAGCAGGAGACGGGGAGAGAGAGAGACACATGAGCGATGTCTTTGTGTGTAACATTATGCTGAACGTGTCTGCTGAAAAGCAGCAAATGTGTTGAATGTTATGGCTGAAAAGCCTTACTGTGTGACACTGAAAAATGTATGTACAATAAATATCTACATGTTGTGTCAGGCTGGTCCCAGCTTCCTCCTTTGCCATCATTGAATCCTTTACAGTCTGTTTCCAATTTCTGGTCTCCAGTGTTTTCACTCACATTGGTGGATGTTCTTGGTGGAAAATGTGATGTTTAATGTATTACATTTGTAAACATTAAAATAAAAACACGTGGCTCCATAGTACTGATACTCAAAGAGTCGTGCTTTTAACAGTCCCTCAACAGGGTGGGTGGATGACGTGAAGCGAAAGTACAAGGTTCATCATGTTGTTATGTTTAAAGGTATAGATCACCCAAAAATATCAATTCTCGTATCATTTACTCGCCCTCATGCCTTCCCAGATGTGTATGACTTTCTTTCTTCTATAGAATACAAAAGAAGGTTTTTAGAAAAATATTACAGCTCTGTAGGTCCATACAATACAAGTGAATGGCGATCAGACCTTTGTAGCTCCAAAAATCACATAAAGGCAGCATAAAAGTAATCCATATGACTCTAGTGTTTAAATCCATATCTTCAGAAGCAATATAAAAGGTGTGGGTGAGAAACAGAACAATATTTAAGCCCTTTTTTACTCTAAATATACACTTTAACTTTCAATTTGAGATGTGAAAGAGAAACTAATCGAGAACAACATGTGACTTTCAGATGTTCCATTCACTTGCATTGTATGGCTCTACAGAGCTGAGATATTCTTCTAAAAATCTTAGTTTGTGTTCTCCTGAAAAAAGAAAGTCATACACATCTGGGATGATGAGAGAATTTTTATTTTTGGGTGAACTATTCCTTTAACTACTTTGCAAAGTAGTTAAGCAAAGCCTGAAATATATTTTTACTCCAACTAACACTTAAATGGTTGTTTTCCATCTGGATCACTCATTTTGTTCGTTTTTACATTGCTTCTCGAGACCAGAAACAGAAAACAAGCAATTAGTATCATAAGTGGTTGCTCAGGAAACTGGATAACTGGATCTTCTAGAATCTAAAGTTTAGTTACATTTAGTTCATCTTAAAGTACAACAAGATTTTATATCAGATTTCAAAGGGGCTTCTATCATTGAAACAGAGATCTCTACAGTGTAGACAGAAACAGGAAATAGATGTGGTGCTTGTGGGCTCACACTTTGGACATGTGGTTAGAGAAGAACCAGGTGCAGGGGCGAGCATGTGTGAGAGCAGGAGAGAGTTTGTAAAAAGCATAAAACGTACACAAGATTACTGAGGGAGGCCAGAGTTAGCTGCTGTGGTTGTTGCTGTTGCTGGGATATGGATGACTGCTGCTGTGGTTGCTGGGATACTGATGGCTGCTGTTGCCAAGTTGTCATGTTGCTTGGCAACAGTGCACCCGATGGTGTAAAGGCTTGGAGGGCTGTGAGATCTGCACTTGTTAGCTGGTACTCTGCATGAAAACAAAGAAGAATGTTTGATGCATACTCACTGAATTTTAAGAATTCCAAAACCATGTTTTTCTATTCAAGGCCTCTGATTCTTATAGTTATGTAAACACATCCATATTCATGTATTGTTTCCTTTCGTATTCAAAATAAATGACAAAAAAGAACCCTTTACATACATACATGGAGGACTGGGGAATAATGACAAAAAGAAAGATTGAAAAAAAGAGTGAGGAGGAAAGAAATAAATGGACAATGACCTTCATTTAATTCAAAATGCATCGGTACCACTTTCTCTTCAGTTGTGAACTTTTAACTTTAAAACAATTTGGCTTTTATTTTGAAGGTCAGAACACTCCATGAAGTCCTGTAAGTGTCTTTTTTTTGGGCTAATTATTTATTCAAAATCTAGTGAAATGCTCCTTCGATGCCGTTCTCAATGCATGTTATATGTGATCAGCGTTGATCTGAGAGCTGGAGATAGCCACAAGCGTATCACCAACCTGCATGCCTTTGTATGTGTGTCAACAGTAGGGCTGGGTATCGTTCAAAAAATTTCTATATCGGTACCGATACCTTGACTTCGATACCAATTTTATGAAATCCGTTTTAACAAGATTACAAACATTACACATTACCTCAAAAAAACCTTTGGTTTTATTTTTTCCGTTTGTTTACTTTTTTTTTTTTACAGACTCAGAGACTCATCTCCTGAGCCTAGTCTCCTCATGCCAGGGTCAGCAGGGGCAGAGGCTATAACATTAATGTGAAGAGGAAAAAAAAAAAAACCAAGAAAGCTAAACTGTTAATTCAGCCAACCCTAATGATAAGTACAGTTTAACAAGATAACTAGTTTAATATACGTTAAACTTGATCAGTTACTGTAAACCATAAAGTATTTTTAGCATCGATTTAGCTTGATATCTATTGCCATACATCCAAACAATATCTATCGTTACGTAGGTCCCAGTTTATAGAACTATGTCGCTGCGCACAAAAATGTTAATTTAACAAGTACACAAGCATGTACCACTACAAGTTAGCCGAATTTGCTTTTTTGTTTGTTTGCTAAACGTTAACCTACGTACCTGTCGGTGTCCCAGTCATAGCGCCGCTGCATTCATCAGTAGTTTTGGAGGACTCGTGGTGGTGGGCATGTTAAATGAAGCTCTGTGGCAGGAGGACGCTGAGAGGATGACTTCTTGCAGTCGAAGAAGGCACAACTTTCTGCTCTAAAGTTTATTCCATGCACTGTCAAGTGCTTCATCAGATTTGTCGTGTTGCCGGTCTTGGCAGCAATTATCTTGTTTGAAAATATTGCATTGCGCGCTGTTGGCATCAAGCCTGGTGAAATGTAGCCACATTTTTTATCTTTTCCACATCTTTTACATCTATGGCGTTTGGGACGCATACACACTACGTACAGCCTCGCGTGTGAGACGCGTCTCTGGGCATAACCGGCGTAAACTAGTGTTTTTCCTTGATGCCTAAACACAGCCAATCACCGGCACGTTTAGATTTGGCATGCTAAAGAGCTAGATGCACATCTAACATTCTACATTTTTCGATACTCGATTGTTAAGAGGCAATTCGGACGGTGCCTAAAATGTATCGAACTCGATACCAAGCCCTAGTCAACAGAGACACACCATTCATTAATGTGCAGGTGGTGCTGATGCATATTATACTAATATATATATATATATATATATATATATATATATATATATATATATATATATATATATATATATATATACACACATATATATACACATACATACATACATACATACATATATACTTGTTAAGCACAGCCTTTTGTGATTCACAAAGCTATCAGATGTCTTCAAGTGGCTTTGAATAAAATGGACGAGTCATATGGACTACCTCAATAGTTCTTTTAAGTAATTTTTTGAGCTTGACTGTGACGACCATGTTTGACGGATATGGATTGGGCTCATCGTCTGATACCCAGTCCATCTAAAAACGTCAGTATCGTAGTCGATACGTTCCAGATATCAGATAGGTGAATCACTATTCAAAAGTTATAACTGCAAGTTAGTGTGTTCTTTATAAAATTACATCTGATGTGTGCTAGTTTTTAAAATGATGAATGCCTCTGGTTCTGACTATAACGTCACTCTCACCTGTGTTGAAGGAGGTTGGCATGGAGAACGGAGTCAGGAGGCTAGGCGTTGCCATGGATACCACTGGTGTGGTAAGAGGCTGGGTCACTTGAGAGGCGCCTAACCGTTGAGCATTCTGGAAAGTCAGCGAGAGAGAGAGAGAAAGAGAGAGAGAGAGAGAGAGAGAGAGAGATAAAGATGAGATGATTAAGAAGCACATGAGTTGATTGTCCTGACAAGAGAACTTGACATCTCTGGAATGTTTGTACACTGAGTCACAACAAAATCTTAAAATTCTAGATGCTGCTGAAGATGAAAAATGTTTGATCCAAAGCCTCAAGAGTATAGCTCAATCGCATAAATCAAAATCAACAATTATAAACTCTAAAATCAAAATAAACAACTTAATTGAAAACAAACAACACATCCCCAGCTTGCTACTTTACACAAACACCCTTATTCTCTCTCTATAACCTCTTAACTAAGTGGAAAAAATAAAATGTTATAAAACTCTTAATCATGCTTCACATACTAACACTTCACAACAAAACACACAGTAACAAAACTGGTAGTGTTTTTGCAGGGCAAACCAGTGTAAAACATTTGCATTCAAACCTCCTGAATGTTTGAAGAGTCCTTCGTCTCTTCGATGGGATAGAGATGTTTTTTGAAAAGGTGAAGTGTGTAATTTTCAAACAGGTTTCCCAAGGACCCCACTGTCTGTCGTTGGTTGACCAACAGAAAGTTCCCGCCCCAAACTCACGCCTTTTGTTAAAGGGATAGTTCACCCAAAAATTAAAATTCCCACCCTCATTCCATCCCATATGTGCATGACTTTCTTTCTTCTACAGAACACAAATGAAGATAACCCATAAGACTCCAGTGGTTAAATCTCCACCTCTGATCAGCCCCAAACAGTAGGTGGCGATATGCACAAAGAATGTGAAAGCTGACATTTAAAGTAAACAAAGTATAACTTTACCACACCTATCTTATTTCAAAGACATATATTTAACCACTGGAGTCGTATGGATTATTTTATGATGCCTTTATGTGCTTTTGGAGTTTTGGTCACCATTCACCATTGTATGGACCTACAGAGCTGAGATATTTTTCTAAAAATGGTTATTTGCTGCAGAAGAAGGATAGTCATACATATCTGGGATGACATGAGGGTGAGTAAATAATGAGAATTTTCTTTTTTGGGTGAACTATTCCTTTAAGCCAATTTTGCTATAATATAGCTACAAACAGCAATGTTTTGATAGTGCCACAAAGACACAGTGTTACACTTTTAAGGATAATTAACCTATAAATGGCTTACTTGTAGTTGTCTCTGCATTAAGCTGAGAGAGGAGAAGTATTTAAATATTGACAAAATAACACACTTTACACCTTTAAAGTCACTGCTTCAGTAAGCTGACTGATTGATTATTCAGCAGTAATTTGACATTGGTTTGCACTGCGCATGCACGCACACAGGTCCAGATGCTGAGATGGGTGAAACATCGCCCCCTCCCAAACCTATATGCACATTCACTACACTTAATGAGTCATTGGACAGATAAACGGATCTCTGGAGTGAGGGCTTCTGCTCCGTTGCTCTGCATATTTGATCCCGTGTGTCTGACTCATAGGAAATCAACCCACGCATATGTGCATTTCGCCTTAAAGGTGTGTGTGTGTTTGTGTTTTTGTTGTCTTGAGTGTATGCATTCATTTACTGCACACAATAATCAGGCAGTCAGCCTCCAACGCCTCTGAATAAACATTGACCCCAATTCACTGACCACCAATTATGTCCTATATCAAAACCACAGTGTTCTGTACATTGTGTTCAATACAATAAATAATTATATATTTTTATAACCACAATCAATATAGCTTGGTCAATTAAATTGTAGTGTGTATACAAAGGCATTTGAATCAGATATATGCAATACCACATATGGTTTCACAAAATTAGTTCTAGTTGTCGCACAGATTGGAGATGTTGAGGCTCTGCTGTGTTGCGATGTGTAAAGAAAAATCAAGCAAAAAATGCGCTTCCAGCAAAAAACATTGTGACATGTTCACAGCACAGCATCCATTAAACATACACCAAACATTCGCCAAACGTTGTGAAATTGTTCACAGCACAATAGTCAAAGGAACTGAGCTGTATTCACCTCACTCACCAACTCCAGCTCCTCATCTGTCTGCAAGGCCAGAAATAAATAGGAACAAAAATTACAACTCCAATGCACATACATTTGTTTTTCTACAGTGCCGTAACCACCTTTGTGCCAGGGTGTATAAATACCATCCAATATGTCAGCTTGCACACCCAAATGAACTAACTTTTTGATACTTAATATTATTTTGTATTTTGTAATGACTATAATAATTCCGACTATACTACAGAGCCCCTCTCCAATTAAATGCGTGCACTCACACCAGGAGCAAAGCACGAGACTAAGGAGAAAGTATATGCTACAGAGTTCTAATATCTGTATAATCATTCACAATTAATAGCACCCATATGAGCAAAATTTGTTAATTGTTGTTCTTTGCTTCCCCAATTATTATGTATATTATGGAATATTTGGAGAATACACTTTACTCGTGTCGTGAAGATTGTTTGTACATAACGCTTACCCCATTAAGCTGTTAATTCTGAGATCCTACTTGATTTTGAAGACAAGACTTACCTGCCTATATAGATGACAGACCTATTTCAATTATTGGTTCAATAGCTACAGTAAATGTTCCTCTAATGTAATATGGAAATCTATTACGCATGAGATGGTCAACTTACCATTTGATTGTTAGTTTGCGTCAAGTTAGACATGATGTTAACATTTATTTATTTTGGCTTAGTAATTAATGTAACATTAGTATTATTTTTTGTTTACATTGGCAGTCAAACATGAACCAAACCTCCCTGTACTCCCTAAATGCAAATAATTAAGCTTATTTCTTTTCCAAAATTAAGTTTTCTAATTAGTGAAAGTAAAACCCAGAGTATTTTTGTAAATGATTGTATAGTGCAAACAGACCCTCCATTCACATGCGTCTTCAGCACATTTTGGAAATTCATTTTTAACTGTTCCAAAACGACTTTTTACACATTTTATGACTAAATATTAAGCATAATATTTGGATAAATGAACAGGCCTTTCTACTTGACTTATAAAAGTGTCATTCATTTGTTTAGTCAAGTCATTATAATGTAATAAAGGGCAAAAAAATAAATTACTGTGCTTTAGGTCTTGCACACATAATTTTCCCTTGGCACACCCAGAGCCTTGTTTCTGGCTACACCACTGGTATTATAGTTTAACTACTGTGCTAATGATATTTTTAATTCTAACCTTACCTATCTCTCACAGAAACAATTTAACATTTTTCGATAAGGAACAATTTAGTATATTAGGCTGTTTTTCATGTTGGGAACGTTGGTGAAAAGTAGGTGATTTCAGATTTGACTTTGCTATTGCTTTGGTTCAGTTTAAGATCCATTATTTAATAATACCAAACTACCAGAATCCTTCTATACTTCTTTGTTACATTGTAATAATGGCATTGTTTTTTGTTTTGTTTTGGATTTTCTCCCCAATTTGGCATGCCCAATTCCCAATGCGCTCTAGTCCTCGTGGTGGCGTAGTGACTCACCTCAATTCGGGTGGCGGAAGACGGATCTCAGTTGCCTCTGCATCTGAGACAGTCAATCCGCACATCTTACTGCGTGGTTTGTTGAGCGCTTTACCAAGGAGAACTAGCGCGTGCGGAGGCTTCACGCTATTCTCCGCGGCATCCACGCACAACTCACCACGTGCACCACTGAGAGCGAGAACCACATTATAGCAACCACGAAGAGGTTTACCCAACGTGACTACCCACCCCAGCAATCGGGCCAATTGGTTGCTTAGGAAGCCTAACTGGAGTAACTCAGCGCGCCCTGGATTCGAACTTGCGACTCCAGGTGTGGTAGTCAGCGTCTTTTTAAAATATTTTCATATTTATATCATCATAAAATCTGAAAGACTGTGGCAAGCTCTCTGTATTTTTGCTGGAATGGTTTAAAATATGACCTGAAATGTTGTCAGTATGTTTTAATATGGAACATCGTTGAGATTAGATGGTGGTTTTGGCCTAGTCAGGCTCCTGTAGTGTAATGTGGAAGTGCTCACCAGCTGCATGATGCCTTTGCTGCTCTGGGAGGTGATGACCCGAAGATCCGGCTTACGACTGTTCACCATCTGAATGCTGGGTGGAGGAGGAGACTTAGCCGGGACTACTTTCCCCATGCTGTTGCCGTTGGAGACTGAGAGGAGTCCTGGTGAGGCCCTGGCACTGACATAACCGTTAGCTACAGAAAGAGAAAGAAAAAGGAGGAAAAGGCAAAGAGAAAGACAGAGATGTCAACATAGAGCTGGTATTTATTTACAGAGAAAGACTTGACTCACATTCTTTATCATTTGAGCACAATCACACATTCATATAAACCAGTTTGTTTATATTTGCTGTTTTCTATAATTTGTGTTTACAGGAAAAACACAATAATTGCCCACCAGTGAAAATAATCCTATTAGCGTCTCCCTCGCCCTGGCAGATGTATTTATCAAACCAAATCCTCTGTTTTTTTGGATTATAACTCTTATAATGTTGTAACTGGATGATTAATAGTGACTTTTTTTTAGGCTTGTAGAACCACATTCCTGTTTAGGAGGAAACATAGCTTGTGCGCAAACAAAAGCAAAAGCAGACACGGAACGGATCGGTCTGTCTGATACCAGTTTATCCTGTTCCTCGACTCTTTTCCAAGTTTTTGCTCCATTTTGATTTATGACACTACAGCGATTGTAATGCCTGATCTGGTAAGCAGTGTTTTCAGAGAAAGGCAGAGTATGTGTGATCTGTGTGTGTGTGTGTGTGTGTGTGTGTGTGTGTGTGTGTGTGTGTGTGTGTGTGTGTGTGTGTGTGTGTGTGTGAGAGAGAGAGAGAGAGAGAGAGAGAGAGAGAGAGAGAGAGAGAGAGAGAGAGAGAGAGAGGGGCGGGGGGACTTTCCCAATGTTTTCCCACATTCTGGAATTTAAAATTTTCTCAGCCCAACACATGTCACTTATGAGTGCTCTGGAAACATTCTGATGTCTGAGCTGAACAGAAATATCCCAAATAATTATATTTCAATTCTTTTTCCACTGAACTGCTTCTAAAATTTTGTATGTTGACATTTTAAAAACAAAACATAGATTTACATTTCTGCATTTGCAGACGCTTGTATTAGAAGCGTAATTTTTTCAGTTTGTGCATTCACTGGGATTCGAACCCACAACATTGGCAGTCCTAGCACCATTTAACCTACAGGATTCCAACTAAATTATTACTCCACATTGAAACAAATTTCACCTTAGTACATCACATGTTAAGGGTGCTCACTCCGTTAATGATCCCTTTATGAGCTTCAGACTGGAGATATTTTTGCAGTTTGATATTTTATCCAGAGCAACTGTGTGTTGCTCTGCGAGACGTATGAGAGCAATGACCGCGTCAGCAGCTCTGAATGGAAAGAGATTGCAAGGGGAGCTGCAATTCCTTGGCACAGAGAAGAGACATGCTCAGCTGTTCTGTGCCCTAGGAAACAGCTTCAAGTTCTGTCTGCTTTTCGAGGGGGTATTTATAACTTACATGCTTGTGTCACAGAGTATGCTGGTAAATATAGTGGGTAGGAGTATATGTACATGTGAGTGTGCCGTTTATGTTAGTAAATAAGTTTGTGAGAGTTGGTTGAATGCCTCTGGTCTCAATTAATCTCCACTTCAAAGACCTAATTGCCTTTTTCTTTCCATCTCTATCCAGTCCTCTCGCTCTCTGTCCTTCCCTCTCATGGGAATGGTAGGAATGCTACATGACGTCAATGCTGACATTCCCTAAGCAACAGCTGAGAATGGAGGGAAGGGAGGGGCATGGATGGAGAGAGAGTATAAGAAACAAAGAGTGGTAATGGACAGGGAAAACAGTTTGGTGAGGGCTCACAATGGGCAACCAGTCATCCAATAACTGACTAGTTCATTAGTGAGGCTGAGTAGTTTATGTTAAATGTATTCTTGTATCTGAATATGGTTTTGATATTCTTAATGTTGGCGCTTAAATTGGCATGCTGTGCTGCAGCCACTAAACAATTTGCGTGGTAAAACCCTCATGGAAAAGTTGTGTCTGGAAATTCATACCCTTTATAGCACCACCATACAATATTCAGATGAATGTCTTTGGTTGTTGCGTCACATCTCGCGCTGTTATTTGAGCATCCCAAAACGAGTGTTGTGTTTTTAAGACAACGTGTAAAGTTAAATATAGTCCAACTTTTAAGTATGCGTCTCGAGATGCCTGCACTCTTTTGCACTACGTCTAGCTGCTGTTAAAAGTATCTTATGTAAACATCTGCTAAGAAAATGCATTCAGGCAGTTATAATCAATCCACAGCGGGTTTCTTTTGCTTTTGTACTCGAATTACAGTCTTTATCTGTCTATCTGAATATACATGAAGCAATGCGTAAACAAATATTTGAAAGAAGGATGTCAACTGAGTTAGTGTTAAATACTTGTTGCACATCACTTCAGTCTTTTGGAGCTTGTACACAATGCTGAGTCAAATCGCATAATCTAAGTCTGTTAGTCTGACTTTGCACAAACTGGACTGCGTTTACATGACATTTTTCAGGACATTTAAAAAAAGACAAATTATTGTTTCAGCCCGACTGAAACCAAACTTTTAAAGTGCATGTAAACATATTGAGTGACTCCACAAGAGCCCTCAACCTCTTCAATGATTAAATGTTTAAATGCACACTTAAACTGTCCCTGAGACACATGTGCTCTTTGAAGATCAGAGGCAGGGGAACCTACAGCTGTCAGGGATTGTCAAGATTGGCTGGGAGAAGAGAGGGGAGTGTGACGGGGGAGGGGTGAGGACGGAGCGTGCTGATTTGAGCTGGGAATTCAGAATGTCATGAGTGAGATATGAAGAACAGCTGAGAGGGGAAGAGGATGGGAAGACAAGTATGCAGGGAACCGAAATGGACAAGAAAAAGAGGAAAATGGGAAAGATAAAGAAAGTAATGAGATAAATAAAATGAGTAGGAACATTGAAGTGGATGGTGGTGACCCATACCATTTATGGTGTCATGAGGTTGTTTACAGGCGTGCTTGGAGAGTACAGTGTGAGCCTCAGCTGTCACAAGCTAACAGGTGTGTGAATATATGGTGGATGTCCGTTAGCTATAGTGCCATCCACAAGCCTTTCTGATCACACACTTTTTTTTATTCTTGTGTTAGAGTCTTGAAAAGCTTCATGGAGCTGTTGTCATTCTCAGAATCATAGACCGATCAGATCTTATCTTATCAGAGGAGACTGAAATAACCTTGCTCCACTCTGGAGGTTTTTAGAGTGCCTTTCGATTTTAGGCAGTTTGACTCAGACTAATGTATTATTCAGAGGATTTGGTGGAAATGAAGAGGTTTTACTGGGGCCGTCTGACTGGTGGGAAGAAAGACTTACCCACAGGGCTTGGGCACGCTCCATTTGAATTGTTGAGGTCACCTCCCAGAAGAGCACCTGGAAAAAGGACAGAGTGGCTTCGAGCAAGAGCAATTCTTGAGTCTAGACTACAGACTGCAAATTTAGATCTAATGTCAACAACAAATCTGACATTGAACACAAAGTCTTTAAATTTGAGAACAAATATAAAGAAAATGGCACCATTAAGACCTGTCGGGTGATCGAATCACAAGTAGTCAGGCAAAACAGATTGCCGTTTACACCTGGCATGAACATGTGTCTCCAGTGACCACTTGTGATCAGATTTTAAGGGAAGGGTCTCTGATTTCATGCCTGCAAACATAACTTTACATCAGTTTGTCATACTGAAGTTTACTGAAGATGTTCAGTAAAATTGTATATGTACGAGCCAACTTGACAATATTTCAACTTTTCCAATCAGGCAGTAGTTTTATTTTATAGCCGTGCCTTGCTGACAAGGTTTAAAACTCTTGGTTTGTTGCAGTGTTCTATGATTAAGCAGTTTTCTGGGATGCATTAGGGTGCACACACTTCATTTCCAACGTGACTCAGCATAAACACACAAAGTTTTCCAAGCTCCTGCAATTTTTGACCAAAGATTTCCATGACTTTTCCAGTCATTTGAGATTACTGGATCATGTAGTCACTAGGATTTATTTTATATATATTTATATAATATTTTATATTCACCAGATGAGGTTTAATGAGGAATATTAAACTTGTATATTATTTATTAAATATCAAACCACTGTTATACTGTAGAACTAAGCCATTCTAACTGTATGTTCCTCCAGTGCTGGCTACAGAGGAATGCGAAGGAATAAAAAATAAAAAGCTCTGGATTTTTCCTGGCCCAGCAATGACGGTAAGTACATTTCCTGATATTTCCAGGTTTTCCATAACTGTGGGACACCTGAACTTTCAATAGATCCAAAACTGAACAGAAGACTTCACAGGATGGTCTGAAGCCAGAACTTCTTGAGTTATAAACTATCAGTATACTATGCAACCACTCCAGACAGCCACTTTGATTCACAGCAAAGCATAAATCAGTTGTGTGTTTCAGAGACAGCTGCTCTTGGTAATCCAAAACCCACAGGCCAACATTTCAACCACATGTACAAAACATGAGTTGCCATCTCCTCTTTCCTGTTGTGCTTACTGGTACCCATCCCTAGTGGTTTGCTCTCTCACCTGCACTGGCAGGTCTCTGTGGCAAGCCTGGAGACACTGTGTTCCTCTGGAGCTGCGGTTGCTGTGGTGACAGCAGACGCGGGTCTGTGAGAGTGGAGGTGACGAAGGAAGTAGTGACGAGGCTGCTGGGATTGCTGAATGGCAAAAGACTCTGGTTGGACACCGGCACTGTGACTGGCATGGAGAAAGTGGGCGGTGGCACTGTGGACTGACAAAGCACAGATAGACAGAAACAGTTAGCCGTGTCACTGCACAAACTCACAAATATCTGCATGTACAGTAAAGGAATTGTTCACCCAGAAATGAAAATTCATAACCAGTAAACCAGTATCACTTTCTTTCTTCGGTGGAACATAAAAGAAGATAGTGAATGGTGATTGAGGCTGTCAGTCATTCTGCCCAACATCTCTTTTTGTGTTCCACAAATGAAAGAAAAGGGTTTGGAATGACGAGGGTAAGTAAATAACAGTATTTTTATTTTTGCGTGAACAACATCTGCTCACACGCAAATGCCCACTGCAATTTTAAACATACTCTGGTTATAATATCATGCAGTGAATTGTGCAAACATCTCAAAAGCAGAGCATGTGAAGCCAAGAGTAGAAGTGCAGAGTTAATTTCAGAGGATTTAAAAACAATAAGGTGCCACTGTTGAATGATGCATTTGAGATGATTTCAGATGTTAAATTAACCTTTTTTGGAAACAAAGGAATAAAACAGTTTGAGACTGTACCTCTGTACATACACTACCAGACAAAAGTTTGGACACAGCTGACTTTGTATCTAATGATCTCAAAAACATTTTAATCTAAAAGTTCATCTTTTTTTTATGTTTTGGGCATAAAATGCATTACATTAACAACAAAAAAAAAATTTCCTCCCTCAAATGGATGAAAAGTACCTTAGAAGTGAACAACATACATGGGAACTCCTCTAATACGGTTTAAAACGAATTCCAGTTGGATTCCACATGATGATGTTTGAGAGAATACATATTGTAGGTAGAGCTATTATCTGGGACTAGGTAAAGCATGACATATTTTGTCACTATATAATTCTGGTACTTAAATTTGTGTTATTTCATAGTTTTGATGACGTCACTATTATTATAAAATTTGAAATAAATATTTAAAAACAAGTAGGTGTGTCGAACCTTCTGACTGATAATGTATTGTACATCAAATTCCATCTGGATTTACAATTTTTAGCTAATTATTTTCATTACATGCAATAAATTAATCACAATTAATCGCATATAATCATTATATGCTCAGAAAGGACCTTCATATAAATAGTGCACAATAATTCAAATGTTTATAAATATAATATGTAGGCCCTATTATATAATATGGACTGAAATTAAGTTTAAAAAAAAAAAAAAACATTGTGGCAGATGAAAAAGCTCAACAAAGCTCCACAATAAGTGGCTTAAGAACTCAATATATGGTTTTATTCTCATATTATTGAGCAAGCCTACAGCTGAGAGCAATCTGTTTTGCATTGAGTTCATCAATGTATCAGGTTCTCACAGTACGCGTTCTTGCGTTCTGTCTCTGCTATTTATAATTGTCGCTCTATGTACAGTACATGTGCTTGAAACGGACACATCACGCTCATCTGGGAGGTGACCTCAACAATTCAAATGGAGCATGCCCGAGCCCTGTGGGTAAGTCTTTCTTCCCACCAGCCAGACGGCCACAGTAACACCTCTTTACATGTCAGACGGACATGTTTAGAGTGTCTCACTACTATTCAGTGTCATAAACTGCAAATTTTTAGGATGCTGTGTCAAGTTAAATTTAGTGGAATCTTTGAAAATCATGTCTCAAGAGTAGGTTCTTGGTCTATGGCTGCGCTGAGATTTGTTGAGGCACGCTGCCAACAATTGACGTGGCTCGTAAAAACACATGTACTTAAAGCTTGATTTGCTCATATGGTAGAACAATCCATACTTTTATTACAGAATTTACATATGTGTCAAGGGACGTGATTAATTGTGAAATTTTTTAACGCATTATTTTTTACATAATTAATCGCACTTAAGTAACACGTTAAATTGACAGTCCTAATTTTAAGATAATGGCCCAGTCATTTTTGTAGCCAAGGAAACTCAATAATGATCTATGACAGTTGCCCGTAAACTATTAATATGGCCCTTGGGAATAACCTACAACAAATGGTTGGCTCAGGTGTTTCAAACAAGGTGTATGCGGCCTTGACAACCCCTGAGTCAGCCAATCTTTGTTCTTGTGCTTTTTGAAGCGCAATTAGCCAACTTCGGCAGTCAGTGGACTCAAACTGTCCAGATGCTCTGAAGGAGACCCATTTTCCCATGATCCTCAGCAAAACCAGGGTCTCTAAAATTAGAATGTGGGCCACACTAGGCCTCTTGTGTTCTGAGTGGGACCCAGTTTGATAGAATCTGGCTGTTTCTCTGTCCTTCTCCATTTCTCTTCTAGCCTCTCTCTGTCAACTCTCAATTTGTGCTTCAGCAGAAAAATTTATTTTGAAGTGCACAGATAAATGTCCCTAAACTCCCTCAGAGTAGCATGTTGTGTTTTAGTCTACAACAGCTTTGTTTTACCAGCACAATGTGGGATGTCTCTTCCATAAACATTTCATTTTATACGGTCCCAAAAGACTGTACCATCTAAACAGTGGTATCTCACTAGGGACACTAACAAAGCCTTATTCAAAGAAATATTCCATGTTAATTACAAGTTTAGGGGATCGTTAACCCAAAATGAAAATTATGCTATCATTTACTCACCCTCATCGGGTTTCAAACCTTTAAGACTTTCATGCGTGGAACACAAAATGAGATGTGGAATGTTAGCCTCAGTCACCATTCACTTTACAACAGAATCACAACAGAATTTTCCCATTTAGCTCCATCAAAATCATCTGCGGAATGCTGTTAATTACCACAGAAAATAATTTCAACACATACCTCAGTTTGAAAGTGGGAAAATACAATGGTAGTCCCACAGGCATCCATTGCAAATGCGTTTCTGTCAACATGGTTTTTGTTTGATTTTACAAACTGAGGTGCAAGTTAAAATTATTTTCATACCACATACGCTGTCAACAGAGCTTAATTTGATTTTGACACAGAATATTCCTTTTAAAAAAGGGCAATATTTTTCATTGCATTCTTTCATTATTGCATATCTAATTTAAAATGATGGATAAACAGGATTCAGATTGCGAAAGCACCTCCGTCTGTCTACATTACAAATCTTGAACTCCAGCTATCTATGTACTGTAGCATAGCATATTACTGGCTGAGCCTGTGGAAGAGACACAACTAAGTTCCAGCACTGCACGCAGGCCAGGCAGGGTGAGGGGAGGGGAGGGCAGAGGACAGGGGCCAGTTATTTGTGTGAGGTGAGCAGCTAGTTTATAATATGGAGAACACAGCAACAAACAGCACTGTGTAACGACCTAAAGAAACCGTCTCTAATATATACAGTCCAACAAAGAAATCTAGTGTGCTACTCTAGAATTCTCAGCCAGAAACTCTGGAACATCTGTGCATTCAACTCAAGAAAATAACTTATTCAAGATAATCTCAGTCTTAACACACGCCCAAGTGATAGACAACTGCCATAGGGTAAACTGTACAAGACTGTCGAAACAGAGTTAATGGTGAAGTGAGAAAACTGACTGGTTACGGGAAAAAGTTGGCAAAACACATTTCAATTTTGTCGCTTTTAGTTGCCCATCATCTCGGAGTGAATAATTTTGATTGGCTAATAATGTGCGTGTGCTTGTGGGAGGAGTTTAGAAGTCATGTATGAACACTCATGAAGTGGACTGACTTTTTTGAAATTATTCTCCAAATGCCTGTAATGCTACTCAGAGATGATCCTGACTGGAGCATTCAGCAAATCAAAGTAAACGCAAGAAAGGATCTTTCAAGGTAAATTTACTCACTAGATATAGCTAAGTTTTTACAATGAATTATATATAGTATAATTATTTATACTATATTACTATATTGAAATAGAATTATTTATGTGCCAAGTTGAAATGTTTTAAATGCATAAATCAGACTAAAGAGCACATCTAAAATGTACTAATTTAAAAATAAATCTCAAATTCCCTTCACAGAATCCACTGAGGAACCCATGGCCAAGTGAGACAGTTAGTAGTGAATATCACAAAACTCCTGAACTGATCAATTTCCGGCCTGTTAAGTAGAGCTCGTAGTACACATGTCGCTGGGCGTCCCCAGTGAGAGGGATTAAGGTTTTAGCACTGCTTCCTCAGGCACTCATGCTGGGATTATGTGGTAGAGAAAAAGAGAGGTGCTGTATGCCTCTGTTTGTGCTATGGCCCATGAACGGTGCGACGGGTCGAGCATGAGAGGGGGGTGAGAGAGGAAAACTACACATTCAAAAAATCGTTTTCTGCATATATCCCCTTAGAACCTTATATCACATCCTATCTGGATTTGAAAATAGGGAATCATCCAGTGTTTTCAGGTATATTTTAACAATGGCAGTCAATTGTTTAAAAATGATATAATGCTGGTCAATAATTGCCAAATAATTGCTATTTGATGAGAAACGTGAGCCAATACAATTAAATCATTGAACAGACATGACCAAAAGTGGCTTAAACGCATGGTTATGTTTACCTTTGCATGTCAAAATTTTGCAAGTGAAATACAGTCATCTCAATGGGAATTCGTGCGATTGTGAATTTCACGCGATGGACTCCTGGTGGCGAAGAATTTCCCCTTGCGGATTTCGCATTGAGTTCAAGTTTGGTGAACTTTGATAGGCCAATTCACTGCATAGACCTTATTCATGGTAGTGCCATCTTTCATTTTGAAAACAAGGCTTTGAGAGATAGACTTACCATCTCTTCAATGGCACGAATGGTATAAAGCTGTATAAAGCTCCTTGATCACATCTGATTTTCAACTCAAGTTGTCTGGAGTTTTTTGTCTACTGAATGTTCTTAGAAAAGATATTTTTCAAATGTTTGAATTGTCCGTGGAATGATCCAAAACTGCAGTACAGTCCATTGAAGAGACTGTCCACCTATCTCTCACAGCATAATTGTCATTACTATTATAAATCAAATATGGCGCTGCTGTGAATAAGGTCTTTGACTAAGAGGAAATTGCTTGGTTTGATGTGGGCGGTGCTTTGTACACAGCTACACTGAATATTCACAATGGATAAGGATCGGTTTTACCAATGTTTTTAACTGATATTTACACGTTACTTCTTAATCGGTTATAGTTTTTTATATATATCAAATCTACCAATAAATGAAGTCATTCGGTGGGTGCATAAAGAATAGAGCCCAAAACGGCATTACACTATTGTGTGCTCAGCAGGAAACAGTGGTTTTCACATAAATAACTAATTGAGATTTACAGTGTTAATTCAGTCACCTTATGCAGCCAGAGCTTTTAACAAAATCCACTTGTGCAAAACTCTCAAAATTATATTAACGTACAGTATACTGTAACATTTACTTTGTTTTCACCATTAATCATCATTCATGTAATCACACTCTGGGAAGAGTGTTATAACTCCGTGATAAGATTTTGACTAGCCTACTAGACAGGGAAACTAATAAACATATCAGACATATAAACATAAAAAATCTGTATCGGCATTGGTTCTAAAAAAATATCCAATTTCAGTGGATCACTGTTTTTTCAGCTTCCCAGACCATGACCACCACATTTTTAAGAAATCATTAAGAAGTCAAAGTTAATATGATTGTGTGGATTGTGTGGAGGGACTTTATTTTGAGAATTTTCCATTAGAATTACTGAGGAAGGAAAATGCTAGAGACAGAAGGAACCAATCTTTACTGCTCACATCATGTTGAATCATAATCACAATGTAAGCAAAAGGCTATATCAAACTCGGGCACACACTATATACAGAAAGTGAGCTACATGTTTTTGTGCCTATACCTCCTGAAAGGAGATTCCTCATGCAGTGTTCATGCATAAAGCATTCTTGACAGTGCCTTAATGAAAATCATCTTCACCAACGCCTGTAACAGGACCCAGATGAGTCAGAAGTCTATTCCTGGCAAACTCGATACAAGCATCAGTCAAAGAAAACACGAAACAACAGCACGCAGAACGAAGATGGCTATAAATCAAAGCCACATCGCTTCACCAACGCTTAAAAAAAACTGGATTGTGAGGATCAAAGCGATACAGCCCACTCATCGCCCTCTCGCCTCCAACTGCCCTCTCCTTGCCCAAGCACACACATTCAGAGGGGATTTGGGGTGGTGGGGAGGGGATGGGGGTGAGAGATGGCTGCTGGGTGCTCTGTGAGTTGGTTGCCGGGCCGACAGCAGGCTGTGTGAGTTGGTTGTTGGGCCGACAGGAGGCCTCTTCACACGGGTACTCACTGATAGCCTATAGCTCTGCATCATTTTATCAAACTCCTCGTCTATCTTTTTGTACTTCTCTTCTGTGTGAGGCGTGAGGGAGAACGGCTCCTCGGGGTCCGGACTCTCTGAATCCCGGTGCTCTTTCTTGTTCAGAGCCTTTGTTTATTGCCCACAGAGGACAGGAGAGAGGGAGAGAAAGAAAGAAAAGGAGGAATGTTAGAATGTTAAGTTCAAGAACAATACTCACTCCGTAGCGTTTGAAGAGGATGTCCAGCTCCTCGCTCTTGCGATATTTGTCCTCCTGTAACGGACTTTGGTCGATTGAATCGTCCCCGTCGGGCTCTGGACTGTTGCAACCATTAAAGCCTTTCTTTCTCAACGTCTTAATGTGTTGAAAACAGAAGAAAGAAAGAGGAGCACATTTCATATTTAGAAACAACAAAATGCAGCACTGATTTATTAAAGGTGCACTCAGTAATTTTTGTTCATGTTGCGATGTCCGATATTGCAGTTTTCTTGGACTTTATACTTACACCTAGCTGTGTGGATACAGCATCATTCTAAAGCAAACATTTTTGTTTTTGGATGAGTATTATACTTCGTATTCAATGTGCAAAGGTGTCTGATAATAGGGGGGTTATTAAAATAAAATGAGTTGTGTTCGACTGGTCATGTAATCTCAACATGGCAGCCCACATGAGGGTACATGATTTTTAAAGTACTATCATTGTTCAAAAGTACAATTTAATTTCTTTAGGAATTAAATATTTGAATGAGGAAAAAATACCGAGTGCACCTTTAAACTTACAGTGTAATGTGTGGCACATAAATCAAGATCTCCACTAACAATGTACATCAGCAAAATGTTTTATGAGGGTGTGAAAATGCACCATGACATTGAACATGATTAGAGACTGCAGCCCACAGACAACCATGTGCTTGAAATAAGTTAGAAGAGGCTAATAAGAGAGTTTGGGGTTTGAATCTCATTCTGTCTGTTTCAGCTTGGGTCCTTGATTTACCAAACAAGCTTTTCTCCAAGAAGCTTTGCAGGGGGTATCGAGACCAATCAGAAAAACATTTTCAGCACAGCTTTCTACCATCTCACAGAGGTCACACTGACATAAGATATTTGCATAGCACAGAACATACCGATCCAAAGCAATAAAGATGGTGGACAATTAACACTTATACATTTACAATTATGTAAATTAGAACATTTTCTGAAGAAAATGTATTTGGTGTTTGTCTGTGTCTTCGTGGTTTTAACAAATTGCTCAGCGGTTGTTAGCATGTTCTAGGTGGTTGTTTACTTGCCCAAGTTGAAAGAGGATACCCCCAAGTCTATGATTTCTGGTCCCTAGATATGTCACGGGTCCCTCTTTTAATGCAAGTCTATGAGATTTTTTTTCCTAATTTTCTCATTCGCCACGCAAAAATTGTAATTCTGATCTCTTACAAAAGTAACAGCACATCTCTAATGGTAAATGGTCTGCAATTATATAGCGCCTTTTTAAACTTAACGGTATTCAAAACCCCTTTACACTGTGACGCATTCACACATTCATACACCAATGGCGGCAGAGCTGCCATGCTAGCTGCCATGCTAGCCTGCCATTGGGAGCAACTTGGGGTTCAGTGTCTTGCCCAAGGACATGTGGAGTCACGTGGGCCAGGATTTGAACCACCAATCCTGCGATTAGTGGCCGACCCGCTCTACCAACTGAGCCACAGCTGTCCCTCTACACAACAAGCCATATAATTTAAAGGAAAGTTCCAGGTTTGAAAAAAGTTCAAGAGTTCAAAAAAAGTTCAAAATAAAAGTAAGTTCAATTAACAGTATTTAAAGCATTTGAAAATAATTTCTACTCATCCCTCCTTTTAAAAAAAGCAGCAGCAAAAATCGTGGTTACAGCAAGGAACTGAAAATGGAAGTGAAAGGTGCCCATCCATAAGTTAAAATACACACCGTTTCAAAAGTATAGGCACAAGAGGTAAATATTATACATGTTAACATGATTTTAGTGTGATAAAATCACTTGCTAACCTTAATCTGTGTAAAATTATATCCAATTTTACAACTTTGTTGTCATGACAATGAACCATATAATCCCGGTATTGGATGTAACTTTACACAGATAAGGTTTTTAAGTGACTCTATTAGACTAAAGTAATGATAACATGTACGTTTACATCTTGAGGCCATACATTTGAAACAATGTGCATTTTAGCTTTTATGAACTGGCCATTCAATTTCATTGTAAGTGCCTTACTGTAACCATGATTTTGTCTTTTTTTAAATAAACGAGTGATGAGTTGACATCATTTTTTTGATGATTTGATGCAAGAATGACAGATGAAAAGAATTACATTCCCAAGCACTTGAACAAGCTCCCCTCACAGTTTAAATGACACACACACACACACACACACACACACACACACACACACACACACACACACACACACACACTTAGAGAGAAGTGGGTCAGCTGATCAGCTTGTCTCTTAGTCTGCTCCATCTGTTCACCTGTCCCTGCATTTCTCTGCCTGCTGTCTCTCTTTCATGGGGCGGGTGCTTGCTTGTGTTGCCAAGGGAAGATTCCCCTGCAGAGCTCCGCTGCCTCTGACTGGCTAACCTCGTTCTGTAGCGCCCCTCCCCCCGCATCCCTCTGTCCTCTGTCCTCCAGAACGCTCCCTCTCTTTAGCATAATTTTCCTGTCTTTACAATATTTCACCAGCTTTACCCCTCCACCTTTACTTAATTTCATCTTTGAACTCATTTCTATTTGTCTGTGATGTTCTTCAGTGCTCATCACTTGTCTATTTACCAATGTCCACACCTTCTTGCTGTCTTTGTGTCCCTAATGCTCTCCCTCATTCTCCTTTTCAAATCCAGTAATACTCTCCTTCTTTCACTTACAGAGCTGACTCATTCCTGTCCTCCGTTCCCCTCCTTTCTCCATCCTGTACCCTGAATCTTCTAATCAAAGTCCCACTTCTAAAGTAACAAGAATGCAGCCAAAAGATTTCGGGAGGGGGCTTTTTATTTTTGGGTGAATTATTCCTTTAAGAATTTGTCAATTGAAAAAACAAAAAACAAACAAGCATAATTAAGGTCCACCAATATAAATATTAGGTGAGACATGTCCCTCTTAATGTCTATAGTGGTTGTGGCCCTACTATGTACACATTCTCTCTCCCTCTTTTCACTCTTGAGTGTGTGAAAGTGTGTGACAGTGTGCACTGATGTCTATTCAGGCAGAATGTAATGCCACCTCCCATTTGCACCATGTAAAGCATAGAAGCCTGTAAACCCCCCCTGGCCATCCCTTTAAAACATGCTTAAAGCCTCCGCTTCACAACAGCCTGCTGGCTTATACACATGCTAGCATCCAGATACACCCATCTGACAGATTAAGGCCCCTGTGCACACTCCACTCCTCATCCCTCCGTCCCCATTCCTTCTTTAAAGGCCGCATGTCTGCCATTATCAGGCCAGCCTGACTATAACTCAAACATGAGGCTAATGAAGTCACTTTAGCAGCTGATCTGGGCTGATAGCCCACAGCTCTGCCCAATGTGGAGACGGATCAGAGAGAATAAGCTGGAGTACATCAACTCAATATCTAGGAGTGTTTCGCTGGTGTCCAGCACACAAGGCTTTCACATCTCTGAAAGAGAGCAGTTAAGAGTTTTCACTCATTTGAACACTTGAAAAGAACTGACTGATATTATTGGTACTTAATGGTAAAGTGTATAATTTTATTGTGTAAATACCTTTCACAGCAGCGCAATCTTAAACGAGAACAAGGAATAGACATACAGTCTCTTCAATGGTCTGTACTGCAGTTTAAAGTGTTTTTGGAATGTTCCACAGACAAAACATTGAAAAATATATCTTTTCAAGAACATTCAGGTCAACAAACACTCCAGACAACATAAGTTGTGGAAAATCAGATGTGATCTATTTATACCGTGTGTGCCACTGAAGAGATGGTAAGTCTATCCCTCACAGCCTTGTTTTCATTCCCGATAATAATCAAAGATGGCGCTACTGTGAATAAAGGCTATCCAAAACCAAAAATGTATGTATGGAAAAAGAGCAATGTCAACATTTTTTAAAACTGTACTCCACAGAAGAAAGAAAGGTATATGGGTGAGTAAATGATGACAACATTTTTATTTTTGGCTGATCTTTGCCTTTAAATTGCAGAGGGACAACTATAAATAAGTTATTTGTAGGCTGATAACCTGAAAAGTGTAAACAATGGCTCTGTGGTGCTTTCAAAACATTGCTCTGTTTGTTTGAGCATTCAACTTTAACTTTCTCAGGCTCAATATGCCACTTAAATCACTGAATTTCGGAAGTAAAACATGTGGTTTATATATGTCTTACTAAAGGTATTTCCAAAGTTTAATTCTGGACTCTATGATAGCACAGCAGTATTATGAAAAAATATGCAAACACCCTTTTCCTTTACACTGTGTCTTAAAGGGAAGTTCACCCAAAAACGAAAATTTTCTCATGATTTACTCACCATACTGGCATTGCAGATGTGTATGACATTCTTTCTTCTACAGAACACAAATTAAGATTTTTAGAATAACATTTCAGCTCTGTATGTCCTCACAATAACCTCGTTTCCTTCCACTTTTTGTTCAGTTTTGCTATCGATAAAATGAAAACGAGTAAAAAAAAAATTTGAAATTTGCCATCTCCTCCCTGTTTCCAATCAAATGGTCTTTTATTGATAAAAATGGTGTGTGTGATGACGTCATGCTTATAAAAACTGTTTGTCGCATAAGTTATGGTTTATCGCAAAATTGTGCACCTTTCACCTCCCAGATGTCACTAATTATTTCCCCCCGAAGTTTTGGTAAAATGGGGAGATTATTGAGACAATTCATTGAAATCAGCCATCTTACTGTCATCAATTTCACAAATACATGCAATCAGAAGACAAGGAATTGCAATTAAAAGGGAACTGTTGCCCTTCTGATAGGACTGTAATATTGGTCCTGATGTTGCGTCTATCACAGGTTGCCACCGGTTCCTACCCAAAAGGGAATCGTCATGGCCCCGTTCAAGTTGGCAAACTGCACCAAGTAGTGGGGGAAAATTTCAGTCTTAGTATAAGGATAATCTATCGATGTGTATATGATGCTATTAAAGAAAAAAATTATGCAGTGTAATATCAGGGTTTACATATGATACATTCCTGATATTCAATAGGCTATTTTGAACAACCATCTTATCTAAAGCATCGCCATCACAACTGCATTATGTCCCGCATATTTGTCCAGCAACTATTAATGACCAACTGAACTTGATTGTCATCTAAAATGAATAAAATTAATCATAATACAATAAAAAATTTCTGAAGAAGCTCAGCAAATGCAATCTGATGTAAAGAGGGTTAGATTTAAAATATTTAATATTTAAAAAATATTCTAAACTCGTTTTCTGAAAGTGAACTCCGCATTGGACAAATAGTTCTGATAGTTTATAGTCTTTTCTGAGAATGTCATTCAGCTGAATTTTTTTGTCTACAAAACAGAGTAAGGCTAATTTAAGTTTGTGTAAAGAAAAGGCAAGTATATAGGCCAAACAACATAACAATGTTTTTTTAATGCTTTATTTCTTTGGTAATTTATTTATTTTTAATGTAATGCTTTATTCATTTATTTAATACAGGGAATTTTGCCAGCATTTTTCCAAAAGTAAGCTAAACAATAATTTTATGGAATTGGGCTATATGTTAGTGTTCCATAAAAGGACACTGAACTGCTTTTCTCCTAGTATTGTGTATTTATTTTTAAGTTAAAACCTCTTTGTGCATAGAAATTATATGTTTTATGGGCTAATTCCATGACTGCAATGAATAGCAAAGAGTGGCTACTCATTTGTTCTCCGTGCACTTGTATAATATGAGATATTTGTGTTGGTACTCCTGGAAGTGTCATGATGCAGATGTGTTTGCAGCATCAGATCTGTCCAGATATGACGATAAGACCAATCCATAATAGTGTGAGTAATGCTTCACATACAGTAAATTGGCTTTCAAGGATGTATTTCTTGTCGTCATGATTTACACAGGCTAACAATTGGGGTAAATTATGTCATGTGACACTACATTTTTGCATTAATGCCAATTTTCCAAACCAGTTTTTCACGACATTTCCGCAAACAAACACTTGAAACATAGCTAATGTAAGTGAATGGGGGCCAAAATTTTGAAGCACCAAAATACAAATACAGGGAGCATAAAAGTAATCCATACGATTCCGGTGGTTAAATCCATGTGTTCAGACACAATATGATAGGTGTGGGTGAGAAACAGAACAATGTTTAAGTAATTTTTTGTAACAAATTTGTCTCCTTGCCCAGTAGGAGGCGATATGCTTGAAGAATGTGAATAATCAAAAACAGAAGGAGAAAGTGAAGGAAAAAGGAAATAGTGATCAATTTCTCACCCACACCTATCATATCGAGTAGTCTTGAGTAATTTTATGTTGACTTATGTGGATTTTAGAGATTACAAATTTTGCCAACCATTCACTTACATTGTATGGACCTATAGAGCAGAAATATTCTTCTAAAAATCTTAATTTGTGTTCAGCAGAAGAAAGAAATCATACACATCTTGGATGGCTTGTGGGCGAGTAAATTGAGATAATGTTAATTTTTGAGTAAACTAACCCTTTAATGTGTCCACAATGAATACAAAACAGTAGATATTTAATGTTTAACGTACAATTTTGTGGTGCCTGATTTTTTAACAAATGAGATTTCACTATGGGTACCACAACGCAGCATGACACAACAGAAATAGAAACAAAGTGATCGATGAAATGGCTTGTCGCTCGCCTCAATCGGTTAGAACAAAACTCAGATTTAGGCTACATGGAAAAGAGGTTTTATCACTTGTAGCTTAATTACAGAGAACTTGGTTAGGACACAGTGGGTCTGTTCCAAAACTTAGTGAGCTACTTTGCGGTCTCTTGACTCCATAGGCAGCTGTCTTTTATGGCTGCATCCTTACTGAAATTATGCCACATAAGAGACTGTTTTGGAAATTTGGAAATTCCTCTCGATTTTTTCCGCCATCTGAGATTCTGACATTCTGGGATGGCCTACCCGGGGAAGGATACATGCCGTAGAATTTGGCCAAAACAAGATAACAGCCAACATAGTGGACAACATAATTAAGATATTTACTTTTTGGAACAGCCTTTGCATCAGGAGAGTGCCTATATGTCTTAAAATGTTGCCAACGAAGGATGCTCACTAGGTTCTGGAACAGACCCAGTGTTAACAGAACATGCACAGATGAATTGTGCACAATAAAACCAGAGACATTTATTAATAATTATGTAAATAAGGTAAACTTTGATTTTGCATTGTATTGTATTTAAGTCCCTATAGACTCTTCAGCTAAACTGCTTATGAAAGGGGCAACCCTCATCTTTTCATCTCCTCTTCTTAATCCCAACTTCTTCTGTTCCTCCATATCTACAGATCTTCATCCTTGAACACCCACACTTCATCTCTCTCTCTCACTCTATGCGTCTCTTTTATTTTCCCCCTTTCGCTCTCTACGTCTCTCTTTCTCTCTCTCTCTCCTGATTGGGATATGCAGTCAAGCAGATTAACAAGCTCTGGCAGAAGAAGCAGGCAGCCCCCATATACACACACACACACACACACACACACACACACACACACACACACACACGCACACACAGAAAAACACACAGTCACACACTAGGCACGTGAAACACTGGGGGAGCGAGGAGATGAGAGCAAAGAGAGAGAGAGAGATACAGCAAAAGAGAAGAGAGGCCGTGTGCATACATATGCGTCTGTTAAGTCATGCATTACTGTGAAAGCATGCCTGCCTAAATGTGTGTGTGTGTGTGTGTGTGTGTGTGTGTGTGTGTGTGTATATATACAGTGAGCTTTAGGGTGAATGAGGGTTTGTCTCTGGGTGAATGTGTGCAGTGCCAGTGTATAATTTATACACTGCAAATCTAACTTACTTTTTCTTTGTCTCTCTCTTTATGGCTCTGTTGCAAAACCAAGTGAATTGCCTTGCTACTTACATCCAAACTATTATGGAACGTCATACTGCCAGTGACTTTTTATGTTGGCTTGACAAACATAATCTCTTTTTGGACATATCTATCTATATATCTGACAGTCTGTTTGTCTATCTGTCTGTCTGACTATCTAGCTAGCTAGCTGTTTGTCTTGCCGTAATGTCTTTATTACCATCAAACTTCTAACTTTTAAGACTAGTTTAAACTTTCAGACTGCAATATCAATGTTTGTCTTAACAAACTTCACCTATCTAGTTTGGAATGCTCACATTCTCGTGTTAAGCCACGAGATACTCACATTTGATTTCAATAAAGATGTGACGCTCTAAAGCCTAATTTATACAACTGAAGAAGCCATTTTTCTTCTCCTGAACGAACTAAAGCAGCCTAGAACGAAAACATCAGTGCATTTCGTCATAATTTTACAATAAATCATAAAAAACTAAAAGAAGCCTCTTCACCCAGTAAGTATAAATTAGTTTTAAGATGTGAAACTAAGATGCATAAAAGTACACAGCAGACACAAATATTTGGTAAAATAATGAATTTAGAATTAAACTGATAATTGAATTTGCTAAATGTTCCATCTTAGTATTTAATGATATATAATTATGATCAACATTTCTCTCGCCTTTTCCACCATCTTGGATTTTGTTTTTTCAAGTTCATTGGACTGCATTCTTAGGATGTCTTCTCTGTGAAGGCTACGATTCTTTAAAATGCTGCCATCGTAGGCAGCATACTGGGTTTTGGACTCTGGGTTAGCATTTGTCTCTGCTGGGGAGATATAGAAAACCTACGAAGCGGTCAAAAATTTTCATGCATCTGTACTTGATGAACCATGTTGATTGGTTGAGGGGAGAAGACATGTTTTTCAATAGTTATAAAAGGCACAGGAAGGGTGATCTGAATGGTTCTGCCCACGAAGACATCTCTTATCAAACCAAATGCTCGGAAACAAGCACTGGGTCTGCCTCTACTGTCACGCTGCCTCTCAATATTACATGAGATAGCCTTAAGCATTTATACACACATTCATACACAAAGCAGCCCAGTGAGGCTTGAGCTGATGTTGCCCACAGTGGTCCAACGCCCTCACCAGTGTATGCACGCACACTGACACACACACACACACACACACACACACACACACACATTCTCTCTTAAAAGATTTCTGCAGCTGCACCCAACAGGAAACATGCGCCTCTACCAGTGGGGGCTTCTGCAAAACACACTCACACATCATGGTTCTCACCATCACACGCTCCTCTGACACTACTGAAGTATTCACTCTGATGACATTTTACAAGTGTGTGAAAATGACCATTTAACCATGAAAAATTAAACAAATGCTTTTTATGAAATAATACTTTTTTCCTAAGCACTAGACAGGGTTTACGATTGTTCAGGGGCAGCTGACGTGTCATTTTATTTTTTATTTCAGAATGATTAAAACTGCTTTAAAAAGTTTAAAACACAAATAAAACTGCATTTTACATTAATTAGATCAGGGGTCGGGAACCTTTTTTCACTAAGGAGCCAATTTTAAAATATTTGGTTGATACATTTTTTTCTAAAGAGCCATATCACAAACTAATAATTTACTATTTTAAAAACAATGTTTTTCAATAAAATAAAATGTTTATATTGCCCATAGACTACTCTAAAACAAACAAATATGCAAAAAATAATAGGTAACATGTTGTAATATGGAATTCAGTACACAAGTTTGTACGGGTCTCCATACGGGTCTCCATAAAAGACTAGCAGCTGTACATCATCACACCATTAGCTGGGTAATTCCTATCCAATCGCAAATAAGCCATTGCTTTATAAGTCTGCTCACAATCTATCACATTGCTGTTTCAGAGTGCTAACACGGCAACCTCCACCACCCAACCACCACCAGTTGAGCCCTGTCCTGCACGGGGGTAGGCTCCTCGCACCTGCCTCGTATCACCGGCAGGATATGACGGTTCCGAGAACAACTCCCTCGGACCGCCAGATGGGGCCTACGCCAAAGAGAGACATTACTTTTCTGTTTTACATTCATCAATAAATGGCATCTTAAACGTCACTCAAGCCTGCGTGTCTTCCCGATAGAAAATTACTTTATTTTACAATTGTTCATGAAAAATGTATCTTCCCCTTTTGGTCTGGGCAATATGTAAAAAATATTTTTAGGATAATCGCATTTAAAATATTGCGATATCCGATTATATGGTCATCCCCAAGGTCCTGAATTTTGCTGAAACATTTCTAAAAGATAAATTGCACTTTAAACGAAAATAAAAAAGCACTTAAAATAACAAAGTGATTAAAAGATCTTATATTTAACCACCTCCACAAATCCATTTACATCAACACGGAATGGTGCAAGAACTCTATGCTAGTCTCAAGCTACTGCTCTTCACTGGTGGAGCTTGTGACTGTTAGATGCAGACCTTTTTATTTACCACAGGAATTCACCACTTTTATCATAACCGGAGTTTACATTACCCCCAGCGCTATGTATGGGGCTATGAGCGAACTGCAGAACGCTCACCCCGACTGACTGTTTATTGTCGTCTCAACCATTTCAACCATGCGAATCTCAAGACAGTGCTTCCTAAATTCCATCAGTATGTGGACTTTGCAAGGAGAGGGGCGAATGCGCTTGATCTTGTTTACACAAACATCCCAGGCGCATTCCTGTGCGGAGCCCCGCCCCCACCTAGGCTACTCAGACCACATCTCTGTTATGCTAATTCCAGCATACAGACCGCTCGTCAGATGCACAAAACCGCTTCAGAAGCAGGTGAAAACCTGGCCAGCAGGAGCCATCTCTGCTCTTCCAGACTGTTTTGAGTGTACTGACTGGCACATGTTCAGGGAGGCTGCAATAAATGACGATTCGAGCAACTTGGAGGAATACACAGCATCAGTGACCAGCTACATCAGCAAGTGCATTGATGATGTCACTTTCACCAAGACCATCACCACACGCTCCAACCAGAAGCCGTGGATGACTGCGGAGGTGCGCACGCTGCGGAGGACCCGAGACTCCGCCTTCAGAGCAGGCGACAAGGCAGCCCTAAGAACAGCGAGGGCCAAACTGTCCCGGGCCATCAGAGAGGCAAAGCGCGCACACGCCCAGAGAATCCACAGACACTTCCAGGACAGTGGTGACACGTGGCGCATGTGGCAGGGCATCCAGGCCATCACCAACTACAGGACAATATCAATTACCTGTGACAAAGATGCCTCCCTTCCAGATGCGCTGAACGACTTCTACGCTCGGTTTGAAGTGCAGAACGATGTGGTGGCGGGGAAGACCACCCGTCATCCCAGTGACAAGGTGCTCTGTCTTACCACAGCGGATGTGAGGTAAACTCTACGTAGAGTCAACCCAAGGAAGGCTGCTGGACCAGACAACATTCCTGGCAGAGTGCTCAGAGGATGTGCAGACCAGCTGGCAGATTTTCTTAACGACATCTTCAACATCTCTCTGAGCAGGCCACCTCCTCTGCACCTGGATCCTCCTCTACAACTGGATCCTGGACTTCCTGACTGAGAGACCTCAGTCAGTCCGGATCGGGAACAGCATCTCCACCACCACCACACTGAGCACGAGGGCCCACCAGGGCTGTGTGCTCAGTCCACTGCTGTTCACTCTGCTGACTCACGACTGTGCAGCAATGCACAGCTCGAATCACATCAAGTTCGTCGATGACACAACCGTGGTGGGTCTCATCAGCAAGAACGAAGAGTCAGCGTACAGAGAGGAGGTGCAGCGGCTAACGGACTGGTGTAGAGCCAACAACCTGTCCCTGAATGTCGACAAAACAAAAGCGATGGTTGCTGACTTTAGGAGAGCACAAGGTGAACGCTCTCCACTGAACATCAATGGCTCCTCTGTGGAGATCGTCAATAGCACCAAATTCCTTGGTGTTCACCTGGCGGAGAACCTCACCTGGTCCCTCAACACCATCTCTATTACCAAGAAAGCCCAGCAGCGTCTCTACTTTCTTCGAAGGCGGAGGAAAGCATATCTCCCACCCCCCATCCTCACTACATTCTATAGAGGGACTATTGAGAGCATCCTGAGCAGCTGCATCACTGCCTGGTTTGGGACTTGCACCGTTTCGGACCGCAAAGCCCTGCAGAGGATAGTAAGGACAGCTGAGAAGATCATCAGGGTCTCTTTTCCCTCCATCAAAGAAAACACTGCATCCGCAAAGCCACCAGCATTGTGGACGACCCCACACACCCCTCACACAAACTCTTCACCCTTCTGCCGTCTGGCAAGAGGTACCGAAGCATTTGGACCCTCACGTCCAGACTGTGTAACAGCTTCTTCCCCCAAGCCATCAGACTCCTCAATACTCAGAGACTGGTTTGACACACACACACACACACACACACACACACACACACACACACACACACACACACACACTTCCTGAGTTGCAGTTTAATTACTATCACTTTATAACTGTCTGCTACCTCAATAACGGCTATGTCCATAGAAATCTCATAGTATGTAATGTTTACTTTTGGCCTTTTTAGAAACTGTCATCTTTTTGCACGACTGTGTACTGTCGGCGCTGCACTGTCTCTCACTGTGCCTATTGTCCTGTTCATTGTTAATAATTTATTGTACTGTCCCGTACTTTTTGCACACATTTGCTCGTGCACTTTATATAGGTATTTTTATTTAGTCTGTGTAGTCTCATGTGGTTCTGTGTTTGTCCTATGTTGTTTTATGTAGCACCATGGTCCTGGAGGAACGTTGTCTCGTTTCGCTGTGTACTGTACTAACTGTATATGGTTGAAACGACAATAAAAACCACCTGACTTGATTTAATCACTTTCATCTTTGTATTAGAGAAACAAAGATGAAAGTGATTAAATCAAGTCAGGTGGTTTTTTATTACCTGTATATATTATTGAACCTGCAGAGTTGCGTTCACAATGTGTTAGAGCAAACTGCTCTGTGGAAATAAAGCGAAACTCATAGCACCTCACGAGATGATCGGAGATAATTTGCAGCATTCTCATAGATACATTATTCTTCCAAACAGTTTTCAGTAGAAAGAAACAAGAGAAAAACGAATTATAACACATTATATGCGCTTGTTCCACGAGACAGGGTCACGTTGCATGCCACTGAACAAACAGCGAATCAGACATGAGCATTGACATCTTTTCGTTTGTCTGTTCTTAAAAATATAATAAAGTGCACTTCTACAAGTGCGTCTTTTTGACTAACAGCATTTCTTGTCGTGTGTCACTCTAAGACGTCTTACAGGTGACCCACCTGTTGTGAGTAGATGAGCAAAATTTCTTGCGCATGAAATACATTTGGACAAAGAGCTTGCGAACTGGATTGAGTCTCGTTGCATTTTGCGGGTGGCGGGTGATAATTCACACCTTGGGTGCACATAAAAAAATAAATAAAAAATTCACAAAATAGTTCATAGAAAATAATCTTAACAGCTAAGATCAATAGTTATTGGGAATGAGGCCCAGAACTCTATGCATGTGTGTGTCGTGCAGACGCGCTTTCATTGCACTCGAGAACAGCAAAGCTCACTGAGCGCATGTCTGCAGCTTTTCTTTCATTTGTTCTTCAAAATAGAACCACGTTTCATCAAACACGCATCTTTGTGTCTAATTTCTTGTAATATATCACTCCGAGAAGTCTTACAGGTCGCTTACCACAGTGGCTGGTAAATCAGCAAAATACTAAAAAAGCTTAGATTCAAGCAGCTTTCAAGGTGTGTTAACGAAGGTACTCTTCGGCTGGCACTAACATTATACACCGCAGAACAACATGCCATGCACACACAGTCGCCATCTTGTGCTGGAAGGGACAGGAACCGGATGGGCACTGTGTGTGGGTTTGTCACTTTCTGTCTCTGGCCAAAGGCAGGAGGAGGTAGAAGGTGCAGATGTCCCTACCTCTCCTGTCCCACCACCGTCCAGGCAGTTAGCCAGCAGCGTATATAGGCCCAGAGAGTCTCTGAAACCACCCTACAGGCTGCTCGAGACACACACAAACACACCTCTCTCACTCACACTATTATGGCTGGATGTTTAGCCTAGCATATCCTTGCCATTTCTTGAAGAATTTGTGTAGTGCATTTACGGTACAACCATTAGGTACCATAGTTTACAGTGGCCCTAAAAAGTATTTGGGGACTTTTGGACACTTAAGTCACACTTAAAAATTTCTGTTTGATATTTTGTATCTATTGCAATGACATTCAAAGTGGCAACTTTTGCAATGACCTTTGACCAACTGATGTCAATGTGATTTTTAGAGGATGCATAAGATAATTTCCTCTCAGTTTCGCACATCTCCTAGCAGAGTAACCACAGTTCAAATATTTTACATTTTGGCTTTAGTGTCCCAATACTTTTGAGGCCATTGTATAACAAAATGGCATGGTATTTTTGTATTATGTTACGCCAAAGTACTACTTATTTGTGTGTGTGTGTGTGAGTGTGTGTGTGTGGGGGGGGGGGGGGGGTAAACCACTTAAATCAACTGATGTTCACCCAAGACAGGAAGGAAGGGAAGAAGAGCAGAAAACAAATAAAGAAAAATATAGAAAAACAAACACATGAATGAATGAGACAAAAAAGTAAAAAAAACCATTTGTTTTCTCCTGACTGAAAAGAGGTGGCATGTATGTCTTGCGCCTGTGTCTCAGCATCTGTGTCTGTATTACCTCAATGATGTCTGCATTGGTCCTGCTTTCGTGCGGCTCGTTGTACTCCGTGTATTTGAGTAGCACTTTGTCCATGTCAGTGCTGGCATACTGGAAGAGCTTGTTTGAGTGATTGAAAATAATGAGGGCAATCTCGCAGTCACACAACACACTGAGCTCGTAAGCCTTCTTCATCAGACCAAACTTCCGTTTGGTGAAGGTCACCTGTGTAGAGAGAGAGAAAGCTAAGGTTGTTGGACAGAGAGGTGTGAGAATATGAGATAGACTGTGACAATTTCCACAATAGATGTTACAGTTGGTGACATTTGTGATTGGTACATCATATGTCCTTATCATAGCACAGTTATGTAAACTTCATCAATCGCATACTGTGGTCAATTAATAAAGACTATTTAGCATAATCTGCACAAAAAAGAAAAAGAAAAGAAGAATAAATCATATTCTTAAATATTGTGTAATCTGGCAAAAAGATTTGTGTGAAAAACAATAATAACAGAAGGTAGTTCTGAATAAAATTAAGTTTTTTAACACTTGGGGTAAAAGGCCCCAAGGGGGTTTAAAATGATAGTGTAGATATAGGGGCAATAGTTAGAGGGCACGATTTTTCAACTAATACAAATAATTTTGAGATACCAAGATGCTTTTTTGAGTAGCAAATTAAGATGACGCTTACTCAAAATAAAAACAAGATGACTTTCTTTCATCGCATTTTCTTTCTGCTTCCTGCTGCCCAAGTGTCACCTAAAGACATATTGAGTTTACAGACAGAAAGTTTTCTTTTCAAACCCAAGACATCTTAACCTAAAGAGCTCAAAAGTGCAAGCAGACGGTGATTTCATCTCAGTAAATAAAAGCCCTTTTCCATTAGGTGAAAGAATCTTCTCTACCTCAACAATCAGTGAGCTGATGTTCCCTCTCTCTCCACACCAGCACCAGGATAAACACCAGCAATGTAATTGCCATCAAAAATAGAAATTGCAGGTAACCAATGGCAACAAGAGAACACAACTTTATCACAGTGAAGAATGTTGAGAGGCAGGAGTTAGAGGAACCGACCTGGCTTCTCTCCGTTCCTCTCTCAATCCAATTAACCTCAGGGCCGAATGCTTACCTACTAACCTTTACAGCACCCACGGACTCAAACGCAATCTCTCAGCTGCTGTCGTCTCTCTATGAGAGAGCTGGATTTCACTGTGCTTTTACACCTCTCTTACAGCCCTCAATGTGTTCGAGTTTCATAATTAAAGACATTTTGATGCAGCAAATACACAGAGCATGTTTTTTGCTGTAGTTCAGGTGCCCTTCTCTCACTGCTGCATTCTTTAATTGCCAGAATAACTGCTTTACATCACAGGGAGGTCAGAAGGACAAAACTTGGAAAGCCAGATAATTTCCAGAGGAGAAGCTCAATTAAAAACGATATTTAGTGCATGATTAGGGCAAATCTAGGTCAGAAAAAGTACATAAAAGACTTTTGTGTAACTTTGTTGAAAATATGGTTAGTCAGGCACATCTGAGAGAGGAAAAGAGTGCTGACACAGTGAAGCAAGTTGAGTAGAAACACCTGGTTGAGTTAGAAAGCAACTACACACATCAGCACAACTCTAAGGGCGTGTTCACACTTGGCAGGTTTGGTTTGATTAAAACGAATTCTGGTGTGATTGCTGTGTTAGTGCGGTTCATTTGAACAAGTGTGAACGCTGTCACCCGAACCTTGGTGCACACCAAACAAGCGGACCAAGACCGCCTGAATAGTTGGCCTCGGTCCATTTCCAAACGAACTCTGGTGCGGTTCGATTGATATATGAAGGCAACATGGACCAAAGATGTCTAAACGGACCAAAAACAGGAAATAATTTGCCTAATACTAACCTCCAGCATACCTGGTTCTTCTCATCATTACAGTTGCATATCTTCGTTTGTGTGTACAACGGAGGAATTCCTAGCGCCGTTGAGACTCCTTTATACATTTTATTAGCTCTGTGTTTGTTCTCAGCTGGTAAAATTATCACCATATATACATATATAAATATAACGAGCGCATTTCGCCCGGCAGCCAGCATTGTTTTGGATGATCGGCAAATTCCGTCATCTGCAAAATATAGGTCATAAATCTGTCCAATCAGGTTGTGACTTTTTCCTGATGCCTTTGGTTTTGTATCGTTAGGTTTGGTGTTTAAAATACCAGTGTGAACACGAAGCGAAACAGGACTAAATATATCATTTTCTTTATTGGTCAAGACCAATAGGACCAAGAGTAGCAAATTGCAAGTGTGAACACACCCTAACTCCTCCAGGGTGACCAGAAAAATCCCACTTTCACCTCTCTAGTGTCTTAACAATTAGCAAGGAAAGAGGTGGGCAGAACTTCAGGCTAATTCTAGGCTTACAAATCTCAATATTTTTCAGCCTACGTTACACATAATATTTATGTATTTACTCTGGAATAGCTTATTTTATTCAAAGGAATCAAACAGCCACTGTAGATTCAAGTAAATTCAAAATCTTTAATACAATCTGTAAAATACATAAAAAAATCTACTTAAAACATATAGCTAGATTTCCCCCCTAAAATGCATGTGGGTCAAAAATGTGGAATACAATTAGGTAAATATTCTTTATAAAACTACTTGTCTCATAAATAACAAGCAGAAAATATATTTTTTTAATAGTTTAGATCACTACTAAAATGATATTGAATATATCATAAATATTTAATATATTGCCCAGCCCTAATCCTTACACAGAAGAGGATGACTCATATGAAACAGCGAGTTTATTTTACTGACACAACTGAAATCAGACAATTGTGGTTAAAGGTAGGGATGAATGATTTGGACAATAATAATAATTTATTATTAAGTTAAGAAATTATTATGGAAATATATTTTTGTAAAATATCAACAACATTTATTATTATCATCATAATTATGTAACAGTCCAATATTTATATAATATTTTGTTAATCAGAATGCGGCATAGCTACATTATGTGGGCCTTTGTTTTGGTGGAAGCTTTTATTTTGGCAGTAAAGGAAGTCACGAAGGAAGAGAAATGCTCTCCTCCACTCTTCTGTCTACTCTACATAGGTGGTATGAGGTTACTTTAGATTTCAGCAGTAGAGGTGGGAATCAAAAGTTAACTGGCGATACAATATTATATCAATATCTAGGTCACGATACAATATAATTGCAGATCTTTTTATTTTTGATGTATTGCAATTTAAAACTGCGATATATTTTGCAATATTTGTCATATTTTACTCACTGTTTTTCATTCTTATATATAGGACTACAGAAATCTGTTGCCATATCACCAAATGTATTATTAAATAAATATAAAAGTGCCTCATATAATTTGAATTCAAACTATTTATTTGTGAAGATTCAAACAAGTCTGTGGATTCTTTAGTGGGTCTCTTTTGTGTTCAATTTATTTGTGATAGGATGTAAAATTACTCAATCAATTTCAATATTAATCCAATTTGTAATATACTATTATTGTTGTTATTATTGTTAATAATAATATAGTTATATTAAGTTTTTTTTTCCAGATCCTTGACGAAACAAAATGTTGCCAAACTATGGATTTATGAGGATGGTGGATATTGAATAGTCTCTGACATGCTCATGCTGGCAGCTACATTTTCATGCTCTGGGTTAGGGCTGTAATTATTAAATTTGGCTGATGATTAATTGTCAAACAAATATTTTCTAATATGACGATTAATTATCTGTTTTAGGGCTATGACAATTAATTGTCTCTTTAAGGGATTTCATGATTAATTGAAATATAAATATGTTCTTTATTTGCTTAATTCCCAGTGAAGAACACAATACATAATCCTGAAAAGAGATCCACCAATCAGAGAAATTGCTGCACTCTAATAGACTTTTGTTTCCAAACAGGTTTCCCAAACACTCTCCCACTTTCGATTGTTTAAGCAAGCAGGTAGTCCCACCACAAACTCAACTTCAAGTTAAACCACAAGCTGACATTCAAATAAACAGCAAAGTTTTAAAGGCATCAAAGATCCACAGTGGGAAGTCAACCTATATATGTGTTATAGCTGTCTCTGCAAATTATGCTGGAATGGGAGAAAGTATTTCAACATCAAAAAAATTACACACTTCTCCTTTAAAAAAATGGAAACAACCTTGAGGCATTGGAAGTGCATGGTTTTATTTACTTTAAACCTTGCTCTGTTTATCTTGTGGAATTTGTCTAAATTACAGATGCAAGTTAAGACAACTCAAAAGAGTCTGAACCAATTAGAAAAAATTATTCCGGGATCTCCAGTGTAAGTTCATTAAGGTGTTTTTTTTTTTTTTAATGCTGAAACAATTTATGCTACACTGACATCATGAATGTAAATTTCTGAACTAAAAATTGTTCATCCAAAGAGACAGCTTGTGCACTCACCTGTCTGTTGCGCTCATCTGTGATTCGCTGAATCTGTATCTTTTTTCTCCCCATGACTGCTGTGATTGACCGAACAGGGGTTGGGGCAAGGTTAAAGTGTTGGTGAGGTCAGACGTCAAAGTTTAAGCTGTCTTGAGGCAGTTACAGGAGCACAAACGGCAACTAATCACCTCAGTGTATGAAGATGCTTGCGTGAGAGAGTGTCTCTCTCTCTCTCTCTGTTTGCCACCTCTCTAAGGCAGCTGAGCTCACCAGTCTTTCTCCTCCGATAAAAAGGAAGTAAATAACGAATATGGCCTTCTGGTAAGGCCTTCAGATCATGATCTGCTCAGGGTGGAAGTCATCCAACAGGTGTCTGTTCTGATATCCAAACCCCCCGGAAAAATTATATGATGAAGATGATGATGATGGGCTTGTGATGAATTCTGTGAAAGAAAAGAGAGACAGAACTTAGCTAAAATAGGAATACTTTAAGTAAACAATTATCAAGGAGACTGTCAAATACTTTAACAGTCTTTGATTATTCTGTCACTCAGAATACACAGGAATTCTGCATTTTCAGTCAACAGAATGGTGGTTTTCAGCTTCAACACCCCATTAAATTGCTGGACTAGCACAGTTTCTTTCCACTGTTGATGTATTTCTTTGTGAAACAAGAAGTTGTGGCTGGAAAGAACATTCTCATGCCAGCTTTTGATTGGCCTAAATCTGTTTAGTGTAGGATAAGTCATCAATATTGTTGGATCATTTTCCAACAAGAGCAAGATTGTCAATTTTCAATGCATAAATCTGTTATAGGTTAATTTTGAAACCGTTCACAGAAACACTTCACCAAAAAATGGTTTACACTTCCAGCGCTAGAAGTGCAATCAAGCTTAAAATCATGATCACCAAGGAGGCTGCTGATGTCAAAATTTATAGTGAAAAAGAAGTCTTCATCCTAAATCATTTGTAACGCTTCAGAAGACATTGATAATACCACTTGAGTTTTATGTGTTACATTTATGCTGCCTTTGTGTCATTTTTGGAGCTTAAAAGTTTGGACACATTCACTTGCATTGAATGGACAAACATCATATTTGTGCCTTTGTTTGTGTCCTGCAGGAGAATACATTTGAGACAAAATAAGGAGTAAATTATGAGAGAATTATAATTTTTGGGTGAACTATACCTTTAAGAGTACACTCGTGTAGTGAGAATCCCCCTGGCACCAACTGAAATGAACTGGGCCTCACACAAGAAACCAAAGTATGTGATGATTTTTGATCACACTATACTTGAGGTGTATGTGTGTGTGATTATTATTATTATTAATATCCCTCCATTCTCTGGGCACCAGCTAAGGAGTTTCACCTTAACAGTAAAAGAATGATCCAAATGAACCATTCAATAAATTAAAATTATGTAAATTGGAGGGAGTTGGTCATCTGAAGAATCTGAAGGATTCGAGAACCCTAACTCTTTAGAGTCCTTCTGTATTATCAACAAAACGAACACACTTTGGTAATAAAATTAGTAATATGAATAATTGAATAAAAAAGTTCATTTGCTAGACATTTGCTAAACAGGTAAAGCAATCAAAGGAACATCATAAACTGATAGTATACACTAATGCCAAGGTCTCTGGACAGAGGTCAAGTAGTGATATTTACGTTCTCCTTGTTCGATCGAGGAGTTTGGTGATGGCGGTGTCTTCCATTGGGGTTCAGGCCCACGTTACAGTGGGGAAGGACCTGGATTCCATTTCAACAGCTTTGAACAAAAAGGAGTGGAGGAATGCTGATCTCAATGTAGTTGTGCCGTTGGAATAGTCTCTTGTAGTGAGACTTGGTCCTTGGTCGATCATATACCATCTCTGGGATGGACACAAAGAACATTGGGTGATCTGTTATCCTCTCTCTCTCTCTCAGTGAAGCCGAGACTTAGCACGTTGGATGGTTTGAATCCTGCTACATCTCCTACCATTCAGGCCAGAAATTCAGAATGTTGATTATTGTTCTGTTATTGCTCACGAACAGCTGGGAACTCAGAACATTGATTATTATGATGTTATTGCTCCCAAACTCGAATGGCCGGGAACTCAGAGCGGAGAAGTGTTATAGAAGTATATCCTGTTAACGACCCTCTGGACGGGGATTCAGGACAAAGGTGTGTTAGAAGTATATCCTGTTAACAACCCTCTGGACGGGGATTCAGGACAAAGGTGTGTTAGAAGTGTATCCTGTTCATGACCCTCTGGACAGGGACTCAAGACAAAGGAGTGGTCATCCGGAGGATAGTATTATAACTTCCTGATGAGGAGATTTCAGTTTGGAGCTTCTTGTTTCAGGGTTACAATTGGCTGCTGAGATTGGAGGGGGCCAACACAGTGTGGCTCACCTTCACTTCTCTGTTTGAAACATTTTCATATTTTAAATTACAACGTACATAAACATTGTTTTTAAAGATGTATCTATGCATTGTTGCTTTTCCAAACCTCTTAAAAAAATACTCTTAGCACTTTTCTGAAGATATAAAGACCAAACATGATATTGAAAGATTCAATATTACGCATGCATTAATTTATACTACCATAGTTAAGTTTGTGTGAACTATTGTGCTAATTGAACAACTGCAATTTACATAAAGAGTTCTGTGAACAAACATGGAGTGGATGTGTTGCAGTTGGTGTCCATTTTAGGAATAATAGTTTGTGTGTAAAGATTTGTCTTTGTGGCTTCTTTGTTTCTGCTTTTGCCATATGGTAAGTTAATGCTGCTTCAAGAGGTCTTGGAGATATTTATGGTCTTTATCTCAACTCTGGACTTGGGCAAACCTTAGGATGGAGGGTGTGAGAGTTTGATAAGAAACCACTCATGGACAAATGAGAAGTCTTTTCCAACATGTTGGAAGGCCCGGGGCCTTACTTTCTGAAGTATCTGGTAGTTGTCCGAGCAGCTTATCTGATGGCTGTGCTTGGCATTTGTTTGTATTGGTCCTGGATGGATCCACTCTTCTTTGCCTTGACAGTAAACGAGGGGCTCTGCCATAAACTGGCTCCAGAAATGTCATCTGGTCTGATTTTCACCGCACTTACATATAGACGGCTTCAAAGCTAATAAGGCAGGGACTAAAGTAAAAGCCACATTGCGGCATAAAAACACTTCAAGGTTTCTTTTTGCCAGGCAAAAGCTGCAATATAGATGCTTGGCCTCCTTCAGCACCCAGACAGAGCCCAGGACTCTGACTTTGTGTTCTCATTCATAAACCACTGACACTGATGTTGCTTACAGAGCTAAAATATCTTCATCTGCTCGAGTGTGTAATCCAGCTGCACTCGCCTCACTTACACATGTCATCAACATGGATATAAAGCCATGTTTGAAGGTTAAGTGATTTTATAGTGTTATAATTAAAAAACAAGAAAATAACAATGAGAACAGATGCTTGTGAATGTGACACAGAACCAGTGTTTGTGTTTGTGTGAATGAATAGATGCATGAATGAATTTTCTGCTGCCTAAGAATTGTCATATGGGCCAAGAAGGCTAATTTTAAAACATGCTATTATTATCTCTGCCTTCAACTGAAAAATAACCGAGGCCTTTAAAAAGAGTTCTATATATACATCTACACTGTATATATGACTGCCAACACAGTTTCACTGAACTGAGAGGCCTGAAGACATCCTCATTTTCCCTTTTTCACTTATGCAAGCGACCAGAGTTTGAAACTGGCTTGGATAATTTCTAGAATCCTCACAACTGGAAAGGCTCTTCTGCGAATTAATTCTTGATAATTCCTTCTGGTAAAGTAAACACACACATGCAGAAGTGGCAGATGAAGTCTGATTAATTTTAACACAATTCAAGAGATAAAAGCCTTTAAATTTCAGGAAACGAATACTGATCTTTCTCAGAGGAATGTTTACATTTAAAGATATGAAACCAGAGTTATAGTTTGGCTTTTAGAGCATGTCCATTAGCTTTGAGGCAATCAATCTACATGCTAGTGCAGGGGTTCCCAAACTTTTCAGCCCACGACCCCCAAAATAAAAAGATCTGTATTTTTTTTTTAATGTACGTGAGTGCCGAGAAAGTCTTTTCGCACAAGTAGGTAGTGCCAAACGGCATCAGTACATCCATAGCGGCCTTGGATAGCTGTGGGTATTCCCTCTCGACAGAAATCCAAAACTCAGCCAGCGTCTTGGAATTAAACGCTGTCTTTAAGGTTCGGTCGCTTGACAGTTCAACCAATGCGTCCTCCAGGTCGGATGTCAGATGACAGGGCTTGAAGGTGGGTAGTGATAGACTTCATCACTATGTTAACACTTAGTTCATTTTCCTCAATGAATTCGTCCAGCTCAGAAAACATGTCAATCCTACCCATTTCAACTCGCTCAGTCCAGCGCTCAAGTTTTCTCGTGAATGCGTAGATTTTATCATTCAGTGACATGATGCTTGTGTTTTCACCTTGCAATGACAAATTAAGGCCATTCAGTTTTTCAAATATGCAAGACAAATACGCTAGCCTTGTTAACCAGTCAGGATCAGTGAGGTGGTCAGCGAGCTGGGACCCATGCTCCATCAGAAATAAGCGCACTTCGTCCCGAGGCTCAAACAGGCGGCTGAGCACATTCCCTCGCGAAAGCCACCTGACTTCTGTGTGGAACAGCAAGCACTCATGCTCCGATACCAGTTCGTGACAGAGAGTGGCAAACAGCCTGATATTGAGTGGACGTGCTTTTATGTAGTTGACAATTTTTAATCGCAGTCTCAAGAACACGTTTAAGTTCTGGGTCAAGTGTTTTGCTCGCAAGAGCTTCTCTGTGTATAATACAGTGCGTGAAATTTATGTGAGGCACCACTTGCAAGACTCTTGCTTTAAGACCTTTCTTTTTCCCCAGCATCGCTCCAGCACCATCTGCACTGATGCACTCACCCCAAGACAGTCCCTCTTCTTTTAGTTTGTTGTCAAGTTTTGTGAAAATGTCCTCGCCTGTGCACGTTCCCTCCAGCGCGGTACAAAACAGAATGGCTTTTTTTATTTGCATGTTTTTTATTTTTTATTTAACAACTATTTTTGTATTTTTTTACAGTTATGGATACAATATGCTATTTCTAATCGTTATATATATATATATATATATATATATATATATATATATATATATATATATATATATATATATATTTTGATTTCTGGAAATCATCTCGCGACCTCCCCTCGCAGTCTCACGACCCCCCGGGGTGTCACGACCCCTACTTTGGGAACCACTTTGCTAGTGTACTCCTAAAAGTTTACTTAAAATTTACAGTCTTTCCCTTCTGGCAAAACAGACCAAAAATTGTAATGACTCATCTTGCACTACACAGATTTTTTCCCTATCAAATGCTTTCTAGAATGATAATGTCCCACCCTCTGCAACCAACAAGCAAGTAGCAAATCATAGGTATTGGCTACTCAAATAATTTCAGAATTCTTGTTAGATAAAGTAACAACTGACAAAGACTTCCAGGATTTAGGAATTTACTCTTGTTTTTTAGTGTTGAGTGACTGAAAAGGGCAAAAGGCACTAGCTTACATAGAGTAATCTTAATCAGTGTCTAAACTGATGGGTATGAAAAAAACAGTGCTTGTCACAAGTTTCATCACTTCTTGGACACTGAAACCTGGAGTGGTGTTTCTGTGTATATGTACTGTACATGTGTGTTCTCCATCTCCAACTGGAGAGGATGTGTCAATAGGTAAGGCTTCCTCTCCCAGCCATTATTACTGCAGGCTTGAGTTCAAAGTTACTCAGAGTTTGTGTGTGTTGTGGTCAACAGGGCCAACACATGAAAAAACTTCTTTATCTGCAATGAGAGTCAGAGTGTGACCTTTCACCCTGTGTGCGCTGAGAGGGGCCGTTTCCCAGCTCTGATTTCAGTCGCTTCACTAGTGACCTGGACAGTATCCTTAGTCCTCACAGTCAGACTCTCCAATCACAGAGAACTTGGACAGTGAAGTACTTGATAATGATGTTGCTTGATAATTCTGTTCTTAAGACTATGACATCACTGGACTTTTAGAGATACATCTCAAGAGTAGCTCTTTATGATGTGAACCAAGTTTATTAAACAGGCTTACAAGAGCCAGACACTGGTAAGATTGACAGTATAACTGAAGTAGATTTTTAAATATTAGTAAATATTAGTTTAAATAAGAGATAGGGGTGCTGCCTGCCCATGCAAAACTTGCAACCACAATCAATGGATGCTGTACGTAGTAGCCAGGGTGTTACTATGTGGTTGCTAGGGTGCTGTGGGTTGTTCTTAGGTGGTTATTTACTTGCCAAAATCAAAATAGAAAACTCTCAAGTCTCAAGAATGATTTTCAGATCCCCAGATATGACTTAGGCCCCTTCTTCAATGTCAATCTATGACATTTTTAGTCATGTTTTATCATCTGGTCTCTTAGAGGCTGTTGCATTTTTATAATCATTATTTTATTTATTTTGTGTATTATGTATATTGTGTGTGTGTATGTGATGCACATAAATGTTATGATACACACACACACACACACACACACACACACACACACACCAACTTGCATCTCAGAATAACATTATGAGATGCTATTCTTCTCACCACAATTGTACAGAGTGGAGTTACTGTAGACTTTGTCAGTTCCAACCAGTCTGGCCATTCTCTGTTGACCTCTCTCATCAACAAGACATTTCCGTCCACAGAACTGTGCTCACTGGATGTTTTTTGTTTTTGGCACCATTCTGAGCAAATTCTAGAGACAGTTGAGTGTGAAAATCCCAAGAGATCAGCAGTTAAAAAATACTAAAACAAGCCCATCTGGCACAAAAATCATCCATTCGATTATCTAATCAGCCAATGGTATGGCAGCAGTGCAGTGCATAAAATTATACAGATACGGGTCAGGAACTTCAGTTAATGTTCACATCAACCATCAGAATGTGATCTCAGTGATCTGTACCATGGCATGATCTCACACACACACACACACACACACACACACACGTCAGCGGATAGCATTTCTCACAGCTCTCAGTGCTCAAAGGTGAGCGGTTGTACAATGCAGCTGCCACACACACATTCGGGGGAAGGTGTTATAATTTTGAGTTGTGGTTTTGCTCATACCACTGAGGAAATCCTGCGGAACAAGGCTTTAGCGTGCAACACAAGAAAAACAACATATTTGCAAAGGCCTGCACTAACAAGCAAATAAACACACTAATGTATTAAGACTCACACTGCTAGTGAAGAAGAAGAACCAAAGAAGATCTCTGTCAAAATTTTAGATTTTCCACCTTCAAGCAGCTCTGAACCTCAAAGTTGCAAAGCTGAACAATAAGGCTGGCCTGGGTACAGTGTGAGACATTGATATGTATGCCTTGCAAACCTCAACTTTATTTTCTGTGATTGAACATTGCTGTTGTGAACTCTGCCTCAGTAAGTTAATGCTATCTAACTTGCAGACATAGATAAGGTTCTCAAACAAAGCAACGATGACTTGTGACAGTTTTCTGTTTAAAGGGTTAGTTCACCCAAAAATTAAAGCTCACTCATCATTTACTTACCCTCGTGTCACTCGCTTGTCAGGACAGTGCGCACACCTGATGATAAAGGTTTGAAATCAATCGTAGCTTTTGTTACAGAGTCGTGCAATCTTCTACTCACAGAGCAAACAGACGGAACAGTGCATACGAGATGCTTGATAAATTTCAGAAGCAACAACTGCACTATTTTAACCACTTTACTATCACCTGTGCAGGTGTGGAGAGGAGAAGCTGACAGCTGCACTCTCATAGAAGCAGATATATCTCACATCCTGGACCAGCAACTTCCAGTTGTGGTTAAAAATTCAAATGAATAGCATGGCATAGATTCATTTTAAATAGTAATTAAATACTATTAAATGATTTACAATGCTTTAATAAAAAATAAATAAATAAATAAATAAAATATTGGCCCATATTGATAGGATAGCATCTTGCAGTTGATGGAGATTTGTGGGATGCACATCCAGGGCACGAAGCTCCCGTTCCACCACATCCCAAAGATGCTCTATTGGGTTGAGATCTGGTGACTGTGGGGGCCATTTTAGTACAGTGAACTCATTGTCATGTTCAAGAAACCAATTTGAAATGATTCGAGCTTTGTGACATGGTGCATTATCCTGCTGGAAGTAGCCATCAGAGGATGGGTACATGGTGGCCATAAAGGGATGGACATGGTCAGAAACAATGCTCAGGTAGGCCGTGGCATTTAAACGATGCCCAATTGGCACTAAGGGGCCTAAAGTGTGCCAAGAAAACATCCCCCACACCATTACACCACCACCACCAGCCTGCACAGTGGTAACAAGGCATGATGGATCCATGTTCTCATTCTGTTTACGCCAAATTCTGACTCTACCATCTGAATGTCTCAACAGAAATCGAGACTCATCAGACCAGGCAACATTTTTCCAGTCTTCAACTGTCCAATTTTGGTGAGCTCTTGAAAATTGTAGCCTCTTTTTCCTATTTGTAGTGGAGATGAGTGGTACCCGGTGGGGTCTTCTGCTGTTGTATCCCATCCGCCTCAAGGTTGTGCGTGTTGTGGCTTCACAAATGCTTTGCTGCATACCTCGGTTGTAACGAGTGGTTATTTCAGTCAAAGTTGCTCTTCTATCAGCTTGAATTAGTCAGCCCATTCTCCTCTGACCTCTAGCATCAACAAGGCATTTTCGCCCACAGAACTGCCGCATACTGGATGTTTTTCCCTTTTCACACCATTCTTTGTAAACCCTAGAAATGGTTGTGCGTGAAAATCCCAGTAACTGAGCAGATTGTGAAATACTCAGACCGGCCCGTCTGGCACCAACAACCATGCCACGCTCAAAATTGCTTAAATCACCTTTCTTTCCCATTCTGATATTCAGTTTGGAGTTCAGGAGATTGTCTTGACCAGGACCACACCCCTAAATGCATTGAAGCAACTGCCATGTGATTGGTTGATTAGATAATTGCATTAATGAGAAATTGAACAGGTGTTCTTAATAATCCTTTGGGTGAGTGTATATATATATATATATATATATATATATATATATATATATATATATATACACAGTATAATCAGTTGAAGTAATTGTATTCAGTGGGTTTTGATGGAGAACCAATATTTTTTTTTCTTGTGCTTTTAAGAGATTCTTTATAAGGTTCTAAAGAAAGAAACTGAAAAACTGAGAAACTCTTTTAGACTTGAAGGACAAGCTGCATCGTGATGCATCGAGAATCATTTTATAATTGAATCGTTACCCTTTGAATCGGAATTGAATCGTGAGGCCAGTGAAGATTCACACCTCTATTAATTAATGTCTTCTGAAGCAAAACACTAGGTGTGTGTAGGGAATAGAGCAATATTTTAAACATTTATTTTATTTTACTCAAAATTTTCACTTCCGGCCAGCTCATTGATGAGGGTAGAGTTCAAAGCGCCAATGCCTCCTCTGCATAGATATTCATACGTAGATACTTTTTTAGCAGCTGTTTCTACGGACACCGATTCTGTTTCCACACAAAAAGCAGTTTATGCAGCAGTCTGAGTTATCTCCTCCATTCACTTGCATTTAAACCAATACAAAAAACTCTCTTTGTTGACCGTTCCGCACTTCTATATTTTTTCGCATTTCGTTCATCATCGTAGTGTATTTTTAGTAAATATTGATTTAAATATTGATTTATTCCTTACACTTAGCGTTTCACTTCAGAAGACATTAATTAATCCTCATATTAATTATTTTTACGATATCTATATGTGCTTTTTGGATCTTCCAAAATTTGGCGCCCATTCACTTGCATTTTACGGACCCACAGAGCTCGAATATTCTTCTAAAAATCTTTGTTTGTGTTCTGCTGAAGAAAGAAAGTCATACACATTTGGGATAGTATGAGGGTGAGTAAATGAGAGAATTTTAATTTTTGATTGAACTATTCCTTTAAGTTAGAATGGGTTAAAAATGATAAACTAATTAGCAATGTTTGACCATCGTTTTCAAAAAAAGTCTTAGTTATCAATCCACACCTGTCAAAATGTAACATCATAGCTTTATTGCAAAGGTAACCTAATGTTAAAGGAAAAAATATAATTTTTTTCATCAAACATAACATATTATAAAGCCATTGATATATAACATAAAGCTATTCATCATATTTCTGGTGGGGCCACAAAAAATCTTGGCAAGTTAGCAAATACAAATCTGAACTACTTGCCCATTCGAACCAGCAGAAAAAAATAAATGCTTATCGTTGAGCCCTTCAGCTGTGCCGCAGTGTTTCAAGTAAGGATTCTGAAGTGCCAGAGTTCCACTGGGATAAGCTGACACTGCCCTTATCCATGTGTGGGCATATGGCATTCTGTGCGAACGTGTATGTGTGTGTAAGCATATCTCCTCTGCATGGTGTGTGAGAGAGTCCAGTTTTGTTATCCCTCCCTGTAACTAGAGGCAGAGTGGCCTGGGGCTCAGAGATAAGGGACTGTGCCAGATTGGACAAATGCCAAAGCAATGCTGAGAAATACATCACCTTCCCAGCTCAGAGCGGGAGGTCACCGCCTGGGACAGAGAGCTGTTTAATTCGACCATTTACAGTTTACGTACATAGGCACTATACAAAGCACCTTATGACCAAAGCTCTGCAATAACCTGGCAATCCTGGGGCCAATAAATGCTATTTCATACTGAGAAAGTAAAAGCAAGTTGGTGGGCACCTCTTCAGCTGACTAATATATTGTGACACTGGAAAGGAAAATTGATGTGGCCATTGCCTAGGGCTTGGCGATGTATTGAAAATTCACAATATTTTAACAATAATCATGCTGGCAAAATAAAAATTTTCAACACTGTGAACAAAGCACTGACTTTGCTGGTTATATAATATTAAGCGACACCTTGAATATCGCAGTGATTTTAATGCACTTTTAATTTGGCCAGTAAAGACTAGGTCGTATTTAATTAATAAAAAATTGCTTTAGTAATATAAAGTATATCTATAGATAAATTTTGCTGTTTATTACTATGTATTGTTACAATAATCTTCCTTGAGTTTAAAAAAAATAATAAAAAATGGTCATTACTAGATTTATAATATATTTGACTTCTTTATGACATTTCTTTCTTTCCTTAAATATTTACAATCTTGGCTAAAATGGCTGTTACTTTTAAACCATTTGAGAGCAAAGACATAGCCTAAATAGCTTGACCATAGTCAAAAGGCTTAAAAATACCAAGATCCAATTTTGTAGCTAAATTTACAAGTTCTAATGGTGACTAATGAAAAATTAAGAAAACACCTATGAGAAGACAAACTCAATATTTAACTGAAATCCCAAAACAATAATTCAAAAGGGCTAATCAGAGCAGACTTATTGGCAAAAGGAGATGTGTTGGCCACAAAGTGATCAAAGAAAACAAACTCAGCTGGTCTAACACGGAGCTACAAAGCCCTTGTACTGGAGGAAAGGTATTTTGAGGAGACACCAAATCATGCTTTGGAGTTTTACTGTGCTGAATGCTGTTCAAAACATTAGCTCTGGCTAAACTGAGGCAAAAATGGCACTCGATGAGCTCTGAGAGACTCTCCAGCAATTCACTCCAACCTTGGGGTTTTACTGCCAGCACCAACTGCAGGATATTTTCAGCCTGTTGACTCAACCTTCCCGCACGGCAGGAACTCACCCTGTCCAATATGTCTACTAGGCTGCTGACCACAACGCACAATGATATCAGTTTTTCAACACAGTCATTTGTTCAGTACACAGCATATAGGCTACTGACGAAATGACGGTGTTCATGTCGAGAGCCATCCCTGGACCTCCTCCAGGAGCAGGGAGCTAGGTTGCGTAATGTCTGCCAAACCACAAGTGTAACCCAATCCCTGAAGTGGGGGAGGGCAGTGGGTACTGCACTGCAAGGACAGCATTTCAGGAGAAGGGGTGTAATGGATCCGTGGTCTTCAGCTGGTGAATCACGCCGCTACTGTCCCGTCTCGTCAACTCTGTATGCAAACTACGATGCTAGGGACACCACTATCAACCCCAATTTCATTTAGTTTTTGGTGTCAGATTACAAGATTATTCTAGTCTTTTAGTCTCGGACTTGTTTGGCAAGCAAAGCAGTTGGGAACACAAGTAACAGAGTTGTCTGGTTTGCACAGTACTGTAGGTTGTTGTTTACACCAGCATATCTTTTCCAGCATCAGTGTAGACAATGTGGTCAAACTTGTCAGTTTACAACACTACAACATGGTCAAACAGACCAGAGAGCATCCTGCTAACAACACCCAGGCTGCTACATGAGAAGGGTTTGAAATTGAGAACTTTTTATAGTGGTTCCATTTTTAAATATTAAAATGAATCAAATGATTTTCATGAGGTTTGGTTCCATTAATGGTTCTGGATCGTCTGCTAGAATAGTAAAATATTAATCTAAAGAACACTAATTTCCTGCACCACTCTGAGTATGAATGACTATTTTAACATGGACACCTGAAAGCAGAGAAAAGCTGTTTACAATATCGGTATATGGGTTTATATGAGCTGTGTTAGCTGTGTTCTATTTACTCATGTATACAAGCGTCTCGATGAGTAAGCATCTTTCTCCACAGTAACTAAATTTACCTGCAACGCTTGTGTAAATAACAAACTACTTGTCGATTTTCCACACTGTTCGGATTACACCAATTCGTAATGCTTCCATTCGGTTTGTTCATGGCCCGATTACATTTCAGCGGCTCATGGACCCTATCCTCAGACCTCATCATTATTTACAGTAATGATTGGCATTGGCACCTGCAGCATCTGTGGGCTGTCCTGAGGTTGTTGAGATGGACGAGACTCTCGGCAAACACAAAGAAGTGCACAATTGGGTGGGTGGAAGTACGGTATCTGACTGATCTTACTAAAAAGGGGTCACCAGATCCAAGTAAGTGACAGGCTGGATGGGGTATATGGTGATGTTGTCGTGGCTGAGTGACATCTGCGGAGAGAGCGAGGCCGGGAGAGGAAGAGCGGTAAGGATTGACACATGTGGGGAAATCACCTCTAACAGCTGTTCTGTGTTGCAGAACGTGAGGGACAGTCTATATTTTACATTGGTGTGTAATTTTCAATGTAAAAATCAATGTGATTTTCCCACTTTACTCCCAGAAATACTTAATTCTTTCCACTGGGTTGACATGGCCTTAATTACCCGGTCTGTTCACGCACATGCACTCCTCAAAAAACAGTTCGAATGCTGCTAAAGTGTTTACATGAGAGTATTACGTCGCATTTTCTGGGAGAAAGCACGTGCACAACAACAAGGCCAATTATGGTCTGATTAACGTGTAAATGCTGGACAAAGCGGAGCTACAATTGCATTCTCTAGGCTTGTTAGACTGACTTTGCAAAAATCAGACTGGTGGACTAAAAATTTCAGATGGACTAAAACATTTACTTTACATTTTAAAAAGACTAATTATTGTTTTGCTTCAACTGAAATTGAACTTTTTAAGTGCATGTAAATGTAATGAATGAAAGTAATTACTGGCTGGTTGTGCAAATACAACATGTCGTTAAAGACAAAATTTTTTAAATGTGTTTGTAATAAATGGTACTTAAAATATGAAACATTTAAATTGACCTACTTTATATTAGGTGGCCTTAACTACTATGTACTATGTAACCATTTGATACAATGTATTTATTATGTACATACACTACCATTCAAAATTATGGGGTCACTTGCCTGAAATGTTTCTCATGATCTTAAAATCCTTTTGATCTGAAGGTGTATGCTTAAATGTTTGAAATTAGTTTTGTAGACAAAAATATAATTGTGCCAACATATTAATTTATTTAATTACAAAAGTAACATTTTATTTTAAAAGTTTTTGAAATGGATGACTTGGACTGAATAATTAAGAAAACCAGCCACTCAGTGCCCAGCATACAGATGGGAACTCCTTCAATACTGTTTAAAAACATCCCAGAGTGAAATCTCAAGAATTTGGTGAGAAAATGGCAAGAGTACATTTCTGCAAAATCTAGGCAAAGTGTGGTCACTTTGAAGATGCTAAAATATAATAGTAGACACTACATAATTCCCATATATCCATTTCTATTATTCCACAAGTTGTGATGACTTTACAATTATTCTAAAATGTGAAGAAAAAAAAATAGAACTAAAGATTGAGTAAGTGACCCTAAACTTTTGAATGGTAGTGTACATGTTGTTGCATTGTAATTACATTTAAAGTACCTGCATTTAATTATATTTGTAGCTACATTATTAACTTTACCCCTAACCCAACCCTACCCCAAATCTAACTCCTTATCATAACCCTAACTCTACCCTTAATTCTAAACCTACCCATACCTCAACCTCAATATCAGCAAATGTGGATATTTTGCAGAACATGTAGTTACACAATAAATATATAGTCTTGTATGTATTTAATGTTAGTACATAGTAGATAAGGCCACCTAATATAAAGTGTGACCTAAAATATATAATAGTGAGTGTATTATTTTTGTTAAGTATATAGTTACTATTGCCCGACCAATATATATCGGTCGGACGATATTAGCCTTTCATCGATAAATCAGTATTGGCGTATATGTTTACAGATATGTGCAGATATGAAAACTTTAGAAACTTTCAGAACATATAATGCAGAAAACAATGCTTTAGAATTCATTGAGCTGAGCTGACTATGGCTCTGCAGACAGTGCGGAATTAAGCGGTGTCTTCCCTGTAAGTTGCTAACTAGTTTGTGAAATACATACTGGAATGTTAATAAACAATGACCCCATCATTTTCCCTTTTCAATATAACTAATATAACATTAACCCTGTCCCTGACAACCATGTCACTCATGTTTATCACATCTGTTTGCTGTTAGCCAGCTATAGTTTGTCAGTTCAGTCAGTAATGTAGCAGATTGAAAGGTTAGCATCAATGTATATTTATGCAGCTCAGCAGTCAACAGTGCGGTGGTGGATTGTGTTTGTTGAGTGTTGATTTCATGGTACGTTGTTACCAAGTTGGTGAGATGCAATGCCAGTCCATTTTTTACTCTCTGTGACAATGAGCTCATAGCTAACCACGTAGCTACTTTCATTGCTTGTCAGCTGAGTGGAAGCTAATGCGTAAACATGTATTCACCAAACTGTTTTGTTCAGGATTCACAGTTTGGTACCCCCTTCAACCGAACAACTCCAGTCGTTGCATTTAAAATTTAATATTTAAAAGTCTGGTTATCCACAGTAGAAAGTTTCCCCTGAACTTGTATAGCAGAATACGGTGTAAAATCTATTGACACTGCAGGTGTAAATGCTTCTTATTTTATGTCATGCCTCTAAATGACAGGCAGTATTAAAATAGTCAGCATTTGACTGATGCGAAACTGTAGTACTGATGTTTATTTAGCTATTTATTTAATTTTGATTTATTCTTTATTTTAATTGTCAGCATTTGACTGATAATAAACAGTACTACTGATGTTAATTTAGCTATTTATTTCATTTGAATTTATTATTTATTTTAATAGTCAGCATTTGACTGATGCTAAACTGTAGTACTGATGTTTATTTAGCTATTTATTGTATTTTTATTTATTCTTTATTTAAATGGTCAGGATTTTACTGATACTAAACAGTACAACTCATGTTTATTTAGCCATTTATTTAATTTTATTTTCTGTGTTCATTTCTACAATTTGTTGACAATGTATAATAATAATGTAAAATATTCTTTGATAAAAATATTTGTTTAAGAAAGCAGTCTTCTGAGTAATTTGCATAGTCATTTCAGTGCAAAATCGGTGCACAATCCACACAGAAAGGTCTATTATCATTCCAGCTCTAAAATAAATTATATCAGCAACCATATCAGTAATCTGTAAATTTCCCCCTCTAAATTCACTATCGGTCCCAAAAATCCCATTTTAGTCGGGCTCTAATAGTTCCAAGACTTATTTATAAGGAGGAGGTGTTGTTTCTTCAAAAGGAATAGAAGAATAGAAGTTAAGAGGCAGTAATTGTGAAGTGGAACTGGAATCAAGCAAGAATCATTTAATTTCTTACAATTCCTATCCCCATGTATGAGTCTGCAAATACTTCTACTACAATCAAATGCTGTTCTAGGGTCAGGTAAATCCTTGACACTTACACTCAAACTTCAACCCCGTACCTTGCTTAAACCCCAAGAACTGAATAGATCAGTTTGCTAAAGGTCCTGCAGGACACACACACACACACCTTTGCCTGAAGCATAACGCTAGTGACATCAATTTGGAGGGTGTGTCTGCGAGTGGTTCATCATGAGTGCGTCATATTTAGTAAATTCTTAAAAGAAGATTATCTTGTTGGTTCAGTGATATAGCCAAATGTCAATCTCTCTATGGAAGTCATGAAGCCAAGCATGAATGATGTCATTCATATTTCTATAGAAAAGGCTTATGTGTAGAACAGAGCTAAGCCGTAAAACAAGACAAAATTATCTAATACACCACAACACTAGGAGCTGTTAACAAAGAAATGCTGGTCTTCTTTCCCTGCTCATTTTAAAGCTTGTTATCAAAATGCAGTTTTAATCAAATCATATCTTACTTTTGTCAACAACTGCAGTTTCTAGATGCTTACAGAACCTTACTGAACCAGCTTAAACAACAGAAGATATGGTCAATATATTCTCCTAATGAATTCAACAGTTTCACTCACACCTAGCAGAGGCTCAATAAAAAAGTCCAATCTTTTCAATTAGATATTGGCTTTATGGATTTAAAGACTTTTGATGCCATTTTAATTGAATATTCTAATTTGGTAAATTAGAATTTGCCAATTAAATTATTAAAAAATACTTAACCTCAAATTAGAAAATTAGAGTCCAATTCTTTCACAGTTATAGTTAAATAGTATACAGTATTACTGAACCAAGGCTGAAACTAGTATTAGGTGAAATCATTACAGTAGGGCTGCACAATTAATCAAATAATTAATCCAGATCCCAATTACAGTTGCCACAAATACCAAATTGTGAAGTGTCAATTAAAGCAGTCCAGATATGTTGACCCCTGTTGCACAAAAAAAGCTATGGTCCCACTTTATAGTAGGTGTCTTTATCTACCATGTACTAACATTAAAAACATAAAATACAATGCATTTATCATGTAACTACATGTTGTTCTGCAAAACTCTCACAAGATTCACATTTGCTGCTATTGAGGTTGAGCTTTGGGTATGGGTTTAGAAGTAGGGGTCAGGTTGGTGTTAGGATTTAGGGTAAGGGTTGAGAATAAGGTTAACGTGTAATTACAGATGCAATTAAATGCAGGTACTGCAAAAAGCAAGTGCAATGCAGCAACATGTATTTACATAATACAGTAAGAAGGGTACACTGTATAAAATGCTTAAGTGCACAGTAGTTAAAGACACCTAGCATAAAGTTTGTCAAACTCTATTTACAACCTTTGCAGCAGTGGAACTTCGACCAATCACAGGCATGTCCGTTGCTCGACTTCTGTGCATAATTTTATCAAAGTTTGAATAACAGTTTTATTTTGCATATTGCTATAAGAGGGCCAGTGTGAACTTGACCATTTAGGCACAGTCTTGATTCACTGAAATAGCAATAAAGTAATTCAGAAACAATTCTCATCTTGTTTTGGATGTGTAGCCAACATAAAGAATATGGCATGAAGATACCCCAGACAAATAAGTATTTTAATGTAAATTCTATTAATCAAAATTATTGCAATTACAAAATCAACAAATACATTTGTCATAATAATGCAGCCCTAGTATGACAAATAGCAATTAAAATAATTCAGATTCTGACATACTGAAGTAACGCCACTCTCAAAAATAAGACTAACAGCAAAAGAAGAGAGAGAGAGAGAGAGAGAGAGAGAGAGAGAGAGAGAGAGAGAGATGTGAAGTGATCTATGTGTGAAGTGAGGCTGTCATGCAGCACAGCACATGGTCCTGTTACACCACACCACTCTTCAACGCTCAGAAATACCCTTAAGGCAGGCACCACATTGTTCATGTCAACCTGATTTCTTGATAACGTTCACGGAATATACAAATCTCAAAAACAAACTAGTAAAACAATTTACGCTACATTTTTCACGTCATATCAATTTTTGAAAAGTAATGGAAACAAACACGTTCAAACTTAAAGTGTCAAACATGTTAAAGAAATGAGAAGTTAACCAAAAAAAAATCTCAGGCTTAAAGTTATTAGTGTCATTAGTGTTACATTTAGTACACTTTAGAGTTTGTCATCTTTCTTACCCCTTAAAACTCAAGATGAACAAAAAGCTGCCAATTCGATCTTAGCTTCGTCCCGTTTCGTGTGTACCCAGTTCATTTCAAATGACCCAATCAAATGTCAAATAAAATCCAAGCAGACTGAAGCATAGTTTGTCCTATGAAGCCTGGCAGAAGAGAGCTAATTCAGTTCAGCAATGAGTCTCTGTTGCAGAGTGCTCAATTCCCAGCCCTCCTCCAAGACCTCCCCCACCCCCAAACCAACCCTTTGCCCTAATATGCCTTTAGCAACTGCATTCAATCCATCAGTGTCTTTGGATGTAATTGAGAGGGTAGAAGGGTGTCAGGATTGGAACGGTTGTCAGTATGTCAGATCCTCTGTTCTCTGGCCTGTACATGTGTGTGTTAAATGTAGTGGCAGCTGCCTACACACCTTTTGTTCCAACACCCTCTTGTGATGTCTTTGCTGTTACAGCTATAGGCAAGTCAGCTTCCTGCATTGCGCTGTTGCAGGTTATGATATTAAAACACTGCATGTTTGGACACTAGCTTTGCATATCACAGGTGAAAATAATTTGTACAACAAAACAATAACATGTTATTCTGTAGCCTTCGGTCTTATTTTGTAATGTTTTAGAAAGCATAATCCCTTCCCCAAGAACAAATCTCAAGATCTGCCCTTTTCTGACCTCCAGATCTCCGAAGGGCTTTGGAAGGGTGTGGGAATGCTCAGCCAAGAGTCTATAAAACAGCAATGAAACCGAGTTTCCAATGGGAGGGGTAAGGGAAAAAAAACACTTCGGACACAAAATCATCATGCTCTGGCATTCAGCATGTTATGGCTTAAAGGGATATGCAAGTTGTTCCAAACCCATATGACTTTCTTTCTTCCATGGAACACAAAATAAGATATTGGGCAGAATGGTAGCCTCAGTCCCCCTTCACTTTCATAGCATGTTTTTTCCATACTATGAAAGTGCATAATCACTGAGGCTGTAATTAACTTTGTAAAGATACATTTTTGTAATTAACTTTCTACCAAACATTCTCCTATTGTGTTTAGAAATAAACTCATAAGGATTTGGAACAACAGATAAAGATAGCATAAATGCATCATTAATATCATACATTTCTTGAGTGTTCCTTTTCTTCAAGAAGGGAGGTTTGGACACCAAAGGGAATGTTTCTCACATAGAACAACATTGGCTGTGTCTCGTTTGGAAGACTGCGTCCTCCGGAGGTTGCATTTGTCGGCCGTGTATGTCATTGAGGCCGTGTATGTTATCGTGTATGTATCTCGTTTCAGAAAAGTGAGTAGGACACTTCGAATGCAGCCTTCGTATGCAACCTTCATTCACGGGAATTCGGAGGATGCACGAGTTGTATCCTTCGTGGGCACTCACAACCCACAATTCTTTGCTTCAACAGAATGTCTAAAACAATTATGCCAATTTGGCCATAAATATGATGTTCAAAAGCAAGGAACGTTAATTCCCATGTTGAAGTACCTCAGTAGACAGGTGCAGAGTATATAATATGTATAATTATATGAATATATAATTAAAATAAAGAGTTAGACTAAAAGTACACCTGTAAAATCTATTTTCTTTTCTCTTTGCATCATTATAACTCTCCTAAAATTGACCTCATACATTCCCTTCCAAAGTGACTTTGTTCCCTTCTCACATAAGCGCTGGCTCTCGTTAAAGAGTGGCGTGCTGTCATAGCAACCATGTTACGTTCCATTTCCGTTTTCCTACATAGGCCGTCTCGTTTAAACGAGGCTTGTTTTAAAGAGGACACTAAGTACTGTATACGTCAGCCTTCAAATTACTTGACCTCCGGAGGACGCATCCTTCCAAACGAGACACAGCCTTAGTTTTTTATGGATAAATCTTGTGGTGGGAGTGCATTTTAAACTTTCTCTACTCTATATCGTGTTGGAAATCTGCCAACAGTGGGAAGAAAATATACAAACATCTTAAACATAACACACGCGGGCCAAAATCTGCCGGACACAATTGCTAGCACAACAAACATCATTGACTAGTCATGGGTCTGTTAAGATCCTGTTTCCTTGTTAATTATTTTTCTCTCTCTCTCTCTCTCTCTCTCTCATGATCTCTTTGCTGCGCTTATAGCACTGGCCCAAAGCCTCATTCACACTAACTGCGTTTTTATCACTGAAGGTTGTCAAGTCACTCAGTCGTTTATTTAAATGGCATATAATCGCCAACAGACCTACAGAATGGAACGTAGCTCAGCTTCATCCAGCATGTTTACATGTTAATCAAACCACAATTGGCCTCGCTGTTGTGCACTTGCTCCAAAAGACAGAGGTGACAAGAGACTAGGGCTAGGTATTGATACAGATTTCCAGATTCGATTTCGATTTACAAGCTCTCGATTTGATTTCGATTCGATATTGATTCATTTGGGTATATTTAAGTTATAATGTCCCTTTTGCTTACATATAAAATAAATAATTTTCCAGATCATGTGGTTAATTACACAGGGGACCTTCTAACTAGGTACATTACGAACTTAATCATTTTAAAATGTATTAGTTTTTCATCATTTTGGTCACTTTTTGGCTTTTTTAAAATGAACAAATTCATGTTTTCACTCAATAAATCACATACTATTTCATATAAAAAATTTTGTTAAATGTTTATTGTTTAATTGCACAATTTGTACCATTTACAAGTTATTACATTGATTTGTTGAGCACGTTCTAAAACAGGTACTGTCTCTTTAACAAAACCGGCATTTCTGTAAAGAGCGTCTGTAAATGATTGTATGTTAACAAGAGGACTCTAATGGCTTTATCTCATTTGTGCTTTGTATGATTAGAATAAAAAAAAAATTGTTTGTTTTTGATCAACAACTGACAGAAGAGAACATAAAGGGTATTAAAAGAGACTTTACTCAAATGACAAATGGGTCGCATGGATCTCATCTTTGGACACACATTACACGGAACAGCTTTTATACCCAACATGCAGTGAAAGGATATCGCTGCTAAATACTCCACCGCTATACTACACAATCACTGGTGAGTGATATATGAACAGCAGCCAGTTGCCAAATATATACATTTTAGACACATACCGTGAAATTTGGTTGCAAATGGGAGCGATTTCCTCCCACTGAAATGGAGGGTTGCGCATAGAGTAAAAGATTGATCTTGGGATTTAAGAATCGATATAGAGATCATTCAAATGAATATTGCGATGCATTGAGAAATCAATATTTTGACCCACCCCTAAATGCAACTTGTTTAACACTTCCTCAGCTTCCTTTTAAATATTTGATTACACAAATGTGTCATGTACATATACATGGACAGACAGATGAAGACTGTAGCTCAACTTTGCAAAAACCTGACGTAGCTCAAATTTAACTGCACATGTAAATGACTGAGTGTGAACAGGGCTTTACAAACATCCCAACAAACTCTAAAGATGATTAACATTTAACAAAGAGAATACTCTTTGACTTGAAAAAGATGACTGAGAAATTTTTTAATGAAGGAATTATAATAGATGAATTGTTCCCCCATTTGGGGGACATAAAAACAAATCAAATACAATATTAGCATAAAATCAGGAAGAAGGTTAATTTCAGGGATTTTGACTTGAGGTGATTGCGGAAAAAACATCAGTGGAAACAGAGCAAAGCACAACACAATATCACATTGTCACATCTTTCCATATCCCCTTTCCCAGAAATGCATGTCATAAAAGGATTCCCATACCAGGAACAGCTGTGTGCATTTGGCATTTTAAACAGCCAGCCAACCAAATAACAGAACAAGGACCGTATACACAGTCCTATTCAAATTACCTGTATGAAACATCATTGTTAAAAGCTTCTTCCAAAATGCTTTACATTTCAGAGTACAATGTCCCTTAGTAACAGGCAAGACTTTGCAAAATATATTCAGCATGATCCCTCTAAACAAAAAAGTATAATATCCTCATGCCCTGATGAGAGATGTTTTCATTTGTTTTCAAAAAAGCAATGTGTACAAAAGAATCAGAGTAATATCTTCTATCCTGATGCCCGCTCTTTTCATCTCTAAACAGTATTTCAAAGAGACATTGTATCTCCCTGCCTAAACAGACTGTCACAATTAAAGGGTAAGGGTCAAGAGAAGCTAGATGAGTCCTAAAAGACAACGCAACCCATTTGTCTTTGTCTAAGCCCCTTCAGTTGCCACTCAAATAGTGCCAAAATCTCATGGTCTCTGTACACTCAGAACTCTGGAGCTCAGGTTGAACCAAGATCTTTTCCGAATCCGTAAACCCAAACAGAGTAAATTCAGTATTTTCATCACAAACAAACAAACAATGAATTTAGTATGGATATTGGCAATATTTATGCTCTATAAAGGTGGTAGATCTGTATATACAATATACAAGGCTGATTATTTGCAGGCCACAATATTTGGCCATTTCAGATGATCAGCACTGGTGGTAAGCCCAATTGGCTGATTACCAAAAGTGTTAAATTCGCCTAGTGAATTTTTTTAATCAATTATGATCTTCAATTCAAAGATCCTGATACTGATTCTTAAAATACAAAGATCAATCTTTTACTTGAAAGTTTACTTCAGTTTTGGTTGAACTGCATAGTTTGGCCATGTAGTTAATTTTTACATTTAACATTTTCATAATGTACAATAAAATGGATTGAAGTGAACAGAAAGGTGAGAGAGGTAGTCTTCGTCCCATTATACATTATACTTTTTTCGATTTGATTGTCTGGCGTGATCTGAATGCCCAAGCAACTGCTGCTGCAGAGGGTGAGGAGAGATGGGGCTCTGTTGTTAAACAAACATATTCCCAAAAGGTATGCTATGATATGGGAGAAGCGGCCCACACACACACACATCAAAGCAAATGTGATCAGCTTCTCTTGCCATCCTACACTTCACTCATTGCAACACACATACACTTCGCAGAAACAGCTGACGTTTCAAATGGCAACAGCTGACAGGCGGGAAGGGCACAACCTATTTAACCCTATACACCCCAAACCCCCCATTCACACACCCTGTTCTCATCCCAAAGCTTTTAACACACAGCATACACACTGGCACACCTGTTAATAGTACACAGAAACTGTGATAAACCCTTCCTCCACCACAGGATTATTTCTAATGTCTGCCTCGTTCTTTCTTTCTGTTTTCTCAGTGCAGCGAGTCTCCTTGTTCTGTCTGCATCTTTGATAACCTCAGCAAATGTTTCTGTTGTTCAGTGTGCAGCAAGCCAACTGTTCTGATGATAACAGAGTGACGTGGGAATGAAATACCAGCCTTTTTAAGGACGTGGCTTTATTTTCCATTAGATCTGAAATGGTTGCCATAACATGAGCAGCTCTACTACAGGTGCGATTGTGGTATGAGGCGATACCCCATGCACATATTACATAACAATATGAAAAATATGAAAAGCATTTTTGTTTGTTTTTCAAATGTTGTTTGGTCCCTGTTATTGATCAAACTAAAATATTAAGGTGAAAAACCTGGGTGTTCGGAAGTGACTGAAATGATCACTGTAATAATTGCAGGATACAGACACTTAAAGGAATAGCTTGACCAAAAAGGACATGCTCTCATCGTTTACTCACCAACATGCCATCCCAGATGTGTATGTCTTCCTTTTTTTCTGCTGAACACAAAGAAATATTTTTAGATTTTTAGTTAAGTTTTGGTGATCAAAAAAATTTGAAAAAATTTTGAAGCTCCAAAAAGCAGATAAAAGCAGCATAAAAGCAATTAATTTTACTCCAGTGGTTTAATTCATGTCTTCTGAAGCGATCTAATAACTTTTTGGGCGAAAACAGACCAAAATACATATCTTTTTTCGCTGTACATATTGCTATTGCAATCTCTAGGCACAATCATAATAGTGCTTAAAATCGTGATCAATAAGGAGATGATTTAAAGTTTTAATTTAAATCCAGTTAGATCGCTTCAGAAGGCATGGATTTAACCACTGGATTTGTGTTTGATGTTTTACTTTATGCTGCCTTAATGTGCTTTTTTGAGCTTCAACAGTTTGGTCACCATTCACTTGCATTGTATGGACCTAGAGAGCTGAAATATTCTTCTAAAAATCTTTGTCTGTGTTCTGCAGGTGACTAAACGATGAGAGAATTTTAGTTTTTGGGAGGGCTTTTACGATAATGAAATTTGGCCGATGATTAATTGTCAAAAAATAATTAAGATTATGATGATTAATTGTCTGTTTTAGGGCTATGACGATTAAATATTTTTTAGGGCTTTGAAATTAATTGTCATATAAATTGTCAGTTTTTTTAAGGTGCATGTGTGATTTATACACCTTAAGAAGTCATTTTTACATATTTAACTTAAAATATATTAATAAAATAATAAAGTAGGGATATGATTATCTTTTAAGGCTTTAAAAACTTATTTAATTTTTTTCATGTCATTCATATCAAAATCTTTTGAAATACTTAGATTTGTCACTTTTTGGTCAACTGTAGTTTTTGTACATTTTACATTTACACTGTTGTTTTAGGAATTATTTTTTTTTACATTTTATATTATATTATATTATATTATGCAATATCAAAATAGTACTTTCCTATTTTTTAAACTTTCACATGGTATTTTAATGTTCTTTGATTAAACCCACAAGCCCTTCCTTCTCATCAATTGTTTTACCACTCCATAGGAATATAGTAAGCGCCAGTCTCCTCTGTGTCACACTCCGTGTCATTATCACTGCGCATTACGAACATACTATGACCAGGAATATTTGCCATTGGACTATCATTAGGTGAAGCTGGAGTGCTTGGCATTTACTATCAAAATTTATATTTGTTCATTTTTATTTTTGCTGGAGTTTGGCACGGGCCTCTGCTAAAGGTGCACACTTGAGAAGTGTTTCACAAATTTTCCAGACGGGTGCTGATCTGCTTTACATCTGTGGAGTAGCTCAGTGATGCTCGGAGTTCAACTGAATGACACAAATGTGCTGTTATATATTTGCTTAACATTCGCTTATTTGTACATTCAAATGTGATAAGAATTTAAACAGTGCACAATAATCACAAATCTCAAACAACCACAGGTTAGATCAAATAACCACGATCAAACGATTATTTAATAATCGCAACAGGCCTATTTTTGGGTGAACTATTCCTTTAAGTACAATTTTAAAAAACAGTATATGTATATTTTTTTTAATTGTTGGTCTATGAGCATACATGTCAGATAGATGTCTTTGTACCCCCCCCCCCCCCCCCCCCCGATTATTTATCCGTTAAGTACTTGAGTAAAACAAAAAATCCAAAATGCCCTTCCAGTTTTGCTAATTTTATGGATAGTACAGGATAGAGCAACTCAAGGGCAGACAGTAAATGAACATCACAAGACACACGCATACATAGGCTAAATGAAATCAAGCTCTTTAACAACCCTCAAAAACACATTTGGGTTCGGCACTTAAAAGATAAGACAAGAGAAGTAGAGGAAAACAAAGGAAAGTGCTGCCCGCAGCCCTCAAGATGGACTGTAGAACTGCATATGTGGCATTTGAATAATATAAACATTGGCATAATCCCCAAAGGAAACAAACACAGTGGTTAAGATTCACAAAATCCTCACTGAAGGCAGCTCAAGAAAAAGACTCGTAAACATTCATGGGTATTCCCCATGGAATAAAAGAAGGAGAGGGTAGAGGAAAACACAGTTTTTCAATTGTCGATTAAGGTATATTTGATCCAAAAATGAGAATTCTAACTGAGGCTAATATCATCTTCTGTATTTGGAACAACATGAGGGTGAGTAGATGACAGAATATTCATTTTTGTGAGAACTATCCCTTTCACTCCACAAAACTAAACTAAAAATTAGCACGATATAAACTTTACACACCTCTGTGTAGAAATCTGATTGGCTGACCAGATTGGTTGTTCTTGTGCACAACTGCTTTCAGAACTCATCTTTTAGAAGCATGCACTCTCACATGAGTAAACCCTCACAAACACACACAAAGTGCGTCACATTGGAAGGAGAAAGAAGGGATTTTTTTCTGTCTCTCCTCCTCCCTCTCTGGCATATCTGCCAGATCTCCATACTGCTGCCTGCATCTCCTGTGATGAGAAGAGGCCAGCCAGCAATCTTCCACAAAAAACATGGCGGAGATCGGCCACACTGAGCTTCAAGAGTGAATGAGACAATATGCGCAGATGGCCTTAGACAAGAACCACAGCTGTACTGCCACAGAACTGTAGTGCCCCATGAGAACGAGACAGAGGAAGGCAAGTAAATAGCACAATAAAGAAAAACAGAACTACATGTGCTGTTAGTGAGAAAAAGAGAAAGCTTTGGCAAGAAATCAGATCAAAAGGCAGAAGTACTGTAAGAAAGTCAAAAGAGGAGCGAATGCGAGATGGGTGTATGGTTTCAGTTCTTGGCTGCAACGCTTGCTGTTTCAGCTGTGCAGGAGTGATGGCCAAACCTTGCTCTCACGTCACTGTAACCCCTTTAGACTGGCCATTCTCCAACACAGGCAACATTAGACTGTTCCATTGTGCAGTCTGATTAGGGTAACAGCAACAGACACAACCTAACATGACAGTAATTACAAGACTGGATGGTTCAGTAACTGTGTCAAAGTGTCCCCCATAAGCATCTGTGATTTTGTTTTGTACCTTGAAAGATCTTCAAACAAGTTTCACTAGTGCTGCAATATAGATCCTGTATTCTTAAATGGTGACTGAACCCATATTTTTGAATGGTCAAGATGTTAAAGGAACAGTTCACCCCAAAATTAAATGATGTTCTTTAGTAAAACACAAAAGGAGATGTTAGGGAGAATCTTTAAGCTCAGTCACCATTCAGTTTTTGTATCTTTATTCCATACAATGAAAGTGAATGGTGACTGAGGCTAATATTCCAACATGATCACACAGGAAGTTGGCATGTTGTTTATAGAGTTCCGGTAACCTAGGATCGGCCACATTATGCTAATGGAGCCAGGATCTGGGTTCGGATCACGCATTGAAACCAGAATGTAATAGTGTTTGACAAGCATAATCAATAATAAGTGTGATTTAAAGATTGCATTGTTCCCACTAACATAAAATTTGTACTCCACTGATGGTTAGGTTTAGGTCTAGAGTTTGAGTTGGTCCTCTTCACTTACAGCCTGTACAGCTGAAAACAACTCACTTCATAACTCGCATTTATCGCCTCTTAGTAGACATAACACCCAGGATATGGAGCACATAAGCGCCTATACACCCTACACACTACACTTACCGCTTTGGCCACCAGTGTTTCACATTTCGGTAAACACAGACCAAATTTAGCTAAAGAAAAGTCAACCATCTGTTTCCGATTTCACTGCAAGATCAGTCTGAACATTCATTTCTTTTTGTGTTCCACAGAAGAAAGTAAGTCATTTCATTTTTGGTTTGTAACAACATTAAGGTGAGTAAAAGATTAAATTATTTTTTTAACATTATTAGGTGAACTATCCCATTTACTACTTGTTCCAGCCAGAGCTATTAGTCAGACTGAACAAACATTTCAACAATCTGATGTTGTTTTCATGGGAGCATTGTTTGGGTTATGAATGCCTTGTGAGTGCATATTAAGCTCTTTTAACACCATTCTCTTAAATAACCCTGAACATGAAGTAGAGCTAATCTCATCATTGGGTAGCACATCATTAGTATGCCAGTTACTGACAGGAAGAACAGAGGAGCAGTTCCTGTTATTTCTGTCTTTATTTGAATGTGGGATTCAAATCATTAGGATTTTATTCTCCCTTGACTTCTTCACCACTCTGCAGAATCAGGTATGAGGTTGCCGTAAATGTGTTCCCAAGGGAAATATATGCGTATGCATAGGTTACACTCAATGAGACCGTCATGCTGACAGCGAGTTCTCTGCTTTGTTCTTATGAAAAAGCACACAATCCTTGACATTGACAGAGAGCTAATGGTTAATCTTGCTATTAATACACATATGGAAATAAGTGTAATAATATTGTCAAATAAAACTGGACTGAAAGGTAGGTGACTGGAAAGTTCAATTTTAAATAATAAGGCATACCATGATAATTAACATGCACAATATTGTTATTGTGAGCACTTCAAAGTACTGTGCAAATTTCTAGATAGCCTATTAACCAAATTATTTAGCTTTTCCATAAAAAAACAACAACATTTCCAACACTCTAACTCTTACATACCAAATTACTAGGAAACTCTAACATTTATTTTTCAAATAAATATTTCCCTCAAAATGTTACCATTGTTGTTAAAAATAAACCGTAATAAATTATATAAATACAAAATCTTCAATGTTTTGATCTTTGCAAAGTTACTTTCTTAAGTAATATTTTCATTTAAAAAGTATTAGTAAAACGCAACTAACTAAATCTTATAATTAAGAACAACAGTAAAGTTTATTTATCTTTCAACCCATTTTGTAATTTAATACAATACCATGATGATGATGCATACCGTGATAAATGCTTCAGCAATTATCGTGATATAAACATTTTATACAGTCACATCCCTAAAAATATCTGGCTCCATATTCAATCATCAGCAATACGTCATACAAAAGCCAACAATATCTACAGAACCAAACCGAGTTCTAAGCTAGAGAAGTTCAGCTATTGACTTAAGGCAATAAAATACAGCAGAAATATAAAACTGGCCTTGTCTAAAATATAGACACGAACAATGATGCTGTGTGGGACCAGACTGTTACGCTTAGATAACATCCATTTATTAATAAACAAAGTATTTAAAAAAATTATACTTTACACAAGTACAAGTAATTTGCTTGTCCACACTGAAAGAGAAAATGCTGATGAAAGTCACACAATCACAACCAGTCTGGGCTGCGTTTCCCAAAAGCGTAGAAAACTTCAATTGATCGTAGAGACCATTGGCACCAATGATTTCTAATCTACTCAGGCTTATGATGCTTTTGGGAAATGCAGACCAGAACATTTTTGGTGATGTGTGTGTGTATCAGGATTTTGGACTCTGTTGGCTACCCAGAACTATATACTAAAGAAACAGAAAACATTTTATATGTAAATTTTATGATCGCCAATCTTAAGGAATTTTTCGATTCTGGTTCCAATTCCGATCCCATTAACAATTTTTATAGTACTTTTGAGAATGAAATATTTAGAAGTAAGAAGTGCAATTCTTATTGGATTCAGGGCCTACAGCCCTCAGTAGTCTAGGATACATTGTCAGAACTCGAGCTACATAGTTACAGTGCATTTAGTATGGTTTAAGCTGTTGATGGCTTTGCAGCACTGCTGAATAGCAATTCAGGAAACACTGACAGTGTATTCCATCCGAATAGGCAGAAGAATACTTGTTCGAGAAACATTAACGTAACTGAAAATCATAAATAAAATTGTTTCTCATATTTATTTTAATCATCCAGGTACATTTTCTCCCAGTTTTCATTTCCCAACCCTAGTGATCATGGCTGGTTAGGACAAAAACCCAGATTTACTTGAAAGAGATAGCATTCATTACTTGCCGCTTTATCGCATCATGCCTGGTTAGGAGATGTGCTGCTCTTATCTGCATTCTGTAACCTGCATATACAGTTTTTGTATGTGGATTTCAGAACCAGATTTAATTTATGTAGGTCATGGCTGTGCTAACCTCTGATCCCACATACAGTACACACATGGTGGATAGTATGCAGTTGTATATTTATCCACTAACACTTTTATTCAAGAGGAAATACAGGGGAAAACCTTAATCTGAATGAAATCAATGAATAAACGGCATCATCAAGTTCTAGAGAATCAAAATGTCCGCACAGACACACAGAAAGGAGCAGACGTTCACCATATTTAGAAGAGAACTTCTAACATGGTCCTATCCATAGATTAATCCCAAACTAAAAATAAACAGAATTTGATTTTGCAGTTTCTCATCTGTTCTCCTTTTACCCAGAATGAGGTCAACACACATTGTTTTGGGGGATTTTTTTTTAAGTATTCAGTACTACTGATAACATAATGGTATATTCTGAGCTCAACCAAATACTGTATGTCTGATTCATGATTTGGAAATCAATTTTGTGGGGACTATGAAAAAACATCCAATCATAACAGATGCCTGGCTTCAATGTAAGCTGCTTGCATGCATTCATTAATAAAGTATTCTAGTGTTAACCAGCATCCAGGCAGCCATTTCATCACTTAGACAATAGTGCCTTTGGTGTCTTAAAATGTTTAATAGATGTTCACCTGAACTTCACATATGGACAAATAGACCTTATTCACAGTAGAGCCAGATATAAAATTTTTGATGCAAATAAAAAAAAGCTGTGAGGAATAGACTTACCCTCTCTTCAAATCAAATCAAATCACTTTATTGTCACACTACTATGTACATGAGTGCAACAGTAGGTGAAAGGCTTGTGTGCAGTTCCGAGCAACATAGCAGTCATGCCAGTGACGAGACATAAACCAATTACACTAAACAACATATTTACACAACACAATTTACATACCAAATGTACACATACTTACACAACACAATAATAGTATACAATGTACAGTAAACAATACACACAATATAGAATACACATACAATAAAAAATAAAATAAAGAAAATAATAAAAGAAAAATATATATACAGTAGTTGTATTGAGGAGAATATAATTATGACAGTCCAGTGTGAGATAATAGATTAATAAAGTGCAGTGCTGATATATTGATCGTGAGAGATCAATTGTTCAAAAGTCTGATTGCTTGGGGGAAGAAGCTGTCATGTAGTGATGCTGCGATACCACCTGCCTGATGGTAGCAGTGAGACCAGCCCATGAATGTCTTCAAAGACATACAATGTATAGAGGGTTCAAGATCATATCAAATTTTCCCAACTTGTTTTCACAACTTAAAGTTTCTTCTGAAATTCTTTGGAAGATGCTTTTTTCAATGTTTTGTCCATGGAACGATCAAAAATAGTTTAAACAACAGTACATCCCATTGTAAAGACAGTGTCTCATAGCCCAGTTCTCACAACCATCAAAAATCAAACATGGTGCCAACATCAACATCAACAAAAGTGTGAGTTTCATTCAGAAGTGAAAATCCCTATGCCCTATTCCCTTTAAAGACCTTATCTTCCACTGTGAGAGCTTTGGAGGGCTGAAAAGGTGTGAGGCTCAAAAATCATCTTTTTTTTTGGAACTCACCATTTAAGTCATTTTTACTGCAAATTCTGTTTAAAGCAATCTTAAAGCATGGCTACTATGATTGTTCTTCCTCCCTACCCCTTTGTAGTAGTATCAAAAGTCTTTCTTTACAAAATATTAAAAACAAATTCATGATCTTATATGGACTATTTTTACAAATTCCATCATAAAATAAAACAAAAGAGGGTAACCGATAAATATTACGGCCAAGGTTAGCACACTAGCATTAGCGCTATGACTACAGCATGTAAACATTACAAATGACATATAATCTACTGCATCTACAGTGCTGTGAAAACGTATTTGCTTATTTCTTCTGTTTTTGTGTATATCTCATCCTAAAATGATTAAAAAATTCAAACAAAATCTAACAAAGCAAACGCAACCTGAATAAACACAAAATAAAGTTTTTAAATGATAATGTTAATTATTGAAGCAAAAAAGTTATCCAATACCAACTGGGCCTGTCTGAAAAAGAAATTCCAGAAATGATGAGGAAAAAGGTGATTGAAATTCATCCGTCTGGGAAGGGTTACAAAGCTATTTCAAAGGCTCTGGGGCTCCAAAGAACACAGTGTGAGCCATAATCTCCAAATGGAGAAAACATGGCACAGTAGTGAACCTTCCCAGAAGTGGACGACCTTCCAAAATTCCTCCAAGACCACAGCGACGACTCATCCAAGAAGACACAAAAAGCCAAGGATAACATCCAAGGAACAGTGGGCCTCTCTTGCATCAATAAAGGTTGCTGTTTATGACTCCACTATCAGAAAGACGCTCACCAAAAATGGCATCCATGGAATGGCGAGACGAAAACAACTGCCAACCCAGAAAAACATTAAGGCTCATCTGAATTTCGCCAAAACACACCTTGATGATGCTCAAACTTTTTGTTAGAATGGTCTAAGGATTGATGAGTCAAAAGTGGAACAGTTTGGAAGACAGGGGTCCCGTTACATCTGGTGTAAATCAAACACAGAATTCCACAAAAAAAACATCATACCTATGGTCAAGCATACTGGTGTAGTGTGAAGGTGTGGGGATGCTTTGCTGTTTCAGGGCCAGGGCGACTTGCAATAATTGAGGGAAACATGAATTCTGCTCTCTAGCAGAAAATCCTATAGGAGAATGTCTGGTCATCAGTCCATGAGTTGAAGCTCAAGCGCAAATGGATTATGCAGCAAGACAAGAAGAAACTCTAGAAGAAGACATAATCACCAGAAAATAACAGGAGACGAAGGTAAAAACAACAACAGTGGGGGCCTGGGTAGCTCAGTGGTAAAGACGCTGGAAGGAGTCGCAAGTACGAATCCCAGGGCATGCTGAGTGACTTCAGCCAGGTCTCCTAAGCAACCAAATTGGCCCGGTTGCTGGGGAGGGAAGAGTCACATGGGGAAACCCCCTCATGGTCACTATAATGTGGTTAGTTCTCGGTGGTGCGCGTTCAGCGTGTATGCCATGTTGGATAGTGTGAAGCCTCCACACACGCCATGTCTCTGTGGCAACGTGCTCAACAAGCCACATGATAAAATGCGCAGGTTGACGGTCTCAGATGTGGAGGCAGCTGGGATTCGTCCTCTGCCACCCAGATTGAAGTGAGTGGCCACAAGGACTTAAAAAGCGCATTGGGAATTGGGCATTCCATATTGAGTGAACCCCCCCAATAAACAACAAACAACAACGACAGTAGATAAGCAAGTCAAGAGCATGTGTGTTAGGAGGTCAGGAGGAGTCTGAAGGAATATAAAGACATCTTTATGGGTCTAAAGTCCTGAAGAGGAATAGTCCGGTGTTGCAGACGCTGAGCATTTGTGTCGGAATCAAAGTATATTTATTAAATTTAATTGGTGTTTGTTAGTTAAGCTCATGAAGGGATATTTCAGTTCATTAGTATGCTTTCAACCTAAAACAATCAAATCTTTGAGAACACTTTATAATAACACTTTCATTATAATTATAATTAAATTATACAATGCTGAATGCATTATCATTGTTAATTAAACAGGTATAATGCTAATGATCTGGAGATAAGTTCCTTAGTTCCATGTTCCTTAGATCAATGATAAAAATTTAATGAAACCTTTATCCATGTAATTTAAAAAAAAAAAAAATGCAAAATTGCACATTGTGGAAGCAATGACTTACTGTGTCCTTCTAAAGCTTCTGACCAAAGCATAATTTGAAAAACCTGGACCTGCCTGTTAAAATGTCAAAACCTAATTTTAAAATTGCACAACTACGATTGCTTGTCAAAACCCATCCTGATCTCGTCTTGTCTCGGTGGAAAGGGGTTGCCCTCATCTTCAGTGGTCTCTTTTCACACTGCCCATTACCTTAATTGATGTTTAACCCCTAGATCAGCAGATGATGGCTCAATTAAGAGCTTGCTGGAGGAGAGATTAACACAGAGAAGGAGGTCTGTGCTCTTTCTGATAAGCTTCAGCCCTTCACGACCCTACTCCACCAACTGCACAGCCAGAAAGAACACGGAGGTCATTTTAAAGTGGAAAGGGAAGGGAAGGTATTTTCCTTGTGATCCTTAATCTAATCAGCAGTACTACGACCTTAAAATGGATTTGTTTTAAATTAGATGTTGACCAATATCAGATGCTGCTGATCAAGGACAATATTATAATTGATCGCGTAAAATGTTTTTCTAAAAACTGTAGGTGACACCTAGCCTGAAAACGAACATTGTACAGTAAACATGCTATAGGGATGTGCAAGAAAGGTTGACTAGTCATGCAACAGCTGACTAGTCGGTTACTAGAAGGTTCACTTTATTGAAGTTGACTAGTCACTTTTTAAGCAATAAAAAAAAAACTAATATTTAAAAAGTTTTTACTTTTTTTTAAAAAATAGTAATATTTAAAAACAGTGTGTTAATACTGGAATTACAGTTTAAATATTTGTAATCACAAATACCATTACAAATAGTATAGTAAAAATATTATTTTAATAAATCTGACGGTTTACCTCATAATTGCTGCAGGCGTTAAATGTCATGGAAAACAAGCGCTGTGTAGGCAAGTTCCACAAAAGTGGGAACTGGTGCAGTACAATGCAATATTTGCAAAATAATGTCAAAATAATGTCAATAATGCTTAGAATGTCAAGGATGTGAGCTCCGAGTCAGGGGCACAATCTTCATCTAGTGTTTCAGAAACATACTTAGCAGACCTACAGAGCTGGAGATACAGTAAAAAAAGATCACTGCATGGACCCGGCCCAAAACCTTCTCCAATGGTGGAAGATGAATGAGAGTCAATATTCTAATCTCTCGCATAACTGTCCATTCCAAGTCTATCCCAGACAAGAGAGTGCTTTCTGATTCAGGTGTCAACAGGCTTCTCTCACATCACCTTTCTAAAAATATAGCTTTTGTTTCTGACAAAAAATATGTAGACACATGAATGATTAAGCCATTTTTGTCTGTTAAATATCTAGATTATTTGTAATTATTTACTGCTTGCGTGTTTTTGTGCGGAATTTTTTTTTCATCTTGATTTTATCACGAAAAAATACTGTCTCTCAGCGGATAACAAGCTGGCATTCAAAACACATTTCATTTGAATGTTGTGTGGCCTATGTTAAAAATTAGATGTCCTGTTCAGTTCTTTATTTTAAATGCACTGATAAATGTTGTTTTTCCATATATATACCTATTCATTTATTATAGTGATCATTTGATAATTTGTTTTAGTAAAGTTTTATTTCTATGTTTAGATTTTTTTTTAAGTGTAGCAGTGATAAAAAAAACAACACATTAATTAGCTGGTAAATACAAAACCACTGAGGCTACTTGGATGTCTCTGGACATGTTTTTTTTATATTTTATTGTGCATTTATGCATTTTCTTTTTATACAACATTAAAACTCTTAAATTAATTTATTAAGAATGCATGTAGCCTAAAGTATGTAGCCCACATTGTGACCCTTCTCTTTAGTCACTTGCTTTCCAGCAAGACGTGACACAATAGACCAATGCTTTGGCAATGTCACCGCTTATGTCAAACACAAGTGGTGGCAAAAACAATGCATAAAAAGTAAATGTTTATCGGATTACGTTGTTGAAAAATGACTCTGAGGGCTCTAGTTGACTGCTGTGGCTTCAAGCCACCAACAGCGCTGACTGGACTGAGATCATTTAGACTCACAAATTTGCAGCAAAAATATAGAGCGAACATGGTTACATGTTTGTTATTAACTCATTTTATTATAGCAATTCTATCACTAAGAATATGTTTGTATTTATGATGGTTTTGTGTTATACTTTTGTTTACTCATCTAATCTGTCAAATCTAACACAACAGTCAGCGGGCTTTCTCCCACAACTTACTGCGCATGCGCTGACATTTTCGTAAACAAGAGGATTGGTTTATAGACTTAATTCACAGTAGCGTCATGTTTGATTTTTAATGGAAATGAAGCTGTGAGGGATAGACATACTATCTCTTCAAGATTCAGCTGGCAGAGAAAATACCTGTATATGTCAGATGGAGCTCAAGAGAGATGGATACTCCAAAATGGTGCCAAAAACAAAAAACATCCAATGAGTGGCAGTTCTGTGGTCAGAAAAGCCTTGTTGATGAGAGAGGTCAACTGAGAATGGGCAGACTGGCTCGAAGTGACAAAGTCTACGGTAACTCAGACAGCCGCTCTGTACAATTGTGGTGAGAAGAATAGCATCTAACAATGCAATTCTGAAATGCGGGTTGGTGCTGTTTTGGTGGCATGAGGGGGACCTACATAATATTAGGCAGGTGGTTTTAATGTTGTGGCTGATCTGTGTACATGTATATTAAAGAAAGAAAAGGATGTATTTTCATATTGTGTATTATTTACGCATATTTTTACACACTAATTAAAATTGACTGATTCACAGGGTAGAGAAAATACCTGTACAGATCAGACAGAGCTCCAGAGAGATGGAGATGACAGATGTAACAGGAGTTTAATGGTTCTCTTCTTCATGCAGAAGGTTCTCTTCACCCAGATTAGTTCTGGTAGCAGTTTACACAAAGCATTTTTGCAGTGTCAGCCTTTCTTATCAAAGGTTCTGTATATGATATGAGGTGAACAATATGAAAACGCGGCAATATGAAAATGGGAAAAACTAGATTGCTTTGACGTTGCGCGCTTGCAATGTTGACAGCTTTCTTTTGTTGATTATAAACAAGAGCGATAGTTTTATCACATCGCTCACTTGCAGAGATGTTGTACAATGCCATTCGCACATCGAATCTTAAGTTCAGTAAATATGTGACAAACTTACTTGTGACTTTCTCTGTGCACACTTACTTGAAACACAACAAGTGTTCAGTGAGGTGCACGGGAGAGGGAAAGAAGGATGTGGGAGAGCTGATTTACTTGCGCAGATTCTGGAATTACAGTTTGCAGCTAGATTTTAAAGTGAATAAATGTATGTGGTAATTCCCCACATTCTGAACATGGATGATGCCTAAACGTGCTGATTTTAAGACACTGCGAGTATCCTGCTTCTCTGTTGCAGGACACACTCACGTTGGACACGTTGGTGACGTCACTGTAATTACATGTGTGTGTTTGTAGTGAGGTCCCTTTTGTTTCATAGTACCAGCCCCATTCAACAGCATGCACAGTAAAAAGCGCACAGATGACTGGCCTAGCAAGCATTACGTTGCGTAAAGTATATTAACGACATCTCAGCAGCAGCACTCATAATTTAGCAGTTTTTATTTTGTTTATACTAAAATGTATGAATTGTATGTATGACCGTCAAAGGGGATACATGCTCTGGTCTAAAGCACTGGAGGGTAGTTACTGCATTTATCAGCAGAGGCTAACAGGGCCTGCGAACCAGCTAATTCCACCCCAATGTGTCGAACATAAAAGGAGATATTTTAAAGGTAAAAAAAAAAGGAAGTAGTTCACCCTAAAATGAAAATTCTCCTCATTTACTCACCCTCATGCCATCCCAGATGTGTAGGACTTTCTTTCTTCTGCAGAACACAAACAAAGATTTTAAGAATGGTAAATGGTCTGCACTAATATAGCGCTTTTTTAACCTTAGCAGTTTTCAAAGCGCTTTACACTGTGACTCATTCACCCATTCACACACACACACACACACCAATGATGGCAGAGGTGCCATGCAAGGCTCTAGTCTGCATTGGGAGCAACTTGGGGTTCAGTGACTTGCCCAAGGACACTTCGGTATGTGGAGTCATGTGGGCCGGGATTCGAACCACCAACCCTGCGATTAATGGCCAACCCGCTCTATGAATGATGGCCAAAACTCTGAAGGTCCAAATATCACATAAAGTCAACATAAAAGTAATCCATACAACTGCAGTGGTTTAATCAATGGGCATTATTTATAAAACACAAGCAGAACAATTTTTGTGTAAAGCCGGTTTGATATAAATTTTCATATTCATTAAAGTTTTCATATTTTCAAAATGTTAGTTGGTACGAACGAAATGAACACCTGCTCCTGACCATGTATAAATCGTGTTCAAGACATCCAGTGTGTGGTGTTCTTAATGTGTGGTGTTCTTTCAGACAAACTGCCATGACTACATTTTGATAGAAGTGAAATTAAATAAGTAACGAAAACTTGCAAAACTATAATATCTTATTGTGTTTCAGATCTTTGCCAGGCATTTTATTATTATACAGCATTAATATAATGAGGTGTACATTTCTTATCACGCAGTGGCGATTTTACTTAACAAAAAAAAGAGAAAGTCATATGGGTTGAAACAACATGAGGGTGGGTATATTTATGACAGAAATTTCATTTTTGGGTGAAGTATTCCTTGAAAAAGTGTAACCAGAGAGTATTTTGTCTAAACAGAATACTGATTCACACAATGAGAACAAGATAATTTAAAGGCCTATTTCACAGGAAGTAGAAGACCTTTGACACTTTAAAGACCACATTTAATAAAAGATACACATCAGATAAAAGATGGTTGTAGTCATTACTTTGTTTATGTTGGAAACTAAATAAGAGACTCTGAGATTCAGAATGAACAGTCATTATTTTGACCCCATGATGTTGAACACATCACCATAGGTGATCAAGGGAATGTAGATGAAGACCTGTTCTACCCAGCATACCAGACAGCAGCTACATTATGCACAGCTGTCATCCTCATTCTGCCAGCAAAGTGATGGGCTAGTTTTGCACCATCCTGGCTTCTTTTAACAGCATTTAGTGTTCATGTTCCATCACAACAAAAACATCCAACCAAGCAACCACAGTGCATACGCTATTCATTTCCATGCATGGAAGTCTCAAATGTTCCAATTAGCAAGCAACACCATTCATGAAACGAACCGGACTGTTTACAGGATGCTTTTTGTCATTTTCAGAAGTCTTTTAGGAGGCATTATAAAACATCAGTAGTAGATTGCATTCCAGAAAGATGTCTGTTCTCTCTGTGTCTGTTATTGGTACCCCAGGTGGGAGGACATAACAGCATTGAGTCCCTGTAGATTGAAACACCCAGCTGGGAGTCACAACAGCACTGTACCTGTCTGCATGACCCTAGACATTCAGCTCATATTGAGATGTAGCCTATAAACAAAGTCACATTTCACTGACAACTCAGCCTTTGGAAACTTTAGGACAAACTATTTGTACAGGAGAATGAGGTCACACTTTTCTCTGAATGCCAAACGAGAAAAACAATGGACCTGAAAGTATCAATACAGATGTTAGAACAAACGTTAAAACAAAAGGGTTTAAAGAGCACGAATACACCAAAGCACATGTTGCTATAGCCTGAGAGAGAGAGAGAGAGAGAGAGAGAGAGAGAGAGAGAGAGAGAGAGAGAGAGAGAGAGAGGAGGGAGGGTGTTGTCGCAGAACTGCGTAGGTTAAACCAAACTTTCTTTAGAGTCCGTGAGCAGGATCAACCAAACTTGATATACGAGTGATTGGCTTCAGAGCTGAAAAATTAACTCCACTCCTGCAAACATCTATTATCCCTCCCCCCCAAACCCTCGCATCAGTAAATGATACATACACAACATAACACATGCTATCCTGTAGAGTACTGCTTAAAAATCACATTGACGTTTCAAACAGCGACTAAATCTGACAGCCAAGAAGCACCACAACAACGAATACCGTCATCTCTCAGTAAGTCACGATTTCAAGCAGTCCACCAAGGATGAGGAAGGTATTTATTCAAAAGGACAGTAATTGTGACACCAATTTATTATTAAAAGCCATGTCCGAACGTCCATATCTCACCATTTCAGACGCGAGTAGTCCCCCTCTAATGCAGTATATAAGGCGCATACATCAAATAGCGTGCGATAGAAAGCGAAAGAACCTGAATTTTAGCGATCAGATGTTATTTTTTAGTTTTTTAGTAATTCAGAGAGGTGACGGCGGCGAATCATTCGGCACTGTCAGACCTTCAGCTGGACGAGAAGAATGACTTACCCGGAGCAGCTACTAGATCCACATCTGTACGATAAACACCAGATTTCTTACGGCCCGAATACACGTGAAATAATTGTAATGATGGTCAAACCAGCCAAACAAACAAAAAGCGCCGAACAGATGTCAGCAATAATATGTGCAATCCTTAACTCCTCTTCGGGGTTATTATTTTGCCCGCACAGTCAAAACCTCCATGTACAAAGTGTCCTTTCCACCATGACTGGCAATGCTCTACGATGGATAGATATCTGACCAATCAGAGACAAGCTTTGAGCGTTTTGCCCAATCGTGGACTTCTGTATGTGGAAGCAGAATGAGTGGGCGGGGTTAAGGTAGAAGGAAGAGATCACGCTGAAGCGGTTTATGTATTCATCCGCCTCCCCATCTTAATGAAAAAATCCTGTCAAATTCCTTTCCGTGTTTACATTTTAGAGCGGCAAGGTAATACTTTCTTTTTTATTTGACCGGACTCAATGTATGAAATACTCTGAATATATATGTCGTGGTAAATAAAAGCCTTCAGTGCATTGAATTCGCACGCTATATTAAACACATATTGTATTATTTATCAGATGTACACGGTTCAGTAGGTTACGTCAGCAAGCACATTGTGTTTCTCCCCCCCCCCCCAAAGCACGTAATACGTGAATCAAACATAACTGGAACTGCATTCATGCATTATATTCACATAATTTGACTTAACTACAGAAGGCATCCATGCTAAAATGAATAATTAATGAAAATAACAAAATATAATATATCTATGTATATTTTGACCTGATTTTGTGGTTCCGAAAAAGAAACATGGAGAACCATATAAAAGCATGGAAGGTCCTATATTTCGTGGAGGAATATAGTGTTTACAGTCGTAATGGTAATGATGCAGGCGAAAAAGGAAAATGTCAGAGTGCAGTAAGTGAGTTTAAAGTGAGTTAAAACTGCCGGTGTGCTGATTTAACTAAAACATTTGGGAACGCATTTAACACGTTTAGAAATAACACGAGAACTTAATTAAAAAAAAAAAATTATAATAATAATTATATATATAAGAATGCACTTGCGACATATATTCGGATCAGAATTGGGTGCGTCACCGTGATGGAGGAACACTTAAAGTTACAGGAGTCTTCGAAAACAAAACTCAATCAGTCTGTTTTACAATTAGATTTAACACAGGTTAATTGTACCTTGCGGAGAAGATTTCCTGAAATCATATAGAACATTGAGTAAATAAGGTACTGTTATGAATATGTAAATTTCCTGTACATAAAATAAATATTTTCTGATAAGATGGACTTTCATCGAGATCACTGTAGATTGTCTCATAGCATTTCCCCAAAAAGTGCGTGACTTTGTGGCTTTATACTGTACATATAGTAATTAGGGCTAGGAAAATTAACGTGTTCATTTCTGCCATTAATATTTATTGTTTACCACATTTATGTGGTTTGTGTGGAGCAGTGCACTTTTATTCATTATGCGTGACATATGGAAGCCCAGGAGTGCCATTTAAAAAGAATAAAGGAATAATTTATCAATGTATTCATTTGAAGATAAAAAATGTGAATAAATAAACAAATTTGTAAATGGGCAAATAAATAGACACATTTAAATGTACTTATATTTAGCAATAAAACAGCACATTAATAAGTAATTTTTAAATGCACCTTTTAAATTGCATTTTAAAAAGCATTTGGTCATTGCTTTTCTTCATCGATTTTCCAGTTGTTTTTCTTTATTGTTTGACTTTTCTTTTTCCATTTGTCAATCCTTACCTGCTGAATCCAAGGAGTGCAAATTAAAAAAGAATGAAGGAATAAATTATTAATCTATTATTTTGAAATTAAAAACTTGAATAAATAAGTCAATATATGAATGGACAAGTAAAAAGACACATTTAAATGTGTATATTTAATGAATTTAACAATAAAATTGTGCATTAATAAATCATATGTTAAAAATGTCATTAAATGTTGCAATAAATTAGTACATTAATGAGTCTTTTAAATGCACTTTTTAAATGTCATTTTAAAAAGGTATTTGGCAATTGCTTTTCTTAATTAATTTGTCTATTGCGTTTCCTCATCCATTTTCCAATGCCTTTTTTTTTTTCTTTTTTTTTTATCGTTTTCATTCTCCAACTGAGAATCAAGTTTAAAAAAATGCCATTGGACTGTTGTCTATTGGGAGCAACCAATTAACTTTTGACTCAGCTAGAGAATCATAAACACGGGACGTGATGGTAAACTGTCCATTGTGCCAATGGATGGTATGCACATGAGGTTTGCCTTGATGTTGAGAGTGGCGTGGGAGCTGTACCTCAGTCATGGGAAAGATGTAAATTTCGGGACACATCATCAGTAATGTACCTTTGAATCAGGGGGTGTTTCGGCCTTTCAACACTAGACACCCTCATCAAAGGTGGCCAGCTACAGGGTGATCAAACCTGAGCTTGTGTCCCATGCCCAATCATGAAATTGCCTAGTTGATTACATGGCGCATCCCACGGGACTGTGCAAGGCAGGAGGCGTCCTCTTCCCTGAGTCAAGCCTAGAGCTGACCGCATACCTTGTTCACCCTCCTCATGGAGGGTTGTGACCTGGGTTCTCAAGTGTGTTATAGGGTGGGGGGATTAGTGAGTGGGTCATGTTGATGCTCTTTGAGCCCAACAAGGGTCCGTCCTCTTAATCCATATCCACTGGCTGCTTCTTTCGGCCGCTTCAGAGACTGATCTAATTGTCTGTCGCAGAGCCTGTCCATGGATGCCAAGGTCTTTCAGCAGTCTGATGGTAGAAGAAGCCACAAATCCTCTGCATCCCACTTCCACCGGATAGATTTTCGCTTTCCATCTGCTGCCAGTTCTATATAGCGCAGTTTCTTGCGTTCATAGGCCTCATTCGTTGAATTCTCCCATGGGACTGTGAGCTCAATGATGTAGACAGACTTCAATGAAGGGGACCAGAGAACCAAGTCTGGCCTAAGGGTGGTAACTGCAATCTCAGGTGGAAAGATTAGTTGCTGGCCAATATCTACTAGCATCTTCCAGTCCCGGGCCATGGCTAGCTGTCCAGCTTCTGATTTGGTCGGGGGATGGTTGGGCTTTTTCTGTCCCTCTCGGATGAAGGTTGGGGCCGCGATGGAATTGATTGCACCCAGGGGCAAGGAGTTGGTGGTATTCCTCTGGCTCTCAAGAGCTGCTGCCAGACTCTTGAGGACCTGGTTGTGTCTCCAGGTATAATGACCTTGTGTGAGGCTGGTCTTACAACCGGCCAAGATGTGCTTGAGAGTCGCTGGAGTTGGGCAGAGGGCACAGGTTGGGTCCTTGCCATACCACTGGTGGAGGTTTTTTGGAGATGGGAGCACATCATAGGTGGCTCTGATGATGAAGCTGATGTTGCTTGCCTCCATTTCCCAGAGGTCCCTCCAGCTAAGCTTTCTCTTTTCCAGGCCTTCCCACCTCATCCATTGTCCCTGCTTGACAAGAGAGACAGCCTTTGCACTTCTTTCCACCTCCTCCTGACGACGCACCTCCTCAACCACCATTTTCCTCCTCTCTGATGTTGAGGCCTTACGCCAAGTTGGCTCACTTGCCGTAAGGCCAAGGCCTCCTCTTCCCAACTGGACGTGCCCTACAATGTCACTGTGCTTCAGGGCTGACGTAGCTTGCTGCACTGCGTCGGATGGTGTCCATTTCCGTCCAGTTAATAAGGGTGGAACGGCATTGCTGATGGTCTGGTCTCTGGAGTCCTTCAAAGTCAGCTGGAGTCTCACTTTAGAGCACTTGTACTCTTCTGTGAGGCTCGTGATAGGCAATTCAAGGACCCCTTTGCCGTAGAGGCTGATGTTAGTCAGACAGCGTGGGACGCCGAGCCATTTCTTTACGTATGAAGTCATGGTTCGCTCCATCTTCTCCACAGTTGTTACTGGGAGCTCGTAGATAGTGAGTGGCCACATTACCCGAGGGAGAAGTCCAAATTGCAGGCACCAGAGTTTGAGCTTCCCTGGCAGTAGGGTACTGTTGATGTTTTCCAGACTGTTGGTAATGTCCTGCCTTACTTGCTGCACTTGGTCTTTGTCCCTGAGGCTTGCATTGTACCATCTACCCAGGCTTTTGACAGGTTGCTCAGACACTGTTGGTATTGAGTCATCACCAATGTAGAACTTCACATCTTTAAGCTGTCCCTTAACTATTGAGATGCTTCGTGACTTGTTCGGTTTGATCTTCATCCGGGCCCACTTGATGTTCTCTTGCAGTTTTCCAAGTAGCCGCCTGGTGCTTGCTGCAGTAGTGGTCAGGGTGGTCATGTCATCCATGTATGCTCGGATAGGTGGAAGGTGAATCCCGTTCTTAGTTCGCTCACCCCCCACCATGCATCTTGAGGCCCTGATGATGACCTCCATGGCCATTGTGAAGGCCAGGGGTGATATTGTACAGCCTGCCATGATGCCTACTTCTACGCGCTGCCATGATGTTGTAAAGTCGGCTGTTGTAAAGCACAGTTGCATGTCTTCGAAGTAGGCTTTTACTAGACTAGTGACGGATGATGGAACGTGGAAGAAGTTGAAGGATTCCCAGAGGAGGTTATGGGGAACTGATCCAAAGGCATTGGCCAAGTCAAGGAAGATGACATGGATGTCTCTCTTGTCTTTCTTTGCCGCTTGTATCTGGTGCCAGATCATGCTGGTATGCTCCAAGCAACCAGAGAACCCAGGAATGCCGGCCTTCTGTACAGATGTGTCAATGTACTTGTTCTTCTCCAGGTAGGTGGACAACCTCCGTGCTATCACGCTGAAAAAGGTTTTTCCCTCAACGTTGAGAAGGCAGATTGGCCGGAATTGACTAATGTCTGTCGCATCCTTCTCCTTGGGAATTAGCACCCCTCCAGCCCTTCGCCACACCTTAGGTATTATTCCCTTCTGCCACACTATTCTCATGAGCCTCCAAAGATAGCGTAGAACATCTGGTGCGTTCTTGTAGAGCTTATACGGTACTCCATTCGGCCCAGGGGCTGATGCTGATCTTGCACGCCGTACTGTACTCTCTACTTCCTTCCATTTTGGAGGGCCAGTCTCCAAATCGAATTCGGGAGGTTGGATAGGTGGGATGTCATGTGGGATAACTATTTGCTCGTGCCTTTTTGGGTCATGGTTGATCTTTTTCAGATGTTCTTCCAGTTCCTGCTTTGGAATTTTCAGGATTCCGCTTTTTTCCTTAGCGAAGAGATCTTTAACGAACTTGAAGGGGTTTTTGTAGAACCTTGTTCTTGTGTGTTCCTTCTTCTTGCGAAGTTTCCTCAGGTTCTCTGCTCTTCGCAAGGTTGCCAACCGACACTTGATGTCCCCCTGGAGTAGCATGAGACCCTCTCTCTCTGCATCAGAGGCCTTCTTCCACTGTTTTCTCAGCTGCCTTCTCTCTCTGACCAGCATTTCGATCTCTTGCTGCCTCCTGGATTTGGCTGGTGCTGGTATTGCTTTGTCACTTCTCCTTGTGTTTACTCCAAAGCGCTCTTCTCCGTAGTGGTTGATGATGTCACCCATCCTTTCCAGCTTTTTTCCTGCTGTGCCCACTTGTTGCTCCAGGATTTTTGTCAGGTCGTTGTTGACTATTTCCCACTCTCTCTTTTCAACAGCTTTGGGCCACTTCACACTCGGTCTGTGCCCTTTGATCTTTTCCTCCTTGGGAGGTCTCTGTGGTTGAGTGGGTTTCTCCACCGGCATTTCTGTGCTTGTATTATCCTCCTCAGTGACAATGGTGCTGATGCTCTGCGAACTTTGGTTTTTATCCCGTCGCTGTGCTTCAATCGACTGATTTGACTGGTTGCTTCGTAAGAAGTACTGGTCAATGCGAGGCCCTTGTTTCTGCTCTCTCAAGCACCCTCTCTTTCCTTGGTGGGTCCTCAACCCCCTGTATGATGTTATTTTCGCCCAGCCACAGGTGCACACTTGAAGAGAGTGTCCAGCTGCTGCTGTGGTTGTCTCATGTGCCGTGTTCTTGCTCGTAATCCTGTCCGTTCCTGGGTCTGTAACCATGCTGTCAGTCATTGAGCCATCTTGCGCCCCCGCTCTCGCAAGCTCTGGGGGTATGTTCCTTTGTTCACTTTCTGTAGCATTCGGCGGGTGTCTCCAACAAACTGAAGCAGCGTCGGAGACTGCCGCCATGGGTAGCTAGCCCATGACAGCCCCAGTGGGGACTATTCCCTCCAGTCAGCTGTCTCTCCAAGCTGTCACACAGACTTTCCTATGTTGTCAGCTGTCCTTTCATAGCGGTCACTGGACAAGCCAGATACTCAGAATCATAAACACGGGACGTGATGGTAAACTGTCCATTGTGCCAATGGATGGTATGCACATGAGGTTTGCCTTGATGTTGAGAGTGGCGTGGGAGCTGTACCTCAGTCATGGGAAAGATGTAAATTTCGGGACACATCATCAGTAATGTACCTTTGAATCAGGGGGTGTTTCGGCCTTTCAATATAAGTTAATGGTGACTCGTTCATTGTTGCTGTGAGATGCTGAATGCAGCCCTACTAGAGTGTGCACAGTGAGACGTGCCCATGATGGGTGGTGGTAATTGTGATGCTGTGAACAGCTTCTCGACCCATGCCCCGAACTGAAACTCACACAGCAACCACCATTTGCCTCACCCTACTTCACCGATTGAGGTACCGATCTATTAAAGAATACCACCAGATCTTGTTCTAAAGCAATTGCTTCTCTGCACTGCCTGAACATACAGTTATTCACCTGTTTCATTACTGTATGACTGCTCTCTCTGCCATATTTGAAAACAAAGCCTGTATACTGTACCTTCTGTGCACTGCACTGTGAAATCGACCATGAGCACTGGGACACGATGAAACTTTGCTCAACTGTTTCTGTTTATAAAGCTTAATAAAGTGTTACCTTTCATTTACATGACCAGATGGTCTTTTTTTTTCCTTCCAGTAAAAGTTATTTTAAGTGAATGGTTTCATTTCACAAAATTCTAGCAGTGAAGTGGTAAAACACTTGTTGGTTATTGCTTTTTTTTTCTTGTGGAAAAGGTCTGACCTAAATCTTGGACATTTTACCTCAAACATCTTTGACAGGTTAATTGCCATTATCTGTGTCAATTAAATTTGTCCTATAACATAATCGATTCAGGAACAAGTCAATTGTAAATTCATTCAAATTTGAAAATGTTAAATCCAATTGACCCAGACTACAATTGTAAAAGAGGAATGTGACATAAGAATGTGTACATTGTGCATTTACTGTGTGTATAGCTACTGTCAGTTAATAAACATCTTTATGAAGATGAGCACAACAAAAGGTGAAGCAAAATTTTTATATGCAACATTTTAAACAGATATACACAGCAGGCTGGTGTGGAAAATATATCCATCCATCCATCCATCGTCAACCGCTTATCCAGGGTCGGGGGGGGGGGGGGGGGGGCTGGAGCCTATCCCAGCTAACATTGGGCGAAAGGCGGGGTACACCCTGGACAGGTCGCCAGTCCATCGCAGGGCCACACATAGACAGACAACCACTCACACTCACATCCACACCTAGGACAATTTTTGGAGACATCAATTAACCTAGCCTGCATTTCTTTGGATGGTGGGAGGAAGCCGGAGCACCCGGAGAGAACCCACGCAGACACGGGGAGAACATGCAAACTCCACACAGAAAGGCCGGGGCAACCGGGGTTTGAACCCACGACCTTCTTGCTGTGAGGCGACAGTGCTAACCGCTGCAAATTTTTATTTGAAAGAGGCACTTCCATAATACACATAAATAATACACAACATTAGTTTAAACACAACCAGGTGTTTAAACCAGGTGTTTAAACAACCATACACCATACACAACCAGGTGTTTAAACACAACCAGGAAGGTCTCAAGATGGCGCCGAGTATGGCTGCTGCGTCGCGAGCTCCGTCAAAACACTGCAGTTTATTGTTTGTTTTGTTTACAGTTCTGTGTTTTTTTGTCTTGGATGTTGTCTGCCTTATTGTGTACGACAGACAAACGCTTTTGGACATTGGTTCGGCAATAACACACCGAAAACCGGACTTCACATTCCTCAATGCCGACCCGTGGTTTACAAACATGTCAGCGGAGCCCTTTGTCTGGGCTGCCAGGCCGCGGAAACGCAGACGGAAAAGGGGAAAAAGAGCCGGCGTTCTCATCAGATTAAGACGTCGCGCAAATCGCCCCCCGCTACCCAGTATACTACTGGCAAATGTTCAGTCTCTGGACAACAAGCTCTGCGAGCTGAGAGTGCGGATCTCTTTCCAATGAGAGACGAGAGAATGCTGTGTTATCTGTCTTACGGAAACCTGGATGTCCGCGGAGATTCCAGACTCGGCCATCGAACCCACGGGTTTCTCCGTGCACCGAGCGGACAGAGCGAAAGACCTCTCAGGTAAAAGCAGAGGTGGAGGTGTATGTTTTATGATCAACAAATCATGGTGTGATCAGAGGAATATACATTTTATCAGGTCTTTCTGCTCTCCTGATCTGGAATTTCTCATGCTTCTGTGTCGACCATTCTGGCTACCGAGGGAATTCACAGCGGTCATTATCACTGCTGTGTACATCCCCCCACAAGCCGACACAGACCGGGCACTTAGGGAACTGTATGGCAGTATAAGTGAGCAGGAAACCGCGCACCCTGAGGCTGCGTTCATTGTTGCCGGGGACTTCAACAAAGCCAACTTCAAAACAATAGCACCAAAATACCGCCAACACATCAGCTTTAACACACGAGGGGACCGGGTTTTGGATCATTGCTATTCTCCTTTCCGGGATGGCTACAAATCCCTCCCCCGCCCACCATTTGGCAAATCTGACCACTCTTCCGTTCTGCTTCTGCCCGCTTACAGGCAGAAACTGAAACGGGAAGCACCCGCCCTCAGAATGATCCAGTGCTGGTCGGACCAATCAGACTCTGCGCTACAGGACTGTTTTGATCACGCGGACTGGGAGATGTTCCGGTCTGCCTCCGATGACGACATCGAGGTTTACGCTGATAGCGTAACGTGTTTCATCAGAAAGTGCGTAGAGGACGTTGTTCCGACAAAAAATATACGGATCTACCCCAACCAGAAACCATGGGTTAACGGCGATGTTCGCGCGGCACTTACTGCGCGGACCACCGCTTTTAATTCCGGGAACGCGGAGGAGCGTAAACAAGCCAATTATGCCCTCCGTAACTCAATCCGTGCAGCCAAACGCCAGTACAGGCACAAAATTGAAGAACAGTTTAACACCACTGACTCCAGAAGTATGTGGCAGGGAATTAACACCATCACGGACTATAAACGGAATAAAAACTCCGCCATGAACACCGCTGCCTCTCTCCCGGACGAGCTTAATACATTTTATGCTCGTTTTGAGGACAACAACACCGCCCTCACAGAGAGAGCACTCGCGGCCGATACTACAGATGATGGTTCACTCTCCGTCTCTGTTGCGGATGTAACCCGATCCTTTCGACGGGTGAACATCCGTAAAGCCGCGTGTCCAGACGGCATTCCGGGCCGCGTCATCAGAGCATGCGCGAACCAACTGGCTGGTGTTTTTACGGACATTTTCAACTTGTCCCTATCCCTGTCTGTAGTCCCCACATGCTTCAAAACATCAACCATTGTGCCTGTACCGAAGCAATCAAAAATCACCTGCTTAAATGACTGGCGTCCTGTTGCCCTCACCCCCATCATCAGCAAATGCTTTGAGAGGTTGATCAGAGATCACATCTGCTCTGTTCTGCCCACCTCTTTGGACCCATTGCAGTTTGCCTACCGCAACAACCGCTCCACTGATGATGCCATTGCATCTACAATACACACTGCTCTTTCCCACCTGGAAAAAAGGAACACATATGTGAGAATGCTGTTTGTAGACTACAGCTCAGCATTCAACACCATAGTGCCCTCCAAGCTTGATGAGAAACTCCGGGCTCTGGGCTTAAACAGCTCGCTGTGCAGCTGGATCCTGGATTTCCTGTCAGGCAGACGTCAGGTGGTTAGAATGGGCAGCAACATCTCCTCATCACTGACCCTCAACACTGGAGCCCCGCAGGGCTGTGTTCTCAGCCCACTCCTGTATTCCCTTTACACACATGACTGTGTGGCAACACATAGCTCCAATGCCATCATTAAGTTTGCTGACGATACGACGGTTGTAGGTCTGATCACTGACAATGATGAAACGGCCTACAGAGAGGAGGTGCACACTCTGACACGCTGGTGTCAGGAGCACAACCTCTTCCTCAACGTCAGTAAAACCAAGGAGCTTGTGGTGGACTTCAGGAAGAAAGACGGAGAACACAGCCCCATCACCATTAATGGAGCACCGGTGGAGAGAGTCAGCAGCTTCAAGTTCCTCGGTGTCCACATTACTGAGGAACTCACATGGTCCGTCCACACTGAGGCCGTTGTGAAGAAGGCTCACCAGCGCCTCTTCTTCCTGAGATGGCTGAGGAAGTTTGGAATGAACCACCACATCCTCACACGGTTCTACACCAGTACTGTAGAGTGCACCCTGACTGGCTGCATCACCGCCTGGTACGGCAATAGCACCGCCCACAACCGCAAAGACCTGCAAAGGGTGGTGCGAACTGCCAGAAACATCATCGGAGGTGAGCTTCCCTCCCTCCAGGATATATATAACAGACGGTGTGTGAATAAAGCTCGGAGGATTATCAGACTCCAGTCACCCGAGTCATGGGCTGCTTTCACTGCTTCCATCAGGCAGGCGGTATCGCAGCATCAGGACCCGCACCACCCGACTACATGACAGCTTCTTCCCACAAGCAATAAGACTTTTGAACACATGATCTCTCACGATCATCAATCAGCACTGCACTTTATTAATCATCACTCTGTCAATATATTCTCCCAATTCAATTAGTGTTTATATATATTTATACCCGTATCTAGTGTATGTGTATTCTACATTGTGTGTATTGTGTACATTTGTTATGTAAATTGTTGTGTAAGTATGTGTACATTTGTTATGTAAATTGTTTTGTGTAAATATGTTGTTTATTGTAAAGTGGTTTATGTCTCGTCACTGTCATTACTGCAATGTTGCTCGGAACTGCACACAAGAATTTCACCTACTGTTGCACTCGTGTACACAGTAGTGTGACAATAAAGTGATTTGATTTGATTTGATTGATTTGATTTGAACCATTTGTTCCACAAAAGTGTGCTCGCTTGCCTTCTCTGTATCCTCAGCTGACCGTCATTCCGAGAGTCCGCATTTTCTCAATCATACACAGGCAATTATTTTAATAAAAATTCACTATTTAAAGATGTACATCATTCAGATCATACAGTGTTTTTAAAATTAATTGATATAACTGAAAGGGGATGTGTATTTTCTTCAGTATAAGTTCTGGAAAGTCCATTGGCTTTCTCCAGTGACTCGAGCTGTTGCCCTTGCTCACCTCCGTTGCATGCCTTCAGTTTGGGGCGTGGATTGGGAGGCTGGTTCTGTTCACAGCATCACGATTACCAGCTCTCATCCTTGACACGTATTACTGTGCACGCTCAGGTAGGGCCGCACATTTCACAGCAACAGCGAACGAGCCACCATTAACTTCTTATATGCTTTGCATCCGTTTCTTATGTGCGAGATTAGAAGATCCAGTAATATAATATAAACTGCTCGTACCATTGTTCAATGACAGGCCGTCTTACATCCTCTTCGAGTGGCATGTGGGAGAGATATTAAGTCAAAATTTCATTGGTTGCTCCCATGAGTCAACAGTACAATGGCATTTTTTTTACTTGGTTCTCAATTGGAGAAAGAAAAGGAAAAGAAAAACGAAAAAGAAAAGTCATTGGCAAATGGATGAGGAAAAGCAATTAGCAAATTAATTATGAAAAGAAATTGCCAGGATCCAACATGGCGGCATGTTTATCACACGCATTCATCCAAGCTCACACTGCATTAGGCAATTTATATCTTAAAACAGCCTCATTATGTTCTGAAATTGGACAAATACTTGTAAGTTACTATTAACAACACTGTGATAAAATGACATCAAAGAAAAAACTGGAAAATCAAGACGACTCGATCTCCGCCGCCATCCTGCGAGCACGCCACCTGAGGGCAAAGAAGCCATCGCAAATACCAACAAAAAGCAAGAGGGCAGCATTATGAGTGCAGTCACAAGTGTGAGAGAAGAATTCTCAGTCCAGTTCACGGGATCCTTTCAGCCATACAGGAGTTTGAGCAAGATGTTAAGGAGTTTTCTAACAGATTTTCTACAGCGGAACGACTTATTAGCTATACTTTAGCTACTCTCCAGCAACAGGTGAAATTTCTTGGAGCTAAACTGGAAGACCAGGAAAATTTAAACCGCCACAATAAAGTTTGCCTTGTTGGTCTTCCTGAAGGTGCTGAGGGCTCTAAAATGGTAGGTTTTCTTGAGCGATGGCTGCCTGAAGTACTGGGAGCAGACTCTTTTTCTAACCCGATAATCATTGAAATGGCTCACTGTTTACAAGACCACTGTGATCGCAACTCCACCAGAATACTCCTAGGGCAGGTGAAGTGCTGGGAAGTTCGGGGTGCCAGTGATAAGAGAAGCATCCTATGTATACTTTACTATTTTTCCATTATGGGGCAAACTGCACTTTATTGCAAACAGGCTAAGAGACAGAGTAATAATCTTGAGAAGTTCTCAATCTATGCAGTAATACTCTACTGAACTCCTGCTTGGAGATAAAGATAACGTTGTCGAATGTGATTAAGGAAGTAATGACCAGAATTAAACAATTTAATCCTTCAATCGTATTTTTGCAAGAATGCCACATATCATCTAATGATTTGACACAAATACCAAGATGTTGGAAAGGCCAATTCTTGGGGGGTTATGGTCCTAATACACAAATTGTTCCCATAACAAATATCTAAGGTTATACAGGATACAGCTGGACGAGTATATAGTTCAAGATTCCATTCTTAATGAAATTAAGATGATATTAGCTAATGTATATGGCCCCAATACGGACTATCCAAGTTCATTTGAAAATTTGTTTCTCTTCTTATCTTCCCGGCAAATTACTAATTGCTGGAGACATTAATTGCACAATCTCTCCTAGCCTTGACTGTTCAACAGGCTTGGATACAGCACACGTACAGTCTAGAAAAAAGTTATGCGATTATATGAACAAACTAAATTTGTATGACCCGTGGAGGAGGTTATACCCTAGTAAAATAATATACTCTTGCTGTTCTACAGTGACAAAGGGTCATTGTAGTATTAACTATTTTTTTCATTTCTAATGAACTCTTTCCAAGTGTGTCAAAATGTCAATATGATCCTATTGTCATTTCGGACCAGCCCAGTTTCCTTAATTTACAAAACACACTGCATGAATGAAATTCGGCATTGGTGTCTTCATCCAAAATGGTTACATGATCCAGATTTTATAACATTTTTAGGAGTACAGATAGACAATTATTTTAAAGAGAATTAAAATTAAACGTCAGCTACCATGATATGGGAAGTATTCAAGGCATTTATCTGAGGACAGATCATTTGTTATACAAGCTCAAAAACTAATAAATTATGGGGGGCTTGGGTAGATCAGCGAGTAAAGATGCTGACTACCTCCCCTGGAGTTTGCTAGTTCGACTCCCAGGGCGTGCTGAGTGACGAGGTTAGGGATTGAGGTGAGTTACTACACCACCATGAGGACTTAGAGCACGTTGGGAATTGGATTTTCCAAATTGGGGAGAAAAAGGGGAGAAAAAATTGCTAATAAACTTAAATTGGAATTAGAAACATTAGGAAAATAAATTAAACTTCCAGAGGAAAAGGCCTTAGACACTTCAGATACTATACATCACAATCTTCTTAAACTTAGGGCTTAATATAACACCCTCTCCATAATGAAAGATGAAAACTGTTTAATAATAAGAATACATGTTGCAAATATACAGTGAAATAATTTTTTCACATATCCCAGCTATGCTATGAAACAATCTTTTTACGAACACAGAGACAAATCAGGGAAATTATTAGCATGGCAGCTAAAAAAATTTGATGCAGAAAAAGCAATTAATAGTATTCAAACTCTGAAAGAAGAAATAGCATCTAATCCTTCAGAGATAAATAACACGTTTGTTTAATTTTATAAAGCCTTATATTATATATACATTTTTTAGATAACATTCTTGAAGAAAGTGAAATCTTGGAAGCTATTTCTATTCTAAAGAAGGGAAAATCAGCAGACTCTTATGGACTGCCAATTGACATATATATACAGAGACAAACTCATTGATCCTTTAAAATAAATATATGCAGTCATTTAAACATGGTTGTCTACCACTCACGTTGAGAGGTGCCTTAATTACCCAAATTTTGAAACCTGACAAATCACCTATCAAATGTGAATCTCCCTACTCAATACAGATACAAAAATGATTGCCAAAATCTTGACTTCAAGACTAGAAAAAAAAAATTCCATCCCTAGTTGGTATAGACCAAAATAGATTTATCAAGAACGGTCAGGCCACTCATAATATCAGGCATGTTTTAAACATTATGTATGAAAAAAGGGAAGCCCCAGACACGTGTATTCTATCACTAGGCGCAGGAAAAGCATTTGATAGGATAATGTGGCAGTATATGACTGAGGTATTGTCTTGTTTTGGATTTGGAAGTACATTTCAGCGATGGGTCAATCTCTTATATGTCAAACCAATGATATTTTTCTTAAACACTCAAGAAAGATACCAACCACCAATCGAGCATCCCTTCATAAATGCAACCAATGTCTTCAAATACGTGGGCATAAATATTACTCGTAAAGTTGACAGGTTAATCCCAGCCAATTACAATCCAGTTATAACTAAAGTCACTGAGTCTCTAGATAGATGGTCCTCCCTACTAATTTCATTAATTGGCCATATAAACATTTTCAAGATGAACATTCTTCCCAAATTCCTGTATTTATTTCATTCTATTCCACAGGCTTTTTCCAGTATGAAAAAAAATTAAACCAATTTAATCTGGAAAAACAGACATGCAAGACTACACCTAACCTTTTTATATCTTCCATATGATAAAGGAGGCTTATGTCTGCCCAATTTGCAGTGATATTATTGTCTGCCCAACTGACTGGTGCTACCTACTGGTTTTCCTCACAGCCTCAATTACCCTGGGTAGAATTAGAATAAAAAGATGTAAAAGTATGGCAATGGACTTATATTTGTACTCAGACTCATATAAGAATCTGAAAAAGCACTAAAACATCTAAAACACTTTAGTAGTATGGAATGAAGATCAGCGCTCACTGGGAGAAGTGCCAGCTCTTTCTTGTTTTTCTCCTATTTGGGGAAATGGGGAATTTAGACCTGGGAAAAATTACTTGGGCTTTAAACAGTTGGCATTAAAGGGTATTTGTAAGATTGGTGATTTATTTGAGGATATATTGATGTCTTTTAAAGATCTTCATAAAAAATTTGGAATCTCAGTGAGACACTTCTTCTAATATCTACAAATGTGCAGTTATATAAATGCTAAGCAAAGTCAGTCACTAATTAGACCTTTGCTGACAGAGCTTGAAATGTTCATGTTTTATCAGAAAATCAGCACAAACAAATTTTCACTACTTTACCACATATGTATAAATAGCTCTAAAAATTAATCTGAACCAAAGAGGGAAGCTTTGAGTGTAGATTTGCAATATGACCTCTCAGATTCAGAACGGAGTCAAATATGTGCTAGAGCCCTGTACCTGTCAATCAACACCAGATTTAAGATTATCCAATACAACTGGGTAATGTGTATTTATGTCACCCCTGAAATAATAAGTAAGTTTAACCCAAACATGCTAGATCTCTGTTTTAAATGCCAAAAATACAAGGGAACGTTTTTTCACTGTATCTGGAAATGTGAGTAGACCAAAACATTCTGGCAAGAGGTAATAACATTAATCTCTGCAATTATTTCAAAACCTATTCCAATGACCCCTGAAATATGTGCTTTGGGCTTAATCCCTGTAAATTTATCACTGTCAAGCTATTACACTAAAATGACTGACATCTGTTTAGTTATTTCAAGATGATTGGTGCAAATTTACTGGAAGAACACAGAACAGGGTCATTGGTTGAAGAATCTGTCACATTGTATTGCATTGGAAAAAATAAAAAAAGAGTATTAAGAGCAAACTAAAAGAATATTATAAAATCTGGGATCTTTTTATACAATCTATTTATCAAAGGCTATAAGATACCTCTTAATCTGACTGATAAATTTGGATTGTTCTTATATGTTTGAAGATATAAGATGTTTGTCTCAGCCTCTGTGTATCAACATTTTGGCCTTTGCAACTGAATTATTTTAGACAGTTAATATATTTCTTGTATAAAAAATTTCTTGTTTTTTCATATTTTTTTGCAATAAACAAATGGTTTTAAAAAGAAAAGAAATTTCCAAATACCTTTTTAAAATGCAATTTAAAAGGTTATTTTAAATTGCATTATAATGTGCATTTAAAAGACTTGTGAATGTACTCATTTATTGCTACATTTAATAACATTTTAAGCATGAAATAAATATGATTAATGCCCAATTTTATTGTTAAATATAATGAAATTTTTAAAAATGAACACATTTAAATTTGTCTTTTTATTAGTCCATTTATAAATTTACTTATTTATTCAAGTTTTTTATTTTCATATTAATAGATCATCTGTTCCTTCATTCTTTTTTAATTGGCACTCCTAGGCTTCAGCAGTTATGGATTGACAAATGAAAAAAGAAAAGTAAAAGTCAAACAATTAAGAAAAGAAACTCGAAAATGGATGAAGAAAAGCAATTACCAAATGCTTTTTAAAACGCAATTTAAAAGGTGCATTAAAAATTACTGTTTTCTTGCTAAATATAAGTACAATTTAAAATGTGAATTAAATGAACATTTTAATATGTCTATTTATTTGTCAATTTATACATTTGTTTATTTATTCACATTTTATTTTCAAATTAATAGATTGTTAATTTATTCCTTCATTTTGTTTTTAAATGGCACTCCTGGGCTTCCATAAGATGCATGTACCAGGCAAAATGAAAACATGAGAGTGGATTTAACCCTCACTTACTGTCATCTGAAACAGTTTAAAAAACGAAACTGCCTGAGAGAGAGACCCAGAATGTGCGCGATATGGACTGAGAAGGAAATGGGCATTCAACAATTTGTAGCCAGGTGTACTTGTAGAAAGTGAATGGCAGCCAGATAATAATAGTTTTGAGATTTTAAGACTGCAGCATTTAATATGTTTTATATATGTATGTATAGTGTTCAATAATGCATTGGCAATGAACACTCTAAAGTTTCTCTTGCCAATAAAGTTTGATATGAATTTAATCTGCCCATTTGATCCTATTATTAAAACATAATTAATAATAATTCAAGTAAATGGCATGTTTATTTTATGGCATGTACAGTATACATATACTTATATCAAAGACTAATACCTGTAAAAATGTGTTTTATTAACTCTCGCCGAAAAAATGAAAACAAAAACAACAACATTTAAATTTACAGCACTTATAGCAATATATAAAACATTAAAAATAATGAGTTAAAGGAGTGTAGCCTTGTGCATATAGGCGTACCTGTGCTGGAGAGAGATTACTCTCGGTTTTATTCCTTAAGGAGCTTATGCACTGGGGTTTTGTGGAAGAGCATTTATACAAACAGATGGACACCCTGTTGCCCTCTCTCAGATCACTTGCTTCTTACACTCAGCCTGCGCACTGAACTGAATGTCATTCAACCACAGAACAAACACAATCATAAAAGTAGGGCTTCAATATCAGAGATGACACAGACCCTCTGATCTGGGATCAGTTATAGGATGCCTACAGTGGGCAGTTGCCTATATCAATAAAAAATAAAAGTCAAAGAATTGGTAGTCCTATGAATTATTGTTGTGGAAGCATGCATTTCTGCCACATACATTTAATTTTCTTTGGTCAGTAAAAATGGTAAGATTCAAAGTCATAATTTTGAGATTCTAAATCATAATTATAAGATACAAAATCTAATAGTATTTTTGACATTTATCTCATAATTATGGCTTCTTATCTCTAAATTCAGACTTTTCATCTCATTTTGACTTTTTATCGCAAAATTTTTATTTTTCCATCATTTTGACGTAGTATTTTATCATTTTGATTTATCTCATAATTTTGACGTTTTATTTTAAAATGGTTTCCTTTTTATCTCATGATTGACTTTTCATCTCAAATTTGGACTTAGCGATTCATCATTTTTATATCATTATGATTTTTTTATCTCATAATTTTGACTTAATTTTTTTATATTTACTTTTTATCTCACAATTATGTCTCTTTATCTCAAAATTTTGACTTTTTATCTCAAAATGTTGAGTTTTCATCTCATAATTTTAACTTTTTATTTTAAAATGTTTGCATTTTTATTTCATAATTATGGCTATTTATGTAATTATTTTGACCTTTTATCTCAAAATTTTGCATGATAATGACTTTGTATCTCATAATTATGATTTACCTGAGCAAAATGATTATTATTCTTTTCTTGTGGCAGAAATGGGCTTCCATAGATTGTAGATGCTCTTGTAATGTGATTTTTGGGCCAAGTATGGACAATTTAAAAGAGGTTCAGATGTGTGAACGGTGAGCTCTGCGCATTTTGCTGGTTTTAATAAATTTTATGTCATAAACCTGTGCGATTCGATACACCCTGTTCCTTAACTGTTCTAAGCAGACAATATGTCAAAGAATTCAAAATCCTCAGGCTCTGGAGACATTAAATACACTTACATGCTCAAGCTGATGCCCCCGTGCGGGCCGTAAACCCAGAAGTAGATTTGGCTTGGGAAGTGCTGGAAATTCTGCGTGAATTGTTGAACTTGTCGGTAATGTTGACGAAGGTTGTTGCTGACTTGGAGGATCTTGCTGTAATACATCGATCGATCACTGCTATGGAGATGAGGTTGTTACAAGAGTTGGGAAAGTCAATAAATGGATCGACTATCTGGAGTCATTGGAGAGGTAATTAACTGCTAATCCACTAGTGACCAAGGTGGATTTGGAGCATGTCTGGGAAACGTTGGATGATATGGAAAATCGTAGTCTGTGGAATAATGTTCGGATTGTTGGAATTCCTGAGGCCGAAGAAGGGGTATGGTGAAATTCCTGGACGGGCTCCTTCCAAGTTTGCTCGATATAACAAGCCATAAGATGGAAATCATTCTTTGTGCTTGTACCTCCTGTTGATTGGAGTTTGTTTTGTGCAGTATTTCTTGTAAGAAATTGGAGTGATTGGGTCATTTGTTGCACTCATGTAACAGCCAAATGGGCACACTGAACATTCGTTTGATTGTCCGAGGAAACTGAACAGCCTTTTTTTGTGTGTGCTGGTTCCGCTAGCGGCTGGAGTTTGTCTTGTGGAGGAACATACATTTGGGACAGTTATGTGGATGAATCTACATGTTCTTTGTGTTTATTTCGCCTACTTGCTAGAGTTTGCTTTATAGATTATCTTCTGTTGTGTGATTCTGTCTCACAACATCTGTATAGAAACATTATACAGCAATCCGACAGCAAATTTGTCACAGGGGCTCTCGTAGGCATACATGGACTGGTTGAGTTTAGAGCGATGGATGCCAGTTGGCGCTGTCGTACATTTGGTTAATGCACACATTTTTCTTTTTTCTGTTTGTTTGGTTCGGGGGGAAGTTTGGATTTGGATTGTTGCACTAATGTTGGAATATTGTCTTTATATTTGACACACAATCTATTTTCTAATATGTCAAAGTGTCAAATGTTAATATGAGTGGATTGTCTCTCTCCACGTGGAATGTGAATGGGTTGGGGCACCCCATAAAAAGAAGGAAGGTCATTTCTCTTCTTATAGTAAGAAATATGAAAAAGTGTTTCTTCAAGAAATCCATTTGTCCCCACAGGAAGCTAAAAAATTTGGATGGACGTGTTTTCAAGTAAGAGCAGGGGGGTCATTACACTGATAAGTAAGTGTAAAGGATTTCAATGGAAAGGAGACGAGAACCGTCTTAACAATATAAATAATATTTTAATAATAAACTTAAAACAAAGGACAAACACACACACATGACGGACATGTCCGTAAATTACCTCTCTCTCCTCGCACCACCGTCTGCCATCGGCCTTTATCCCTCTCGGAGGCTTGATTAGCCTGATACGGGACCGGGTATGTATCGTCACGACCCGGCCCCGCCCTCTGCCCTGCCACAGTAAGCATCTACTATTCAAATATCTCAAAAAGATTAAAGATAAGAGTAATCATAATTTTTTCAGAAATTCAGGGGCAAAGTCTTATTTTGGCTAATATTTACACACTAATGTTGATGAGCTGGGATTTTTTATAGATCTTGAAGGGATATATTGCAAGTCGCGGGCACCCCTCATGATAATCGTTTGATAGAGTCAGTCCTTGATCTCAGTGAAGCAAAAGTGTGTAAGCCCCCTAGAACAACATTGACGCTTCACAGGATATGTAAAAATCTTGGTCTTGCAGATATTTGGAGACTTTTGAACACATCTGGTAGGGACTATACATTTTTTTCATCAGCCATAAGATTTATTCTTGAATAGATTTTTTTTTTTATATCTAAGTCCCTCATTTTATCTGTTGTTGATTGCTCAATTGGGAGTTACCACATGTGGAGAAAAGGAAATAATATAGTTGCCGCTTTAATGTATAACTTTTGCAAAATCCTGAATTCCAACAAATGTTAGAGGCTGAAATCAATGTTTATATGGAGAGCAACTGGTCCTCAGTGTCCTCTGTGGGTGTGGCTTGGGAGGCACTTAAAGCGGTTCTTAGGGGCTAGATCGTACATTATGCTTCATTCACCAAAAAAATCCAAAGCACGAGAACTCGTGGAGTTGGAAGGGAATATTAAAAGTGCAGAGGCAGAGCTGAAGAGCTATGTGTCGTCTGATGGCCTCAGAGAATTGACCCGATCGAAATACAGATATAATACTATTTTGTCACTGAAGGTGGAGTTTTGGTTATTCGGGGCAAGACAGTCATACTTTGAGTCAGAGGACAAAGCAGGAAAACTTCTGGCTAGATATATAAAACAGAGAAAGTCTTTTTCTACCATTCCCTCAGTGAAATCTGCTGGTGGTGAAATATTTACCTCAGCTATTGATATTAATAATGCTTTTAAAGAGTTCTATCTTGATCTTTATAGTTCCATGTCTTCGTCTACTGATGAGGATATTAGAAACTTTGTGGAACCATTATAACTCTCTAAATGAGCAAAAACATTCTCTTGACTCGGAGATAACCTTGATGAAAGCTACCGCCAACCATGATGCAAGCCTGGTTCAGTCTGATTCTTAAAAATGACAAAAATCCAAGTGAGTGTAACAAGTGAGTTTGACAACATATTGTCAAAAGTTTTGGCTAATCGATCATGTAAAGATATGACAACTCTTATACATATAGATCAAGTGGGTTTTATTCGGGGCCGCAGCTCTTCTGATAACATTAGGCGTTTCATCAATTTCATGTGGTCAGTGGCATATGATCAGACTCCGGTCGCTCCTGTCTCACTTGACAGAGAAAAGGCGTTTGATATGGTTGGATTATCTTTTGAAGATTTTGGAAATATACGAATTTTAAATACATTTATTGGATGGATTAATTTACTTTATAGACACCCGGTAGCGGTGCAGAAAAACAAATGGATTAATTTCTTTTTTTTTTTTCTCTGGATAGTGGATAAATACTTCATTTGGAATTGTAAACGTCCCAGATTACATTTCTGTAAGATTCATATGCCGATTGACAAAGGTGGGCTAGGCCTACCCAAGATTTAGTTTTATTGTTATGTGTTCGGTCTCAGACATTTGGGTCATAGGTCGCTTCCACCTGAGAAAGCCCCTCCCTGGTTTAGTATTGAACAGGAAGTTCTTGCCCCTATTTTGCCATTGCAAAGCTTTTCTATCAAACCTTTCTATGAGTGTTTAATCCGGACATTTATTTAAATGTTGCCTTGAGCATATATCTGAACTATTGGACCCTCTCTAGATTGTATAGGCTTGGTCTTAAAAACACACCCACATGTTGGCAATGCCAATCAGAGGATGGAGACACAACCCATGTCTTTTGGTGATACGTTAAGGTCCAAGAATTTTGGTTGAAGGTTCAGTTTTGTGTGTGACGTATTGGGCACTTGGGTTTCATTTTGCCCCAGACTCTGCATTTTGGGCAATGGGGTGGCCATCGATGTAGAGAATGGATACATGAAGAGTTGGGTCCTAACCAATGTCATGATCGCCAGACAGATAGTTTTTAGGGGATGGAGGTTTGCTGGAGCTCCCCCATTTTAGGAGTGGTGCTCGGAGATGGGGAGGGTGTCGGCTTTTGAAGAAGGGTCATCTAGAAGACTGGGGAAATTTGAGTTTTTTGTGGGTAAATGGAGCAGATATCTGTTTTTTTTGGAGGGCTCTCGGGGAGAGGCAATAGAGAGAGAGGTGTAGTTGTTATATTTTGTTTGTCTATAATCATGCATGACCACTGGGATGTTGTTGAGGGCCAGGGTGAGGTCACGGAGGGGGAGGGGTAATAGTGGGGGTTAAATGTTGATTCTGTGTATATATGTTTTGTTTTTCTGTGTTTATAATATGAATCAATAAAAAACTGTTAATCAGAAAAAAAGTTGTTAAACTAATGGCATGGTTTTAATTGCTTTGATTTATTTGACACAGATCGTAAGGTATGTTTCACAATTTAATAGTTGTCACAGGGCTCCATTTAAAATCAGCTAACCTCAGAACAGAGAAGGGCTGGTAATCGCTTTAGGCTATCGCTCTCTCTCTCTTTCTCCCACTCCCCTCACTCTTTCTCTCTTTTCCTTTATTTCGAAATCTATTAATCCAGATGAAAGGTGTGTGGGTGAAAATGTTCCTCTCTGCAGTGACCCGCTGATCTGCTGCACTTGGCTTCCATAGCATCCTGTCTGCTGCCTAGCAACGCTCTGTATCTATGGCAACAAAGCCAACAAACCCTTCTGCTTCTATCAAACTTACCCACACAATGAGCTGCAATAAGTATGGCAATCAGGAACAGACAGGAATTTAATAAGTGGAAAACTAAGCAAAAGGGCGCAAATCATTAATAAGTGTGTAAATGTCTCATGGTCAAATGAATTACCAATGTAAAGAATGAATGGGAAGGCTGTTTTACATAATGCAAGAACCCACTATTATAAATAGATATGTATATTTGCATTGGCTAAAAATAAAATCAGTGTACATCACTAAACAGGGTTAATTGAAATCCTTGCACAGCAATTTTAGCTTTTTTATGTATGGTAACAATTTTAGGCAAGTTAGTTGTGTGTAATTATAAATGGTTAGCACAGAGACATGTATGTTATATCTGTTTTCTATTTACATTACACTATCTATGTTGGAAGGTCTGTGCTGTTCTGTGGCGCAATGTCTACTAGCTTGTTACCTGCAAGTTTATCACGCAAACTTGGTTGACTCGAGTGATTGACTAATGGCTTATGATGTTCTGCCCTCTAGTGGCCACATCGGGACAAGAACGGTGAAAGAGCTGGCGTTTAAAATGTGCTAAGCTACATGTCATGACTCATGACATAAAAGAAACACTCTTTGTTGAAGTGGAGCTTAAGCCTTTATTTCTGAAATAACATCAACCAAATAAACATAAGAAAGTGAAATGGGGCACTTTCAAAAACGACACGAATTAACTGTGCACATTACTAACATGACTAGTCTGTTTCAAGTAAGTGGTCTATCCCTATAGCACATAAACAGGCATAGTTTATTTTGCCATGCCATCTGATTTTCTCATTCAAATATGCTGAAGGTGCCCATTAAGTTAAAAGGGTCATTTAAACTTTAGGACTATTACTTCTATGGGGAAGACACGCAGGCTTGAGTGAGGTTTAAGATGACATTTATTTGATGAATGTAAAACTGAAAATTAATGTGTCTCTTTGGCATAGGCCCCGTCTTGCGGTCCGAGGGAGTTGTATTCGGAGCCATCATATCCTGCCGGAGATAGGAGGCAGGGGTGAGAAGCCTACCCCCGTGCGGGATGGGGCTCAACTAGTGGTGGTGGGGTGGTGGAGGTTGCCGTGTTAGCACACTGAAACAACAATGTGATAGATTGTGAACAGACTTATAAAGCAATGGCTTTCATGCGATTGGCTAGGAATTACCCAGCTAATGGTGTGATGATGTACAGCTGCTAGTCTTCCCGCTAGAACTATGCTGCGCTCACGTTGAAATGAGTGGAAGTTGAAAAGTTGTCATTGTTTGGACTGACTGTTCTATGACAAGGAACAGAAATCTTTACACAATGAAAATTAAATGAAGTTTATTAGTTAACCTTTTATTTGTAAATATTAGTATTATTACTATAGACCAATTCATCATCATTATTATCACCATTAACTTTAATAACCAAAACCCTCAAAGTATCAGTGAACATCAGTTCCTTCAACTGGAGTGCAAATGAAAGGAATATTCCGGATTCAATACAAGTTAAGCTCAATCAACAGCATTTGTGTCATAATATTGATTACCACAAAAATCATTTTTACTTGCCCCTCCTTTTCTTAAAAAAAAAAAAAAAAAACTCTGGGTTACAGTGATGCACTTACAATGGAAGTGAATGGGACAAATTTTGACATTTTAAATACTCGGTGTCAAATGTATAGTCACAAGACATAAACAATATGTGTGTAAACATGATTTTAGAGTGATAAAATTGCTTACTAACCTTTTATGTGTAAAGTTTTTTTTGTAAACCTTTTTTCAACTTTGTTAGCATGATGATTTAATGTCAACAAACCCTAAATTGACTGTAAAAAGGACAATTTTAACTTTACAGCTCAAATAATACATGAGTTTTAAGAGAAGAATTTGTGTAAGTGCTTTTATAAAATTGCAAGCTTCACATTTCTGTTTAAACCTTCCAAAATTTGGCCAAATTCACTTTCATTGTAAGTGCCCTTACTTTAGCCTCGATTTTTATATTTTTATTTTTATTTAATTTTTTAAGTAAAGGAGGGACGAGTCAAAATGAAATTTTGTGGTAATCAACATAATCAGATACTCTGTCAGTTAAGATTAATTTATATTGAACCCGAAATATTCCTTTAACAAGTGGAGTGCATGAACCCTAAATGACCGACAGATGTCAATAAAGGCTTAATCATCATGCTTTGGAAGGTAGCGCCACATGTGGAGTCTCTAATGTGCAGAGTTAGGGATTTACGGTAGTTTCGTTTGATATGAAATTACTCATCCTTGTATATTATTATTATATATTATTTTGGCCTATTTTTTAACGTGAATCTCAAATTAATAATACAGATGTTTTTTCTCATATATATATATATATATATATATATATGTGTGTGTGTGTGTGTGTGTGTGTGTGTGTGTGTGTTTATAAGTGTGTGTTATATAGTATTTGATATTTGTTTTATATCAAACCGAAATTTACTATCGGGTTATCTGTCTCTCAATTTCCCGCTAAAAATGATCAGCCTTAAGGCAAAGAGGTGCAAATCGGTGGGACGAGGCTTGCAGGTGATAGGACCCCTTTGTGGAGGCCCCTGAGCAATTGGTCCTAGGACAGGAAAAATTGATCAGCAATGACATAGCCTATGTGGTGTAAAAAAAATGCTGGCTTGTACAAAATACCCCTTTCTTATTATTACTATTTTTTTATTTCTTTCTATGTTGAGCACCAACAAAGCGAGCAACCTGTTTTCTTAATGGGGTTGTAGCTTAAACTATAAATGTAATAATACTGTACACGATCGTCACTGAAAACTTTATTACATGTCTATTAAGTCATACAGATGGGGGTGGAGAACCGGAAAGTAATCTGCGGGTCTCTGTGAATAAAAGAAGAAACATCTCAAAGCTGTTTGACTAATCTCTGCTTCTCTTGCTCGGTTATTGTGTGGGTCAAGTCTAGCAGCGGCATGGGAAGGCGGGTTTGTTGCCCCCGCCTAACGAAATGTAGCGTGTGAACAGTCAGCTTGTTCCAGGGCCAACAGAGCCCCATTTTTTCGTCTTTTTTGAGGACCGCCTGCGCGCGGAATCTAGAACTCTCTCTCATTCTTAATTTATGCGCATATTAATTATGCTGCTTTGTAATTTCCACCGTGGGATAGGGCAGGCAAATGAGCAGTTTATGTTTATTTAGGCTATAACCTCCCTCAGGACGGTGAAATTTAAACCACCAGCAATCAGACCTGTCTGTTCTCATGAAGTCTACCTACCCTTAAAAAAAAATTAAAAAAAATAAAAAATAAAACCTTCAGGAATCCTACAGGATTTTCGGCTAATTTTCCTGTAACAATCCTGCTGGAATATTATGAAGGAATTGAAATAATTTTCTGCAGGAATTCTATCCTGCAGGAATTGTCTCACAGGTTATTTAAACACCTTTATTCCCTGCGGGAATATTTGTGCAGGGTAGATTTCAGATATGGCAAAACATAGCAAGTGTTAAACTGTACACATTGTGCAGGAGTTTTCTACAGAAAATATTTGGGTGGTGTCCTGCAGGATTTGATTTCCTCCTGGAGAATCAAACTCACAAATAGTACATTTTTACAAATGAATAATAATGGATGACATAATCTGTTAAATTCTCAAGCAGTCACACCTATACATCAGAGAATTAAACAAGCTAAAAAAAACAGCACAATATTGCTGACAACTGTGAAAAATAGATAAAAACAATGGTGTGAGGTGAGATCCTAACAGTGTAATATATATATATATATATATATATATATATATATACGTTTTTAGGCGGTAAAAGTTTTCAGTAGAGTGCACAGAAAGGGTGCTGCAGGGCACCTTCGAGAAAAGACTTTGATTCAGTTCACTTGACATTGCAAGAATCACTTTGGGGAAATTCCTTCTGACAACTTAGTTGAAGCCCTTGTACAATAATGCCAATCCTGAGATTGGCAATGGTGTTTGAGTCCGCCCGTTTAGGCACGCAGTTGGCCTATATAAGCAGGTGCTTAAACACCATTTCTTCAAAATGTTCTTCCTTCAAAGCAGTGACATCATTTCTCATCTTGAAAGCCCTCCTTGCTTCGCTGTATTGAGTTTCGCATTCGAGGGAACAGTTTATTAATTCAGAGTCCTTTCCTTGGCTCGCTCCATTGAAACTGAGTGGCAAACTACCTTTATGTTGGGCTATTATTAGCCTGACCAGAGGCTCTGTTGTGCGAGCATGAGAATTTACTAGTCTGAGGCCCAGGCTGTACAAATGCCAATGTCACACTGGACGAAAATCATCTGCATCTTTGCACTGTTAGGTCTTTTACATGAGACCTCTCCAACGCTGGTGGCTTGCTTGGCACCAGGGGCACATGCACATTGGCATAACTTGCTGCTGTCTGCCTGCTCTAGCACCCTGGACAGCTCCAACATTTTAACAGCATCATGCTGGGTCAGGTCTTCTGGCAAAAGGTGGTAATCATGGATGTGTTCAGTGCAGGCTGAGGTGCACTGTGCGGCAGGCACCCATCCTTCGGCACATAGCACTTCAGTCGTCTGGAAATGTTAGCTGTCTTTAAGCCATGAATGCTTTGCAATCCCAGGTAGGGAATCACCACGTTCTGATTCGATAGGACAACATGACAGTGGTAGCTTAAATAAATGCCATGCCATGCTGGGATGAATGTCATTCTGCAAGCTACAGTGCTGTCCGCGAGACGCCTTTATTACCATGCTCCGGAGGCTGGCTCCTCCATGGGCAGACATGTTCTATTTTTCAGTTCCTCAAGGGAGCGAGGCACCTAAACTCCTTATAATGGAGTACGCACAAAGGCATGTCTCCGTTCTCTCACTGGATTATTGATTCGTGTCCCCTCGCTTATGAATCACTGGGCGTGAGATGCCCTATTGGTGTGAAAGTGCATTCAACTAGAGGCATAGCCTCTTCATGGGCATGGACAAATGTTGTGTCCTTTGCAGCAGGTTGGTGTCGTATTCTGTGTCTTGTTTCGAAGGCTGCATCCCCTGGAGGTCGCATTTGTTGGCCGCATACGTCATCAAGGTTTTGTGTCAGAAAAGCGAGTAGGACACTCCGAATGCAGCCTTCAAATGCGACCTTCTTTCACTGGAATTCGACATTCTTTCACTGGAATTCGGAGGATGCATTAGGTGTATCCTTTGTGGGTACTCACAACCCACTGTTCTTTGCTTCAATGGAAATGAACATCATTTGTCTAAAAAATTACACCAATTTGCTCGAAAATATGATGTTCAAATGCAAGAAATGTTAATTCCCATGTTGAGGTATCTCAGTAGATGGACGCAGAGAATATAATATGTATAATTGTAGTAATATATAATTAAAATATATTATTATAGACTAAAAGTACACCACATCATTTTAACTCTCCTCAAATTTACCTCATATATTCCCTTCCAAAGGAAGCAACTATGCAACTAAAGAAACCATGTTATACTGCAGTCTTCAAAGGACTCATTCTACCTAGCGTGCAGCCTTTGAAATAAGACACAGCGATAAACACTACATGCTGTCCATCTCTTCCAAAGTCCTCTCTGTCTAGAGCGCTTATTGTTCCAACAATCAGCAGGTGAGCCCAGGCCCTTTTATGGGCGGGCTACCTGATATATGTATATTTTGGTACAGCCACCTGTATACTGTATAGGCTGTTGTTGAAATTACCCCCCTTAGAAGTCACAAGCGCTTCCAATAAGGAAAACATTTCCTTTCCTAACATTTGGTTGTGAAGGGGTTACATTTAGATTGTGTGTATTTATATGGTTCATGTAGATTCCCAGGCTAAGATTAGACTTCCATCTGGTTTTCACTATGTGGGGTTAATCATTAATTCATACTATGTCAAGATATGTCTTTAACATGTCACTGTCCTGCAGACCTGTGACTTCCTATTCTTTTTCAGGTGTTTATACTTAAGGGTTATGACGTCACGTAGTGGGACGTGATGGGACTCGCTTCCCCATAACGATTCTCGCAATGAGGAGTGATCTGAATTGAAAGGGAACGTCTCCGGTTACTCATGTAACCTCGGTTCCCTGAGATGAAGGGAACAAGACATTGCAAAATCTAGCCACACTACAGAGTTTCGAGGCTCGATAGATGCGCTTTTGTCCCTAAGTCAGAAAATTCTGAATGAATGTGTTCGCACACCCGTTTATATAGGCCAATTGCGCACCTAAAGGGGCGGGGCTCAAATACCATTGCCAGCCTCGGGATTGGCGTTATTGTACAAGGGCTTCGTCTAAGTAGTCGGAAGGAATTTCCCCATAGCGATTCTGGCAATGTCTCGTCTCAGGGTACCGAGGTTATATGTGTAAGAGACGTTTTCTGACGCTTTCGAGGGGTGCCAACTTCCTGCAGCAGAGCCCTTCAAGGGAGCAAAAATGCTGTTTGGAATTTGCCTCGGAACATCGTAGTGCCTCAAAAGAGTAACAGGTCAGATAAAAAGTCCACCCTATGTAGTGTATTACTTTAAAATAATAAAACTCGATTGGCTTTCCAACATTGCAAAAAAACTCTCATTTCCGACATTCCATGGTATTAATGCCAGAAAGTTAGTAAAATAACACTATATTATTATGATAAAAAGTACTTTAAAAGTGTCAGTTGTATAAAGAGGATGATGAGTTCAAAGAGGAAGCAGCAAATATGACAAGATGAATTGAAAGAGCAGAGATGAGAGAAAGTTTAGAGAAGAGTGGTGAGACAAGAAAAAGATTTGAAGACTTTGCAGCACTGTGGTGTTATCAGGGTAATACCATGGTACTGTATGATTAATATATTTCATGATATTGTGGTACTCCAAGGTACTTTTAAAAAATACTAAGGTTGTCTAAAAAACATTGTTATTCCTTGGTGCTTTTTGTAATAAATATAACTTATATAACTATAATTTTCTGATAAAAGAAACTAGGAAATTATTATATGCACCGTATATAGGAATTACTTAAATACTCTAAAAGCAAAGAAATGAGTATAGTAAATAATTACTAATCATTCATATTTATATAATCAGTGTTCTTTTTTATCCTCCGCCCCTGACTCTGAGGTCTGTGCACACCACTGATAGGTTTTTTTATATTCATAAATGTGTATGTTTAGATCATTCTAATCAAACATCTTATCTGTTATCAACTTTATACTGGATTAGTATAAAATGTTTTTTACTTTCAAAACTCTTGTAAAAAAAACAAAGGGGAAAATGATTACCTATCATCCATTCATGCCCATGTCCTCATTTTTGCCTTATTAATTTCCTTTTATGACTGTCCAATGTCTCTGGGGAAAAACAGCAAGTACATTTCAATTAAAGGTGAATGCATTAATGCATTCATGTAAAGGTATTTTGGACATGTAAATAATACACCTCATACCATCACCTTTTTTCCATGAGATTCACAATCTGCCATCTTGTCATCGGAGTGGCAGAAAGAACATCTAATCAGAAACATTACAGAAAGACATTACAACACAGCACAACAAAAAGGAGATACGAGGTTAGAATCAGTGCTTGAAGTGGGAGAAAATAAAAGTGTATCTCTCCTTGTTAGAATTAAACTTAAATGTTTTTCTTTTTCTTTTTGGGGGGGTCGCAACATGTTTGAACTATATGAACAAATAAGTTCATATTCAGGCTATACTGTGCTACTGAGTGTGCAGTAACATATAATAACATCAAATTAGTCAAAAATATTTACTTTAAATTGTGTCTTCTTAAATTAATTTAAATCTATTCCTGGAAAGGTTTGCAGTTGTCCTGTAGAAATGTCCTGCATGATTTTTCTCCTGTGTGCAGGAAGTGTGCTGGCTATTCCTGCATGTCTCTGTGGTTTTTAAAGTTCCATTCTAAATCCTGTAGGAATATCCTGCACAGTTTGTCAATGTGTCATGCTGGATTTTATCATTCCCGCAGGATACCAGCAAAATTTTATTTTGTAAGTGCCTGTTGGTAAATTAACAGAGTCCTCATTTTTACAAATGGTTATTTTAAAATGTCTCACATATCTCCTGTTTTCCCATCTCTCTCTCTCTCTCTCTCTCTCTCTCTCTCTCTCTCTCTATCTGTGTGTGTGTGTGTGTGTGTGTTTAACGTTAAATGAACGTTTTCTGTGCATTCTGGCTTTTTTCTTAATACATACAACAAGTTTTGGTTCCTTCTATTTATCAGTAAGTGGAATTTAGGCTATCAGACCTCCTGTAGAATTATTTATTTTATCTTGGAACAAGGAACTCCGTATATTTGTTGAATGCATAACATTCTATTCTATTCTATTGTATTAATACTGTATTAGAATGGTGTCTAGTGAACATTACAGCCTCTCTCTTCATCTCTGTTGCAAGCATCACTGAAGCGCCGTCTGTGAAACAGGGCTGAAGTTAGCCCAGACAGGAGTATTTTTTACGTTTGGACTTTTAAATTTGGAACTTTAAATTTGGAACAAGACATTTTCAAGTTATTTAATCCAATCGACAAAGATGGTCTTTTGGATACATTTCTAGTTGAACTTTGAGATTCTGGATGTGCATAATGGATTTTTAAGTTCATTTTGTCAATGTTTTTCCTTTCGAATTGGCAGTATTGGTTCGAACTGACAATAGTGGTTTCACATTATTAGTCATTTTAATTTTAGTATGATAGCTTACAAATAGTCACATAACGTGCAATTAACACAATTTTCGTCTCTCTATTTAGTTTTACACTGACATTTTGTTTTTGATGAACGCTTTCTCACCAAATAGCCGCCTTTACATCTCTTAACATATTCAATAATGACACGTTCATAACATGAAATAATATATATTTCTTGCTTCTTTTATTTTTATTCATTTATTTTATTTTGGCGAGAAAAACACCCTCGAGGCTGAGGCGAAATGTTTGGCTTTTGGTCGGTACTTTTGGCATCCACGGCCCTACGCGATTGTTTTTTTTTTTTTGTTGTTTTTTTTTTTTTTAAAAAAAGGGGGATTACTTTACTGTTAACTGATCAGAGAATCCAGGGCTCTGGCCCTTTAATCACACACACACACACACACACACACACACACACACACACACACACACACACACACACACACACACGAAGTTGCAGCTTATTATGAGTTTATATCAACTTATATTTATCATATTTGGGGCTTTATTTGGCCCAGTCGTCTCCAATTTCTTGTTCTTCAGAAGCATCATTGGCTCATTTGCGCCAATAGGCCTACTCTCAAACTCTATAATTTTCTGGCAGGTTAAATAAGCCTCAGGTTTGTAATCGAGTGGATATCACGATGGGATAATCTTCAGGCTGCAGAGTTTGTGTATAGCAAAGAAAAATATCAACATTATTATATATTATATTAATATATTATTGCATTACGTAATTGTCATGAAAATGTACTCAAATTGCTAGCATCTTCATAATTTAAAGTATTGGGATTAAAATGTTTGTTTATTATTTATAAATTAAATTAAATTAAATAAAAGAATACATTTACATGTGTTTTTAAATTTGGTTACATAGGCTACGATTCTATAACATAGTATGAGGCTGTTCGGAAACCCGACTATCGTCGCTGTGATGAACAGTGTGATACAACAACAACAAATGTAAATAAACAATACATTATTTAATAAATTATTAATTATCATTAACAGTAATAACATTCCTTATTCCTTAATAACACACACACATACATATATAGCCTATATTATCTGGGCAGAGAATGCAAGCGGATGAAGAGAATTTCACTTGGAAATCACAAAAATACGCTGTTGTGCGTCAATTTAAAAAAGTTACTCAAGAGGTCATCAGAGGAAACAAATGTCCGCGAAAAAAAACTGGCATAATAATATTATATGTTAATATTATTTTCCACTTTCAAATAGTTAAATTTGAAAATAAATAAAAAAATTTAACCAACATCAGTCCTGATCAAATTCATTCATTTCAGGTTTGTTTATATAATACCACTTTTGTTATTTAAAACAAAAAAACAAAAAAATATTTTTTTTGGGGGGGGGTCTGTCTGTGATATGTCAATGTGTCAATGATTAGCAACAACACTGAGTACCTTAGAAGGCAAAAACTGCCATAAAATAACAGATATTACTATTATTTTCTACTTTCACTGACTTTTTTAACCAACATCAGTCCTGATCATAACTACCAAAATATTCATTCATTTTCAGGATTTTAACTCTATTAATGCCAGTTTGTTTGCACAATACCACTGTTGTTTTTACACACATACACACACACACACACACACACACACACACACACACACACACACACACACACACATATTTCTCAAAACACACATACAACACACCCACACTAATTGTAGCTGCATCATTTATTCAGTTGGCCTGTAGTGCTCTATAATACAGCAAACAGAAAATTGGAAAAAATCATGTATTTGCTCCATAGGCTAAACGTGAGGAAAATGGTGCCATCTGGTGGAAAATATTAAACATTTAAAATGTTAAGCCAGGGCTCCGAAATGACAGCATAATATCATAGAATTCATGATTTGCTTTAATGGCACTATAGGGTCAAATATTGCCGTTTTAATTGGTTTAAATGGTGACTTTTTTGTCCTTAAGGTCCTGAGTGTAACTATTTTGTGTACGCAGTGTATTATGGATGTATTATAGGAACTGAGGTTGACAATTCCCCAGAAAATACACATCTTTGGCAAAAATTATGCCGCTGTCATTAACAGCCAAAATGATCGAAAAAGACAAAAATGTCCCGAAGGTCGCACAAGGGGTTAACAAGCGATTTGCTTTTTGTAGCCTGACCCAGGTCTTCCTGATTTAATTTGAGATTTATACACCTAAAAGGGAGCCATGCTGATATCTCAGACGCCTGTAGTTGTGCTCATTGAGAATTATATCACCCCTGTTGCCGCCTGCGTCGGACAACATCTTTTTTTCTTGCAGTGTTTTGCTTCCGGTGATCCCATTAACGAGAATGATTAGTTAAACTGTTCAAATACTTCTCTTAACACTTTTTACTTTCTAGTTTAAGATAGGCTAATAAAAAAAATTCAGGGAGGAAATGCTTGGCCATGTGACTACACATAACACAATTAGAAAATAGCCTACCAAAACAACAATCGTGATTGATCGATGAAATTCTCTCTCTCTTTTTTTTTCTTCCTCTCTCTCTCTCTCTCTCTCTCTCTCTCTCTCTCTCTCTCTCTCTCTCTCTCTCTCTCTCTCTCTCTCTCTCTCTCTCTCTCTCTCTCTCTCTCTCTCTCTCTCTCTCTCTCTCTCTCTCTCTCTCTCATTAGGCAAGGCATGCTAACGCAGAGGCTTTAAATGTTGGCACTGATTCAATGGTCGGGTAATCTGGATTCATTTTCAGAATTTCGTTAATAGCGAAAAATATTTCATTAAATGTTAGGCAAACGAAATTCTTACAAGTAGGCTTCACTACGGGTTTTTGATACAATATAGGCTATTTTAAGACTTTAAAAGTATGTCTATTAAGGTCGTAATGGTAAAAATTATAACTAAAGACTGGATTTCTTTCAGCAAGGCATACTGACACTTTTACACATTGTAACTGATAATAAGACGGGAAAACATTCAGCTTTGCGTTGAGTTGATAATATTGTTCTATTTAATTTTTATACGCTGCATCAACTGTTTGCAATAAGTATAAGTCTGGTACAGTTTTTTTAACCAACTTATTTAATAACAAGACCTTAAACTGTTAAGCTGAAATAGTTTTTCATTTTTTAACTCCTCGATCAAAGTAAATTTTCGCCACTAGAAAAAGTAAACAATTTCTTGCCTTGTTCACAAATTCGTGCTCTATAATAAAACTACTTAAACACTCATGAATGCATCAATCAAGCAATACAATCAGCATTAGTCGACATATGTTGATCGAATCGTTACTGGTGAGTGGGATGCTTTTGTTTTGTTGTCTTAAACATGCTGAAAGTCTCTCACTTAGCCTATTGGCTACTACTGAGGTAGCTTATTGTTGTCTAATTGTCTCAGCCTTCTTAGATGCAACAAATAAATACGCTTTTCGCTCATCGTTTGAATCCTTAAGATTAGGCTGCAATATATGGCATAAAGTTATGCATTTAATCTCTGGGCTGTCTACTGCTTCACTCAACCCCATTTTGTAGTCAAAACGAATTTCCAGGGTATTTGCATATGCAAATCAGGGTTAATTGCAAACCCTGTCAGGCGGTGCGTGGGAGATGTCAGAACGCCATTTTGGTTTTTCAGTTAGACCAGGCTTAGGGATTTGTCATTGAGAAAACAGCTCTTACCGTTTAATCAAAGGAAGCTATCCCTTTTAAGGTGAACCTTTTGGCCTTTCAGTACAAAAATAGAAAAGAAGAAATATAGGTAGGCTTAGCTATGCATCAACAAAGTAAATCAGTCAGTACTGAGACGTTCAGTGTCTTCCCCACATCCACAGAATTTGCACAGGTTGTAATGGTCTTCCAGTCCAATGTTAGATGTGTGCGCCATGGCTCAGGTACTTTCTTAAGGGGTGGTACCCTAAAGTAGAGGGTAGAATAGTGCGAACAGTTGGATGTTGGGAAACAAAAGATTACATCAGAGTTGATAATCAAGTCTCAGATTTAGAAACTGGTCCTTGCACACACACACACACACACACACACACACACTACACTACACTACACACAAACAAAGAGAGAGAGAGAGAGAGGGGCTAGAATTTGGACTTGACATGCTGGCAAAGAAAAAAAGAAAACAAAAAAAAACGCAAGCCTACCAGTCTATGTTGTAATGTGTTTATATACGTTCAGGTTGCACTAAATTCAGGTGACAAAAATGGCACCCGATATTGTAAATGAATCCAGGCAACCGTGGAATGGGTTAAAGTCTCTGGCACAAGAAGATGGTGCACTAATTAATGGCTGATTAATTTTTTTACAACTGAACACCTGGAGAAAACATAATATTATGAGGAGGTGATTGCGTCAGTGCAGGTCTATTTATCTATTTGTAATCATTTGTCACTCTGTTATCTTATTGACATCAAAATCAATTTTGGTGAAAAAGTAAGTACACCCAAGTTAACACAATAGTTTACAGATATTTACCTGCCTGCTCGATCGTCACAATTTCAAGAGACATTTTCAGATTGTCCATTTAATTCTCTACCAGTCACAGACAAGAGACAGAGATTATAGTGACAAGGTGCTGTGGGTTCCTGTGGTGCCAGAGCACACGTTTTTACTGTAAAAAGTAAAATGTGAAAATGCCAGAATAGATCCGCCCATGATTGCAATCCGTGTCATGAGTTTTACTGCATATAATCGCATTGTGAGCCTTAGCTCTATTAACACACTTTCATGGTCGAAAATCATAGTGCTGAATTGGCCAAACGCCTCTTTGGAAACCCGTGTTCTTTGTTAGAAATAAATCTCAAGGGCCTGACTTTTGGAGTGCATGATGATAGTATAAAACAAAATCGTACATTGATACAGCCTATGAAAAACCACTTCGCCCTGGAAGTGCAAAGCACGCGAGCACGCACATAGTTGTAATTACTAGAGGTATATCAAAATTATACATTTATGTACACTTTATATATATATAAAGTATATACATTTTTTTTTTTTTTTCATTTACAATGTCAGAGTTTGTCCTCGCGGCACTAATAGCTACTTGACCAACATCTAGCCTACTGTAACTCAAATGTTTTGGAATTTGAGCCTCTTTCTTTTCCGTCCTCGAGAAGGTGTCCAGCGCGTGGCTTTATTGATCTCTCTTTTACTTGGATGAAGGCCCGATGTCTATTAAATTCAATTTCTTTGTTTATTTTTAAGAGTGCTTCATATAAACGTTTATAAGACACCCCATGGGAAATGACTGATGTGTTAAACGAGTGGTCTGGTGGAAACATGATGATCGTTGGCAACTGATAATGACCCTGTCTAGTTTGGGACATGCCATCACTTGGCAGTCTCTGTCTGATTCCCACAGTATCGTTGGCGCACAAATTGCCTTGGCGCATTATCTTCAGCATTACTTCTCGACGCAGGTTGACTTTCGCGGAGAGCTCGAGACCTGCATGGCCCCAGTGCCCTGGTAACATATAGGCTTATTATCCAGACCTGGCGAAAAGATAACAACCGATTGGAATAGTAAGTATAAATTGGAATAGAAAGTATAAGCTCAAGGAAGACATCTAGAACTCAGCGGCCTCTGACAGAGTTGTCTATTTGGCAGTCGCGCCTCCTATTGAACCAGTAATTTATTCAAAGGAGATTTTTATCCCCAGCGATCTGATTCTTATGATAATCAACCAACCGAGACCTTTTCTGCCCCTTGTCTGGGGTCTGCTCTCGGTCCACACGGTTAAAGCTGATTTGCACGGTTTCACCCTGCCGGTCACATTCCTAGACACTTACAGAGAAAAGGGCAAAGACAAAGGGTTGCTGGGAGCGAGTGCACTTGATTTAGACTGTGGGTTACAGTTAAAGGAGTCTGTAAGTCAAAGTGTTCAAAAGGCACTTATTCCACCACAGACTAATCAAGGCATGTGGATAGTCAGATGCACAGCAGATATGATTTTTGACTACATGAAACAGGTCTAAAGAATCCCTATCTATTTCACGCAGACATAATTTCAGTTCACTTGTGATCTCTGTTTATCTGATTTGTTTTTCAAACAAGAATATTAGAAAGTTATTATAACCAACTATTAGGTTATAACATTTAACAAATGGGTGGGTATTAAAATGCTTCTTCATAATTGAAGCAGCAGTGTATTGCATTGATAATTCAAGAGGGTGGGACTAATTGAAGCTGCAACGTGTCATAAGGGGAGGGCTTAAACGATGCTATATGTTTTTTTGGCTTGTAAGTTGAGGCCCACAAGCAATTCATACGCGGAATGATAAGAGGGGGGACAACGAGCAGCTCATTTCACTCTCCGTAGGGGAGGACGGTGGCATCTCAATGGGAAATATGGGTGAAAAGACTGCGTGCAGCCCGATACAGAGACGCTGAATGGATGGAGCCACTGCAACGTCACGCGGAGCCGCAGCCATGAAGCAGATGACCGAAGCGCCAGACAACATTCGAGAGCGCACGCAGCTCGCACGCGCACAATTATCAATTGCAATCCGTCCTGCTGATCATTGATGCTCGTGGCCTGGAGTGAGTATAAACTGGCATTTACGTCTGTTTTGTTGGATGTTTTCAAACCGCCACTGCAAGCATTATGCAATCGTGTTTTAAGAGTGAAGCGGCCGGGAATCGATAGAAATAAGTCACAGAACAGGTTGGTAGCGGTCTTTATAGTGTTCGAGAGTCGCTGCTTTTAGAGGTGATCAGGGCGCAGGAGTCGTGCGCATCCTATTTAGACAGATTGAAAGGAAAATCGTTTGTTATCACATTTTACACAGAAACAAAGACAAAAAAAAATAAATGTTAGAGAAGCATTTGTTTTAGTTATAACGTAATGATGTCTTTTAAACGACTCACAACTAAATATGTATCTAGACTAACATAACCCCTAATCTAATTAGAAAATTAGTGTTGATTAACAGGTTAAGGCTTGTTAACTGGGCTTTATTTGTCTGTATACCCATTTCTGACTTGATCTTTGAGCAAGCGTCAGGGGCTTTATTTTCCTGAGAGCTGAGAAATAGGCAGGTCAATGTGCTTTTTGCCTGAATTAAATGCTTTCAAAGAATAGAAGTAGCCTATTCGTTACAGCTTATAAGCAGGGAACGCTCTTGGTTTATTTTCTGCCATTCAGCCATAGAATAAAACAAGAATAGGCCTAACACACAATTTCGAAAATGTTGCATTACAATCACAGAGTTACTGAAAACGTGATGGAAAAGTTGCACATTTGGGGGCTTTACAGAAAATGCACACACAAAACAGAAACCTGGGCACGTATGATTGTAATTTGTATTGTATGCCGTTTATGAGAGGGAGGCCTGTGCGCATGACGTGTCTAATTCTTGTGTCCAGCGTTCAGATTTATCATCCCGAATATCTGCTCTGCACGTGCCTCTTCCACGCGCGTAATGCCCTACAGTAGCATTCAAGTGATTGCGAAAATCCTGACACTTTTCACACAAGTGTAGCAAACGAATACTGAAGCACCCTGTCCTTGATTGCTAACATTTGATAAGAACTTTTATATGTATAGAAAACATTATGCACACATCATTAATTAATAATATGCCATACTTAACAAGTGCCATATCATGCGAAGCGATTACTGTGCAACGGATGAGCAAAGTCAGCATAATTATGTAGGAGAATGGACCATGCATCTAATTTAAGACACTTTCAATTCTCATCTTCTCGCTCTTGCGCTGTTGCTGTCTATATGTTCATTAAAGCAGTGATAGCTGCTAATTAGCTATTAGTCTACAACACCGTGGAGAAAAAAACATTTCGATATAAAGTGAGGGCTAAGTATCATGTATATTTTAAATCATCCACGAGGACGTTGTGTACAGTCAACACCTCCGTCGTCTAACTATTTTCTGTATTGTTCAGCTTCATATGTTTTTATGATACAAAACAACCCATAAACATTCCGTTACATGTATACAACTCCGAAAGTTCTGCTCACAACCTGTTATATTTTGTGAGAAGGTCTGTGTTTTTATCGATCTAAAGAACAATCAATCAAACGTTTAACATTACTATTTTGTTGTTGTAATTTCCTCTGATTTTTTCCCCTTTCTATAGGACAGCAGTTAGGAGAGAGATTTTGCATGAGGGGCACGTTACACAGGTAGGTTACTAAATGTTTTAAAAATATTTTTACTCGGTCTATTTATTGAAACTGCTTTTTATTACACTTGTATTAGGCCTATATTTAGAGAAACATTTTGCGAAGTGACCTACACACACGCACGTTTAGTCTGTATACTGCACACACACACATAGCTACATAATAGCAGATAACCAATAATTATATTTGGATTTCAGGACAGATTGATCACAGCTCGTTATGAATGGTTCGGTTTTTCTGAGTGGTTAAAGAGCCTTTAGTATATAGGCCTATATGCTTATGCTATATTTTTAGGCATAGACACCATTTACATTCTCACACTTTAAAAAATAAAAAAGTGGCATAGGAATACGCACGAAGCTCATTATAAACCCATAATAAGAGTCTCATCACATCCTGTTGCCTAGTCTAATTGACAAAGGGCGAATCATTCGTAATAATTCTAAAACACTTTCATCAAGGACGTGTTGACTTTCAAAGGTTACCCACCCCCTATATTTGAACGTCAACGTACAGACCTTTCTAAGTGTGCGTTTTGTCAATAAGCTTTTTATGTATAAAAATAAATAAATGAAACGCTACAGTTTCACGCAACCTGTATACACTTTAGGCCTTCGTTACACTATTTTTAAACCTATTTAACCTAATTTCATGACGAGATTGTTTTTCAGTCACTTGTTGGAAAGAGGCGCTTGCTATTGTGCGCACTTAACCTTCTCCAACTCTAACCCTTATTTTGGTTAAACGTAAACATTATTCAAGAGAACCTACAGTATGAGTGGATCATGTTTCATTATCATTCGTCTAACACCGGTATTTTCCTCGACAGTGGTTCAGAAAGCTGAAAAGGACGTCGTCATAAACCAGTCAATAAAAATGTATTTGATTTCTACATTGCAGATGTAATCATACTTTACACCACCAGGTCGCCACGTACTTAAAAATATAGAGGAAAAATATATCTTAAGATCATGCAAATACATCACTGCGGTGAAGTCAAGGGTAGCAGCTCTGCAATTATGTAGGCTACTAATTCTTTATCAACAAAGTCGAACACGTCATTCATATTTTGAACCAATAGACTTTGGCTTTCAAAATCATTTGTATTTATTCTGATAATTTAAGTTAGATATATTAGGGATTTTATTTAACCTTTGTTAAGATTAAATAGAGGTACAAAATAAGTAATCTCTATATTTCTCTATAATTTCTCATTTAATTTCTTCACTATTGCAGCGAGCTTCGCGGATGTGACTTCATTTAAAGATCAATTTGTGGAACCAGTACTTACAAAATAACCTAATAGTTAACTGGACTAAATTTTAGGTAATTCTTGGCATGAATATTTGTTTTTGATCTTAATGAAAATGCAGACACAACAAGAAATGGGTTAATCCAAACTGAGAAATTAATAATAATAATAATAATAATATGATAATAAAATAATAATATTAATTGTTTATATAATAAACAAATTATTTATTTATATCAAAGGAGAAATTTTATTTGAGCAGTTGGGATCAAATATAATTTACATACTGTACATTTTGAGTATATGATCCAACATAAATAATCATATTTAATAACCATAATAACTAATATTTTAGTTAACTTTGTATTCTTATTAATATTGTTGAATTAGAATGAATATTCTTAAAATTCTAAGGTAACTGGCTATTGATTTCTCTTTTCTTGAAAGGCTTGTGTGCTTGGTGTGTATACCTGTGCATCATATAGGCCGTTGCATGTTTAAGTGGGTGTAGTGTGCTAAATGTTCATTTACAGAGAAGTATCTTGTGTTCATATTTACAGTCACAAAGGCTAGTAGGCTAACAGTGAGAGTGAGGAGATTTTTTCCTGTTAACAATGTGATGGTGCTGTTTGTAAAATAATTAGATGATGAGCCATATGTAGAGTAAATAAAAGTGTTTGAACTCGCCCCTGTGTCGCCATTTTCACCAGCTTGAAAGGCTGTAATAAGTGATGACACTCTCTCTCCCTCTCCATCTCTCTTCTCTTTGATTACAACACCTCTGAAAGTGTCAAGGGAGGGGCCCCTCACACACAAAGGCTTTTAATTGGACCAGCTTCTCTTTTATTTGCATAAAATCAGACTGACTGAGAGTGTGTGAGAAAAAGAGTGGAAGAGAGAGAGAGAGGCTGAGAGAGAGAATTACCTCATGATTCTGCACTTAGAGCTGAAAGGCAGGCTTTTGAAACAAAAACAACCGAGATTTAAATATGTGGAAAACTAAAACAAGCAATACATTACTATTCTTTTCCTTTTTCTGTCGGCACAGTCACTGTCTTTTATTTCATTTAAAAATAAATCCCAGCCTTTGCGGGATGCGTTTGAAGTCATCTCTCATCCAGGGAGAGTGATCAGCCTGCAATGTAAGACAGAGACAACAAGCAGTGAATGAGCCCTTTGCATCTAAAACCAGTTCAGTCTGGTTCTGTATACTGTATATGCATACTGGTGAAATCATTCGTCAGCTTTTATAAGAGTTAAGAAAACATAGATATTCTTGAGAAATAATAGAAGACTATAAAAGCCAATACTACAGACTATGCATCACAGATACTAAGATATGCATCATTTCGCAGTCTAAAACTAATCTGTTGTTGTTGTTTTCATTTGAGACCTAGCACAGTCATAATCAGTAATGAATGACTTGCTTTAAATACATCAGTATTTAATGCTTGTGTTGAACTAAATACAGCTGATTTCAGTTCAGTCCTAATTACAAAGCTAATAAAATATGTTCTCTTTTTAGGTCCCCGTTCAACCCTGGTTGGGTTTCCCAGATGGTGGAAGAGGACGGGTGGCCGGAGGGGTTGGCTGTTATCTTTGGTTATCTAGCTGTATGAGTGATATTCATTCTTCATAAAGCTAGATAACCGAAAGTAACAAGAATCCCATTACACACCTGAAAGGCATCACCCACCTTGTGATCTGTACTCCTCGCTTCCCCTCTTTTCATTTCTTCCCTAAGTCTCTCTCTCTCTCTCTCTGCATCATCTTGTGAGAGCAAGTCACAAAATGGCTTCCATCGGTTCTGATAGGAAAGGTAAGCAGTATTTTTATTGAACTTTTTTCTAATTATACTCCTGTCTCATAGGAAGCATTATGCAGCATAATCTTTTGCCTTAAAGCCCAGTCCACCTAATTATTCTCCTTGAAATAGTGTTTACTCTTTGGGATACATTATTGTGATTGCATAAGATGTGTTGGTGACTAAAGGAAAACACAGTGTGCAAAAAGGCTATCAATATTCTGGTGGAATTTCTGAGCAGCCTGCTATTTTGTCATAATTATATGCATGAAATCTGTATTCAGAGCTGAAAAAAGACTAGACGTAAAAATGCAGTTTAATGTTTTTTAAAACAACATAAAATAATAATTTGGGTAAATAGCTGGCTTGTTCACTTGCTTGTTAGACAAGACTAGTAAATGGGATTTCCCATTGATCACAGAGGAAAAATAAAGAGGAACAGAAAATAATTAATTGATTCATTCCATTTGGCAAATGCTTATATTACAAATAATGCACAGTATGAGAGTAATACTAAACAAATATCATTAGCTCATTGAATGTAGGTTCTTTTAAAGAATGACAACACCTAGAATGTCGTAGACAGGATAAACAAAAACAGGATGTTTTATAGTTTCTAATTGTATGCATTGTTTTAAACATAAATGAATTTGAATACAGGGATAAGGCACTAGAACATCTTGTGCAGTGGTATGGTGGTCAGACATTATCATGTTTAATCTGTAAGCTGCTGGTCTCAAAAGCACAGCGTAGCACGCTGAGGCTTAATTCTGAGGCCACATGACGATCACCCTCGGGTGCCTCTACTAACATCCAAACCAGTCAGAGCATCCAGTTCTTTCTGAAGTATATGTCTGCAACAAACACAAAGCTCATTCACTAGTTACCTTTGTTTAAAGAGGTTGGTGAGCTGATACCTTCAATTCTGACTTGGCTATCGTTTGATTCAACTCATGCATGTGAATAATTAACAGGCTAAAGCATTCCCACGCAGTACTGGCCGCTATTCTAAGCTTCGGATGCATTCGGACCTTGAGCCAGTGCAGATAAACAAACGTTGATTGTTTGAACTAGAATTTTTAAGTGTCTGCTGAGAGGTACTTGATTGGATGTGACAGTTGGCTATGTTATGAATGGGCTCAGATGGAGCAAGCTCAGGGATAGACGCTTCTAAATGGAAAAGCTTGTTGAGATGGTCGTAAATACAGGTCTATACTGTGGGCCCAGTGCTGAACCTGAACAGTTTTGTTGACAAAAGCAATTATGAGGCCTAAACCAGTATCCCCTACACTTTATATTTGTGAGTGGACATCAGAATATCAGATCATTGCACATTTGGGTTGTAATGAATATTGTCCATTAAGTTGTAATGTAAATGATCGTATCTGGGATTAGCAGATCACTGAAGTTACACACTGTTCTTGTATGAAACAAATGCACTCCCTTTCCTGAAAACATTTAATAATCCTTAAAAACAAAGACTGTAAATGACAGAGAAGCATAGACTTAAGTAAGAAGTGATCAATCCGTGTGTTACACTCCACCACGTAGATCTAAATGAGTTAACTTTATTATTTAAACATATGCTATTACTTTCTTTTCCATACAAATTGTTCGAAAATTATTATGGACTAAAAGATAAATAGTCTAATCTACTGTACATAGTGAGGCACTTTCATTTTCCATGCATTATGGAAGTAGCCACAGACAGTGCTGCTGCATTGCAGGTGCAATGATTAAACAGTACAGCTCTGAGAGCAAAAGGTGAAGAGAGAGTCTAAACCTTGCCAATGAGAATAGAGAAATAGGTGGAGATGTGCATTTAAATACCAATTATATTTTGAGCCATGTTGATCTAAGTCTGTTTGTTTAAAAATTGCACATGCTGTTACATAAGCATTGCCTAGATTATGTCCTGTGTTTTATCACCCTCCAATCAAAAATTTGTTTCTACTGAGCTGCTTCTACTGAATGAGCCATGTTTAAAGAAATAATTGACTTAGAGTATCTGCTACATTTCGAAAACTGTTAAAGTTTAGAAATAACTAGTAGAGATTAATGACCTCAGAATATGTCCCTGGGTTGCCCAATTTATTATAGTCTTCATTCTAAAAACTTAACTAAACAGCTGTTTCTATAATACATCCATCTGCAAATAACGTCTTGAAGAACAGGCCAAATACTATGTTAACCACCACTGTCTCTAGCTAGATTTGGTTTTCTCTCCACCTAATCATTTATCCGTCTTGCTGCATCCCAACCTACTGAGCAGCGTATGCCCTCGTCATGCAAGAAACATATGCTGTCTACACCTCTTGGCCTTATTACAGCATTGTCGGCTAGTGAAATTCAATTACAAAATGTTCTTAGAATGGTATATTGTCCTGAATAAAATATCTCAAAGTACCTGCAGATGTAATTTACCAAGATGTATTACAATCATTGATTTGATACATTTTGGCAATTTACGTGAATTACTTGAGCATAAAAGTGGCAGGTAGCATTTAGGTTGGATATGTTTAGGCCTTTAAGGAATAACGATTTAATCGTTGCTGGCTTCTTATGGTCAAACTCGGAATCTTATGGTTTTAGTTTGGCTGGAGAATTGGAGGCTAGGGAACAGAGGAGCAGGAAGGAGAGGAAAGAATGGCAGTTTTTTTTCTCTTAACAAGCAGGTTCAGACTCAAAGCGTCAACTAGAAAAACAGGCATTATGCTGTTATCTTTACCACCCTCCTCCCCTCTCCTGTTAACTGTGCTGTCAATAGAGTCAGTCCACTTGTCACAGAGACAATGGATTCCTTTACCAACCTTTTGACAGCATCCCAGTCACATCAGCCTGGCCGCTTTTATTGAGTGGTGCTCTGATTCATGCCCAGCATCGCTTCTCTTTCTTTGGACGGAACTCGCCAACCAAGTCCCAAAATGGCTGTTGGAGAGGAAAATGAGGAATAGACGCTGTTCTCTTTGACCCCCTCCTGTCCTGACTTCGCCCCAAAGAATTGTCACTTCCCTTTAGGCTGTTAGAAAAGTCAATGGGCCCGCACACACAAAGGGAATTAAATACTCAGCAGTAACAGGTGTAGCCAAACACTGTCCTGACTACATGAAAGGCTGATTCATCACACACGTTGTACAGCGACAAGGAGACCACACCATAGTCATTTAGACATTTAGATGTAGTCTAAAGGAACAAATGGAAGATAAAAAACAGGTTTGTTTTTATTTTATTGTGTCTGAAAATAGTGGAATATGACTTTGTGTTAGTCAGTTGAATGAACTGTTGAATGTAGTAATTTTCCTTAAATGTCACTTTGAACAATTTACACTCTGTGCAAGTTAAAATATTTAAGACTTATACAAGAAGTTTCTTTGTCAATTCAGAAAAATTAACAAAGAACAAAACACTCAGTATAAGACAAATTTGAGCTGCATTTAAATGTTTCCTAACAGGCAAATATGAATAGCGTTCAAAGAAAACAAATATTCAGATGTTGCTTGATTGTCCCACTTTTAATTGGCTATTTTGTCAAAAGCTTGGCACAATTAACTAGTTTTCATTCTAGTGAAATCTCTCTTTTTTTTATTGAAGCGTCATTTGTATGGCTGTTCACATGCTGTCCACTCTCTGCCAAATGCTCTCTCTTCAACAGACCTACATGTCCACTGAAAGCACACATTGGTATTGTTACCTCAGCTGTTAATGTCAGAGGTCTGACAATGGTTCCCATTTGGGTACATTGAGAGTGGTCTTGAGAGAGGGTCCACTTTGTCCAGCTACAGCAAAAAAATGTCAAGTGCCAATTAGGGAAGGTTTGCTGCCTTTCAGCAGAATCCCACCCCTCTAATCCCACTCTTTATTTCCCCCTAACCAACACTCTCACACTCCGGCCATCTTTCATTTATAACCCCTATTAACGGCACCTTAAAACAAAGACCACCTCTCCCAGCTACCTCAGAGCAAAGGAAACTTCCCACAGCAAAGACCTTCTTGTCACGCTCCGTTGTTTCCCTTTTTGTGAGCGTCCACGAGACAATACAGGTTCCTCCTTTTGGGCTCCTGAGGTGATTACCTGGGTTTCTGTAGATTTGCCTCAAAATGAACGTCAGATTGCGTTATAATGCACTCGAGTCAGAGTGAACACATCTCAACTGGGTTTTACCATTTCTATTAATTTCATCCTCCATCTCCATGAGTCAGTACCTTTACATGTGCAGTTACAGTATAATTTCACTACAATGGTTTTTTTCGTACCAAGTACAGTAAACATGACACATTGCATAATCGAAAATTTGAAAGAAGGACGCCTGATGAGGAAGTGTTAAAACATCACCTCGGTCTTTCAGAGTACTTACACAATGTTGTGGTCCGATTAACATGTATACATGCTGGATGAAGCCGAACTATAATCACTTTAACTAGGCTTGTTAGTGCAACAATAAAAAAAAATCTGACTAAAAAAACTTGTCTTATAAAAGACAAATAATTGTTTAAGTTTTGCTAAAATTGAAATTTGAAAAAGTGTATTGAAACATACTGATTGTTCAAACATTTCCTGGAGCATAGGCCCATACATGAAAATCAGATTCTCCATTATCCTTCCAGAGCTTCTACGGTGGACATGCTCTTACTTATCATAGAACAACAAGAAAACTGAAAATGTGCTTTCTGTTTAATTTAGCACCAATAGGCAGATGAGTAGCAGTAGAAGACTGGTATTTTCACATACACATGTAAAATGATTTATTAATGCACCACTAGCACACCATGAAACCATGATGAAAGAATGTGTTACAATCTTAAATGGCCAGGGAAACCATTTTTGTGCTCTCTGGGACACAATTGTTCCTCCACAAAGTGTTTACTTCTGTTAGCCACCTCCTGCCACGCGAAAGGATTTATCCTTCACTCTCTGTCTCTTTCATTCAAGATCTCAATGTAATTTTTTTCCCAGCCTTGATTCTCAGATGGTTGGGGCTGATTTGCATACATTTGCATAATGAAAGTCATTTGCATGCTCAGGGCAGACTTTACCATGAGAACAGACATGAAAAGGTGTTTGTGTGTGCCCTTATGTGTGCGCATGTATGCCTGATTGTGCTTATGCCCTCACATGTTGATGCAACTGCCAACTTTATTCATGCCTTCTCCCTTTTATTTTCCTATTTTCCCTCTTAAACAGACCGACAATCAGTCTCTCCATGATGCCAGGAAAAGAAAACGGTGAAGAAAGCAGGGCAGGTCAGTTGTGTTGCAGTCTTCCCATTCTGAGTCCTGCTGGCGTTGCTGCTCCCCTCCTCTTTGCTGCTCGCCTGCCCCCTTCCTCCCATCACAAGATGCAGCTTGCACAAAGCCACCATCTTAGAGCATGTGGGCATTAAATGGATGTGGAAAATAATCAGGTATGACCCACCATCACTCTCCTACACCTCGCACCCGCCTCTCTTTTTATACTCTCTTTTACACACAGTGTCCCCACTCCCCCTACTCTAAGGCACTGTTCTTTTTAGAAGATGTGTTGGTTATTGTGAATATCACATATCCTGGTTGTGATAGCCACTAAAGGGGTCGGAGACATGTTTTGTAGTCATTTGCATTAAATCATTCTCCAGCACAATGGCTGAGGCAGAGCTGCATCTGTGGGCATCAGCGTTGAATAGATCGTCATCAGGGATTCTGCTGCCCTGTCGTCGTGCCATGCCAGCCACTGAGATGGCACGCTGCCATTATTGAGACAAACAGCAAGACTTTTCTCTTGCTTTCAGACATAGTTGTCATGATATTATTTTTCCCATTAAATTTTGTGATTCAATAAGCGAAATGGATGACCATTGTTGGCTTTTTTTGAACAGTGGGAAGAAAGACTACATAACTCTTAGTAAAATACGAGTTCCATCTGAGGCCTATTTCTCACAATAACTTAAAAAAATAAAATACAAATCTGCATAGATTTAAAGATGCAAAACTCTATTGGAGAAACATAGTGATAAGTAGTAGAGCCATAACTATTGAGAGGGAGAGCGTGGTCTCAATAAGAACGTAGTCTCTTTGTATGTCTTGTTTTTATAGATTCGTGGCCCAGACAAGTCCAGTATTGTTCTCTGTGTTGAGCTTGCTGTGGTTCACTGTTATTAAGGGCAGGAAGTTATAAGTTTAAAAACCGCTTAACCAAAACACCAATTAGAGCTGGCTGTGCCTGATTAAGTGAGGTTGCAAAGTAAACAATACAGGCCATTGTCCCGCACTCTCACAGAGGGCTGCCTTTGTCCGGGTCCCATCACTGAAAGTCCAGACAATAACCTGAGCTAACAGATACAGTGGAGGAATGGTGTGCTAACTGCTCTGCTCAGAGCTCAGTGTCTCTGCGCTAGAGGAGAGTAATAGAGCAAAGAGACAGGATAAGGACATATTGAGGAATTTCAATATCTGTCAGGTGGAAAAATGTGGTTTCTTGAGATGGATTAGACTTATAACAAGTATAACCACATAGAAACAGCTAGAAGATAAAGAATGGAACAACAACTGCTATCCAGCGTGATCTTTCACACTTTAAGCTTCTCTGTATAAAATAAAAATAAATAAAAAAATCAGACAAGTCATTGATTAATGTCATTTTGGAAGCTTACAAAACAAGGATTCATTTGTTCAAAACTCAGAATGTTTTGGAATGTTTTGTGCTGGCAGCACAGAAAGTGCTTATCATGAAACCTGTCAAAATATTTTACATAAAGAAAATGAAGCCTATATTTAAGACCATTAAGATTTTTTAATTTTATTTTTTTTGCATTGTGACAATTCTTTCAATACATTTAAGCACATTTTATCACCAAATTCTTCTTATCTTAATGCATTCGGATGTTTTATTTTTACAATTTCCATTGTATTCAATGGTGATTCTCATTACTGTAACATAGTAATTTTTACTGTATTGCTGTATTAAAATTAAAATCTGCAATACGCAATAATACATTGTGCAATACCAAGGGAGCACTATTATGAGATATATAAATACTTCACTATTGAAATAATATATAATAAACACATTGCAGTAATGATCATCTTCTTTGGCATTGTGGTAATGAGAATTGGGAGGCAAAATGTGCATAACATAATATCATTCAAATATTAATGGCCCTAAAAAGGCTTCATTATTGATGGGCAATTTATAATTTATTTTTTGTTTCTTTTGAAATTGGAGTAAAATAAGACCAGGGTATTTTCTTGACAGATTTTGTGAGAATCACCCATAGAATCCTATTCACACTGGGTCTAGAATCCTGTCAATATTTGCTTTTGTCTTGGAAGCAGTAATCTAAGTGTGCCACAGTAAACAGGTGGCAAACAGGGGGAGAGTGTGGCTGAAAGGCACTGCACAGTAAATTATGCACAGTAAAAACAAAGCCAAAGCACATCAGATAAAAAAGGAGTGAGGAATCTGCGGCAGCTTGCGTCTGGGAGTGTGTGTGTGTGTGTGTGTGTATGGCTCTGAGGTGGCTGGGGAATGGGCAAAGGGGCAGACAATCTCCTGTCTACACATACACACATTCACATAAGTCTCCCCTTTTCGGAGCAGCTGCTCTCGTGTCTCCATGCAGGAACCAGCCCTGGGAACCACCGCAGTGAGGCTCCCCCAAAAATGGGCACTGGGGGCCCCCAAGTCTGAGTCTGTCTGCTTATCCCCTTTTCGTCTCCCCCTCCATCCCCCCCTCCCCCTTCTGATGATGATTCTGGGTGCCTGGGAAGAACTCTGAGTTCATGGTCAGACTGCCTATTGAGCTGACAGGCTGACTGTTTGCTCAATTCAGTCATCTATTCAGCCTGGACAGGAGGAGGGAGACAGAGACACAGTAACACTCCAATGAGTATTCATTTAGGGAAGACAACCGGAGGGAGAGAGGGAAATCATGAAAGAAAGAATGAAAGAAGAAGCAGAGAGGGAGGGGTAGAGAAATAAGAGTTTGGCATAGAAATGGCTGTGCCAACAATCAAGCATGGATTCTAAACAACTCCCCCTCCCGATTCTACATTTATGTCTCTGCATTTCACTAGTGACTAATTATTAACACTCTGACTCCAAATTCATGCAGAGTCTTTGTTTCAGTCTGCCTTCCTTTATCTTGTCTTCATTGTGTTCTCTCCCACAACTCCTTGTTCCTCCATCTTAGATGATGCATTACATGTCATTGATGAAGGACCACATTTCACTATCCAGATCCTACTTATAACTATCAGATATAACACACTATAAACTGTAAAAATGTGTAATCTGCTTAAGAAGCTATTTCTACCTGATCTAACTCTTAAAACTAGTTTTGCTTGTGTATTCAGGCTGATTCAGTGGTGTTAAATAGTATTTTTGACTTCAATCAAACCAGTTCATTTCGATGTTACCACATACATTTTTTGGGGTTAATATTTTTTCAGTAGACTATGTTGACATTCAGTATTGACATTCTGAATATAGAGCAGTCTGATAGAGAAACTTCCACTCACACTTTTGGAATTTATGCCCATTTTTCTGACAATGAAACAGAAGGACAAGGTCATTCCTGGCCCATAAACACGACAACTGTGGGTGTTTGATCAGCTCTGGCCTGCTTGTGTTCTTGATCACCTGCACGCCTCGAGTTGCTTGTCTGAGCCGTGTGGTGCAACTAAACTCTGGAGTTCTCCAGGCTTAGGTTGTCACATGCCTCCTCTTTGATTTAGAGCCACATTGTACCAAGCGCAGAGGCAATATCAACTTCGGCCTCAATCCCTCAGCCTGGCACTTGCTATAGAGGTGTTAGTTAGCTGCAAACATCTTAAACATCCTTCAGTTTATCTGCTCATATCTTATAATCTAGGAATGGAAATTCTTGAAGTACAGCAGCCACTCCTGAAGTGACAAACTGACTCTGACAGTTTTAAATAATCATCCCCTGTGATTTGCGGTTGATTGTTCTGATTTGAACATTTCAAACAATTTCCAGGAGTTTTCTTTTACATTTTGTACATTTGTTATTGAAATATATTTAATTAAACACATTTTCTGTTTCTTTTGTTTATTTACAGTTTTTCAAGTTCAAGAGTCGAATATCCTGGAAACCATTAAATGGAGGGTTGATTCAAGTACCGACTGCTGATGGAGTCACACGGGTTTTTGCATGTGTCCCAACATCAGATACAAATAGCACTTTAATTGTTCATTATAACTTCAATCTTGGCATTTGGGAAACCTTTAGTACCTACTGTTACAGGGGCCGTATGTTCCATTAGTCTTGTGTGTGTGTGTGTGTGTGTGTTGACTGTGAAAAAGATGGGTGGGGATAATGCAAGAAACTTTCTGTTGTACATGTCTTGGTCAAAGTACACAAATTGTGTATTTAAACAAACACACTTAGAATTCTCAGCGTATAACGGTTCTATTCAAATGGTTCTACTGTGGAGGTTTTGTAGAAAGCAAGTTTTAAAGGTCAATCATTTAAGTACTTTTGGGGGAAAAACAAAGAAAATTAAATAAGAGAAAGATTAGGCTATAAATCTTTAAAAACAAATTTAACCCAGGTCAACACTAATCTGTCTTGGTATACTGCTATGAGTACAATCTTGTGCATAGTGCACTTTATAAAGTCACATAACCATTTTTTCTCAGATAATTTTTTTTTCTCAATAGATTTCAATATTAAAAGGAAAATGTAGAGACTGCTGTTCTAGAAACTGGCTTGTTACTTTCTGTGTGCATCCTAATGTATTTCTCTAATAACTGATTACTAATTGAAATAATAATGTATACTGTAATCATGTGTAAGATTCTGCATGTATGAATGTGAGACCCACGGCAGCAGTGAACAGTACTGCACTCTGATTGGACAGCTCAGTGTGTTGTGCATCACACACTTGTTGGAAAGAGAGCTGTTGTCTTTAATTTCTATGCAATTGCGTTGAGCTTGCAATCACCTGAAAGAGAACGCAGATCAGAGCAGTTGTTTATGACTCAAAATACTTTAACTGAGGCATTTTTTGACGGTGTTTTAAAGTGAGATGAAGAGAAAATATTAAGCTGAAATGTTATATGCCCACTAAAACAAGTTTCAACAAACTATAAACTAAACATCCTTTTAGCTTTTATGTTTTTTGTTAAAATTTTGTTTCAGGACTCAGTTTAAATTGGATTAAAGGCTCTGTATTTTGTATTACAATCAATTAAGAGAAAAATCACTATTGCTATGCAAATTTTATAAACAATTTTTTCCGAAAAGTATTTTTTATGCAGTATTTTATTTTATCATCAAAAGAGATCTGTTTTAAATTTGATGAATCAAGTGAATGTGAAGACAATGAATTTATTAAATGGGGCTTTTTACTATGCAATCTTCCATAATTGTGTGTTCTTTGTGTAATTATGTAATGAGTCATGATTTTTAGTTGGCCATAGCTCTGTAGTATTAATGCTAATAAATAAAATCATGTTTTCATAAAATTTTTAACTCTCTGATTTTATTATTTTCCCTATTGTATGTTTCTTTCAAGTTGTAGATAAGTGCAAATGTGAGATTTTTGTATATCATTTTACAAATGTTTGTAGTACCACCACATGTGCCTTTTAACAATGTCCTTTTATGGATATTAATAAAAGTTTACTTTGAAAACAAACATATGCATTATTGCCTCTATTACATATCATCTGCTTTTAAACATTTTGGTACTGCCAAAGAGAACAAATCTGATATCGATGTACATTTCTGAAGCCAGAATTCTGAACATAAGAATTCACAAGAGATTGGCAAATTTTCTTTCTAAGATAATTAATTTGTTTTAGGGGTTATTTGACTTGCAATGAACCAGATTGGTTCATGAATATTGCTGTAAACCAACATTTCTTGGCCAGTCAGTGCAACTAACAATCTGCATGGCTGTGTGCCAGGTAACAGGGTGCATTAGTGTATTGCAGGCAATAATGATTCTGATCTGACAGAGGGTGAGGCAGTGCAACAGTGAGCTAAGGCGAGGAGCATTAGACTAGGCGGCAGCAGTGAAAACAGGGTCACCTGAAGTTCAGGGGGTAAGGAGTTCTTCCACAATGCTTCTTTTCCTGTAGGTTTATTTGAGAGCATCATGTATACACACTGTGTTTTAAACAGTCAATTAAACAACCAGAATTAGTTTCTGTGTTCAGGATATAAGGACTAAGCTAGTAAGTTAACATGTTTTTCTCTAAAATTACTAAAATAAATTCCTTGCTGTGCTTAGAGCATTGTGTTGTTTTTCTGTAGCTCTACTGCTAGCAATGCCAAGGTCATGGGTTGAATTCCCATCCAATTCCAAGAACCACAAAAAATGTATAACTGCTCTGTAAGTCACTTCAAATTGGCTAAACGAGAGGGGGTACTGATAATCAATCTGAGTTTTATTTTTTATGTTTATCAAATGTACCCTATACTTCAGTCATGTCATAGATAGCACACCAGTCTCGTGTACTGTATCTGTTGGAGATGTATGGTCCCCTTTGCCCATTTATTTATATCGTCTACACATGGTGAAAAATACAGAGGCGACTCTTTTTGGGGCAACAATGCTTTTAGACTCATTTATTTTTCAGCAGTGTCCTCATGTCACTGATCAACTTATGGTTTAATAACAGTATTTATAACATTCTATTAAATAAAGTATTTAATTAAAAGGAACAAATTCATTTAATGCTATCATTCACAGGATTGAAAGGACACAGACATCATTCCTCAAATGGTGTTCTCCGTGCCCTTCTGTGCTGCAAAGAGAACAAAGTAGAGTTTTACACATCCACCTCCCAATATAACTTTTTATACCAAACTGACATTATTTAAATACAAACAAGGGCAGTAACTGAGAGAATGGATGAATAAGAGACAGGGGGAAAAGAGAGGAATAGAGAGAATCTCAGGCAGATCATGGAAAAGATGTGTTCTTCTAACTTTATTCCCTGCACTTGCTCTTCAATTTTCCACCTGGAGCCCAATTTGGGTGGACAAATGTTGCACACTTCCTGTCATCGTTTTCAGTGAACCACTGAGTGAATCAATGCTAATGTTCCTTTATCTGAAAATTATTGATCTTTGATTGCTAGTTGCTGATGAAGTACAAGGACCAAACAGAGAGATTTTGCTCACCACTAGATCTGGGTTAGATTTTAGTATTAAAGGGTTAGTTCACCCAAAGATGAAAATTCTGTCATCAATTACTCACCCTCATGTTGTTCCAAACAAGTATTACTTCTTTTTTTTTATGGAGCACAATAAAAGGAGATTTTAGACATTATGTTAGTGTCAGTCACCATTCACTTCCATTCTTTTGTCCATACAATGAAAGTAAATGGTGACTGAGGTTGTTTTTACGACCAACATCTTTTATGTTCCGTGAAAGAAAGGCATATGGGTTTAGAACAACATGAGGGTGAGTAAATTATGAAAACATTTTCATTTATGGGTGAACAATCCATTTAATAGCACTGTATGAAAATTACTTAGTGAATTAAACTATTTAGGTAGCCATAAGACAAAATACTTAGCCTTAAGGATTGCGTATCTGAGACCATCAAAATTAATCACATTTATGACTGAAAAGAAATATGATGAAGGGAATACTAAAGTAAATGTCAAAAATAATATGTAGTCAACATAGTCAATAATCATGTTACTGTATAAATTGTATATATACTATAATCATATCTGTCATCATAGTACTAATGATTTGTTATCCGCAAGCTAACAAATAGGTGTATTAGGTGTGGTTAACTCGTCCCTTATTTATTGAAGAAGAAAAAAAGCAGAATTTGTGGTTACAGTGAGACATTTACAATGGAAGCTAATAGGGCCAGTCCATAAATGTTAAAATACACAAAAGAAGTCAAAATTCAAAGACAGAAACATTATACGTGTTATCATGAAAAGTTAACATTATACTTGTTTACTCAAAATTGTGGCCAAAAGTCAGACATAAATAATATAAATGTTAGCATTATTTTATTGAGATAAAATCTTTCCAAACTAACCTTATCTGTGTAAAATTATCTCCAATATTACAACTAATATCCCTGACTTTTTCACACCAAAATCATGTTAACACCTGATGATTACATCATACTTTGCTTATTTTGGAATTGTTTAAAGACTGGCCCCCTTAATTTCCATTGAAAGTGCCTCACTGTAACCAAGACTTTTCTTTTATTTGATTAAATGTGAGATGAGTCAAAATTGCTGTTGATTGATCTTAACTTGTATTGAACCCAGAATATTCCCTTGAGTTTGACTCCTATTTAAAAATATGTTAATTTCTTGAATTAATAAATGTTGAGGATTCAAGACAAGAACACAACCTCAAGAGCAGACATCCTGGATTTTGGTGTCTACTTAACAATTTGGCCATTGTGATGAAAGCTGAGAAAATGGAGTTCACGATTACTTGGATATCATTTATCATGCAGCCCTTATATCCTCATGAATCACCAATTCATTGTGTCTTTGATAGCTTCTCTTCAGTCCTGAGCTGTGTATGGCTCGTCGTCTGCCTGGTTTGCAAATCCTGTTCAAACCACAAGCCTGCTGAAGCTAAAACAAAAGAGCATAAATGCAAGATGGAGGATGGAGGATATGGGAAAGGAATTTGCCCCATGGATTTGCCTCATGGGAAAGTGAACGGCCCCAATGGGCGTGTGCAGGAGGGCGAGGTCACCCCAGCCCTCCATGCTGGGGTGAATGAAGAGGGACCAGAGAAAGAGGAGTCAATGCAGACAACTCAACAATGAGAGTTTAAGGGAGAGGAACAAGAGAAAAGACCTGAGATCAAGTTCAAGGCCATTCTCACTGCCTGGCATTTTAAATGAGAGTTAATGCACATATACAGTACTGGAATAAATAAACAAATTCACACATTTCCCACCATCACAGGAATGTTCCAGGTTAAATACAAAGCTACAAACCTCAATCAACAGCGTTTATGCCATAATGTTGATTCACATAAAGTGAGTCACTTGCATTGAAAGTGAATTAAGCCAGTCCATAACTGTTAAAATACACTCTGTTTCAAAAGTATAGCCACAAGACCTCATTTTATCACCACGTTTAGCAGATTCGTAGGTTTAGTGATTTTAGATTGACATGACAACAAAGCTGTAATATGAGAGTCAACTTTACACAGTTAAGGTAAGTGATTTCATCACACTAAAGTCATGTTAACTTGCACAATGTTTATGTGATGTAATGGTTATACTTCTGAAGCAGTGCGTATTTTAATGTTTATGTACTGCCATTTAATTCCATTGTAAGTGCCTCACTGTAACAGCAAATTTTGCTTATATACTGTATATATACATATATATATATTCAGTGCATCCGGAAAGTTTTCACAGCGCTTCACTTTTTCCACATTTTGTTATGTTATAGCCTTATTCCAAAATGAATTAAATTCATTATTTTCCTCAATTCTACAAACAATACCCCATAATGACAATGTGAAAGAAGTTTGTTTGAAATCTTTGCAAATTTATAAAATTTTTTTTTTTTTTTTTTTAAAAATCACATGTACATAAGTATTCACAACCTTTGCTCAATACATTGAAGCACCTTTGGCACCAATTACAGCCTCAAGTCTTTTGTGGATGATGCTACAAGTTTGGCACACCTATTTTTGGGCAGTTTCTCCCATTCTTCTTTGCAGGCCCTCTCAAGCTCCACCAGGTTGGATGGAGAGCATCGGTGCACAGCCATTTTCAGATCTCTACAGAGATGTTCAATCAAGTTCAAGTTTGGGCTCTGGCTGGGCCAATCAAGGACATTCACAGGGTTGTCCCGTAGCCACTCCTTTGTTATCTTGGCTGTGTGCTTAGGGTCGTTGTCCTGTTGGAAGATGAACCCCAGTCTGAGGTCCAGAGCGCTCTGGAGAAGGTTTTCATCAAGGATGTCTCTGTACAGTGCTGCATTCATCTTTCCCTCAATCCTGACTAGTCTCCCAGTTCCTGCCGCTGAAAAACGTCCCCACAGCATGATGCTGCCACCACCATGCTTCAATGTAGGGATGGTATTGGCCAGGTGATGAGCGGTGCCTGGTTTCCTCCAGACATGATGCTTGCAATTCAGGCGAAAGAGTTCAATCTGTGTTTCATCAGACCAGAGATTTTTGTTTCTCATGGTCTGAGAATCCTTCGGGTGCCTTTTGGCAAACTCCTGGTGGGCTGTCATGTGCCTTTTACTGAGGAGTGGCTTCCATCTGGCTGCTCTTCATACAGGCCTGATTGGTGGAGTGCAGCAGAGATGGTTGCTCTTCTATAAGGATCTCTTCTCTCCACAGAGAAATGCTGGAGCTCTTTCAGAATGACCATCAGGTTTTGGTCACCTCCCTGACTAAGGCCCTTCTCCCCCGATCACTCAGTTTGGCTGGGCGGCCAGCTCTAGGAAGAGTCCCGGTGGTTCCAAACTTTTTCCATTTAGGGATGATGGAGGGCAATGTGCTCATTGGGACCTTCAATGCTGCAGAATTTTTTCTGTACCCTTCCCCAGATCTGTGCCTCGACACAATCCTGTCTCGGAGGTCTACGGACAATTCTTTTGACTTCATGGCTTGTTTGTGCTCTGACATTCACTGTTAACTGTGGGACCTTATATAGACAGGTGTGTGCCTTTCCAAATCATGTCCAATCAACTGAATTTACCACAGATGGACTCCAATCAAGTTACTGAAACATCTCAAGGATGATCAGTGGAAACAGGATGCACCTGAGCTCAATTTTTAGTGTCATGGCAAAGGTTGTGAATACTTATGTACATGTATTTTAACATAACAAAATGTGGAAAAAAGTGAAGCGCTGTAAATACTTTCCAGATGCACTGTATGTATATATATATATACACACACACACACACACACATGTAGTGCTGTCAGCTAGCACAGGTTTTAACCCTAAACCTAACCCTAACCCAAAGTGCAACAATCTAAATGACACTTATTATTTAACTCATATATTAACAACCAGAATGATGTTCTGTTCAATGATTGAACGAAGATAATGTAGTTTTCACATCTACCATAGATAAGGTCTTATCTATGGTAGATGTGCAAACTACATTATCTAAACATACCATAAGACCAGATATTTTTTCTGTTTTGGGACCATTCCTCTTTTATCTTTCCATCTATCTTATTCAAAAAGCTTTTTTTTGTGTGTGTGAATCAGCATGGGATGTCATGGAGAAATTGCTCAAATGGTTAATTTCCAGCACATCCAGATGAAGAACAAATCCCATTTTACATTACTGAGTCAAATGTCTGTCACATGCAGAAAGAAGGAACTGTCAGAAAGATGCCTGATAATTTGTTGAAATTTGAGTTAAATTGTATACTGTATTTACAGAAAAAGTGCACCTGTGTCATGGTGTATGCTGCATCTTGTTTGCACTATTGTTTGTTCTAAATGATTTGGCATGTTATAGTGCAGATAAACAGGAACACACACACACACACACACACACACACACACACACACACACACACACACACACACACACACACACACACTCGTACAGTCTCTCAAACACAACCAGAGAAAGTGCACAGCGTCCCAGTGCTGTTCCACAGCTGCTGTGAGTCGGCTTTGTGCCATGCTCCCCCTTTCTCTCTCCCTCTGTCTTCTCACTCTAGCTTTCATGCTGCCTCCTGGTTGCCTTAGCAACTGATGGCACTGCCTCAGAGAGGAGAGAGGTCTGCAGCAGAGAACAACACATGCAAGCACACACATGCATGAGAACACAAATATATGCCAATGCACAAACAAACACAAACATGAGAACACATAGCCTACTTGTGATCCCATTCACACATGTACATATTTTATGTCAATAGATACTTATGTTCAGAAACAGAGACAGTATTGTGAAGTTCAGTCTCTGACAAGAGAATATCTATTAAAAGACAATTACTGTAGACAGAGAAAACTTTTCAAATAATGAATCCATAACATTTCATTCTTGGTTTGAACATGAAAAGAGTGATTTAAAGGCATACTGCAGGTGCTGTAAATGTGCAGGCACTGTGCTGATTGACAGCTCCACCAGCGAGAAAGGACTCAGGGTTTTGTGCTCTTTGAACAAATACTGTACAGAGAGATGGCAATGGCAAAAACAAGAAAGTTTTCTATGTCAGAATAGAACAAGCTTGTGTGTGTGTGCATGTGTCGGGGGAAAGAAAGAGAGTGAGAAAGAAATAGTGTGTGCATGTGAATCAGCATTTGTGTGCTTGTGTAGCAGAGGTGCTGGTCACTTGACCTCTAAGCATGTTGCATGTTCTACACCTCTCAGCTGAAACAAAGACCAAACCATGAACGAACTCTTCAGTTGTCAGTCAAGTACAAAACAATAGCCACAGTTTATGACACACTCAGCACAACACTGCAGTAATTAACCTACAGAATATTTGTACAGCTCACTCCCTCCATTGGAACCATGTGACAGACATTTCCTCAGCACAGTTGCCCACAGCTACAGCAGTAATTTTGCTGTGCTACACCAAAGCCGCAACCACTGGGAGAATGTACCCTTGTAATCCTTTAAGAACTTGAATTAAACCAAAATCATCAGCTATTTAAATAATGACTGATCAATCCCAGGCAAGATTAATAAAATGGGACAACTTAAATCTTAATTTTTCAGTTTAGCAGCTTCTAATACAGAAATGAAATGATCTCTAATTTCATTTGCGAGGGAATCAAGACTCACAATTGAAGAAATTGGATTGGAGAATCATGGTATTCAATGATGCAAGATTTAGGGTACAATGAGGGTAAAGGCACTCCTTAAGGGAAAATTGCATTTTTCTGGCTGCAATGTGTAACAAGATTTAATGTATTTTTATTGAATATTGATGCAAATTTTTTGTGAGAAGTAATAGTATAATGATATAGTGTGTGTGTATATATATAATTGTAGGCTCCTCACCCCTGCCTCCTATCTCAGGCAGGATATGACGGATCCGAGTACTACAACTTCGGACCGCCAGACGGGGGCTACGCCATAGAGAGACATTACTTTTCTGTTTTACATTCATCAAATAAATGTCATCTTCAATTTCACTCAAGTCTGCGAGTCTTCCTGATAGAACATACTTTTTGAGTGATAAAGAAATAAATAAAATGTGCTTCATATTTCAATTCAAATCGATTCCCCCACACTTTAGAGTACATCTTTTAATGGGGGTTGTTTAGCCTCTGCAACAAGTGGGCTTTATACCAAACACTATCCTTTCACTTATTGGACAGTTTTTGAAAAACTTTTGATTTACTCACTTTCAGCAAAACAGAAAAAGACTAATACTCTTTCAAAATGAATTCACTAATTTCATAGATTCACATTAGCTACATACATTTGCAACATTTAAGTTATTCAATTACTAATTATACCAAAATCAACCTTTAGACATTGCTCACAATGCAGTGCTAACTTTTGCACATTTCTGTAGTAGATTTTGTTGTTGTTCACAGTTTTAGAAGAAAATAAAAACTAAAGTTTTTTTCCATGGTGGGCCTTTAGCCCCATTATACCCTTTATATACCAAGAAACTAATGTATTAAATATTGCAGTAATTTATTCAAAATAGCATTGTGTGTTTTCATCTCATGGAAGAGAGCACTGAAAAAAATCCTTGTGATTTCTTAAGGAATTTCCCCACAAAATGCCCCCCATGATTTTGACTTATACAAACCCAGAGACAGCTACATTCATTAGCATGAACTGACATGAGATTTGATAGGAAATGCTTTCTCACTGCATGATGCTGTAGACATAATACCAATGTGGTCCTCTGAATCAGACAGAAAGTGATCTTTAATGGTGGTTCTAATATATCACATATGGCCACAGGATTAAGCTAGACACAGACAGGAACACACATAAAACAGAGGGCCCGAACACTAGCTCCACTCGACAATGACACTTTTAGAGGGCTGGAACCCTTCATTAAAGTGCAGATGTGAAAAGGGGGCGCAGACAGAGAGGAGAGCAGAAGAAAAGCAAATGAGATGGAGTCCTCCAGACTGTCTGGGAAAGAGTGTGGGAGTGTGTTGCCCCTTGTGCTTATGTGCACATGTTGGGGGGGGGGGTTGACTGAGACTGACTTATGTATGAAACAAATATCAGCCTTGAACAATATTGCTTTTTACCTGTACTTTGACAGCTGTTTTTTTGTTTTGCATCATTTCATAGTAATGTCTGATGCAGTTTAGATTTTTCAGAAGCAGACAAACACAGCCTGGAAGACTACAGACTACATGATGTTGTCAGGCCCTATGTATACACACCAGATTTCTGTCTGAGAAGCACAAAGAGTAGGTGTGAAAGGTCAAGCAAGTGCGCTTTCTCATGCTAATCACCATACTGGAGCATTCCGTGCTCTGTCTGATATACAATTTTGGGGCTCCCTGACAACACTGTTCTCCATGAGTATTCTGGTAAGTGTGTGGTGACTGACAGTATGTGAGGGTTCAAGGATGTATACTCATGCGGGGAGTAACGATGACAGAGAGACATTAGAAACTTTGTGATAGAGGGATTTCTAGACACGAATGAAAGATAATGGAGATCACATAAAGACCTTATAATTTGTTTCTTTTAAATGATGCACTCTGGCATCACTTTTGTATAATCATATTAAGGCCAGAAAAGGCTCATTGAGATTTAAAGACAAGCTTTCAGCATGTATGCATAGAGATTAAATGTAAAATAAAAAATTATCTACTGTTAAATGGACAGTTCACCCAAAAATTAAAATTCTCTCATTATATACTCGCCCTCATGCCATCTCAGATGTGTATGACTTTCTTTCTTCAGCTAAACATAAAGATTTTAAAAAGAATATTTTATCTCTGCAGGTCCTCACAATGCAAGTAAATGGGAACCAAAATATCCCTGATCATTTTATAACTATAAATTCTCCTCCCTGCCCAGTAGGTGGCGATATGCATAAAGTATGCAAATCACCATGGAGCGTCCAAATTTTGGTACCCATTCACTTGCATTGTGAGGACCTGCAGAGCTGAAAATTATTCTTTAAATCTTCATTTATGTTTAGCAGAAGAAAGTAAGTCATACACATCTGAGATGGTATGAGGGTGAGTAAAAGATGAGAGAATTGTCATTCTTTGGGTAAATTATCCCTATAAATTATATTTTTATACATATAGGGTAAAGCATCTTTTACAGAATATTAAACTCCCTAAATCTCCAAAATAAACTTTTTTAGAAGGGGGACATGTTGAGCACATAGTTAGCACAAAGGTGAATGTTGGGTTTCCATGTTTTATGGGGACTTTCCATAGACATAATGTTTTTTATACTGTACAAACTTTATGTTATATGCCCTACCCCTAAACCTAACCCTCACAGAAAACATTCTGCATTTTTACATGTTCAAAAAACGTAATTTAGTATGATTTATAAGCTGTCTTCCTCATGGGGACTGACAATATGTCCCAACAAAGTTAAAAATTTCGGATTTTACTATCATTATGGGGACATTTCGGGTATATACTATCATTATTGGCTCCCACAAAGTGATAAATACACGCACGCACACACACACACACACACACACACACACACACAATGATTGTTATACTGTGCAAACTATAGATTATATCCCCTACGCCTAAACCTAACCCTCACAGAAAACGGTCTATTTAATACATTTAAACACACAGTTCACATATCTTCACTTGTAAGTTTTTGTTTATGGGGGGGTTCAGACGCTGTCATTGACGTGACAACCGTGAAATTGTGATAAAGCGAATCCGCGCGCAGCCGCGGGGCGTGTCTGGAACACCACAAAGCCCGACTGGTCTCTCAACGAACAGTTGTTTGTGTGCTGGTGTTCGCGGAAATGAAAGCGTTAATACCACCAACTTGGCTGACTAGAAGTGATACGTAACAGCGATTGATCCGATCAGACACTAATAGAGTTGTCTTCATGCTATAAATGGTGAATTCTAATGAAAATTGACCTAAAGACCACCATCTATGCCAACGGATATGCATAAATATTTTACAACACAATATAGCCTATATATATATATATATATATAATGTGTGAATGCAACACACACACAAACGGTTCACATGGAATTGTACCCCCTCCATGCTGGTGTATTAATTTAACATATTTGCTATTAGATTAAATAATGAGCTGTTTATTGGTGCATCATAACATTGTTGTGCATTTGTTTATATTGAAAATAAAGAAAACGGCTCAAAATGTTTACAACTTTGTGACTTAAACTATCAAATTAAAACGACTTTACATTTATATAGTAACAGTGAAACTAATAAATTCATAGACATTAATGAAATTACATTAATAATTCATTAATGAAAATTAATTAATTAAAACAAAACATTGATGAAATCTGAAAACTAAATCGTAAAAAACAACAACAACAACTGTAAAACAGATTACGCCAAAAGACTAAGTAATAATATTTAAGATGAATATTAAGCTTGGCTAATATTAGAACACAACTATTTTAATCGATTCAGGTGCGAAGACTATAATCAGCTTGACGCCGTTAATCTTTCTGGAAAAATAGCAGAGTAGGCCCTAATTTTTTTTTTTTAACGATTTTTTTCTCTCCCTGAATTAGACATAATTGCGTGGCCATACATTTCATGGTGAGGAATTTCATAGTGCCTGTGTTTAGAGAGAGGCGCCCTCATTAGTGAGCGTGTGTGTTAGCCCGCATCTTAATTTTTCTCCACCGAGGAATTTTGTGACGTCAGCCTTAATTAACAACACACAGGGTCAATGGGATTAAACATACCAGTTCTCACAGCTTCCCTCGCATCAAAGTAAGCGCCTTTTGTTTCACGCGCCTCTTCAGCTGAACTGTGTGCATTCTTTACACTGCAAAACCCAATTAAAATCCGGGAAATACTAAATTAAGGCAATGAGATCATTCACGGACCCGCTGATAATCGTTCGAACCAATCAGAGAGAGACAAATATAGCAAGTTATTTTCTAAACTTGTGACTGGAGGGTGACTGAAACGAAAATATCCACTTAAAGTCATATTTACGTTTGAATTTTCATTGCAGTTGCTAGACACAAATTGGGCCTTTGTATGTGGTAAGAAAAATGTGTGCATTCCTAAAGATTTTCTGTCAATTCATTTACATAAGCTGTGGAGTTACAAATTGTACAGCAATTGTAGGCTACCTATATTTGTGCATTTTTATGCTATTAACAATTAATAACAAGCTCAGGTTACAAAACAATGTTGTTCAGCTTTTTCGAATTTGAAACAAAATTATTATATTGATCTAATGATTTTCGTTTCGCAAACCGCAACACGGAGGCAACTATCAGAATATTTTGGAACATAATTTATTTGGTCAAATTAAAGTGGCTTCATTAAAGTTGTTTAATTACCAAATAGTCCTCGAAATGTATGAAAAAGGCCACATTTTCATTTGTGGGAAAATGTCACCGTAAACAGTCAATGAACTTGTAATATCTTGTAAAATTATTGCAGTTGACTTGCTGGCAATATAAAAGAATCCATGCAAGGAGAATCATTTTCTGTGTGCCATCAACACAGTCATTTTTTATTCAGACTTAGCAACTGAATCATTTAAATGTAATTTTCGTCGAAATTTCACGAACAATAAACCATAAACATTTGATCTCATATCAAATACAAAAAAACATAGGCCTACAAACAACAAAAAGTGCGAATAAAAATAAAATACAATAAATAGCGTTTAAAAAAAAAAAAAAAAAGTCGCTTCTTAAAATAAAGATGTAGCTGGAACATGATGGTGCGCGGGCTCGCGGCTTTCTTGTCAGCCGAGGAATTGTTTATGAGAGACGACAAGCGAGTGACGATGGGACGAGAGGTAATTGGCATGGAGTCGTGGGAAACCAAAAACAAACATATGCCATTGGCATTTTGTTGTTTCTCATCCCTTATACAAGTGAAAAGCATCAGAAGCGGAGCTGCTCACTGGCAGCTGGGAGCGGAGAGTGCACGAGGGGCCCAAATAACAAGCTTATATAGCGTGCACTATCACAGCATCATGAACACTCTTTTTCAGACTGTTGGAAGGAGAAACTCATCACAGCCGCTGTTCTTTAAACTATCAGAGCAGCCTACATCTGTGAAAGTCCCAGTGTGTGTGTGTGTGTGTGAGAGAGAGAGCGAGAGAGAGAGAGAGAGAGACAGAGAGAGAGAGAGAGAGAGAGAGAGATTAAATGACAAACAGAGGAGATGCATATTAATGAATGAAAATAAAATCCCTGATCTGAATTGCCAGCCTGCTTGTATTTTTTTGGCTGTGTTTTTAGACAAAGAATGAGCCAAGCTTTTTTTTTTTTTTTTACGTTTTCAATATTTAGTGCTTGTGATCATCAAATTATTGTGATGTTAGTTTAAGATGGCAAATGCCTGATTCATATGAATGGCTTTAGGGAAGCGATGAATTAACTGATATATGAATGTTGGTTTAACCTCACAGTGGGATGGACATATCCTTAATCAGTCATAAGGTGGATGTTAAACATAATGAGGGGTCCCTGGGGTGTACCCTCAGGGCATATCCCTCCCTTAACACGCCTCACTATACTTGTAACCTGCTTGTCCCAGCCTAACAGGGTCAAGCTTTCAATTAGGTGGGGGTCAGAGGTCAGGGTCCTCTCCTCTAACATATGGCTCTATAGGCTGATGGCCTGCTCTTAACTCTTCAACAACAGGTCAGTTTCAGCCATACAATGTTATGTAAGCAGCCCGTTTAGTAATACAGTATGAACTCTCAGTCACATAAAACTGATTATGTTCATCTTGAATCTGTGAGCATCTTGTATCCACATTGATAGAAGCTTAAGGAACAGAATATCCTTTATCTCCTTTTTTACCTATATGCTTAAATATGTATATGCAATGAAGTTTAAAAATGTTAACCAGAGGTTTTTTGCTACTCTTAAACCAATTTTAGTAATTCAGCATAGCAATTATTGGTTCATTAAATTCAAATAATAATAATAATTAAGAAAATAATCCCAGCATTCTCTGTGTTGGGCATGCAAAAATCATGAAGAATTTTTGTGCATCAATTCTTAAAAAACTAGTACTTTAATCTACAGTTTTCCATTTCACAACTTGTAATAGGCCTACTATCGGCACATATAAACTATTCATCTGCCGCCACAAACAACATCGTTTGTGATATAGCCAAAGATTTACATTTTGTGAGGAAAATGTTAAAGGGCACAATTGAGCCAGTCATGCATGTTCTGTGTATTCACTCTGCGTGGGCGTAATTCTCCAGAACACTTTTCCTTTGATTTCTTTCCGTTTTCACAGTGTCTCTCAGATGCCAATAATAGACTTGTCCATCAGCTTTTCCCTCCCTTGGAGTTAATTGGAGCTATAGAGATTCAGACCAAGCTCTGAAGTTTGATTTGTCATTGGATCACTAGATTATTAGATTAATCCTCCCCAAGATTAATGCCCCACCTGGACCCTTTCAGCCCTCCCGCCAGGCTACCCTGCCCCTTCAGTGCCACAACTGACCTGTGCCTTTTCACAAAGCAATTTCACCAGGACACTCTGGCCTGTGTGTGTATTCATGCATGCCCAACCACAAGGGTTGTTTGTTTACTGGAGCCTTCTGTAAAAATACCATCTTGAAAATAAGAAAAACTTCCATTGTTTTAGAATAAAGCCAAACGTATTCATTTTTAGATTCGGAGATAAACAGCTATGGGACTAAAACACTAGTTCATTGTACAAATATCTTTGTACATTTGCTGTCCAGTTCTTCCAATTTGATATCGTTAATGCTATTGTATTATATGTATAATTCATTTTTTTACTGCTTTCCACTCTTTTTTTATTTATCTGAATGTTGTATAAGAATTTCAGTAACACTTTACTATACGGTTCCATTTGTTAACATTATTTAATGCATTAAGCATCATGAACTAACAATTAAAAATATATATTTTTTACAGTATTTATTAACTTTGGTTAATGTTAATTTATTGAAATAAAATTGTCCAGTAATTAGTTAATGCTAATTAACTAATGTTGAAATATGCAACTTTGAATTTTAAAAATGTGTTTGTTAATGTTGAAATTAGCATTAACCAAGAATAATAAGTGCTGTAAAAGTATTGCACATTGTTCATGCTAACTAACATAATTTGCTAATTTTAACAAAATATAACCTGAAGTGTAACAGGAAAAAATGGACTGATGGAAATCTACTGTTTCCATTTTAAAAATAATAAATTATCAAAATAAGGTGTATTTCAACAAACAATAAGAAACAGCAATATTCCCATTTCCCAGATCAAGATTCATTCTGATCCGCACAACTCGGTATGTAATGCAAGCGAGTTGGACATCCCTTCACAGCTGAGAGCAGTGTGGCACAAAGAGTCAGGCTAATGAGGCTTGAGTGGCATTGGCATATACAAAACGCTTGGCATCTCTTGGCAAGCACGTCTTTCTATCTCTCTACTCTCCCTCTCTCTCTTTCTCTCATCATCGCCTTTGCTGGCTCTTTCTGCCAGGCCCATGGTTTCCTGGCAGCGATGCCCGTCTCTGTATGCCATCCTGGGAGGCGTCATATCCCCTCCAGAGAGCTGGCCCCTGTGGCTTTTGGAGCCTTTCAGGCCACAAAATGGGGGCATTGTGAGGAATCGTGGGTCATGGCTGGAGTAGGCGGCAGTTTGCTCATATACAGGCCCCTCACACACTCACACAGAGCGCTTAGAACTGAGAGCCAAAGATAGACATCCAACCTCTTAGCCTTAAAATGCCTCCTCAGGAAGTAGCTGTCTGAGTGTGAGAGAGAGGTGCATGGCAACATTGGAGGTATGCTTGCAAGTGTTTGTGTGAGTGTTTCTCTTTGTGTGCTTAAAAGCTAAAAAGAAACAATTTCACAGCATTGTCTAGATGTGTGTGTGAGTGCTTTGGTGTCTGCCTACATGCATTCATGTCGAAAAGAGACAGGGTTGTTAATTTTTACAGCATTGTTGGCGGTTTGTGTGTGTGTTCGTGAAAATGAAGGAGCACAACAGGTTTCAAGTGTGCATTTCTGCTTGTGTATGCAAACATAATATAATGTGTGTGTGTGTGTGTGTGTGTGTGTGTGTGTGTGTGTGTGAAAACAAATCATTGCTTCTGTTTAGACATTCACTTAAGATGATGTTTGATTTTGGGTGACAATGTAGCATGAAAGAAAGCAAACAGTGTGTAACAGTCTGGTTCCAGGAGTAAAACTTCCTCTAATTTCTCTACAGGGGAATTGATTAATAATCAATAAAGAAAGTTGTTAATTGATGGTATATGCTTCTGCTGAAGCCACCAGTCTGCATTATTTTAACTATATTTTTGTGTTTAATAGTGGAATTCCTAGTCCATGATCCTGACCAATTAGAGAATCACAACAAACAAAGTGCGGCAAAAGAGCCCTGCAGTGACCGCCCACTTGCAAAGCCAATGACGAATGTCGGTTTCACTGCACTCTCAATCAACTTATATATTTGTATAGGGTATATATCAAGATTTAGCACAACCTAAATATATTGATTCTATTCTTATAATCGACAACTTTAAATGAATAATTTTAGAATTTTCTATATTTTTTTTTATTTAATTACGTCAGTCGCAATGCTTAATGGGATTGTATTTAATTTACTCATTAAAGATGTTAAGTACACAGTGTGATGTCGTGATTCACCTCAGAGCTGGTTGGTTTGGTCAATGGCTTAAAACTCTTTTATTAAGGATTTTATGAAATCCCTATGGAAAAAATAATGGGAAAATTAGTACTTGTGTGAGCACTGTTTTGCTCTACTGGAAGGATGCCAACCACAATTAGCAAATGCACCCTTCACCTCACAGGACACACTTATCTGAAGGAAGTCTGGTTAATGTCTTCAATATCAGCTAAAATAATCATTCACAGTACAGTACAGGCATATACTGTATACTGGCATTTTTTATTGATCAAATTGGAGACAATGCTCTATACTACAATCTGTAGATGTTTTATGTTTAGTGTGGGAGATAAACAGCAATGATGCTCTGTCATGTACTGTAGAAACAAACAAACAGCAGCTCAGTCTCACAGCTCTTTCAGCTCTATGATTCTACCTAGCGCCTAGAAGACTCTACGCATTTATTCACCTATTCACTGCATCAGAACTCCTCTCATACACACTAGGTATGTTGCTCATGCATGGTGCTCATTTCCCCACCGCTGGCAGCGCTGTATGGCCGGAGGTGTTTTGGCACCTGACGTATCCTTCCACAAGCGTAGGAGGAGGGAAAATAGTGCCAGCGTTATTGCCTCTGCTCATGCAGCCCATCCACAGATAACCAGCCTCATTAATATGCAGCTACCGGACTCCTTTCTCTCACCGCGCTGCACTAAGACAAAAGAGCATTGTGGAGACACCTCCTGTTTTAATTATGATGGGAATGTGCGGAGGGGGTGTGAATCGTGGTTGTGTGTGAGAGAGAGAGAGAGAGAGAGAGAGAGAGAAAGGGAAAGACAGTGGATAAACTGATTTGTGTGTGTATGTGATTTGGTGATGTAAGTCACCCTTTGTATGCTTGAAGGACATTTTGTGCCCAACGTGTGATTATTTTTGTGTACAGCCAGTTTTAAGACTGTGACCAAAGGTTTTATTTTTGATGGTGCTAGTGAGGAGGATATTAACACAGGGGTTTATGAGTGTGTGAATGTGCTCTCTCTCTCTCTCTCTCTCTCTCTCTCTCTCTGTGTGTGTGTGTGTGTGTGTGTGGTGCAGCTGCAAGTGTTGTTGCTTGTTGCCATCATTGTCGTTGCCATCTGATAAAACAGCATTCACAGAAATGGCTTAAGAGATACAGAAGAGTAAATACATAGAAGATAATTAATTCCTTCTGTAATACTCGTACAGCATCTCTCTCTCTCTCTCTGCTCCATATTTGAATCATCCTGCGATTAATAAACCAAAATATTCCCTAAACATAAATTTCTCCTATTTTTTTTATTTTTTTTTTAGTTGTCACAACACAATGTCAGCATAATCACTACAAAATGAAACATGACACTTAAAGAAAGAAAAAAACTCAGTAATTCAATTCTCCTTAATTATTTGAGTTTGATGCTTGCTACTGACCTCTAATAGCCTAAGCAGTTCCATGAGCTCCTGATAGACAGCACTGTTATTAGATAGACTTTAATTCACCAAAGTGGCATTCAATTGATCACAAAATATAGTCAGGACAATACTAGTGTAAAAAACAGCACCATTACTATTTGAAAAAGTCATTTTTTTATCAAATTGACAAAATTGGCCCCATTTCCAGCAGCCATCACTCCAACACCTTATGCTTGAGTAATCATGATAAACTGTTAATTTGTTACTAGAAAATCACTTGCTATTTTACAAAACACAGATGAAAGCTATTTGGTTCGTTAAATGAAGCTTAACATTGTCCTTGTGTTTGTTTTTGAGTTGCCACAGTATGCAATAAACTGGCATGTCTTAAGGTCAATATTAGGTCAAAAATGGCAAAAAGGAAACAGATTTCTCTAGAAACTCATCAGTCAATCATTGTTTTGAGGAATGAAGGCTATACAATGCTTGAAATTGCAAAAAAACTGAAGATTTCATACAAAGGTTTTCACTACAGTCTTCAAAGACAAATGACAACTGGCTCTAACAAGGACAGAAAGAGATGTGGCAGGCCAGATGTACAACTAAACAAGAGGATAAGTACATCAGAGACTCTAGTTAGTTTGAGAAATAGACGCCTCACATGTCCTCAGCTGACAACTTCATTTAATTCTACCTGCTCAACACCAGTTTCATGTACAACAGTAAAGAGAAGACTCAGGTGTGCAGGACTTATGGGAAGAATTGCAAAGAAAAAGCCACTTTTGAAACAGAAAAACAAAAAGAAAAGGTTAGAGTGGGCAAAGAAACACTGACATTGGACAACAGATAATTGGAAAACAGTGTTATGGATCTTAAACCACTGAGCTTTTGTGGGATCAACTAGACTGTAAGGTGTGTGAGATGTACCCAACAAGACAGCCACATCTATGGCAAGTGTTACAGGAAGTGTGAGGTGAAATGTCCCCTGAGTATCTGGACAAACTGACAGCTAGAATGTCAAGGATCTGCAAAGCTGTCATTGCTGCGCGTGGAGGATTTTTTTGATGAGAACTTTTTGAAGAGGTTTAAGAAGTTCTGATTTTTTTTTTTTCAAATTGCAATAGTGATTTTTCACGTTGTGATCAGTTGAACTTTGGTGAATAAAAGTACCAATTTCTTTCCATAAGTGCAAAATCTGTATATTATTCCAAACTTTTAGCCGCCAGTGTATATGTAGCATTTTTGCATCAAACATTTTTATTTTGTCAGCACAACTAGAAAACCTTTGTTACATATACTGTGAACAATTGTATCATTTCATTCAACTTTATTTACTTAAAAGGGTATGTCTCACGAACAAGATTTAACAACTAACAGCAAGTTGTTTCAAATTGTCATTTACATCACTGTTTCTACTTCATTTAATGGACTCAGTCATTAAACTTGATTCCCCAAAGAAATGCACATAAAGCTGTGCTTCAGCAATCCACATTCACATGCTCAAAGAAAAACTACATAGATTGTATAGGATCTGAATTCACCAATGTGAACACTAATCACCCAAATGGTGACTTAACAAGAAAAAGCTATTTACAATAAAACAACATCAATAAAACTAAAAAGAGCTCAAATCTCTATGAATTCTTTATAACAACTAATTAAATGCCCACATAAGTTCTTTTTGACCAAACCAACATGCATAAATTAGTCAAGCGCAATGTATACATTTCATTAATTTGATTTAAGTTTATTATATTTCCTTAGGTTCAAAGTGTAACAGAACAAGGGGTGTTAAAGGAATAGATTTAGTTTAGTTTTAAATGGATACAGTTTGTCTTCATGTACTCACCCTCATGTAATTCTTCTCTAAAATTAGATGTTTGGCTGCTTAAGCTGCTTTTTTTCTACTGAAGAATCATGGATGGGGAATTTTTACTGCCAAGCTCCTAAAAGGACCAAAGAAAGAAGAGTTATTACAACATGGGTGTGAATGAATGCTGAACTATTCCTTCACCGCATGATGAAATGAGCAAGTCAATAGCAATGAAAATCCACTGCAAAATGACCTGCAAATAACTGTAATGTGCAAATTATTCAAATGATCAGACTGCATTTAAGTCTTATTTTGTTCACAGTTAAATTGAAGGTGTGACTGTGTATATCAGGGACCCCTCATTGTTTTCCAACCATTTCTTGTTATGATAATCTTAATGGTTTATATGTGGCTTAAGACCATTCCATACACACTTTTCGTAAACCACTCCATTAGCCAAGCCTGTTACAGTCACATCCACTGTCACATCCTCATTTAATACACCAACTCCATTAAGACTCTATAATGCCTCACCCTATTGACCTGTACTAACCTCTGACCTCAAGGTTCACTTGTGGATGTAGTTGACCAGGGGGTTTGGGGGGTTCGGAAGGGGGTCGATAAAGGGCTTTTGTCTCCTCTGTGTCCAGCCTGCCTCTCTCCCTAAAGGATGCTGTTAGCACTTTTTGTATTTTCTTTGAATGTAATGGGTCCTGAGGGAGGGCTTGTGTGAGCTTTATTAAAAACAAAAATCCCTTAATCATTACAGGAATAATAAGAATTAGAAGTCAGTTTTGCACAATTGAAGATATCTGTCTTCATAGTCATAGATGAGCAAGTATAAATTCAGAGCACTTCTTTCTGTTCTCGTGGCTTTGTTGTCCTTCTTGCTTTTTTTCTCTACTTAATGAACCTCTTGAACTTTGATGCACTTGGCGGAAGCAGGTGTGAGCTCCACTCTACGCCATTAGCCTGACTCTGTTGTGTTCCATTGCATTCAGATCCAGACACCTTTTCTAGCCAGAGAAGAGAATATTTGAATCTCAAATTAGTAGCAATTTCTGCAGACAGAAGACTTCCTGAGCAGAACAGCTTCCATTATTGCTTGTTAAACCACAAAGTGGTCAATTTCTTATCGTTCTGCAAACTGTAGAGTTTAACAGGATAATATTAAAATGTCCTAAATTTTAAATCATTGTTGTTTTAAAAGAAATAGCATATAAGGAAATTGTATGTAATATTATTGTATTTGTAATCCCCCATCTCTCTCTATTTCTCTTGTGGTGCTGTTTTTGTGAATGCTGGTCAGAGGGAGGCCTGCAGTTAAAAGGGACCGTGGCCCCTGAGCATAGCCTGCCTGTAATCCTGTTAATGTGAGCTAAAGAGAGGCACTCTCCCTATACAGACAAGCTTTCAGAGCTCACGCAGGTCTTTCCCTCAGCACACACTCCCACTGAGCCACAGGACATCCTGACAGACGAAAATGCGAACGTACCAAGGGAAAACGCAGAACATTAAGTCAAAATTGAATTATGATTGAAATCAGGTCTCTGAAGCCATCTTTAAACCACCTGTAAAAAACAAGGTGGTACAGAAGCTGCATCTAAAGTGGCATTTAGGTGTGTTTACACAGAAGCTTTAATGCTGCTCAGAGGTAGCATTAATGCATTTACACAGAAATTACAATTGCAAAAACAATGTTATTTGTTTAATGTTTTAAATATCAAATTATAAATACAGAAATGTGACATTTATGAAAGAATGAGATTTTACTGTACTTTTAAATATGACACTAAATTATAAAACATATGCTCTGTCGTGACAACAAAAAGTTTAAGGCTGCTCTGATGCTGCATTTCATTTCCATAAAAACATAGCAGCATCAGAAATGCCTTTGATCAGAGCTGAGGTGGGTCAGAGGAGGCTTTAATCATTGCGTCTTTACACTGGATTTTGAGCAGGTACAGAGCAGGCTAAATTGAGCTTTGTAAAGACGCATTTAGAGTATGATCTGTCCTGCACTATAAAATGTTTGGGAGTAAACCTAATAAAGGAATGAACTGGTTTTATTCTATTCAAAAATTTTATTTCATCTGAGAAAATACAAATAAATGACAAATAAATGTACCTGACACCAACAAAAAAATAAATAAATCCTTTAAGTAACAACTGAAAGTCACCACTCTTTTTTTAAAGTGTGCGAAAGACAGATTGGGCTCAACTATGCACAAATTACGAGAAAGGGGAGTGCGAAAACGGCAAAAGTTACTACAAAATCAACGCTAAACGCTTTTAAGACATTTTTTCTGTTTCAGCTGTCAATGCAGTTGTGCCTTTGCCTCAGAATGGATAGTGATATATATATTTTAGTTAAAAGGTCTATTTTTTAGGTTTAAAAAATACTTTATTTAACAGGAATGCCAGGCCTTCTTTTTATCTGTCCAAAAATTCGGTTCAAATGTGTCTAGTTCTTAAAACAACTGGAGTAAGAAGCACAACACTATCACGTAGATCTAGCTCAAACAACATTTTTTAAATATTTAAAGTTCCATATCAAACAACACACACAAACAAACAAATCAAGTATGTAAATGCCCTATTACATGCAGTTAGTATTCTTCATCTTTGGTGATGAAGCGCAATTAAGCACTTGAGCTTTAGCGCCCATTCACATCCCAGCTGTCCACCTGTCTGAGGCCTGGGAAAAGACATTGGCGCTCACTGGGCGAATGAAAAGGGGTGTAGAGCTGCTCCCAACAACCCCATAAGCTCCAAATAACGTGCTATCAAAACAAGACCCCCACTTTCTCTACTCCGTTTGATCCTAGAAAGTGAAACTGTGCTAATCACGCGACAGAGACCATCTGGACTCTTCGTTAACCCTTTGCGCTTATGTAAGCTCCTGACAAGTCTTTCTCCAGCATTTTACAGAATATTTATCTTGCATACACCTTCAAATTATTTAAATGCCATTTGAATACAGAACATGCTACTTAAGTGGAGGTTATATTGGGCAGACAAATGCTTGAAAAGAACAACACAAAACAAAAATTATTTATCTCGAGATTGTTTTAAAACAAACACATCTAAAATTAAACTTGATACATTTAAGATATCGCCACATCTTTCCCCAGCATTTTTCTATTTTCTTATTCCAAAAACATGTTCATCAATATCCCATATGAAATATCTCTGAATATTTCATGTCTGCGAAGCAAGTAATTCAGCACACATCCATTTGAGACGAACATCAACAACAACAACAACAATAATAATAATAATAATAAAGTTTACTTACAAAGAACGCGAAAATAAGTTGTAATTCATAGACAACTTTTGTGGTGTAAAAAAACGAACCAGCTAGTATTCTTACAACATCCTACAATTCACATATACTTTAGGGAAATACAAGTATAAAATTAATACCAAACGTTTTCTCATACATTTCATAACAAACCTCTCTTAAAAGAAATAAGCATAAAAGTTGTAATTGGCTTTAAAATGACAAATATATATATATTTCTAAAAGCCATCAGCTTCGCTCGTCTTTATCGTTCACAGCACAGAGCGATAGACAGCTCTTCGTCGCCATCTTGTGGTTTTATGAAGACTCACAATCTCTTAGACAGTTGACTGAGTGACATAACACAGCCTGAGTTTAGTGTAGCACATTCTCTGCGTTCAACTTGGTTAAAAATGAAAGGCTTCATATAATAGCATATAATAATAATAATAATAACGATTAACTTTTCTTTTTTATTTTAAGAACAAAAGTAAAATAACCTGCAGAGAAAACCCTGGTGATGGTACTTTTAACAGCGTGTCCATAGAAGTGAACATATGAACATGAACACACAAACAGGTAGCAGAGAGCTGGTAATTTAGCCATTGAGTTTTTACACTTCGTTTGGTGTGCTCACATCAGCGAGCACATACTGATCTTCCTCCTCCCCTGGCACCTGAAACAAACACATTTCATTACAAAACATACTAAGTCTTAGTGTTGATTAAAATGACACTGCATGTTGTGCATCCATTACCCCATATAACTGTCGTCCAATAATTACACTTTTTACCACATTATTTTAATAATGCATAATCATTTCACTGTGGCAGTCAAGGCAACTTTGTTTGGAAACAGAGTCTTGATATAAAAATAAAAAATAGTTCAAAATATAAAATTATATAAAAGAGTACACTTCACCTCCCAGTAGAGGGAATCCTCAAAGCAGTGAGTATCTGGAGGAGCACCATAGATTGGCATCTTCAAAATGAACCCTGAGGAGCATAGTACATAATATTGTTGCAGATGCTGTTTACACCTGCAAGCATACATGCACCTCACTATAAGGTCAATGAAATTGTAATACCCACCTGTAATTAGCCCACCGACGAGAGCCATTCCCATTGTAACAGCCAGGGAGATAGCCTGCCTCCCACCATGGGAAGCAGCTGTCCAACCCTCAGACTCACTATCACCGAACACTCTATGTAATCTGTGTAAGAAGGATACAGGGAATGCATTATTCTGCAGTATTTCCGGCAATAACACGCAAGCTAAATCTTTACCTGGATACAAAAAATGCAAATAACAACACACTATTTTAAAATGCCCATTTTTTATTTATACAGTATATTGTAAATATTAATATATCAGCATAACACATGTTAATATATTTACTATAGCAACTGCACAATAAAAATAACAATAATGTGCAATTACACATATTTATTACAGTATTTACAGATTGTTCCACAACAATTACACATTAGGTACATATAGTTACTTTTAGCATTACAGGTCTCCTACTCAGCACTACAATCATGTGATATTACCATATGGGATTATTTACATAATTAATGATTTGTGATTATCAATTGGTAAGCAATTGATTGTATCAAATAAAGATTCTCTCATAATTGACTTATCCTCATACTGTTCCAAAGCCATGTCTTTTTCTGTGGAGCACATAAAGCAATGTTACACAGAATGTTAGCCTCAGTCACTATTTAATATCATTGTAAAAAAAATTATTGCAATCAACATTGCAAAATTGAATGGTGATGGAGGCTGTCAATCCCTTACTGGCTTTTGTGATCCATGAAGCATAGAAAATATGTTTGGAACATCATGGCCACGTATACATTAAAATTAAAAGCTAAATTAGGTTGTCAGTTCACCTTTTAGTGCTTAATTTGCTTCTGTACACACACTGATCTGTAAATTACGTGAGTGACAACTGCATTCTACTACCAAACTAACTCCCAAAAAATTCCGGTAGTGACAAGTGCATTTTCCACGTAGTGTGTACGGAACCAAACTGAACAAACTAGCTGTTAATGGAATAGTTCACTCAAAAAATTAAATTCGCTCACTATTTACTCACCCTTATTTAATCCAAGATATGTATATCTTTCTTTTTTTCTGCAGAACACAAACAAAAGACTTTAAGAAGAATATTTCAGCTCTGTAGGTCCAAACAGTGCAAGTGAATGATGATCAGACCTTTCTAGCTCTAAAAATCACATACAGTAAAGGAAACATAGAAGTAATCCATCAGACTCCAGTGGCAGGGCTGGGTATTGTTCAAATATTTTTGATATCGATACCGATATCTGGACATCAATGCTGATTCCTAAACGATACTTTTTAAAACACTTTGGTCGAAAAAAAAAAAAAAACAACTCCGGTATTACTGCTGGATTGTATGGACCTACAGAGCTGATATATTTTTCTAAAAATCTTCATTTGTGTTCTGCAGAAGATCTGCGTAAGACAAAACATGTCCCATGAGGGTCGTTGAAAAGGGCTCCCCGAGACCTGTCAAAGACCACCGGCAAACGCAGTCTAGCGTGCCGGAAAAAACTGCGGCCTCCGCAGGACCTCCCTCCCGGACTGACCACGGACTCGGGGCAGGTCTCGTTCGACGGGGCTCACCGAGACCTTTCCAATGACACCAGCCTCGCCTCCCTAGCCCACCGGGAACCGGAGATAGGGTCCCGCGAAGAAATGCCCGTTCCGCCAGACCTCCCCCCAAAACCGCACTGGCCACGGACTCCGGACCGGTCTCATCGGGACCTTTACGGAGAGCCCAGAGACAGGTGCGTGAGACGTGGGGTTCCGGAGACATCGGCCCCGTACTGACCAGCGACACGCGGAGGCTGCTCCTGAACCGACCACGGAGCCGGGACCGGTCTCGTTCGAAAGGGCATTTTGCACTCTCGCGCCCCTGGCTCCTGAACCCCGGCACCCAGCTCGGGACAGGGCTCGTTCAAAAGGGCCCCTAGAGACGCTTCCGAGGACCACTGGCTCACCTCTCTAGCCCGCCACGAACTGGAGCTAGGGGCCCCCCGAGAATCGCCCCTTCCGCCTGACCTCTCTCCCGTACTGGACACACCACGGACTCCGAACCGGCCTCGTCTGACGGGGCTCGCCGAGACCTTTCCAACGACACCCGCCCCCCCTCTCTAGCCCACCAAGGTCCAGAGGTACGGCACGAAAACCACCCACCCGCTCTGTGGGCTCATAGCAATAGATGTCAATGGGCTCCGAAGTAGTCGAACGCCCGTATTTGTTTGGGTGAACTATCCCTTTAAGATACAGTCAAAAGTGACAGATGTGTTTGCTGACCAAATGATAATTACAGAGCATTAATAATGTAAATAATGACATTAATATACATACTGCCTAACTAATGACTCACCCATCTCCATATACATCCTTGGATGCTACGGCAGCAGTGACGGCACCCACAACAGCTCCAAGAACACCTGGCATTCCATGAAGGTTGTGAATGCCACAGGTGTCCTGAATCTTCAATTTCTCCTCCAAAACGGGCTGGCAGAGTATAGAACAGCACACACATGTGACTGAGGCTACAACAGCATTTATGAGTGCATTTACAGTTGTAGTTTCCATTCTATAAATTCAAGTGTATGTTACTAACCGTCAGGTATTTGTATCCAAGTACTGAAATAATTCCAGCAAAGAATCCCACAATCATGGAGCCAAATGGAGTCAGCATCATCTCTCCAGCTGTTCCTACAGCAACACCACCTGCCAGCGCAGCATTCTGGATGTGCACCTGAGAAAGAAAGAGCCATCTATTGCTGGAGTGTTTTCTAATCCCTTAGAGCACGAAAATGACATTTTTAATGTAATACCAAAGAGTGACCACATGAGGGTGCTAACCATGTCCAATTTGCCCTCTGGGTTGACTAGGGCAGAGAAAGCGAATGTAGACAGTGTGCAGGAAGCCAGTGAGTAGTAAGTGTTCATGGCGGTTCTGTGCTGGGGGTCTCCGTAATTAGTAATGGCTGAGTTGAAGCTGGGCCAGAACATCCACAGATAGATGGTACCTAAACAGAATGCAACAAAATTGAGAAGCTTTAATGTGATGCGAGTGTGCAATGTTTGACAAATTTAAGCATCACTTTCTAAAGCTTGGTTGAGCACAGGTCAGCAATTTTTACTTGTACAGGTGTGTAAATTAGGTGACAGGTGTGCATATAAGTGACTTACCGATCATGGCAAAGAGGTCAGAGTGGTAGACAGATGAGTTCCTGTGTTTGCTCTTGTTCAGGTTGGGCCTATACAGAACACGGGTCACCATCAGGCCGAAGTATGCACCAAATGTATGGATTGTCATGGATCCACCAGCGTCATTAATCTATAGAACATTTAAAGAACATTAGTCATTTACATTTAAATTTGCATGTACGGTTATAACACTATTTATGCTCAAATTAATGCACTAAATGAGAGTAATTGTATGTACTGTAAGTGATATGTGTATAGTTACAAAACTCTTTATCCAAACTCAAAACAGCACCATATATAAGTTAGCTGCTCTTTGTGGTTATTCAAATGTAAAAATCTAGTTGTTTTGATTTATTGGCAGAGCTGATATTACAGAGCCACCTATTACAGTGTGCACATGTTCATATAGCAAGACCAGAGAATGTAAGACACAGGATTTAGAAAGAAATCCACAGTGATCTACATTTGAATGTAATTCATAATTGCACCAGATACATTGCCTGACTGTGTGCATTAGAAAAAAAAGACAGAAAAAAAAGAAAGAAAGCCTCTAATCTTAATTTACAGAGAGGGCAGGCGAAACCAATTTATACATAATCTACTACCAATGTGCAGATATAGTGATTATTTTTATCTAACACTTTACTACCAATCGTGGTTTGGATTATGAGAGTAGTATATGAATCCGTCTTTATTTTGCATGTATCATTTTGAAAAATATGTCTCATAGTTATAAAAACCCCATTTTGAAACAATTTGCACAATTCGATGTTCATTTTTGTGACCTAGTGAAAAAGATTTGTAAATGCTTTTGAAAATCGGAAAGATTGTGCGTCCACACTCACCTTAAGGATACCAATCAGGATGTGCTCATTGACAGCGAACAATGTCACCTCGAAAATGGACATAACAAGCAGCTGCACAGGACTGGTCTTCCCCAAAACGGCACCAAAAGATATCAGCACAGATCCAGTGCAGAAGTCTGCGTTTATCATACTGCAGGAGAAACACATTAAGTGTGAGTAATTTTAAATATAGTAGAGTACACTGGCCTCCACTAATATTGGCACCCTTGGTAAATATGAGCAAAGAAGGCTGTAAAATTTAGTAAAATAATTGAAAGGAGGGAAAAATCTTATAATTAAAAGAAAAATTTTTCTCCAAAAAACAGTTGCAAGGAATTCTTATGAGTAAAATATATCTGAAGTACATTGCCATTCATATTTAAAAAAAAAAAACAAATAAGTACACCTAGGTGACTAGGAACATTGAATTGTAACATACAAGCCAAGACAAAAGAATAAAGTTTTATGTATGACAAAAAGTTGTTGAGCTTAAGTGGCTATAAGGAAATATTTAAAGCACTGAAAATGCCCATTTCTACCATTAAGTGGAATTAAGAAGTTCCAATCAATTAGAGATGTTAAGAATCAGCCTGGAAGAGGTAGTGCTCGGCTAAATTGCTATGTAATGTTATTGTTTTGGTAGGGTTTACTATTCAGCTATGGGCTGGCTTTTACCCAAAACTGTGTAACGAAATGGTCGATCTCAAGAGTCTTATATAATTACAAGCTGTGATGTTACAGCTGCTATACATGGTAGTCCACGGCATAATTGCTCACTAACCAGAGTAAGCCACTGTTCTCCATTCCTAGCTCGGATGAAAAGTTTGGCTACAGCCATTCCAGCAAAAGATGACTAACTTAAATGCACTACATGTCTTTACTTGTAGCTTTGTTAGGTTCACAATAATCAACAGTGTACTTCTAAGAAAGCTACACTTTTAAGAAAGCTACAAAAGAAAAGCTTACCACTGTGAAATGTCCTACTCAAGTCATGCTTGTGAAGTGGTTCGGGCTGATCAGCTTGTTCTTCTAAACTTTCATTATCGGATTCGGGCTAGAGCTGGTAAGGCAAAAACTGATGCCACAGTTATAATAGTGTTTACAGCTGTTATGGAAGCCTAAAACTCAGTTATGGTAAGGGCTGGTACATTTTCGACACGCGGTTGAACAATCACAACAGACTTGGCCAGCTGACCAATCAGAGCAGACTGGGCTTTTTGGAAAGTGGGACTTTAAAGAGACAGAACCTAAATCAGAGTGTTTGAGCAGAGGATGAAAATAGGTTTAGAACAAATGAGAAAAACAATGCATTTTTGAACATGTAAATCTATTCTAGTAGACCCCCAAAATAAAATCATGAACCTGTAAATTAGCATAATATGGGCTCTTTAATAAGCATTGGGAGATGGGCATGCCAAATTGGTGAGAAAAAAATAAAAAAATCGGCAACAGAATCTTTTAGCTGTTCTTTTTTTGTGAAACACCACTTTACTGATTTGAAGTGACTAGATCTTTTATGCATTGCAGTTCAGCTCTCCTCTTTGATGATACAATAAATATCTTTACAAGTTGCTGCTAGCCCCCAAACATCAAACAGCCCTAAAATGCCACTAACGTGACAAATAACATCTTATTAATCTTTTTAAAAAATGTGGTATGATTGATTCAGGTTTCACCTTGTAACCCCAACTTGGATTTTGCCGTGGTGCAAGCCGTGTACAAAGCCCTGCATAAGCGTGGCCCACTGTAGGGAAAATGCAGCGATGAGGAAGTTAAATCCGACACTACTGAATCCATAACGCTGAAGAAACGTCATCAGGAACCCAAAGCCAACAAAGATCATCACATGCACATCCTGGAAACCTAAAAATACAGTCAGTTTCAGGGGGTGCCCCATTATATTTCACAGTTTTACATTATTAATAAGAATATCATAGACTCTAATTGACCATTGATTTGATTTGGCAGACGCACACAGTAAACTATTACACATTAAAGGGAAACTTGGTTTAGTTTCATAGGAGTTATTTAGGGAGAGTCTGACACTATGGGTACACTGAATCTGACATTAACCCGTGTTCTTCTTTATGTGTAGGGCCATTCATTTTGCCATTTCACTTCTTTTGACACAATTACACTGTTGCCAGGCAACTGGCCATTGACCTGGGCACCAATGAGGATGGCACAGTCCCTGTGGGCAAATGGTCCCACATACCTCTCACTCTCTCTCTCTTCTTTGGCAACTCATAAACAGTGTATCTTTGTTTTTGAGATACACGTGTAATTCAGCAGTGAAAAAACAAATACAAAGCCAACAAATACTGCAAAACAGAGACCTGTTGTATTGTTGTGTTAGAATACATTATATATATATATACACATAAATATACTTTATATGAAGCATTCTAAAGATGTGGGATTCATCAATCATTCTAGGCCACTTCTCAAGCAGCGCACATATTGTGTACAAGGAAACTTCAACAGACGAAATTATTATATAACAACTCCTGCAGCCCCTGCCATCTCCTTAATTTGGAGATAAGATGAATGAGTAAATTCTAAAAACATAATTAACAACATTACTGTAACTAAAACATCACTGTAATCAAAACACTGGTTTTTGCAATCAAAAATAACCGTCAAGGTATTTTTCCCTTGATCTCTCTCCTATCTAGGAGGGTGGCTTGCTATAATGATTTCAATGTATGCTCTATTCTGTTAAACCTGATCAGTAAATTTTAAATGCCACCTTATTTAATTTAGTTCTGGGTGCTCTCTGTTCTTGTAGCACAGACACAAAACAAGAAATGTAGGAGAGAAGAACCAATATACCAGGCACTTGTTGTCAGCTAGGCTTCTGTTTGCATTAACAAGCAGTCTACAACAATGCAAATTGCAGAGATTAAAGAATTGAGAAAGGTTTTAGTAGGTTTAGTAATACGATGCAGGTTGGAAATGTCTATTCAGACATCTCTGGTTGTTCTTCCTCTAAGGGACCTGTCTAGGTCTTAATCTCCCAATGCATAATCTCACTCTAGGTGTATGGAATGTTGTAGAGCTCAATATTTCTCAAGAGCTGTAGTTTGGTATTTATGCAGGTGTTTGTGGAAAAGGTGCACACCCTGCAACTGTGGTGGGGACAAGAGAATTAGAGAATCCGCTACAGTTTCAAAAGCAGGCATAAAACAAAAATAATTTACAATTACTAAAAAATCTAATTCATGCAACTTGAACCTGCTTTGCCTAAACCAGTCATGCCAGTCAAACAAAAACTTTTTTAGCCCGATGTTCATCAGCAACTCACATATTGTTCACCCAATCAAGCATATTTCTCTGTTATCAAATTAAAATGCACATCCATCTATGTTTCTACAGGAAAACTCAACAGATTTATTGAACAATTCAATAATTTTTCCATAATCATTTAATTATTATCCAATTAAATGATCCTATTTGATATTGACATTGGGATATGTGAGGGGAAATTTATATTTCAAAATATACTGATATTCTTATCCCAAGAATCAATGTTTTAGTTAAAATTTTCACATTCATATTTTTAAAAAAAATTAAAAGTGCCAATCAAAACTCAAAATATTTGAAAACACAAAACAAGTCAAAACATACTTGATTTTTCCTGTTTGAACAAAATGCAGACAGAAAGAGTATAAATGCTTGTTTCATCAGTAAGGATTTCCACTTTACCACATAGCAGACTTTCAGGCTTTTTGTGCTAAGATAAACTTGATGGAACCAAGGTATACTTTTCCCTCACATAGATTTTTAGTGACACTGACGATCATATGCTCTGTTATATCTATGGATCTATGGTCAAGTCAAGCAGAAAGTTCAGAACTGAAATTCAATAAAGATATATTATATTGTGTATATACAGTATATATGTTAGTGATGAGATTTAGCAGGGATCTGGTGATATTATATGTGAATAATATTGCAATTCTCTCTCTTTCTCTCTCTATATAGAAGGAATATATAGTATTTTTATTCAGCAATTTTGCAAACAAAACTCAGCCCCATTTATGTTCTAAGAGAGGGACATATCTCAGTAGTGCTGAATAAAAAATAAAGCCCTGATATGACTAGTCTTCTACACAAAACTTCAATCTCCTCATTCAATATTTCTCCTCCTCCACTTGCACACACATTTCACTCTTTTCTTCTCAAAATGATTCACTTACTGGGATAACGAAAGTAGAACTCATTTTCGTATTGAGATTCATTATGTTTTCCATTTTTATTCCAGTGCTTGGCATCGGTGTCTTCGTTATACTCCACCAGCGTTCCAAAGAGGATGATGAGGATGCCCTCCAAGATGATGCATAACATTGGCAGCCGTAGCCTCATGTTAGTTGAAGAGTCAGCCATGATGCTTCCTTTTTACAGTATCCGTTGCTCACTCTGTATCAACTTCACCCTCTCAGGAGCACGGTACAGGCTCAAATCGGTCTGGAGGCAGAGTGCAAAAGAACATCAGCTGACACAAAGTCTTTTTATTGTTAGTTTGGCCACTTGATTTGTAAACGCCCACCTGCTCTCTGAAGTCAGCTGTTTTGCAGCAGCTCTTAGCTCCTCCCTTACCTTGTTTGGTTATAAGGTAGCTAATAAAGTGTACGTTTTTACACTCAGTCACTTGAGCTGATTGGATTGCTTAATCAGTCATGAATATTCATGCCAACAATAAACAATATGGAGCAAATTAACCTATATAAAAGAAGACAGATGATAAAAACAAGTGCAAGTTGTTGCAATGTCTAACTTTCATGTGGCAATTAGCTAAATGTCAATTGAACATAGATAAATTATTGATGGCTACTGTCTGGGCATGAGAGGAATGAAGTGGCAATTAATCCAGTGATTTAAGACTGATGATGGTCAATGTTCCGTTAATTTTGTCAATGTGGGATGCAAATACAGCGCAAAAAATTTAAGGTCTCTGAAACTAGGTGTGTCTAGGTATTAGTCAGAGATGGTGGTGTATGTTTTATCCACAGTTACAACATTTATAAACTAAAATGTTGCAAATACACACCGCTTTCTTTTTCCAGCATTCACATTCAAACACTCATACACTTCCACATAGCACAAACATACATTTTTAATTAACAAGGACATGACACAAAACCTCTAGGATTTACTGATTGATGACCAGCTTTTTAAAAATTGTTTACGGAGTATATAATATATACTGCACATGGAGAATAAAGTATTCTCCTGATGGCTCAAAACTCATAAAAAAAGAAACAATACAAATATAAATATAGTTTCATATCAGTTTCAAATACAAAATGGATCATTGTTGGAAGTGCCTACCAGTTATAAAATATCACCTTAAATATGGGCAGGAGCAATACTGTAAACATCACAAAATTGAGTGACATTGTCGAATCCACCAAACAGCCCATTAGCTGGTTTAAGCGGTTTCTGGAATCACAGGAATCATTTATACTGTGATGTTTATGCAATGCAGCTGATAAGGCCAACAAAGGAAAACCACTAATCCAGCTCTGCCTGACAAAAGCAATTTAAAGGAAAACATACACAAATTAGTGTTTAATTAGTGGTTAAAATATGATAAGGGGATAAAAAGTAATTATACAAGCCTTCGGAAGTAAAAAAACAAAAACAAATGAGAAACTTTTTTGTAAATGACTTTCAGTATAGGGCAAGAACATACAGATTGTAATATGATAAGGGGATAAGCAGAAATTCTAAACAATTTAGAAAGAAAAAACAAACAAGAAACTTTTGTTTGTTCAAATGATGGGCTATAATCTAAACTCTAACTTTAAGGAAAAATATGAAATCTGCAGGGTAAGGATGCGAGAGATAATTATTAATCAGTGTTTTAATTGATCCAATTTGACCCAATAAGTAGGCAAGTAGTACTATTACAATTCAGCTTGATTAGCTACATTTGCTATACTGCATATTTATCCAATTAATTTGCTACAGTAGTTTTATAACAGAATTATTGAGAAATTCAGTACTGTGTATGCATATTATACCTCATCATAATCATTTACCATTTTTAAAATTAACTTGCTAATCTTGATTTCCTTATTTACTGCAGAATATATCACAAGCTGATGTTGAAATGTTGAAACAAATTCACAAAACATTATTTAGACATGGCCTTCTGTGAAAGCTATTTCCATGTTAACCTAAAACCTTAACCTAAAGCTAACCCCCTAAAGCGTCAGTTTGAATTTTCTGGTCAACAATGCATGACCTTCGATCTCTTTCACCTCTGCTTTCAGTTCTGTTTGTGTCTTCATAAAGGATTCAAACTATGAGGAGCTAAGGAGTGGCAGGTTTCCAAATACCTGTTTTAACATTGGTGTGTGTGCAAGCCCCAAGTCTATCTCTCCTCTCTTTCAGAATGAAGCCTTGTGAAAAATGCTAGTATGGGTTTGGGGGATATCAGGCAACGACATGATATCAATGTTCTGAGCTCAAAGGAACTGTATTTGCAAGTATGAACAGAAGGAGACACAACACTCTATGGGCACACTGGAGAAAGAAAAGCCATCGGCTAGTACATTTTTGTTTTTTACTCACCAGACTTTTGACATGACATGTAGGCATAATGCAATTGAAACTGAAAAAGACTTGAGGCAAAACATACCTTTCTGAATTATTCTTTCAGCTACATATTCATATTCTATAGACTTCACACACCATAGATATGTGAAAGTTAATACATCTTTTATTGTAATAATTTTATAGTTTTTCATCATATTTAAGCATTGTGGAAATGGTAAAATTCCATGTATTCGGTCAATTTTATGAAGTCATGAAATAATGATACAAACTGTCACTTTTTTAAATTTCATGTCAGCTACACATACAGTATTTTACACAAAATACTTAAAATAGAATTGCTATATATAAAAAAGTGCAGTGTGTCTTTACTGTTCGAATGTGACCTGCACAATTTGGTTTCACCAAAATCCTGTTATTTGTTAAATTCTTAAATATTTATAGTGTATGCTAAAGTAAAAATGTTTAATAATGTATCATTGCCCCCTTAAGTATTAATATTTTTTATCTATGTATTTACACATTTTATTACATGTTTATTGTTTACATGTACAGTAGTCACCCTTTTTTTTCTGCCTAGAATTTGCAGACATGTACTCTACTTTTCTCAACCAACTTCTTGAGGTGTCACCCTGGGATACTTTTTAAACAGTATTGAAGGAGTTCCCATCTATGTTAGGCACTTATTGGCTGCTTTGCTTAATTATTTGGTCCAAGTCATCAATTTAAAAAAAAAATGCATATACAATTTTAGTTTTGTAATGAAATAAAAAAAACAAAACTCTCCATTTGAAACAACAGAATCTACAGCAGAGTGATTTATGATGCAGAAAAAAATTAAGTCAAACCTAAAATTTTAAGCACAAACCTGAACTCCCTCTAAAGGTCTATCACTTTTGGGTGCAAATAGCTTGTATTAGAGCAGCGCAAGAAGTAGACTTGAAAGAGGTGTCTCTGATCTTGGTGGCAAAAGCCCGTAGCTAAATTTGTAGGAAAGATTGAGGTGAGATAATTTTTGGTCATCAAAAAATCTACTGCCCAGTGGGATTTGATGAAAGATCTTAAGATCTTGTACACTCCAGAATTCCTCTACATGCAGCTACTGGCCCTGACACAATCACATCCATTCGTCATCTGATGTTGAACGGGGGGAAACAGTTAGCTTGCACTAAAACCAGTGAACCTCTAACTATCATTCAGATGCTGCATGTCTCTTTTGAACAATCTCATTTTATTTTTACTGGTATAACGAAATGCTAAGATTTCTCTCTTCCTGACAGAGGGAACTGTTTTTGTTTTGCTTGTATGTTGTATGGAAAAATAAAATTGAAATAAATAAAATTGAAATAAAATTATGCGATACACAGAACACTGCAGATCTTTACTGTATGTAAACAGATACTGAAAGGCCGGCTTCTCTGGTGATTAGCTTTTTGTGTATTTGTAAAAAATGCTGCAAGAACTTCAGCTACAGACAGCAAGATCTGTCCTTTCTGAACTCATTCCTCATGTATAAACTAGTGACTTTGCAAAAGTTTTTTAAAACATCAACAAACATCTTAGATTGACAGTAAACAAACAAGAGTCATATATGTCCTCTCACTGTGAAAGAGAGCAGCCTTAAGGTAAGGGCAGAACTGTTACCAGGGCATGACAGTCATGAGAAATGTAAAGTCTGAACAATTTCAAATTCCTCAAGGGGGGAATTCCATATTTAAAGCCCCAAATTGTCCGTGGAATGTTCCAAAACACTTTAAACTGCACTAGAGCCCATTGAAGAGACTATATGCCTATTCCTCACAGCCTTGTTGCCATTCCTGTCAAAAATCAAAGATTGTGCTGCTGTGAATAAGGCCTATGACCAGGACTTTTTGTTCAAATCGTGCAGCCCTAGTAGTAAAGATTAGTGTCTCTAGTTTCGTTTGATATGCCGCTTTAATAGATCTGTTCATTTTTCGCACGTCAGCGTGCTGATAAACGTGATATGTTGAAATTAGGACTGCTTCCCTCAAAAGTTGAAAAAATATGTAAGTTATTTTGAATATTTTTCAAAATTGACACATCTGTGTGTCATTTCACTTAATTTGAATATACATTTTGTTATTGTTTTACTGTTATCACTGTACAATACAGTTCTATTCATTAACATTAGTAAATGCATTCCTATATATTTGCGATGCATTTTCACATTGAGAGTAACTGTATTCATGCAAAAGTTGAAAGATTTTGCTTTCAGAGGATGTATATGGAGTTAGGATGAAAATAGGTGCATTTCTAACTGTTCTGAGACGAGTGCTGACAGACAGCACACTGGAGGTTAAGTCATTGGCTTAATATGGAGCAATGGTGTATCTTATAGCTGTCTATTCCACTAAGTGCATTCACTCCTAAAATCCAAACAAAAGTTCAGTTTCAGGCTACAGATGATGTTTGGACCACTCAACATGTTTGGCAGCGATGGGACAATTGGATAATCAGTACATAGATTCTGAATTTTCTAATGCTAAATTTTATTTTAACATTATTGGCAGTGATTGGATGAGTCTGGTCATTACTCTGAATAATAATTATGAGTGATGATATATGAATGATATATAGAATATCAGCTGTAATGTCTATTAAAGTCTTTCCTTAAAATGTCACTACTTAATCCTGCTGTCCAAATACGTGGACATCAATTTTTAGGAAAACCATTTGCTCTAGAATAATTTTTTTGTTTGTTTTTCTGCACACAGCAGTCGCGCAGGGGTCTCAGGAGGTTAAACAGCACGTGTAAATCTCAGCTACCGTTTTACATTAGCGCACTCTTTAAGAGCTGCTCAAAATGGGCAGAGGTGAGGATTGGTGACTGCACTGTTGCATTAATGAAATTCGTCATTTTTATCCTTCAATCCCTCATTTGGATAAGACAATGTGATAAGTATTTCACATGCTCAGTAATCGCTGTTACATCAAAATTTTGTGATCAGGTTATGTAATAATCAAGTCAGGCACTTCACATTTGTATTTTTTATTTAGTTTTACTGCAAGGTTCTATTTTAACCATACCAAAGTATACCTGCATTTCATGAGGCAGAACATTTAATCTAAAAAAAAATGTGGGGTTTTCTATTGAACTCATAGCCATATTTCACAGTATATATTGTATTTTTGTGTGTATTTATTTTTGTTGCAAGCTGCATATTCGGTTATTATGGACTAAAATAATTGAAGGCAAATAAGTGCTGCCAATTCCTAATGGGACTGCTAAATTATGCATTTTACATAAAACCTAGTGCTATAGTTGCCATTTTTGGGGTTCCAGGAACTACAAATGATAAATACTGTAATAAAAAACGGCATTTAATTTACTACCAGATTGCTCCTGTTTTCTCCAGAACTATTGTGTTTCTCTTCAGTTAAATAAAATTTTCTGTACTAAACTCTTCCATTTTTAGGACAGAAGGGTGGTTTTAAGGTATGAAGAAAAACGTGGGTGTATTACTAACAGCAAGCACCTCGTACAGAATCAGTAAGGACACCCTTACTTACTACCGTACAACAAAATAACTGTAAAAATAACTCAGAACTCGCAAGCAAGCCCTTTCTTCAAAACACAAAATGTGTTTTTTTATTTTTAAATCTAGTTAAATAATATCAGCCACTGAATTAACAAATGTTCATTAAGTAGATCTAAATTATAATGCTCATGTTAACACAATAAATATGTAATGACTTCAATGTACTAAAAAAATATAAAAAATAAATAAATAAATAAAAATAAACAAATACACAAAAGAACAAGACACTATCCGGGACCAAACCGTCTCACACAACTTTTAACTAGCCTGACGCTAGTATGATGAGGCAGATTTTCACATTTTAAAACTCGACGTTACTTTAAAAAATGCTTAACTTTCTGCTATGAAATATAGTTATACACGGATGGGCGTTATTTACACATGATTATAATAGGGTGTTGATTATATGTCGGTGGTTTAACACATTACATACCTCAATTGACAAGAAGGAGACGTTAACAGTTCTCATCAAATAGAGCTCGCGGGTGTCTGACAAGGTTATCGTTGGGGGAGGAGCGCGCGTGCTTCGCGCCACCACCAGCCTACATTAAAGAGCGTGACGATGAACTGAGGTGAATGATGAAACAATGCCAAAATTTGGGGTGTTTTTAAAGAAACGTATGTTAAGTAAGCGATTTTACAATACTATACAACATAAAATTAAAGTAATTAAATTAAAATGACTCATTTTAGAATAGCAGTTAAATTGCACTGCAGAAAAAACTATTCTTAATGAGTTGGCCTGTCTGTCATGTTTTAGAGCAAAATATATTTAGAACAATATTATTTACGTTGCACATATGTTGAATAGCTTTTGAATAGTCTTGCTGTGTTGTCATTTTGTCAGATTTTTTTCACTTGTCCTAAGCAAAAAAAAAAAAAAAAAAATTATTTCTTAATTCCTAACAGCAATATATGCATTACGCGTCTAAACCACTGATCTATATTATATATATATATCTATATTATATTTTATATATATATATATATATATATATATATATATATATATATATATATATATATATATATATATATTATATTTTATATATATATATATATATATATATATATTATATTTTATATATATATATATATATATATATATATATATATATATATATATATATAACGATCAGTGGTCTAAGCTTTTTGAGTTTTGCCAAAGTTTTTTCAAGGCAAGTCAGTCAACTCGGCAGCCATCTTGGGAACACTCCCGGGCAGCTACCGTTTTTTATACGGATACAGGCGACATAATATGTTGCCTTCCCGCGAAGCTCCTACTTCCGAGACGGGCATGGGTTGTTACGACATGTCACGCACTAAATAGGGAAACAAAATACATAAGAAGCCAGATTAAAAAAAAATAAAAAATACACAACCAGGACGAAAGCTCGTTTTTTTTCCTTTTACTGTGGTGCAAGTGAATACGCATAACTGAACAAACCTGCATAATTTTTTATATGGCATATGATTTAATAATGGATGGTATTTAGCAAATTATTCATTTATTTCCTTTAAAAAAACGCGATGTTTGAGCCATTTTAACATATTAATATTAATTAAATAAAACACAAAAATTTACATAACTGCATAATCATTACTTTTCATTATGCCCCTTCCAACATCACAACTCGTCAACACGGGTATCATCTAGAATTCCGAGTTTCCTACTCGTAAATACTATTTCGCTCGGTCATTCATGTGCTCAGAACTTGTAATAACAATATTTCACACTAAATAACTATGATTTTTTCTGGCTGGTCTAGCACGTGACTCAAAATGCTCTGCTCTCGTCTCTCCCTTTTTCTGCCAGTTCCCTCCTCTCCCACCATGTTCCTTCTGTGGCTCCCGAGCATGATCCTGTATGATGCTGGACCATGCTGAGGAGCATGGGTACACGTTGATTCTCCAGGTTGAAGAGGTGGTAGGGACCCACTTGTGCCCCTCATCGACCCTGGCAAGGAAATACAGAACAACAACTACACTCTTAGGCAAGAGCCTTAGAGCTACTTTTAGTGCAGCGAGTTAGGCTGGCATGGCTCGGCACATCATTGCAGTGCTACAAGCCTACCAGGCTGACTTGCTCAGGGCAATGGATGCAAGCGATCCAGAGTAAATCACTGAGCTAAGCAGTGCCACTGACATGGTTATCTGGGCTAAAAAGATCACAGCAAAAATCATCGGCAGATTGATGGGTAGCCTAGCATCCAGGCATGAAGGGGGGACCAGAACCCATGGATGTGTTTTCTTTGGCCACCAAAAGAACCCAGATCCTCCCCGTAGAGCTTCAGGTGTTTTCTAAGAAAACTTGTCACATCAGCTTCTCCTCTGGTGTGAGAAACGCATGGCGTAGATTTGCTCTCATGACAGGGCATTATACAAGGAGAATGGAGACTTTGCCATCAGACATTTTGGATGACGTGGGATCTATTCGGGGAAGCCGAAATAAATCTATTTGCATCCCCATAGATGACGCATTTTCGCTTGTAGTACTCCCTAAGTCATGCTCCGCTGGGCCTGGATGCTCTAGCCCACAAATTGCCAGCGGGGACACAAGTATGCATTCCCTCCCATCCACTATACTTCAGTATTGTGCAAAATTAGGGAGGACAGGGATACTGTTCTGCTTGTTGTGGCAGAATGGCCCAATCATCTATGGTTTTCAGAGTTAATAGAGCTCTTACATGTATTAAAAGCACTCACAGGCCTGCCATTCGAGCCATTGGATACAGTGAGTTTACGTGTAGTCTAATTAAAGACTGCACTGGTACATGCTTTGGCTTCAGTCAAACGTGTCAGGGACCTTCAAATGCTGTCGGGCATTGATTCTTGCTTAGAGTTTGGACCGGACATGTCAAGAGCTGTCTTCAAACCCAGAAAAGGCTACGTGCCAAAAAATTTGACCACTCCCTTCAGGGCACAGGTTATTACCATTCAGGCATTCTCCCCTCCTTGGTTTGCTTTGGACGAGGCAGAAAGGATGCATACAGTATATCACATAAAGACACATTTTTTTGAGATGTGAACATATGTACAGGCTGCATCACTGAAATGAATGATAGCGCTTATTATGTTTGTTTTTAAGGGGATAGTGTTTATTTTTACATTTTATTGAGCATTTCGTTTTTCCAGTTTCAAAACAAAAGTTGAAGCAACATCACAAAAATGTGTTAAATGTGTAACGCTCTGAGTTATAAATGATAGGACAGCATATATATATATATATATATATATATATATATATATATATATATATATATATGTACCATTTCACCAATGTCGACATAGCAATGGAGTTGTAAAACTGGATAACTGTACACAGACAAGGATAGTAAGCGATTGTATACATTTTAGAGCGATTTTTGAGTCATGTTTAAACATATTATGCTTAAGTATTGTGGCTATACTTTCACAAACACTGTCAATAGAGTTTAACTTGTATTAAACCCGAAACTCTCCTTGTAAGAAGACATATCTATGAATTATTGTCATGCTTTAAAACAGTGCTGGTTTTCATTGTAATGTCTGCTCTGAGTGTTGTTCTTACTTCATTCTCAAAAGGTTGAACAAAATATCCAAATCTTTTTACAGATTTTCAAACCTTAATTCTTCACACTTTTTTCCCATGATTGAGAAACAGCACAGTGCCCCAAAACATTTTTGTTTTCATCTCCAATCATAATGTGATGTTCAGCCATCTCTGTTGTGCTTTTGGATGTAGCTCTTGAAACTCTTCCATTTTCCCTCTTCCTGCCCACAATACCCGCCCCGATATTTACATATTTTCTCGTTCATTTTGAGAGTAACTTCTCAGTCTGAGGTGTGAAAAATTGGGGCTCAACTAGATGGGTTTCAAGACCCTTTAAGGGTGCTACATGAGCAATGACAAATGAGATGGTCGGATCAGCTCTTTGCCTGTGTCACAGGCTGCTTTTTCTGATTAACATTTTTTATTGGTTCATATAGATGACAAAGAAAAACAAAATATATATATATATATATATATATATATATATATATATATATATATATATATATATATATATATATATATACACTGAATCAAGATTTAACTCCCACTACTACCCCTCCCCAATCACCAACCCCATCTCGACCCACAATGAACATTCCCGTAGTCACACATAAGTACAAAATAACAATAAATCTAAAAAATATATATAATAATCCTACACATCAAAAACTACGCCCCTTTCTCTCCACAGCCCCTCCCCAAATAATGCCAAATAACTGCGCTATTTCCCATCAAATGAATCCCAGATCCCCAGATTTCTACATGACACCTCCTCAAAAGCTGCCCCACTCCCCATCTCTGCGCACCACTCACAAAATGAGGGTGCTCCTGCCGACTTCCATCCCCTTAAAACAATCTGTCTGCCTTTCATAACACTGGTCAGAACTAATTTCTTATGTGTTCATCCCCCAATTTGATGACCGCCCCATTGCCCAAAATACAGAATCTGAGGCTAAAAGAAATTTGAGTACCCAATATGTCACACACAAAACTCTGAAACGTCAACCAAAATTCTTGGATCTTAACACAACCATCTTCTGATTGGAATAACAGCAGGTGGGTGTGTCTTTAAGACCAAGCCTATACAATCTAGAGGGGGTCCAATAGAATCTATTTAAATTTTTGAATTGCATAAGGAGCACCCTTGCTCCTCTAGATACAGACATGATGTTCTTCAGAATCCTTGCCCACACTCCCTCCTCCAATACCAAGTTTAATCTTTCTCCCATAATCTCTTGATAGAAGTTAAATCTCCATCCCCCAGACACTGAATTAATACACTGTAATAGACTGATGCCTCATGACCTTTTCCAAAAGCAGTAATCAACACTCCCAAAGTATCTGCTGCTTTATGGGGGTGTATGCTACTCCCAAAAATAGTACAGAGCAGATGGTGCAGCTGTAAATACCTAAAGAACTGAGATCTGGGAATCCCAAAATATTGAACCAAATTTTCAAAGGATCTCAACACTCCACTCTTATATAGGTCACGAGCGTATTAAACTCCCTCACAATCCCACTCTGACCAGTAGAAAGGGGACTATTAATACATCATTTTGGGTTCAGACATTTGCTCGAGGTAACATTTAAATACATTTCAGAATTAAACACTCTGGACACTTAACTTCTCCTTTTAATTTGATAGAAAGGCTTTGCAATGCCGAACCCAACCCCAACATTGCACATTGAGAGAGACAATCCACTCATATTAACATTTGACATTTTGACATATTAGAAAAAATATATTTAGTGTCAAAAATAAAATTATAAAGACCACATTCCAACATTAGTGCAACAATGAAACCCAAACTCCTCCCAAACCAAACAAACGGAAAAAAGAAAAACGTGTGCATTAACCCCGCGCATGGCAGTGCCAACTGGCATCCATCCCTCTAAACTCCACAGTCCATGAATGCCTACGAGAGCCCCCTTGACAACTTTGCCATCAGATGCAATCAGAAGGTGTTTCTGTACATATTTTGTGAGACAGTGTTACACAACAGAAAATAATCTATAAAACAAACTCCTGCCAATAGGCAGATTAAACACAAAGAACGTGAAATCCCGACCTTCTTCGTCATCAGGAATTCCAACAATTCAGACATTATTCCATCAGCTATGGTTCTACAAGTCCTCCAGCTTCTCCCAGATGCGCTCCAAATCCACCTTGGTCTAGCAGCTAATTCCCTCTCTGATGACTCCAGATAATTGATCCGTTTCTCAACAACCCGGGGGGTTCTGTTCTCACTTCAATAATAAAATAATCCCTGAAAACAGTTGTGTGAGCACACTATATGCTCCAGAGTGGTATAATAAGGAACATAGAACTATTGCATGCTTTAAGTGAAATCAGTAGCAGCATGACAACTACAATTAGTCAAGTGAGCAGTTTAGTCTCGGTAAAACCTGAACAGGTGTGTTCTTACACTGCAGACTTTGCACACTAGTGAATGACACATTCACTCTGCAGAACTTTATCTGACCAATAGTTTCCACCAATCTATGTACAGAATCTCAAACTACTTACAGACAATGAACATATGATCAAACACATAAAGAAACAGCTATTCATAGAGAAATGTGTGGAGATAGCCTGTATTATCAGTCAGCCTGTCAGTGGGGATTGCTAATTATTTTGCAAGAATTGAATTCCTACTGATGAAAGGGGTGACAAGATGCCTTGAGATGTTCCTTTCAAAAGTTGTGTAATTCAAACAATCTGCCCCAGTGCTCCACAAGCAAGTTTCAACCAAAGTGGTTTACACTACCCTTTGCACACAAAAAGAGATATGCACTAGTAAAAGGGAACAAAACATGCTATAAAAATAGTTTTACTAAAACGTAAGTATAAATATAAACTCGTTGAAGACACATTTATAAAAGTATTCAATGAGTAAATAAATACAGGTTTAGATTAGGTAATGAAAGAAACTAATTTATGGTAAAATTCCATATCACTGAAAAAAACACATGACTGAAATCACCATTCGGCAGACGTTTTTATCCAAAGCAACTTACACTGCATTCAAGGTATATTAAAGGTGTTTTAGTGCATACATTTATTTACATTGACATTTATTCATTTAGCATATGCTTTTATCTAAAGCAACCTACAAATGAGGAATATAACCGAAGCGTTTTATTCTAACAAGGCTGAAAGTGCTGTAAAACAAAGTTGCAAATTGCTAATAGAGAGGAATTTGAGAGACGGCTGTAAAATAATAGATTGAAGAGTTTTTGCATTAGTAGAGTTGGGCTGAGAGGTCATGAAAGAGATATGTTTTAAGATGTTTCTTAAAGGTGACTAGAAATTTGGCTGGTCATTCCACCTGCAATGAACAGTTGAAGTGAAAGTCCGGGAAAGGGATTTTGTGCCTCTGTGAGATGGAACCACCCACTGAACATAAGCTTCTGGAGAGCACAGACTTGAAGTAGCTAGTTGTTCTGTAAGTAAGCATAAATTCATGGCATAATATAGATATGTATTAATCTGCTTAACATGGGGATTGAATCCACCTTGGCATTTCTAGTTCCATGCTCTACCAGTTGAGCTACAGGAACACTACACTTAATTCATTCAATTCACTTAACTAGACATTTAGTTTCTGATCGTCATTACACGTCATTACATAAAGATTATAGCCAGCATAGCTTTTCTATCATCTGCTTAAATAAGTAGTATTTAACTTTAGCTTGACACCAGATAGAATGAACATGCTTTGCACTGTGTCACATGTACACATGGTCACACTTTGTGTTGGTAGAACCTGACTAATGCTACTGTCCATACAGAGAGAGATATAACATGTTTGGTTATGACAGACCCACATTGATATCTGATCAGTAATGGGCATGGATAAGGGTGTTAAAACTAAACAGAGAGAGCACAGGCCTCTTAGTCCTATGTACAAATTGTAGTTACATTTATTATTTTAAAACAGTTTTTTTTATTTGTTCAGATATGAGCATAGTAGGACTGAACTTACAGTATTATCCAATTTCCATGAATTATTGTTAAAAAAAACTACAAGTATTGCACAGTAATGCAATACTGGTAGAGCTTGTTTGATTGATGGAAAGATTTAGGACACATAGCAAAATGTGTAAGGGTTGGCGGCGAGGGTGCTGAGCCACAAGGGTACAGCAAGCTTAGACTTGATATCAGAGTTAGGCAAGACCGTTATCCTCTGGGGCAAATTTGTTCTCTTTTAGCTGAAAGCGCAAGCATCATCAGAACTAAACAACCTTGACTTGAACCCCACTTTCCCAGGGGCTGGGTTAACATGAGTTTAAAGAGTGAGACCAGGCATGCATTGGGGGTTTGTGATGATAGTCATTGATCAGCTGATGTATATTAGCATACATTTAATAACTGCCCTTGCCATTTTCTGTGATCTGTTGTGATCAATTGTCTGATTGCCTAAAATGTATATTGGTGAATAAAAAACAATACTGGACTTTATGTAAGAAGTTTTGAAATTTAGGACTGGTGTGGGGACTGGGAGTGTGTGAAGAGAGAGAGAGAGAGAGAGAGAGAGAGAGAGAGAGAGAGAGAGAGAGAGAGAGAGAGAGAGGAAAACTGACAGAGTGAGACAAAGGTCACCTAGACATGCCTTTGTGAACACAAACAGTTGAAGATGACAAAAAGGCCCATTGATGGAGCAGTACAATGCAAAGTACACTGAGAAATGCTTGAATCGTGTTATATCATTTCTCCACCAACTGCTTGTTTCCTTTTCGTGTTTGCACGCTCACTGCTGTCCTTGGGTCAGTGCTGGGGGAGTTTAGTGACAAAGCCATCATTGTGCTCCCAGGTTAGTGAGAGACATGGAGTGAAAAGAGAGGACAAACTGGGGCCCATTCCACTTTCTCTTTCTTTTCCAGCAGTGAAAAATTGTCAACTAATTTGATATGGCTAAAACTGACTGTGATCATTATTTTACCAACGCAACCAATTATGACTGCACAACCTGATATGAACAGACTGATCAGATGAGACTGTCTAAATGCTACCCTTTAAAGGAATATACCAGCTTCAATAGTTGAGCTAAATAGGCAGCATTTGTGGAATAATGTTAAATACTACAATTAATTTGACTTGACCCTTTTTTCTAAAAAAAAATAAATAAATAAATAAATCTGGGTTACAGTGACACTCTTACAGTGGAAGTGAATGGGGCCAATATGTAAACATTAAAATATTAACTGTTTCAAAAGTATAGCCACAAGAAGTAAACAATATGCATTTTAACAGGATTTTAGTGTGACTAAATCACTTACTAACCTTTCTGTTTAAAATTATATTAAATTTTACAACTTTGTTGCCATGAAAACGTTAAGGTTGTAAACCCTAAAACGACCGTAAAAATTTCAATTTAAACAACTCAAATAACACAAGTTTTATCTGAAAAATTTATGTTTATGTTTTTATATAGTTATAAGCTTCACATTTCTGCCTTTTAACCCTCCAAAAATGGGCCTCATCCACTTCCATTGTAAGTGTCTCACTGTAATCTTGATTGTTTTTATTTATAATTTTTTTTATTTGTATTTTTTGAGAAAAGAAGGGACAAGTCAAAATGTATTTTTATGGTAATCAACAATGATCAGCAATCATGCCACAAATGCTGTTGATTAAGCTTAACTTGTATTGAACCAGAAATATTTCATAAAACTTCAAAAAGTCATATTCATAAATTTAAGCAAGAAACGTTGTTTTGCTCAGAAGCCTGTTAAATTCTGATTGAATTATTCAAATAAAACGATCGAGTGAAAAGAAACTATAAAAGTTTGCCTGTGGGAAGGTGCTAGTTGATGAAAACCACAGAAAATATAAAGTTGTCTCTATCGTCTAAATGCAGGCCTCCTGATTTCAGGTGTTCCTGATTCGTCTTGTCGCCGCGAGGAACAATGGGAGTCTGTGTGATTCTCATTAACATCTGGAGCAGAGGAGAGAAAAGCCTGCTAACACATCCAACCCTTGCCAGATAACCCTGATTGGTGTGCCTGTCCACTGTAGCCTAAGCAACTGTGGAACAACTTTGGAAGAAAAGATATGGTTTAAATGTGACTCGTCTTTTTCTGGATATCCTCATTTTTAGATTGAAGAAAAGAGGCTGAAGACTGAGGTGTTATTTCATTTTCTTAACAGCTTTACGTTTACTTGCAGTGCATTAGCAAATTGTGGAGCAATAATGAAACTCTAACCATCATATTTATGTTGTTTTAGGGAAATAGCGAATTCCACAATGAACTGTATAGCTCTTCTGGTGGTTACAGTCTGTTGTGTCTCTTGGACCTCTGCAAATTATCACCACCATGATCAAGGTAGGCGATGTTTTTTCTAAACTACAGTTGATACTAAAGACTACAGACTGTGATTACAAAATAAACATTGTTTGAAAGTTATTATGCTACGTTTTTGAACACATTCAAAAGTGTACTATTTAGTTAGACAATGTTTTCACAACATTTGTTTGCAGAGAAGGACAAAGAACTTAAGTACCTATTGGAACCACTGGTATATGCTGAGGTCACTGCCCGTCGTGGACAAGCAGTTATTTTGCCCTGTATGATGAGGTTCAAACTACCGCACTACAGAGTAAAGTGGACTAAGATTGAACCCCTCAGTCGAGGAGTGGAAAATATAGTGCTCATCACGAATGGACATGCAGATAAGCGGTATGGTTCAATCGGGCCTCGAGCTTCTCTTCAACGTGCACATGATCTTGATATATCCCTCCGCCTCACCGATCTGGAGCTGGAAGATGATGGCAGATATCGCTGCGAACTGATCGACGGAATTGAAGATGAAATTGTCATCGTTACTCTGAGGATTGAAGGTTAGTCAATCAAAACTATAATGAATTTGTGTTTATTTGTGCAGATGTGGTGACAGTGATTTTTCTTATTAAAAATCACTGAATGTGACTGCCAATAAATTAAAACACCCTATACCAGTTGTAATCCATGGGATTACAACCTTTCAGGACACTTTACCTTGGAATGTTGGTTGTTTGGTAGTTTGCAAGCACATTTTATGTAGGCTACTGCTACTTCATCATGCTGTCATTTGTTCAGTCTTTTTGTTCTCACTTTATTCTAAAACACTCTTGGTGCTTTGTAAACAAATAGCTTTTTATTATTATTACACGGTGTTAGCACTGTCGCCTCACAGCAAGAAGGTCGTGGGTTCAAACCCCGGTTGCCCCGGCCTTTTTGTGTGGAGTTTGCATGTTCTCCCCGTGTCTGCGTGGGTTCTCTCCAGGTGCTCTGGCTTCCTCCCACCATCCAAAGACATGCAGGCTAGGATAATTGATGTCTCCAAAAAATTGCCCTAGGTGTGGATGTGAGTGTGAGTGGTTGTCTGTCTATGTGTGGCCCTGCGATGGACTGGCAACCTGTCCAGGGTGTACCCCGCCTTTCGCCCAATGTTAGCTGGGATAGGCTCCAGCCCTCCACGTGACCCTGTACACAGGATAAGCGGTTGACGATGGATGGATGGATGGACTCTTTTAAGTGATTGAATCATTCTCATTCACTTCCATTGTATCAGTTGTGAATAACCCATTGAAGTTACCGAATTCATGTGCATTGATTCAATGACTCACTCATAACTTATAAAAGATGTAAGGATGTCAGCTTATCAGTGAGCCTAATGTGCAGAAATGGTTACTGAATTAATTAATGAACAAATCTAAATGAAAATGTTTTTGGAATTAATTAAAATTCCCACCACTATAAAACACCTCACAGGTTGAAGACCTCTAATAAAATTCAAAGCTTTTAAATAATTTATAAATATATAATATTTTACGTTATATTAAATGATAAACTGCTCATGCATTTCAGGGGTTGTATTTCCTTATCAAAGCCACCACAGTCGGTACAGATTTACTTTCTTTGATGCAAAAGAGGCTTGTGCTGAACAGGATGCAGTACTTGCCACCTACAAGCAGCTTTATCGGGGTAAGAATGTAATATTTACATGCATTGTTGATCATTGACTTTGAAAAATTCTTAGCAAGTTTTAGTTATCTTTCCACTGGGTTTGAACATTCGATTGGACATAAGCGCAATACAGTCCAAAGATTAATTTGACATCTAAAGACTGAGATGTCCAGACATTTAGCATCTTTGTAGTATGTTTTGTGCTTTCCAATTGAATTAATTCTGGGATATTCTTAATATATGTTCCTGTTTTGCAGCTTGGACTGAAGGATTGGACTGGTGTAATGCTGGATGGCTGAATGATGGAACTGTCAATTACCCAATCCTTCACCCACGGCTGGCCTGTGGAGGTGATCTCCTACCAGGCATCCGAAGTTATGGGCCCCGTCACAGAATACGGGAACAGTATGATGCTTTCTGCTTCACCTCTACAACCAAGGGTCAGTTATATGGATTCTAGTGTGAATGGGATTCAGATTATTTGAGCATTAAATGGCATTAAAAAATGTCATCTGAAATTCAAATCCTAGTTCAAAGTAATTGTTTCACATAGGGACATGAGGTAAATACAGCATTTACAGCAAGGGGCTTGTCATTATTGCCATCCGAATGCGAAATGTCTGTTTTTCTCCCACCACCTGAGAAAATTCATGGCCAAATCATCCACTGGTTTTTGACAAACACCAAAATCATGTGGTAATTTAATTTCCATCCAAATCCACACCTCTTTGTGAAGTTTAAAAGCAGGAATCAATCCAAAAATTGTTTTAGAAAGTGAAAGCAGGAGCAAAGCACCATGTTCACTCTATCTACACTTTAGCATGATTTCAAACGTATTTGCATAGCCTATATCAAAAAAAATTTTTTTTCTCAAAATACACAGGATGCAGTTTGTGGACTGAGGATTTTTTTCTCCAGATATCATATGGAACAAGCAAGCGCAACTAAACTCATGAGATTCTCGATTTGTAGGCATCCATGCCAACCTAATGCGTTGACCATGTGAGAATCAAATGTCCATTTTCGAAGGATCACAAGTCTCGCTACTCCCATGTGAATTAATTGGCTCCTTAATCACAGAGGAGCCATGGAAATTCTCTTTAATCTTCCCGAGAAACAATTACTGTCCATATAGGGCTACAGATTACATGTGATTTTATTTGATAGATTCTATAAATCTATAGATTTATGTGGAAAGACCCTTATCTCGGCCAAGTGTTTCAACACCCATGTAACTGATTAATGGTGGTCCTTTCCTTAAATAACTGTTGTTTGACAGGTAAATTGAAACTGTGGTGCAATGAGACTCTAGGAGAGATCTTTCCTGTTGCTGTTTAAAACAAAGGCCCATTAGAATCCGAGACTTGCTTTTTGCCCAATAGCCTTGGAGAGACGCACACAATCAGCTCTCGTTTTTGTGTTCTCAAAAGACAGAAGAGTCTGTTACTCTGTAGAGTGACATTTGAGCTCCCACTATGCCCACATGAAACTGGCTGTTGTATATATTGCACTGGAGAGTTGAATGCCACTGACAGAGACTACTAAGTTTCATTGATTGTTCAGATCACAGTTCATCCCTTGACTTGAAAAATAATAGTTATGAGGGTTATTGTTGTGCATATTATATATAGTTATTATATCTTTGCCAATTTTGTAAATGCATGAATGTTTAAATATATTTACATAGCGAATAACCCCCTCTTTTTTTTCTATTCCCAGGCTCTGTGTTTTACATTCCGGGGCCACTGAATTTTGTTGAGGCGGAGCATGCCTGCAGACATGAGCGTGCCGATCTAGCGAGAGTTGGTCAGGTCTACTCCTCCTGGAAGTTTCTGGGGCTGGACCGCTGTGATGGAGGCTGGCTGCTTGATGGCAGTGTACGATTCCCTATCATTAACCCAAGGGAACGTTGTGGAGGGATTACAGAACATGGCGTTCGTAGCTTTGGGTATCCCAGCAAAGGTTTGCGTCTTTATGGGGCTTATTGCTACAGGTGACATATCAACCTAAAGGGTAGCACTTTACCTCTTACAGGTCAACTACTGTCCCATAAGAGGTGGTTCTGTAGGGCTTACTCTTACAGGTAGCCTACCATTCATGTGTGCAGAACACAAGGATATGGGCAACACTACAGACTCTCTGCAGTGCAGTAAGGGAGGTAAGGGAATGTATGAGCAACAATTAGCATTTTAGGTTACAGTTAGCATTTCTAGATAATTGTCTGGGTAATATCACAGCTCAGTTTAGAACAGCCCTGCAGAATGTAAATTGCTTTCAAGCTAAAATATATCATTCTTGGGAAATTTCATTTTCAAGAATGACAGTAACTCCACTTAAACTCCTGCTAAAATTACTGCTAGTTCCATATTCATAACACATCTTCAACAACAGATTGTGTTTACATATGCAATATTGCAGTTTTGTTCACAAGAGCTAAAGCAATAACAGTTTGGTGGCAGTGTTTATCACACTTAGTGGCTGTGATGTTCCAGTAAAACATAAGGTCTGAAATAACTATTTACAGTGTAAACTACTAGTAGCAAGAACAATATATAAAGCAAGTCTAACAATTATTCACTTGTTGTATTTATAATAAAATCCATAGGAGATGGATATTTCAGAAATATTTCTGCTATATTTCTCTTAGTATAAAATGTCTGGGTTATAGAAAGGGACCAGACACATATCTATCTTACGGCATTGTGTACACAATAAATAGTCACTTGATAGATCTCACAATTCAGTAAAAAAAATAAAATAAAAAAAAAAACATTTTTTTTTCTTTTTTTTAAAGAGGGGAAACAGAACTTTATTAATTTTGTTAACATTTGTTTTCATTTATTTATTTATATTTTCGAATCCAGAGGACCACAGTCTCCTAAATGATGTATTATGTGGCAACATATACTGGTACCTCATAATTAGATTTTTTTGTTTGTTTATTTTGGCACTGTCAAAAAACAAAATTGTAAATATAATTACTAATGACAATACCTAATGTGTATTTAAACATATTCAGTTGCTGTTTTACAGTCCTGTGTATTACTTATAAATTACATATAAATGCAGTGTCTCTAAACTACGACAAAAAGCAATCAAGTAAAATCAATTCCCATGAATCCACTTCACAAATGTATGACATTACATAGTGATGCTAGTTAGAGTGTTAACCACAGATTATCTAACTCTAGTGTTAATCTAATTCTTTATAACCAAGAGTACACATATATTTAAATATTTAAATTTTTGATTCAGCCAAACAAATCTCCCAAATTGAGTGTAATTTCATGTGACTGCAAGACAATTCGTAAGCATATGTAATTTTTTTGTTGTGATTGCTTGGAATGTAATTAATTTGATGCTTTTATAGTGATGAAATACACCCTGGATTCAGGCCATCAAAAACTAAAATGTGATTTGGTTAGTGATGCATCTCTGTAATGTATAGTAATAGTCTGTCTAAAATAGCCATTCCCCAAGAGTGTGCCATAAACATGAAAAACAGAGCACCATCTTCTCTTAAAAAATATTGAATCTAGATTTGGGCTTAGAACTCACAAACATTTGCGCATTGTATAAAGAATCTACCCTGTTTCATAAAGCTTCACTGGCCCAACATTTTGACATATATCAACAAACAAATGGGATAGGTTTGTGTTTTACATGACTTGAAAGGCAGGGCTTACAATGCCTTACATGCTTGTGGCAATAGGCAAAATTTGAAAATGCATTTAATCACACTAGTTAATTTTTTTTTCTTTTATTTTTTTTGGACATTTAATTCCAATATTCTAATACCAACAGAAAGTATACAAATATTCTTGTGTATTACAGAAAACTGTGTCCACATAAAAAATAAAATAAATGTTGGGTCTACCGTTAGTCTATGAACTCAGGTTGAGTCTTGATAGGCAAACAATTCTAAGTAACACAAGACATGGCGAATGACTGGTATGTTTAGGCACTACAGGGGAATAATGTAAAACATGATTCAGACCAGCTGGGGTTAGAGAGCATTTATTTCATAGGTTTATCTTATAATTTACTAAAAAGAAAAAAAGGAATGATAAAAAAGGATGAAATGAAACGTGATTGGTCCAACATTTATAAGCTTTTCCATCAAGTGTGCTTATAAAAAATTAGGGTTACAGTTAATTGTACTTTTATCTTAGAGTTACAAAGCATGTAACTCAGTGTCATGGTGTACACAAAGGGAAATGAAGAAGAAAAGAACTTAGTTAAGGTGGGACAGATTTCCTATAATAACATTGCTGCTATATAAAGAATATGGTGGGGTTGACAAATGAAAGTCTCTAAGGAGGATAAATGAAGGGCTGACATGATAAGGAGGGAATGAAAAACAAAACAAAGGAAAAAAGGTGTTTTAAAATTTCCATTTTATATCCAAATATTCAGGTGTTGTTTTTTCTGTTGTTGTATCTTCTATGACTATTTCCTTGCTCTGACCAGTGGGCCATGTTACCAGTTCTCCGTTTGAGTGCGCTGGTCCCAAAGTGAGTAAAATACATGAAACAAAGATAGATCAATAAGCTATTTGGATTCAATGATCTTAGGCACATGTGTATTATAATATTCAAATACTGACTTTTCTAATAATGATTTACTGGGACTAAAAAAATAACCCAGCAATTTTTCATAATCTCCCACTATATGTGTAATGTATGCATGCAATAAAAACGAATCCCTTTTGTACTATCTAGGTGATATATACTGTATATGTTGATGTACACTGCATTTTGAAAAGTGGGAAATGTTTTACATTGCAATTTAAATGTTCAGTTTATTTTGTGATATTATCTGCTTAATTAATTTGACATGTCCTGTACATCACCCCACCATGTTTGGCTTGTAGTAAGTGAGTTTGGGAGGGAAGTATAGTACAGGGAGCTACTCAGAAAGGTACCCTCCAAGACATAATTCATGTTCTCACCTGGTGTACAGGTGATTTGAGGCTCTTCCCACTGTCCGTTGATCTGACATGTGATGACAGGGTTCTGTCTCTGGATGAAGCCTGACTCACAGTAGTAGCGAACCTGTGAATTTGCCCTGTACTTCAGTTGCCGCCGTCCAAACATCTTAGCGTGGAGTACAAGGGGGGGATGGTCACAGAAAGCTGCTAAAGACAAATCAATAGATGATGAAACTTGTCCCTCCATTGGACTGCATTGCCCCTGCAGAAGGGGATGCACTCACCAATGCCCTTTTTGCAGGTATAGGAGAGCTGGTAGTTACAAGGGATATCACTCCAACGCCCATCATCATACCACACCATGACAACACAATCCTCCCCTGACAGGAAGTAGCTGTCTGGTTGTCCACGATACCAGTTCTCATATAGCTGATTGAGAAAGAGACAGAGAAAGCAGGAACAATCAGAAAAAGAATGAGGTGTAAACAGAGAAAAGGTAGATTAGATGTCTGTCAGAGAGAGAGATAAATACAAAATGATCTACAATATGAAATCTGTACACTTGACAGATTCATTCTCAGAGATGCTGAACAGTCAGTGGCTGCATTCTAATATGTATACTTTATATTATGCACTAAAAGTATGTATTTGAGTACTGGATGCACAAGGAGTCAGGGTCTGGCATGCTCCAGTTAACCCCAACTACAACATTGTTACAAAAGCATTTATTACCATTGATGGCCATTTAAAAAGTAGCTGTTGAATTAAATTTTTTTTTTGCAAGCATCGTGTAAATTGCAAATATTTTATTATAATATTTTAGATGTTTTACAAGTGCCTGATTTTTATTTAGACGGCTCTGACAAGTGTGAAATGGACATATTCCTTGCCACATTTCTTCAACCGAGAATAATGAAAGAGAACCATCACAAACAGAACCATTGACATTGGGCTCACCAGTGGGCTTCCATCTGACCAATGGAAATCTCCCTCAATGATCTTGTCATTGAGACCTGTCCATTGATATTCCCTGTATTTATCTATGGAAAAAGAAAAGCACAGAGATCACAAATAACCAGCATACACTGACACAAGTCAAAACATAGATTTTAATTCCAGCATAACACCCGGATGCAGTTTAATCAACAGACACACACAGGCCCTTATACACTTGACCCTCAATCACTCACATGAATCAAAGAGGGGACGTGTTCAAAGCACTCCAACAATTTGGTGATTCTACAGAGTTGCAGAACAGAATGCAGGAACTCTCAATATTATGTCAACAAACCTCGTCATTTACTGAGTTCCTTTATGTACTGTAGGCAAAACAAGCTGAAGCAGTTTGACACCTCTTTTTGACTCTACTTTTTGTGTGTACTGGACTCAACCACTTTAAAGACATATAAATGAATCAGTCAAGCTGTGAACAACTGGCATAATTTCCAATTAACAGTAAAAGGTATGTTTTTTACCACTTTTATACAATGCTGTATTTATGTATCAATGCTGTATACATTAGCACATTCCTACAATTTTTCCAATTCTGCAATTCACCAACTTATCACTTAACCTGATAATGGCACCTGGTGAAAACTATTCTATGTTCTTTCCAAGTTGAAATCTTTAACATCATACGATAATTCAAACTGATCGGATCAGCAGGAAAGAGCCACTTCTGAGAACTGCTGTTTAAACGTACCATTGATGAACTCCTGTTCCTCAGGTGACATAACAGAGACCAAATGCCCACCACACGTGCGACAGTGCTGCTCTGCCACCTCCCATTTCTGCCGTTTAGTGAAATATTTGTAACAGAAGCCTTGGAACTTTTGCCAGCCTGGTTCGCAGTACTCCAGATCTTTGTAGGGAGAGACAAGAACCATGAAAAGAGAAGAAAGCTTAAACAGCATTATGGGATTTTGGACTTTTCAGAATATAGTCTTAAAGATATTTTTCAGTCTTGCAGTCTGTCATGACATTGCAGTTAGTTTGATAATTACTAAACAAGTATAATGAGGTGTTCAGGTAACTCACCTGTCTGGCAAAAGTCTCCTCCATAAGTTGCTAGACAGAGACACTTAGGACCATTTCCACTGTCCACACAGGTGCCTCCATTTTCACAAGGGTTTTCCATACATGCATCTAAAAGGTCAACCACAGGTTTTTATAGATGACATTAAATATTGCTAATTATATTCAATCCCCTTCAGTGCTGTTATGCTAAATATTTTTTTATTCTTCAAGATCATACTAACCACACGATGGTGCTACTCTGCAGGACAAAGCCATGTAAAGTTCAAAGAACATGCTAGCTCTAAAAACTGGGGCTCTGTTTGGTTCTATCGTAACATTGCTGTTTTTTCCTCTGATTGTTCTGTTATCAGTTTCTTGTCTTTAGGTCCCCACTAAACCAACTCCTGCATGCATGCATGCATGACTGAAATTATTTAATGTGATGGGGGTTGCACACACTTCTGATACATTTTATTTCTATCTTTATCTGCCTGCAATGTAGTTCTTCAAAAACGTGCAGATTCTACAGACTAGTGCATATCAGTTACCAAGTTTCCAAATGTTTAAAAGAGATGTGTTGGATGGCGTGTGTGGGATGAGACAGTGCCCCCCTCTGGGAACATATGGTATGTTACTTTAAGTATTGTATGTTAATTAAATTAATAACCCAATAAATGGTGCAATCACAAACTTCTAGCCAGGTAGAAGACCCTGCGTTTTGTGAGATTATGCTTAAAAGCAGCAAAACCTGCCTAAAATAACAATCTGAAAGTATTCAGGATGGAATAATAATGTAGTTTGAGAAAACAAGAACGCAGTCGGCATAAAGCAAGCCTTCCTGGTCTCCAGTCAAGGTTTAAACAAAATGGAGGACTTGCAGTCTGAAAGTTAAAGGAATAATTCAGCCAAAATTGAAAATTCTGTCGTAATTTATGATTAATGACGTTACAAACCTGTATGACGTTCTTTCTTATGTGGAACACAAAAGCAGATGTTTTAATGAATATTGCGGGTTCACATGAGATGTTTATTCACAGTAGTTCACGTTCATGTGAAAACTGTAGCACTAGTGTTAAACACAATGCAAGTTTTTGCATGAACACACGTGCCAGAACAAGCTTTTCTAATGCACTCATAAACACACAACTGATCACAAAATGTTTACTCAGTGTAAATTACAGGTTGTTTCACACCAACATTTATTAAATCCCTTCAGAAGATTCAGAAAATGACGTACACATCGCATAGACTGTTTTATTATAATTTATATCCCTTTTTAAGATTTAAAGTCAGACTATCACTGCAATTGTATTGAAAAGAAGGGCTGTGATATTCATTAAAAGCATCCCCTTTTGTGTTCCACATAACAAAGAAAGTTATTGGGTTTGGAACAAGAAAATTATGACCATGATATTGTTGACTCACATACAAAGATTAGTTTACCTAAATTGTTGCCTGTTCTTACCAACACTCTCTGTGTTGGCCTGTGATTAAGAATGGCAGGGTCAGATGGGGTTTTTGCTTCAAAATCATCTTCCATATTTTCGGTGTCTTCTTTTATAGTTATATGGTCATAATCTTCATTGTTTTCATTGCCAGCTGATGTGGTGGATGTCTTTTGAGATTGGTCTGGCTGCTCCGTGGTGGGGGCATTAGTAGAATCAGATTCACCAAAGGTTTTGATGTTATCTGCAGTAAATGGAGCCTCTCCACTGAATTCTACATCAGCCCGGAACTCCCCTGGTTTTGTAGGAGAAGACACAGTGTGCCAGCTGGGTGTTTTGGTCACATCAGGCAGCAATGTGACCTCCAGATCTGTAGGGGGATCCACAGTGCTTGCTTGTGTTTTCTCATTATCATTGTCTTGTATATCTGTAGGGCTGGAGGGTGTATCAGTGGCCATATTTGAGTATGGGTGCTTAGTAACTGAAGACCAGTTACTTGACAGCTCTCCTCCTGAGGACTCATCCTCATAACTACCATCCAAGCTAAAAGTTACAGTGGAATTATTAAGCTCAGGGGATGTGGTATAAATGTGATTAGGTTCCTCTCCAAGCCCTTCCTGCTTAATCTTCTCCAGATATTCCTCTACATTGCCCAGGCTAGAATGGGTGCTGCTTTCAGGGAAGAATCTTTCAGTCTCCCGTGGAGAAATTATTTCTACCTGTACAGGCTGACGTGTGGATGGGGTGCCCAACAGGTGAGGCATAGGGGTGGTCAACAGTGTTACAGGCAGGACATCATGATCGCCGGAGACGTCAGATGATTCAGTTTTTTTCACACTGTCAAGTGCTATGCTTGTAGTCAAGTGATCACTGACATAATCAACTGCACCAAGAGATACAGGAACAGTCTCCGCCGAGATCTCTCCAATATGATGGTCTTCAGAAGTGTTCTGATATATGACACTAGAGTTTTCTAATCTGGATTTAAAACCTGCCAGGGAACAAATAAAACACAACAATTTTCAATGAGGGATAAATCAAAAGGTACACCATTTTTAGGGGGGTTAAACTCTTTAACCATTAAATGCATACCTCAGATCTTTAATGACTCTGGACCTCTTTCCACCCCCTACCTCATCCATTTTTTGGAGTTATACCCCCACTTCTTCAGTATTCTCTTTCTCTTACAATTTTGAATAGGCTTAAAAAAAAATTATAATAAATAAATGGCAAAAATTAAAATTAAAAAAATAAATGTATTTGTTTCCCCCTAATTGTTGTGATTACCAAAAAGTGTATAGGGTCTTTAGTAGCCCTATCACTATGTAATAGTGTCACAATATATATTTCCACTTCTACTATTATTATTTCTTTATTATTATTTCATATATATGTTCATTTACTAAGGGTGCACCGATCAAAATCGGATGATATTCGTCTTAAATCAGTGGTCGGCCAATTGTGCCTAGATTTAGGGCCGATCTTTTTTGCAGAATGCAGGGAATCACACATACACTACTGCTCTAATTAATGAGTGGGCTTTGTAGGGTGAGTATATACACAAAGCATAATGTTTTGAATTTACACCCAATATAAAAAAAAAATCATATATTTTTTTAATACATTTTTAAAATAATAATTGCGATATTTATGCTGATAAATAATGCGAAAACGTGTCATCACAGTCTGTGAAGAAGGTCTATTATAACAGATAAATGGCATAAAAAAAATAAAAATAAAAAGGAGTGTATTTTAAACCATCTTTTAACAACTGAAATATTTAAAAGATTGTCTCACTTTCATGGGAATTATGAATGAAAGACATTACAAACAACATCTGTTTTTATGAGAAAATAATGCTTGGACTTCATATTTTTACACTTGTGCCCATCATCTAACGATGTGAGAGACTTCAGAAGACACAAGGACATTTCCTGTAAGGGAACATAGTGAGCAATGATGCTCCCTGATTTTTACAGTACAATGTGGGATTTTTTAGGGAGCAAACATAAACTGCAGTACGAAGAGTGTGTTAAAATTCGTGCTGCTGCTGCTGCAAACCTGGCCACGAAGGCGTTGCAGCCTGAAAAGTCTTCTGCCCCGAAACAAAGAATATTGCAAGCTTCAGTTACCATCTCACATGTGGCTTTTACTTCCAACTGAGCATTTATATATATGATGAGATATATATCATGTGTCGCCATTCAGCCTAAAAATACAGAGAAATCATTTTTGGTCCATAACACCCAGACCTAGTATCCCATATGCCCATACACATAATGTACAGTACATATTATACATGTTATCTGTTACTCAAGGTTGCGCTATTGTTTCAGTGATTGACTTTTGACATTGCTCTTTGACAAAGAAGCAACATGGAAGTAAACTATAGCAAGTACAATATATGAACAGTCTGAGATTGATACTGCCATTTGGGTGAACTACTGAAATTCTGTAAATTGTATGTCTATTAAGTAGGGATATTACCGATACCGATACTGGTATAGGAATCGGATAGGAATTTTTAAAAAGTGCATTTTTCATTACATGAATGAAATAAACATTAAATCTTACAGCAATGACAGTGCATGGCGAAAGTTCATATTTCAAAACACTGAGACATCAAGTTAATTTTAAGTGCAAACAATAGCAACATTACGAATATTAATTAACATTAAATCAACAGAAATTACTAGGTCAAAGCTTTCATCTAAAAACACTGAAACACTTTTAATCCTTACTGCTTATTGATAGTCTATCATCTATTCCAAAGCTGATGTGCAAGATATTATCATTTGAACAGCAAGAATATCCTAAAAGAGCAGAATATTTTAAAACTGCAGTGTTCCACTGAGTCACACCAATTGCGTCAAGTTTATGTCAAGTTTCATGCAGTGCCTCAATCCGGGTGGTGGAGGACGAATCTCAGTTGACTCCGCATCTGAAACTGTCAATCCGCAGATCTTATCACGTGGCTTGTTGAGCGCGTTACCGCGGAGATATAACTTGTGTGGAGGCTTCACGCTATTCTCCACAACTCACCATGCGCCCCACCAAGAGCGAGAACCACATTATAGCAACCATGAGGAAATTACCTCATGTGACTCTACCCTCCCTAGCAACCAGGCCAATTTGATTGGTTTAGGAGACCTGGCTAGATTCGAACTTGTGACTGCAGGGGTGGTAGTCAGCGTTTTTACTCCCTGAGCTACCCAGGCCCCGATCGTCCCGTCTGTCTGTATAAAATCACTGCATTTGATAAAAATAATACAATATCATGTTGAAAATAAATTGTTATACTTTCATTTGATTAAAATTTTAAATGTATTTATTTATTTGAGCATCATTTTGATGATAACATCTAATAAATTTTTGGAATCGTATAGAAATGTTATCAGACTCAGTATCAGCAAACACCAAAAAGAAAGTATCGGTACTTGTACTCCTAAAAAAAAATGGTATCAGGACATCCCTACTATTAAGAAGTGCCTCAGAAAATACATATGTGTAACTTATGTGCAGCTTATGTGTTAAGCGGAGCTCAATATGCGTTCGACAGTCAGTTGAGTCTCATAAAAAGGAATTGTGGAAGACATGAATCCCAGGCTATCATTTGTTGCATCATCTCTTTGATATATTTAAAAAAATAAACACTAAATATAAACAAATATATTCTGTTCTATTATTTTCTAGTTGTCTTAAAAATGCTTTGAATATTTTAGACTATCTGGGTATTTTGTAGATCCATTTGTAAAATAAATAAGTGCCGTGGTGGATGGCGTGAAGCCTCCTTGGCAACGCGCTCAACAAGCCATGTGATAAGATGTGTGGGTTGACGGTCTCAAAAGCGGAGGCAACTGAGTCTTGACTTGACTTGTCGTCCGCCACCTGGATTGAGGTGAGTAACTACGCCACCATGAGGACCTACAATGTAGTGGGAATTGAACGTTCCAAATTGGGAGAAAAGGGGATAAAATTAAAATAAATAAATAAAAAAAATTCATACATTAATTCGCTTTCCAAAACTAATAGGCATGTGAAAATGTGAGCAGCATTCCGTATTCCTAATTGAACTAATTAGGGAGCGTAACAAAGTAAAACATTTTTACATTCGAATTTCAATTGCTCATTGGTCATGTGACCTACTGACCTCAAACAAGGGTCAGAATATCCACTGACTACTCTTTTATATTGCACACCCTTTAGTTTGTCCATTTTCATCTAAAAAAATTTTACATAATTTTTTTTTTCTTTCTAATTTCAGAAACTCCTTGGTCATTTGATCTACTACCTCAAACAAGGGTCAGAATGTTAATTGAAACCCTTCAATATTGCACACCCTTTAGTGTTACCATTATTTATTTTTAAATAGTAGTGTGGGACAAACATTCAGTTCATGCTTATGATTTCAAAGTTCAACAGAGCCAACAACTGCTCCATCTGTGCCTCTGATAATGAATCTGGAAGTGGCCAAAAAACTGACTTTTGTTTGAGGTGAGTAGGTCACATGACTAAGGAGCTATTGAAATTCTAAAAGTACAAAAATCATGTAAATTCATGTGAGATGAAAATGGAAAAACTAAAGGGTGATAAGATATAGAAGGAAAGTCAGAGGATATTCTGAACCTTGTTTGAGGTCAGTAGGTCACATGAACTATTTAAAATTCGAAATAAAATAAAATCTATTAAAATCACATGAGATTAAAATAGAAAAACTAAAGGGTGTTAGATATAGACAGGTAGTCAGTGGGTATTCTGAACCTTGTTTGAGGTCAGAAGGTCACATGAACAAGGAGATATTCAAATTCTAAATGTCTAAACATTCATGTAAAATCATGTGAGATGAAAATGGAGAAACTAAAATGTGTGTAATATAGAAGGGTAGTCAGTGGATATTCTGAACAGAGAAATTTGCAAAAATGAAAAACATAGACAAATTAATGTGAAATCACCCAGGATGAAAATGGACAAACAAAAGTGTGTGCAATATACAGCACTGTGCAAAAGTCGTAGGCACATAAGATGCAATAGGAAATATACATTTTAAACTCCCAAACATTTATTTTGCGAATAGAATAGAAGAACATGGAGCCCTGCAACAGATGGCATGGTCCCCACAGAGCCCCCCACTGAATATTGAGTCAGTCTGGTATTAGCCTACAAGAGACAGAAGCACTGTGCCAAATTCTCCAAGAAGCTTGGAACATCATATCTGCAAACAACCAAGAAAAACGGTGTACAGGTGTACCTAGGAGAATTGGTGCTGTTTCACACCGAATATTGATTTAGCTTTTTCATGTTTACTGAACTTTGCGTGTTGTTAATTGATAGATGAAAACTATTTATGGCATTATTTTTGAAGACATCCTCACTATGCAATTTTTTTTCCAAGTGCCTAAAACTTTTGCACAATACTGTATAAGTGGATGTTCTTAAAGTAGTTTGAGGTCAGTAGGTCACATGACCATGAGCTATTGAAATTATAAACTTAAAGATTCATGTAAAATCTCATTAGTTGCAAATGGACTAATAAAATGGTGTGCAATGTGTAGGCCCATTATGAACATTATGAACATTGTTCAAGGTGTGTAGGTAACATGGCTATTGAATTTCAAAAATGTTAATAAACCATTTAAAATAGTGCACGATTTAAATCTACAAAAGAAAAGTGTGTAATTTGTGTCTCTTCCATTGGGTGAACTAGAACCAGTTTTGAAGGTTTTGGAGTAATGGGTTGAGCTATTGAAATTTGGAAAATTAGATTTATCACTATGTTTATCACTATGGACGTAAGAAAAACTACAGACAAATATCTGTTGAATATCCAACCTGAAACCTGTCAAACACTGTGCAAGCGCCAATCAGAAATGCTCACAATTACGATAGGGAGGACAAAACATTTGCACTTAACATGGATGTTTACAATGATTTATACAGTAGGCACTGATGTGTTGCAGTGCTGATATAAAAATGTAAACTTAGAAACTGAGGTCATAAGAGAACGTAGTTACAGATTCACAAAGAAAATGAATGAGCATCACCATGACACAGACAAGCCCACATCATCAAAATGTACCTCTAAAATGTACCTCACCGTGTTTTCTTAGGTTGGAGCTCCAATTTTAGTCTTGAAATATATCATTGTCTTGGTGTAATGAAGGCATTGTGTGGCGTGAAGAAATGTTTGTTTTACGCGCTTGCTGCTGTAGTGTTGAACGCAAATCGTGTGACTATTTGCAGCTGTGAAGTTCAGCTGTCGTAAGAGTCCCATTAAAAATATCTCAATAAATTACACGTTTATTAACACTTATTAAATTAAAACCAGTAATGTAATGTTTTTTCCAAAAAGTTACTCAAGTAAATGTAGCACGTTGCCACACACCTCTGAACCTGAGGTATGTTATAATTTTTGGCAAAAAGCCCATACATTTAAGGGTGAATTATTATTCACCCAAAAACAAAAAATCTGTCACAATTCACTCATGCTCATGTTAATCTAAACCCCCATGACTTTCTTATGAAGAACAAAAACGAGAAAATTTAATGAATATCCCTGTAGTCTGGACTACCTGGTTTCATAAACATGTTACTATACCTACATTTTTGCCAAATTATGTTGACATGGCTCATTGTACGTATCATGGCACTTTCCTGGTTAAAATAAGCACTCGGGACACTTAATTTCAACATTTCATTTCCTTTCAAACAAATCATGAGTAAAACAACAGATTATCAGTTCATTAACACTTTTTGCTCAGTTCTTCACACAATGCTGCTTTATGACTTTAAAAACACTTACTATAGTGTATAACTTGTAATGCAATACATTTTAATGTTTGGATTGCATAACCAATTACATTTATAAGCTTGCTCATGTGCAATCACTTTCTGCAGTGGCTCAAATGACAGAGCATTGCACTTGCAAATGTAACAGTAACAGACCATATAACGACTCCTGAAGAGGCGTAAACAGAGTTGATGTGAGCTGAAAGAGTCATTGAAGCAATCAGTGTAATTGCTTCAGTAATTGAGTTTTTCATCTCACATTTGCTTTTTTGACACTACCAATTAAGTTTAGGTTTAAGGTTTTGGTTAGGGAGGTAGGTTTTGTTGATTTAAAACCCGATAGAACATTAACCTTAAAAACATAATCTGTTTGAGAGAACATGTAACTTGCTTTTAGCTCTACTCAGTGGACATTTTATTTCTGAACTGCAGCGATACATTTAAGGAGCCAAGTAATATCAACAAAACATGTTTCAATTTTTTCCACGAGAACAGGCTTGGTTTGGAATGACATGACAGTGAGGGGGGGGGGGGGGGAACTATCCCTTTAACAAATGTATTATGGCAACTTACACTTAGTGTACCTGTACTCATATTGACTGTTATTAGAAACCACACCCAGGCTACTTACTCAGACTAGTCTTGTTCAGATCTGTTAATGAGAAGGTTTCTGTTGTTGTCTCAGATGTAGATGCTCCATATGTCTCAGATTTATCTGCAGTGACCAGACGTTCTGTCACTTCTGTAAACATAAGGGTCAAATCTTCACCTGAACCCTCTAAAGATGCAGTGCTGGATGGGCTAACTAAGGTGGACTGAGTCGTGTGATCTAGACCCAGGTCTTCATCTGGCTCTGGAGTTTCTGTAATATTCTCTGCAATACTCTCACCCTCAAGAAGGTATGTTGAGGGACCTGGTTGGACAGTAGGTTCCTGAGTTGTTGTCTCATTGCTTGGATCATATTCCAATGTAGTTACCTCAGTGGTTATGGAGATCTCACTATGATTATGATCTTCATCGTCATCATCCAAGTTGGTGTTAGACATGGACTGGAAATGTTTGGACCCATCCATCTCTTCTAATTCAGAAGATGGTTCCTCTTTTGCTTCAGGCTGAGCCTTTGAAGGTGGGATGTAGTCAGTAGGCTCTTCTGGCTCTAAGATTGTCTCTGGCATGTGTTGGTAATGCCCATGATTGCTGCCTGTCACATCATCACTTGTTGGAGCTTGCAATATATTTGATTTTCCATTTGACATGGAATGGTTGTGATTTGGCTCCATGTAAATCTCTGGAACAAATTCAGCATTAATAGGATGGCTCATCTCTTTTTGCCTGGTGACCTGAGTGGAATCAAGTTCTCTGTCTGTGTTAGTTGGGATGGTGAGAGCGCTATTGGTGCTAGCACTGACATCATCCTGAGGGTTTGGGGTCTGATTGCGTTCTCCTAGAGTTAAAGTAGTCTGTTTGCTGTAAATGGAAAAAGACTCAACAGCACCCTGAGCCTCATTTTCTGACTGCTGAGTGACCTGATCCACACTGTACTCCTCCTGGGGGTCAACTAAAGTCACAATATGCTGGTCAATGTCTTCTGGCTCTGTTGCCATATGATCTATAGGAGGGACTGTCTGAGAGTTAGCTGCAGAGACACATTTATCCGAGTGTTACTGATGCAGTTTGTCAAAACACAATAAGCTGTATTGGAATTTACTTATCTACTTCATAAGTAAAACTCTATACTCCCATCTCATGCAGTCAACATTTTGTTAAAACTGAAACCGGGTTTCTTAGACTATGATCTGATGGGTTTGACCTAACTATGCATACATTCAGAGAAAATAGATTGAGATCACATTTAATAATCCACATTTGGCTGGACAATCAAAAACTTTCACACAATTATTCTATTATATAGTAGACTACATTAATTCTAAAATAATGTAAGGTTGAAAACACATCTTTAAATACCTCTGAAGCAGTAGGCATCATGAAGAGTGTGTGGCTCAGGGAAACCTGTCTGATTGCTGAAACGATAGACTGTCTTAACACCAGGTTTAAAGCCTCCGCAACGCTCACGAGGGGTCACTATGGGGTAGCGAACACTTCCATCAGCTAGCCAGCCTGGACTGCAATGGTTCAGACCATCATTCCATGCAGCATATAGCTGGCCTGTGGTGGCTAGCTGAGCTCCCTGCTGCTCACAGTACTCTTGAGCTTCTGACAGGCTGAAGCGCTGTGATGTCGGCCCATGGAAAACCTCCCCTGAAACAGGTTTTTATCAATGAATAGACAACCAATTGAGTGCTTTTGAAAGACCTATATTTTCCACAAAAACCATGGCCTTAGTATTATATTCTATCTGCCCCCAGACCATTTTGAGAGACACAGATAATTTTTTTTGACTTAGACAATATAAAATATTAGACCCATATTTGAAAAACAGTCACACAAGCGAATAAAGTGTCCTTCACTGACTTGGTGAATGAGCAAATTTAGTTAATTTTCGACCAAAATACCAGATAGGACCTTATAAAACTGGGGTTATGAAATCCCAACCATCAAAGGATGAACAAAATAATGTTGTCAGTAACAAAATGTATTAAAAGAAAATTAAATACTGACCAAAACCACAGGTTAGAAATGTGGATCATACAACGCATAAGCATATAATTTGACTGGTTGCAAATGTGTTGTTATAATACAGTATCAGCGATATTAAGACTAAATAAGTGGTTTACCATGGATGTTTTCCACATAACAATACACATCATAGAGCTCATCAGTATCCATCACGCCATAGTTTCTAACCCCTGGTAATCCATCCATGTCTCCAAAACAGCCTTCACGAGGAATTTGGATTGGGTATCTGAGAAGGCATTACATTGAAATTAATAATCAAGATACAATTTTTTGTGTTTGCCATTAGTTGAAACCAACTAGGCTTATCTGTATTATTTAATTATGACTTCATCTGTTTCATTTCATTGTTCAACATCTTATGCAATTATTATGCTTCACAGGATGGCTTCGCTTGGTTATTTGATGTGTCAGTCCACTCACCTCACAGAGCGATCTGAAAGCCAGCCAGCATCACACTGCTCATAGCCACTGTGATATGCGGCCAGCAGCTGCTCTGGAGAAGCCATCTGAGCACCAATGTCCTTACACGCATCCTTGGCCTCATCAAAAGTGAAGGCATAGCGACTGGAGGTATGGCGATAGAGGAAGACGACACCTAAGAACGAGCAGCGAATCAGTGCTCACATACTGCATATCAATGTTTTTGAACTTTTCGTAAGTGTTATTTACAAATTTCTTGTCAGAAAAAATATATCCTAAATTTATTTATATAAACATTATTAAAATAACCTCAAATCTACATGATGAATGAATCATGAAATAATTAATCTTGCTTTTTGTGTTTGTGTACAGGATAAGTTATTATATTGTAACATATTGCAATTTAATGTGATAATTTTTTGAAAGGTTAACATTACTTGAAATCAATGAAACCAAGGCTATGAGGGATATTTGTACAGTCTATTCAATGTACTTTTGTGTTAATCATTCAGTTAATGAAATTAAAAATACACTATTGCAAATAAATTCAAGGGGACAAAAATCTCTGGAAATCATTGGTTGGAATATAGACATGAGCTGCATCTCAAATCACTTACTGTCAGAGTATGTACTGTTTTTTGATGTGGGATGCACTTTTTTGCTAGTAAAACACTATGTTCTTAAGGTATGCAGGTGAGTAGTACAAATAGTTTCTGGACATGCTTCATTCGGGAACGTGAGCATTGTCCCATGACCTGAATATATGACGTAATAACAACCGCAAAAATAATATACTCTTGTTTTTCTTAAACAAACACCATTTAAGCAAATGGAACAACTTCTTGGTGTATTAAATTATTATTTAATTATTTTTAAACACGATAAAGAATCATATCTTATCTAATTCCACAACAAGGCTCCAAACAAAAAATCAATTAAGGAGCCACTGGCTCCTATAGGGGGAAAAACAGGCGCCAAATATTTTCATATTTAACTCCTTCCATTCCTTTTCGTCCTGCAGCTCGCATGCAAGAAAAACTGCACGTGCTAACAGTGTAGTCTGTGGAGCATTCTTCGCAATTATGTGATCACGTGCATTTTTTATGCTTGTTACTGTCACCGTGTTTTCTCACAGTCTCTTTTTTGAAATGGTTAGTTCCTGCAATGAACTCCGTTTTCCCCACTATTTCTTTGATATAAACTTTTGTAATGTATCTCGGGAAATGTAATGCAAATTTTAAAATCAAAGGGAGTAAATTTTTACTGTCGCCAATGGCGACCTTGACAGAAATTACACTTGCAAATTTATTTGGTCACAAATGCGACCATTTTTAGTCGCAGTTTGGAGCCCTGCACAAGGATGATGATTTATCGACTTTATAGACATTACATTTTTATCGTCTGTTAATGCTGAACTTCTGTAAAGCTGCTTTGAAACGATGTGTGTTGTGAAAGGCGCTATACAAATAAAATTGACTTGACTTGACTATATATAGCACCTACAGTGGAGAAGAGCCACCCAACTTGTGGTTATGGGATAGTACAGTGTCCAATCGATATTCCCTTCAGAAACTCGCCTGTATAGTAGGTCTTCCGGGTATTTCTTGCTTACAGTTTATGAATACTGAGAATTCAGCATACTGTTAAACTCCATTGGCATACAGATTTTGGCGTACTACATAGGAGTGATTATGCATATTTGAATGCAGCGATTATCTAGAACATTTACTTTACAACAACACCCAATGAACGGACTGTACGTCTATCCCTCTCAGCCTCATTTTCAATCATTAAGAATGTAATATGACGTCTCACCTGACTAAAGTCTTTTATTTTCTTGAATACAAGTTAAAATCTAAAGTTGTCACAGACAGAGGCTTTAAAATAAAATCACCTTTTACTTTGACCTGGGCCTGGTCATGAGCATCCTCCAAGCCATGCTGGACCTCGCAGCGGTAGAAGCCTGTATCGTTGTGTATCAGGTCATCAAGTCTGAGGGTGAGATCAACTGAAGAGGCAGCATAGTTCAGAAGTGACACCCTGCCTTTATACAGCTCGCTCACCTTTACCCGCTCCCCACGGGCCACGAGGATCTCTGTCTCTTGGTTAGATGAAAGAAAGCTCCATTTAACTCGTGGGTGGGTAAGTACCACATGGCGTCCCAGAGAGAGAGGCCGAGACAGAGTCACCAGGCAGGGTAGAGTCAGGGAGCCTCCCAAAATGGCTGACACAGGGGAGCTATCAGGAATGGTCACTTGTAGTGTAGTCTCACCTGAAGAAAAATTAATAAACAAATGAGATACTTATTAGCTGATTGCTTAAAGCTTGAGTTCACTGTGAGTTTTCCAATTTGCAATGCTTTTAAAGAAATTCTAGTGTGCATTTACATTACTGGCTTTGCATTGCTGGAAAGCAATTGAAGAGATATAAGCCATTTTTGCTGTCACTCAGTGACTGAAATGATTGCTATTCACTCTGACCTACCATTCAGTGCAACATACGAGGCCATTCAAAATGGTCTCTAGTGTGAATGTTTCATTTGAGCTTTAAGAGGTGCATTTGACCTTAAGTGTTATTTATAATTAATGTATGGTAGAGGTGAGACAAACCTGCCGCAGAACAGTGGACGACTGAAGATGACAGGACAATGAGACAGATGGCACACAGCAGTAGATGCAGGCACATCGTTGATCTAAGACAGGGGTGGGACAGTAAAAAGAAACACTCATTGCAAAGTTTATTGGGTTCTGTAAAAAGTGTAATGTAATTTTACATGGGAGTAAAAAAAAGAATTGACTTCAATGAGACACTAGAAAGACATTGTCTATGGATAAAAATTAAATAAGCAAACACATTTCTTTGTTATACAGTAATTCATGTAATTTAACTACACTTTGTTCAAGTGCAAGCTCATGGAAATTCATGGGGAAAATGGCATACTGCCTTGTGTAAGAAAGCTAGAAAATTAAAAAGTTCTTCATGCCTTTGCTGTTGCCAGATTGCTTGCATTAACATACACATTGGATGTTGACATCCAAAGACATCCCTTTTAAACTAAATTCTAAATGTAGTTCTAATTTTAATAGTTATCGCAATAGCATTATGCATTTTGTAATCTGTTAAAATAAGGAAAAGAAAAATCTTTGTTTAAAAGCATGAACAAAACGGCTTTCCGGCAATTCTTAACATTACACAAAGATGTCAAATAGCACATTAAACTTTTTCAAAGCGGGTTTTGAGGGTTTGTTTATTCTTTACACAAGGAAACTCCGCAAACTTTAGCCTTTAAGGCAAATTTATTGTGACTTTACATTTTTACGAGCCATTTTTTTATTACAGAGGTTAGTTGAGACCTTGCTGAGCAGAGGATTTGGCAACTCTGTGCTATGTCCAGCTGGCATGATTCAGATCTTTGGAGTCTTTGGGAGCTCTTGTATGTGCTCAGAATACTGACGATTGACCAAACAGACTAGCTATACTTTTCGAGATATGAGCATCTCTTTACCAGCACATCCATGTCCACTAATGTCATCTTTATGCACCTATCTCTATGCAGCCCTTAAACCAGAGAGCACAATATAGGCTGTGTTAAGCAAAACAGAAAGGGAATGTTTTTAATGGGTAGATGGTTTCTAAGTAACTGGCTGAAAAAAAATTAAATAAAGGGCCACCTGCTAGATCCACTGAAATACTCTTTGTAAAAACTGAATGAATTTGCATAATCATACCTTGAAAAAAGAGCCAGAAACAGCAAACTAGACATAACATTGGTGCACAGGCATTTGCAGTAACTTTGAAAAATGTTAAATATCCCTGAGACATTTAGCAAACCCAACAAAATAGAGTAAGTTTCAGCAGTACTTTTACCACGAGAAATGTTGTTGCATTTCCACATTGGACTGCAATCACAATAAATGATGTGGAAGGTAATGAGCTGATTACATCAATTTAACATGATAACATATCATTGAGGTGAAATTATTTTAATGACAGGATGTTTACGAAGATGTCTATCTAAAATAAGCAGCCATTTAAGTAGCTAATTGTTACTGTTCTCTGTGTACATAAAATCTTTTTCTATGAACCAGATGTGAAATTAAAGACTCCAGAAAAATATCATGTGTAATGTTATCTAATAGAGCTCAGGCTGATGGAATGGAAATGTACAGATGCAATGTTAGTTTTAATCAACAGAGAGACATGGATATGCAATGGAACAGGCATTTTGGTTTGCTGAAAAATTAATCTGTTTACTACTGCTTTGGGTATGTGGCATTCCACTGATCACAGTGTAGAGTCAAGACATTAATAATGTGAAAAATTACTATTCCAATTTGAACTTAAACTTGAACTACTTCAAAGAAGTTCTCATCAAAAAAATCCTCCACACGCAGCAATTACAGCTTTGCAGATTCTTGACATTCTAGCTGTCAGTTTGTCCAGATACTCAGGTGACATTTCACCCCACACTTCCTGTAACACTTGCCATAGATGTGGCTGTCTTGTCGGGCAATTCTCACACACCTTACAGTCTAGCTGATCCCACAAAAGCTAAAAGGTTTAATATCCATAACACTCTTTTCCAATTGTCTGTTGTCCAATGTCGGTGTTTCTTTCCCACTCTAAACTTTTCTTTTTTGTTTTTCTGTTTCAAAAATGGCTTTTTCTTTGCAATTCTTCCCATAAGGCATGCACCCCTGAGTCTTCTCTTTACTGTTGTACATTAAACTTGTGTTAAGCAGGTAGAATTCAATGAAGCTGTCAGCTGAGGACATGTGAGGCGTCTATTTCTCAAACTAACTAGAGACTCTGATGTATTTATCGTCTTGTTTAGTTGTACATCTGGCCTGCCACATCTCTTTCTGTCCTTGTTAGAGCCAGTTGTCCTTTGTCTTTGAAGACTGTAGTGTACACCTTTGTATGAAATCTTCAGTTTTAGGCAATTTCAAGCATTGTATAGCCTTCATTCCTCAAAACAATGATTGACTGATGAGTTTCTAGAGAAAGCGGTTTATTTTTTTTTGCCATTTTTGTCCTAATATTGACGTTAAGACATGCCAGTCAATTGCATACTGTTGCAACTCAAAAACAAACACAAAGACAATGTTAAGCGTCATTTACTGAACCAAATAGCTTTCAACTGTGCTTGATATAATGGCAAGTGATTTTTTAGTACCAAATTAGCAATTTATCATGATTCCTCAGATTAAGCCTGTCTAGATTTGATAAAAAATTACTTTTTTCAAATAGTGATGGTGCTGTTTTTTATATCAGTAATATCCTGACTATACTTTGTGATCAGTTGTATGCCACTTTGTTGAATTATGGCTGTACATTCAGATACATCCTCTAAAAGTGCTTTTAGACTATAATCTACGTTTTTTTGTTAAGGAGAAAAGCTCAATATTTTTGGCAGTTTTCAGAAAGCTTTGCAGAAAGGAAACATTAGGAACCTAAACTCTGGAAATGGTGCACAAGTTGCACTGTTGAACTTACAATTAAGCTGTCGTTTTCTACCTACTGTATTTATTCAAAACCATGCACTGCTATACACTTCAGTCTAGCTGCATCAGTTTATTAGCGAATGCAAGTATGTACGTAGAGATCTTTGAACTGGGTCTCTGCTGTATCCTGTTGCTCTTGAGTATTTTATCAAAACCCTAAACCACATTTCCATAGACCAAGATTAAAGGAAGCCAGATTAAGGGAAACCACAGGAGTGCTTAGGCAGGCATCTCCGTGGATGCCTGCTGTCTGGAATACAGAATGACTTCACCTTTACAAACAGCTGAGGAGAGAGTCCATGCCTTCATAATTTAGGTCACGACAGTCTGAATAGAAAGGGTGATGAGGAGGGAGGCGGGCAATTTACTGACATCACACCATTGACTGTGCAGGCTGCCTGAAGGCATATACACACAATTATTAAATCACTATCGATTGCTAGTAGTTATTCCCTCTTGACTGTCGTCACAAGCTTATATATGTGTGAAGCTGTGAATGTCCCTTATGTCCAAAATTCTGTGCTGCAGATTTGTTTTTTTATTTCCCATATCACACCCATAGTGGAACTTTATGGACAGACATTTTCTTACAGTCTCATACAAGAAAGCAGACACAGCTTTCCCACTCTTTCTCTCTCTATCAGCGGAATGAAGCTCTGTTTAGCATTTTCCTTTTGCTGTCTTTTTTTCCTCTGTTTTTCCATATATTGGTCTGTCAGCTTGCCATGGACACTACAATTACTCTCTCAATGCCACACCAACCATTAAACTCCCTTCTTAACCTTGCATGACTCTGGCTGCATCAGAAAATTGAAAATTCCTGCCTTTGGAGGTTGAATATGAAGATAAGAATGTATCAAGGCATGTCTGAATCAAATATTTGCGTCACATCCTGTCTACTGAGATACCTTCATCTGGTCAGTTTTTGAAGGCAGCATAGATCCAGCCTTTGCTGCCTAAGGTATTCCAAAATCCTGTGTATGTGGCGTGGTTGGCTGAAAGAATAAACCTGGCATCTGATGGAGCGAAGAGTGACAGCAGAGGAGTGAATGCAGAAATGCGTTTATAAATATCAATTTAAAAAAAAAAAAAAAATTCTAGCAAGAAATAAACATTGTAGTTTCTAAATGTTTGGTTGGGTCTAACGTTCACTAGAAGTACTTTTTGATCATTAGACATGACATTATGGTGCCTTGGAAGGCTATCTGAAACCAGCCTCCTTACGTTGTGAATTCATAAGCAATTCGATGCCTGTGAAGATACTGACTGACATTGAGGCATCAAGGCAGCTACCTTAGCTTTCAGACGCATCCTCAGTATGACTTTGTCCATTACCATGGGCAACAAATTCAACCCCAGGAAACACAGATCAACCAGAACTCATGGAGAGAGAGAAATTCAGTTGTTCCCAGTTTGCAGATGTCTGAGGTTTTATTAGCCAAGAAGGCTGTGGTAGATCGTGCTCATTTGTGGAGTAGACTGACTTTTCAGGCATGCAGTCATTCGCTCTCTGAGCTCAGAAACCAAAGAAAATGGATCTGAATGGTGGACTGAGTTTCACTGAATAACTGTACCAGCATTAAATAAAACCTTTATAATAATATTGACCTGTTTTAAGTTCACTGTATTACTGTTTTCAAGCTCTATAAGATGTAGTCTTTATATTTGGTCAAACGTAGGGCTATAACTACCATCAATAAGACCCCTCAAAATTCAGAGTGGTTAATCAATGTGAGGTTTTCAATGACTGAATTTGATTGAAAAAATAAAAATAAAAAGACAGCTGTGCAATGTGCACATACATACATACATACAATCTACTCAGACATTACCTTAATCACATGTAATAAATGTTGGAGACAAAACGTGCACATACAGAGACCATCGTTTCCCTTATATCCCACTTTCCTCTTCACATTGGTGTGATTAGGACTTTTCATGACTGCTGCACAGTAAATTTAGGTCAGATCTGTCCTGCAGGGTTTCAAGTGAGAGATTTTGGTACAGTGCATCCGGAAAGTATTCACAGCACTTTTTGTTATGTTACAGCCTTATTCCAAAATGGATTAAATGCATTATTTTGCTCAAAATTCTACAAACAATACCCCATAATGACAACGTGAAAGAAGTTTGTTTGAAATCTTTGCAAATTTATAGAAAAAATAAAATAAATCACATGTACTTAAGTATTCACAGCCTTTGCTCAGTACTTTGTTGAAGCACGTTTGACACCAATTACAGCCTCAAGTCTTTTTGTGTATGATGCTACAAGTTTGGCACACCTATCTTTGGGCAGTTTCTCCCGTTCGTCTTTGCAGGCCCTCTCAAGCTCCATCAGGTTGGATGGGGAGTGTCGGTGCACAGCCATTTTCAGATCTCTACAGAGATGTTCAATCGGGTTCAAGTATGGGCTCTGGTTTGGCCACTCAAAGACATTCACAGAGTTGTCCCATAGCCACACCTTTATTTTCTTGGCTGTGTGCTTAGGGTCGTTGTCCTGTTGGAAGATTAACCTTCGCCCCAGTCTGAGGTCCAGAGCGCTCTGGAGAAGGTTTTCATCAAGGATGTCTCTGTACATTGCTGCATTTATCTTTCCCTCAATCCTGACTAGTCTCCCAGTTCCTGCCGCTGAAAAACATCCCCATAGTATGATGCTGCCACCACCATGCTTCACTGTAGGGATGGTATTGGCCAGGTGATGAAGTTTCCTCCAGACATGGTGCTTGCCATTCAGGCCAATCTTTGTTTCATCAGACCAGAGAATTTTATTTCTCATGGGCTCAGAATCCTTCGGGTGCCTTTTGGCAAACTCCAGGCAGGCTGACTTGTGCATTTTACTGAGTAGTGGCTTCCATCTGGCCTCTACCATACAGGCCTGATTGGTGGAGTGCTGCAGAGATGTTTGTTCTTCTGGAAGGTTCTCCTCTCTCCACAGAGAAATGCTGGAGCTCTGTCAGAGTGACCATTGGGTTCTTGGTCACCTCCCTGTCTAAGGCCCTTCTCCCCCGATCGCTGGTGGTTCCAAACTTCCATTTATGGATGATGGAGGCCACTGTGCTCATTGGGACCGTCAATGATGCAGAAATTGTACCCTTCCCCAGATCTGTGCCTCGATACAATCCTTTTCTCGGAGGTCTACAGACAATTCCTTGGACTTCATGACTTGTTTGTGCTCTGACATGCACTTTTAACTGTAGGACCTTATGTAAACAGGTGTGTGCCCTTCCAAATCATGTCCAATCAACTGAATTTACCACAGTTGGACTCCAATCAAGTTGATGATTGTAGAAACATCTCAAGGATGATCAGTGGAAACAGGATGCACCTGAGCTCAATTTTGAGTGTCATGGCAAAAGCTGTGAATACTTATGTATGTGATCATTTTTTATTTTTAATAAATTTGCAAAGATTTCAAACAAACTTATTTCACGTTGTCATTATGGGGTATTGTTTGTAGAATTTTGAGGAAAATAATGAATTTAATCCATTTTGGAATAAGGCTGTAACAACAAAATGTGGAAAAAGTGAAGCACTGTGAATACTTTCCGGATGCACTGTATACATGAGAGATTCTATACACAAAGACACCTTTTTATAGATGAATAAAAACTTTAATATTCCATTTTCATATTGATGAAGTGCGGGTCGAAAAGGCATAAACGTATGTATTTGTTGACAACATATTAGGCTGGGTTTTAAAGCAAAGCTGCATGGGATAACACTCAATGTGTGAGAATCCTGCCTCTTTGCTGATCCACTGTGATGAATCATGTCTGTAATGGTCATTGTACTCAGTGACCAAGGTGGAATTCTACAGCCAATAAAGTGTTAGAATATTATAGCTGGAAACACAAAAATAGCCTCAAATTAGCACTGGAATAACTGCATATGTAGACCACACAGGTACTCATGACTCATGTCTTTCTCTCATGCTAGATTTGGCACCTGGATTTCTGTTTAGTTTGTTCCACAAAGCAAAATCATCCAGCAGGTGTGGCAGACACCTCCCCACTTGCACAACGATCTCTATTTTTGTGCCTACACAGTATTGGGTACAGTACTAAAGAGAGAGAAATTTTAATCATCTCATCATTTACACACCATCACAGATGTGTATGTCTTTCTATTTTCTGTAAAATGCAAACTAAGATTTTTAGTAGAATATTTTAGTTCTGTAGGTCCTGACAATGCAAGTGAATTGTGACCAGACATTTGAAGCTCCAAAAGCACAAAAGGGCAGCCAGTACATCCATGACCCCATTTACACCTGGTATTAAGACAAACGAATGTGGTCAAAAATCTCAGTGGTAAAGACACTGGCTACCACCCCTGGAATTTGCTAGTTCGAAACCCAGGGTGTGCGGAGTGAATCCAGCCAGGTCTCCTACGCAACCAAATTGGCCCAGTTGCTAGGGAGGGTAGAGTCACACGGGGTAACCACCTCGTGATCGCTATAATGTGGTTCTTGCTCTCAGTGGGGCACATGGTGAGTTGTGTGGTTGGTCGCATGCTCAACGAGCCATGTGATAAGATGCGCAGGCAGCTGAGATTCATACTACGCCACCATGAGGACTTAGAGCACATTGGGAATTGGGCATTCCAAATTGTGAGAAAAAGGGAAGAAAAAAATGCATTTAACCATTTCTGAATTTAAAAAGCAGATATATACACAAGTACGAGAACTTCATAGATCTTGTCAGATATCAACATGCAAAGATACAAAGGAGAAGCACGAACATAAAATAACAGAGATTTGCTGCGTTTTTGCTTAGATTATATTTCAGCTGCATCTGGGAGAAAGAGCGCACCAGTTTTATTCACGCTTATTTTTTGTCTTTTATGATTTTTTTTTACATCTTGATTGATGTCGTCAAGAAACTAAGGCCCTCCCCATGAAATCCAAACACAAGTGATCACTGGAGATGCATTTAGCCACCAAGTGTAAACAGCGATATGTCTAACCTGACCACATGTGATCAGATTACCCAAGATGCATCTTAATACCTAGGTGTAAACTGGGTCCATAAGACTCCAGTGGTTAAATAAAAAAAAAAAAAGTGGTTTAAAATATTAGTAATCATACACTTGCATTGTGTGGACCTACAGAGCTGAAATATTCTTCTTAAAATCTTCGTTTGTGTTCAGCAGAAGAAAGAAAGTCACACCATGAGGGTGAGTAAATGAAAGAATTTTATGAAAGAAATGAAAGAAACTGGGCATTTCAAACAGCAGACTGCCATCAACGGACAATTAACATTGACAACTAACACTTCAGAAAATTACAATACTGGATCCAGTCCTAACCCGGACAAACATCACAAAGCCATTTTTATACAGCATGTTAGTTATAGTTTGGCATTAATAGGGGAAAAAACCTGAAGGACTTAACCCAATTAAATTTAGTTGCTCTCACATCAGACCTTTCCAATACTCAGTTATGTGTCATACATATTCAGTTAACAAACCTCCTTGTGCAATTGATCATTTTTGTCCAGTAACTTTGCTATGGACAAAATTACTCTGCATGTTTAAGACAGCAAAACCAAAATATGCAAAAGTTTTAGGCACTTACAATATAAGCTTAAAATAAGCTTCCTTGCACTCTATATTTCATTATATGAGCAAGCTTTACAATACATGACACTTCATGTCAGAAACAGGTGGCTTCTCTTTGACAGAATGCTCAGTCTGTGAAGAGTAAGCACTGTCCAACACTGACAAGCTTTCAAACACATTCTAAAATTAATTCTGACCAACAACAACAAAAAAAAAAACAATCGGGAATATGATAAGATGTCCTTCATCAACGAACAAATATTACATAATTTTATAACATTTTAAATGAATATTGTTCCATATAATCTTGGCATGCAAATTAACAAAGCATGCCATTGAGCATTTGGCTTCGGTTGTAGCAAAATAATGCCCAAGCCACAGAGAGGATGCCATATGAATATTCGGCACACGGTAGCAGAATGTCCTTCATTGCCTCTATGTGTGCTACACCGTTATCAAATTTAACGAAAACGTAGTTTTTTTTTTTATCCATATCACCTTTTATTTAACATTCATATTTCAAAAGTAAAAAACACTTAATTAGTGAATCTACATTTTTAAACCAAAAATATAAGTCTGCAAAATAGCATTTACTGATACGTAATCATTATTGTCGAATCAATTTAAAGCCACATAGCCTACCCCATTCCGAATATTCAGGTGATAATTCTGTGGAAAAGTCTCAATGAGATCTTTGAGAAGACTAAGACTGAGAAGTCCGGCTCAGATGAAGATGATGGATGCTGTGTGCTCTGCCCAGAGAAGAAAGAGAGGGGATGACAGAGTGCAGGAATAAACGCGCCAGAATGATCTTTGATCAACCCAACTCTTCAACCAACAGGGTTTTCCTATTTGTCCCTTGGCGCGATGAACAAAGTGGGACGGAGGTAAAGTTCAAATTTCCAAAATTCAAACACAGAGACGAATAAAGACAAAGAGAGTGGGTGATTCCACATCCCCCTTTTTATGAAAATGACATGCACACCTGAAATGTTATTCCCAATAAATAAAACCACGGGAGTAATTTTAGGGGTCGTTCACGCAGCGAACGCGAAAAGCGTCCATTTACGCGTTTTCTGAATGTTACGTATATAAAGATCATGCCTTTGCCAAGATGAAATGAGGCAGGACATGCAATTTTTTTATGCTTAAATCGACCTGTAAAAATTTAATTTGGATGGTCTTACACTGTGAAAGAGTAAAAATCAACCCCTCTTTTCACTGCAAAATGTTTGGGAATCGTTTTTACAACATACAGTTCTTACGGAAATACAGGTTAACTGTCAATGAATCTCTCATTTATTTTTAAGGAAGGATAAACATTGTATTAAGCAAGAGTCCAAGGTTGAATACCACAATTAATGCTTCAATTCATTTATACTACATCAATAAATTATTTGTTACATGAAAATTAGGCTAAACAGTTAAGTAAACATCCAGTTCTGCAAGCATCTTTTTAGATAACATTCTCAAGGCTAGATGTAAGCTGGATGAAACTGACTATTAAACCCTATTACTACTGCATGGTACAGACCTGTACTTGCACTTATTATCATTGGAAGCACAACTGTGCTGCTCTCCAACAAAGAGTAATTTGTGTAAATATTGATGACCTCTAATGACCAGATACCACGGTAATGTTGAGACAACAGCTCTGAGAAATTACCAGTTTGCAATTCTAGATATGAGTCACTGCCTGTTCACATCTGTACATTTGAATCTGATCCATTTGTGAGTCATGTTTGTGAAGTTGACCGCAGGTGGACATAACAGACCAGAGTCTAGCCTCCTTTTGAAACAGTAGCAATCCGAAATGGAGACAGAGGGCTATTACTGTCTCAGAGGGAACATGGAGAGAGGCGGATGAATACAGCTTTGCAAGTCACATACTCTTTGACACTGTCAGGTACTAGAGGAATTTAACAAACCAACACAGCAGTCAAGAGACCATGCCTCACAAATCCTACAACTACGCTGTAGGTCTTTAATCTTTGAGTCTAAGCGGAAACAGATCTCATCCAAGTTTATTTAGAGGGCTATCACATTGTAATACACATAGAACTCACACATTTTGACAAATGGCCAACACAACGTAAAACAATTTATAGACAATCCTGAAATCATTGTTTAAAGGTAAGCATTCATCAGTCTGCTGTATCTGACACCTTCCTTGCATTAATCATCTATATACTGTAGGCCTGCAACTGTGCTGAATGGCACACAGAATTTAACAACTGAAACAATAAAAGTACTGATCTTTTTATTTAAAAAAAAAAGAAAAAAAAAGTTAAAATATATAGGATGATCACAAACATTTGGCCATGCTGAATTAATCCAAGGATCTCAATTAGATGTAGGAGACAAAGTGAATTTGTCTTCAGACACAGATAACATCTAGAGCTCTCTTCATTGTATGTGTCAATACCAGACTAAATGTTACAGTGCATTATATATTGGTTCTAGTATGATAATAATCCTCTTGTAATGACAAGGGTACCTCTTTCTTTACCACAAGATTACCTCTGCCTGCCAACCAATGAGGATATAAAAACTTGATCTGTTTTACAGACATTACTACCATCCATATCCAAGCCACAACTGGGAAAATATAATGTCACACTGACTGTTGCCTCTCTACAGCATTAACCCTGATTTCAGGCCCAAAATATTTCAGCCAAAATCTGTTGGATTTCATTATAAGACAAGTTATGTTCAGTCTTTTCTCTTCTGGCAAACTCCTGCTACGTCTGCAACACTTGATACTCCACCAATAACACATTGAAGGTTTATCATGCACAGCAGTGCAAAGAATGAAAAAGTTCTATTAAATGTATTAATTCAATGTTTATTTTAAAAATAAGCAAATCAGAGAGATAAGAGATTTTTGTATTTTTATTATTTTTATAATAACATGAACATAGAAAGTCAGCATGTTGTTTCCGAGAGTTCAGGTACCCTAGGATCAGCCAACATTATTCTGAATCTGTCCAACAAGCACCATCTCCCATCACATATTTCTGCATCGGCTCCAATGTGTTTACATTACCCTGTGGTGCGACCAGAAGCACGTTGCATAAGGAGCATGGTAGACCTGGGTTCAGATCCCATGTTGAAACCAGGAATTAATCATGTTCAGATAATCAGTGATGAACTCAATCTGAAGGTTGCATTTTTCCCTCTAACATTACACTTGTACGCCACTGCTGGTTAGGATTAGGGATAGTTTATAAAATATGCATTTCTCTTCACTGTATAACAGCCTGTACTCGCTTCTAGCGCCCCTCTGTGGACATTACACCCGCTTTGGCCAGAGGGAACACTGTTTTGCATTTCAGTAAGCAAATACCGATTTCAGCTTAAAAAAAAATACAAAAATAAAATCAACCTACTACTATTACTGTGAGCTCAGTCTGTTGAGAAGATGGTAAAACAGCATTAAAAACAGTTTGAAATCACTTATTTTAATGTGATGTCATATTAAAATTACGTTTAGATATGGCATAGTGATCGTAAGAAATATTAAAAATAAGTTTGTGGACCCCTGCAAGTTATATGTTCACATCTTTAGAAGAGGTAAAATCTAATTAATTATGACTAAAATTCCAACAGAAAAGATGCTCAGAGAGAAGACAATTAACTCTATTGTAAGATCTGGATTGTGTTTCACCATTCAGATTAAACCTTTCTGGTTCACTACTCACATATTAAGCCTAGTCTAAAACGAGCTTGTTTAACTCCTGGGAAACTGGTGGGCAAGGAAAATTTGTCTATTTCCCAAACATTACCAATGTGGTGCAACCAGATTTCTAAACACAGACTTACTGATTATTGAGTGGGTTTGGAGGGAAAAGAGATCCGATTAATCAGTTGAGGCGCTGTTGATTTGGAGATAAATATAGAAGGAACTTTAGTTCATGTGGTAGTGTTGAATTCACAATAGAAGAGAAATGCTGACTCGTTTTCTTCATCAGACATGAGAAATAAAGATGGGCGGAGATCTTTTTTCCCCCTCTGCACTTATTGGAGACACTCTGAACTCAGTTTTGCTTGAGTTTCTGAACAGAACAAAAAAAGTGATCCATGAGAACAGCTGGCAAATTTTCCTATGTTTTTAGCAAATTAATTAATTAAATTGTCTCAAAGTGACAAAAAGTTGAGATAAAAAAGAATCAATAAAATGAGTTAAAATATCATCACTTTTGTTGTATAGGAACTGAAGAACCCCATAATGGATTTCAAACCCAACCACTGCAGCTGAGAAGTTCAAGTGTTACAAAAAGATAGTGGAGAGATTCAAGTCTTGTTTCTGAAAATACTAATGATAGAAAAATAAAAGGACTGGGGATGCATACGAAAAGGATCCTGTTTCGTACTGTTCTTTGATACAAAGCTACATGAATTGTTTCTAGCAGATAGGCTGAGAAGCCAGTGTTTGCTCCCATTCTTCCTCCACTACTTTGTAAAGTTCCATGGTGGCTTTGGCATCTTCCACTGATGAGTGGCCTCCCTTCCCTGTCTGAAAATAGAGTTTTCAATGGAAAAAAAAAAAAAAAAAGCCATGTTGTTAATTTTACTGTAATAAAAATAGCCTTCATCATAGACTCTGGAACTTACACTTGTCCCCTCCCTTTCTTAAAGGAATAGTACACCAAAAAATGTCAATTGTAATTTTTTTCCCCTTCAAATTCATGTCATAAGGATATATTTTAAGAATTATGTAATTTCCATACAATACCAGCTAAAAGTGCCTCACTTTAAAGCTTAAAAAAAACACCCAAGTGTCATAATCTTGTTCGAATGTTCGAAGACTCCTGGAGGCATCATTTAGTTTGATGAATAGACTGAAATTGAAGTTGTTATTCACTCTTAAGTCAAATCATTAATAAACTCATGTATACAGCACTTTACTGCTTATACCGCATATAGTGAACAAACATCGAGGTACGAGAACAATGGTGGTGGGAGTAAATAATGACAGATTTTTTTTCTTTTGGTGAAGTATTCCTTTAAAATACTAATCCTAGAATCCAAAAACTAGTTTTGAACTCCAGCTTTACCCTGTATACTGTGAGGTTGAGTTCTGAACTCAACAAAATATTCAGATGACTCAGTCATAGGCAAATGTATGTATACCCACTTGTATGTCCTTGTTGAAGAGAGCCTTGGTGAGCCTCTTCAAAGATGCAACTTCATGCACAGGCAGTCCAGCTTTATGGTTTAGCAGTGGAATCCGTGAGGTATCTCGTGTTTGGCAGGCAGGATGGAAATATTTTAAGGCCTTGAAGTCATTTTGGATGGCATGGCCCACAATCACTTTTCCTGTCATTATCTTCACAATCTGTGTGCAAAGAGCATAATGGTGCTCAGACACACAAACAAAACTCACTAGACCATTAAAATGTCAAAACTTAAAAGGAAAACAGATTTTGAACACACACAATAGTGTGACTAGTTTAAAAAATGTTATATAGAAAGACAACCATAAGATTGACACATTTCCATGAATCACTGAAACAGTTACTTTTTTATTATATTAAGATTCTGTGATCTAATGAATCTAGGATTTTGCTTCACCAGATGTGAGAATCAGCAAATACAGAAAAACCAAAGCTTGTCTTAATAAAGTCTTAATACAAACCTAAAGTCTTAATACAAAGTCATTAATGGGCTTTAGTGTCCCTGCAGTCAAACTGAAAGAGCATGGCACTAGCAAAGGTTAAATCAGGGGATCACTACTATTCAAAGGCATAGTTCATGCAGAAATAAATAAATAAATTATAGCATCTTTTTTGCATTCAATGGTGGCTGTAGCTAACATTCTGCCAAACATCTCCTTTTGTTACACAGAAGAGAGAAAGTCAAGAACGTTTGGAACAACAAAATGGTGAGTAACTGATATTTATGGGTGAACTATCCCTTTAACATATTTTTAACCTTGAATGCACTGTAATTCAACTTTGATAAAATCATCTGGCCTATGAATAAACAATTTAAATAGAAACGCTATCATTCATACCTCTTTCTGTGCCTGACTGAAGGGTGTGGCATTGCGTAGATCCTGCTTCCTGACACCACTCCAGCGTGTACGGAAATCCGTGACAAGGTTGATGGGTTTGATAAATTTATCATAAACAATATCACCGTTGTAGGAGACAATACTACAGCGGGCAAGCTCACTGATGCTCCCCTTCAGTCCTGTTCCCACCATCTCACAATCCACTGCTAAGTATTTTAAAGGTCCAACAGTGCGGGGCGCCACCCTGTGTGTTTGTTTTCCCTGAGAAGTGCAGGCAGTGGATGAAACTGAAGATGAGGGTTTCTGGGAAAGAGTCTGTGTGGAACAGGAAGGCTCATTCATCACATCAGGCAGAGTGGTGGTAAACTGAGGAAAAATAGCACCTGGTTTCGATGGATCCCCTCCATTGATCTGCGTGTGCCTCTGCTTTTTTCTCTTTTTCTTATTGTTCTTTTCATTTCGCTTTTTGTTTTGTTTGTCTTTTAAAAAACCCTTTTGTTCCAGAAAACGTCTCCTTCCAAGAAAACGTTCGTGTTTTTCATTTCCTTTGGATTTACTCGATTTGCCTCCTTGACTGGGATCACAAATCAGGTTAAACATAAGCCCTGACATACTTGTTCACCCACAAATGTTGATCCCAAATGAAATCTTACTTTTTAAATCTCTGTTGTAGTTATACTGTATACAAGACTTTCAGTATTAGGTGTAGTGAAATCAGGGCTTTAAAATGGGTGATTCCTCAATGTTCTTTCAGTCTTGAAGAGGAGAAAGGGAGAACAACAGTGGAAAAAGAACTTAAAATCCTGTGAGGTGACAACAAAAAATCGTTGAGTTGTAATGGTTCGTCTCAAAAAGATTCAATTTTAGGCCTAAACATTGTGTATTAAAGTTATCCAAGTAAACAGCTCTTTTACACCATGTGGAGTAAACAATAAACATCACAAGATGGGAAATGGCAGGTTCACAGTATTTTTCTAATTATTTCTAACAGAAACTGATTAAATAAACCAAGTTACAATTTTTGAGTCTTGTGAATAAAACAATGGACCCATTTCACAGATGTGTTTCTGCCTTCTTTATCAGTGTAACTCTAACAAATTAAATATGTATGTGTGTGTGTGTGTGTGTGTGTGTGCACAGTGCTGTGGAAATGTATTGATTTCCATCCTGAATTCTTCTATTTGTGTATATCTCATACTAAACTGTTTTTTAAAAAAATCTAACATATAACAAAGGAAATCTGAGTAAACACAAAATACAGTTTTTAAATGATAATGTTAATTATTGAAGCAAAAAAGTTATCCACTGTGCCTGTGTGAAAAAGTATATGCCCCCCCCCCCCCCCCCCCCCCCAAGTTTCTAAATCATCAAATCTATGAAACTGCACTCATAATGAGGATCAGCTGGACTAGACACACCCAGGCCTGATTACTGCAAGCCCTGTTCAATCAAATCAACACCTAAGTAGACCTTTTTCAAGAGCATGGAATTGACTAAAAGGCTCACATGTTCGAAAGAAATTCCAGAAATTATGAGGAAAAAGGTGATTGAAATATAGCAGTCTGGGAAGGGTTACAAAGCTTTTTCAAAGGCTATGGGATTCCAAAAAAAACACAGTTAGCCCTTTTCCACCGAAACGGCGATGGCTCTTGTGCGGAGCCTGTGCTCTGCTGATTCACGGCTGGGGCAATCTGGAGCCTATCGTAAACCAGCCATGCTTTTCCACTGACCTGAGAGCCAAAAAGTGACGTAACAGGTTACTGTCTGTGTGGTAGTTTCATGTGACTACCTCAAACATAAACAAATATGGTGCGTCACAGTTTGTTTGTATACAGCTTTTCCCCTTGTTTTTTTAAGTCATATTTAAATATACGGATGAACGATACAATCCATCGTTATTACATTGCTCAACAAGATTGTTAGAGACAACATCTACACTAAAGAAGATAGATAATGTAATTACATTATATTGTATAAACTATGGCTTAACTTGCCAAGTTCTGTAAACTATTACAGTGAAATCATTATTAACATTGGTGTAGCAGATGGTTGTATTTGGATTTTTGAATTCAATGCCCCAGTTAGTTAACAGGCTGTCCACAGTCACTTTTGCATATGTCCTTCTTATGGTCCCTGTACTCTCTTCAGTATTTGTAAATTAGTTTGTGATTTCGTCAATTGTCCGACTAAAAGCGGCATGCAATTGTGCTGTATTTTCATTTGTGTAGAGTATTTATTTTCCTTTGCAAACTCTCTAGTTTATCTTGGATCTTCGTAAAAACCATATCGCAAGTAGAGCTCTTGTTTCATTGTGTTACCTGAATACATTTGATGTCTTATAACTGTGTTTTTTATTGTTATAGAGCAAAGTACTCCTTTCTGCTACAAAACTACAGTTGTTGTTTGGGAAAACATAACCTTGGTGACGAAACATTATCCCGCCCTCAGTCCCTGACGTAATCGGTTCCTGCGTAGAGACAAGCAGGTGTGGAACCAGGGTTTTGGCTCCGGAACGGCCTTTTCTGTAGTGGAAATGCACGTAACAGTTTAAGAATTTGCACCGGCCCAGAAACCCGCACCAAAACCAAGTCGATGGAAAAGGGCTCAGGTACAGTAATGAACCTTACCAGAAGTGGCCGACCTTCCCATTCAAGTCCTCCAAGAGCACAGCAACTTATCCAGGAAATCACAAAAAAGCCAAGGACAACATCCAAGGAACAGTAGGCCTGTCTCTCATCACTGTTTGTGATTCCACTAGCAGAAAGACACTAGACAAAAATGCCATCCATTAGGGCTGTAACGATACGCAATATAAAATCGAAATCGCGATACTCAGGTCCACGAACCGTTATTGCGATGTGAGAATCGCGATACACACACCCCTTCCAACTCCCAGAGTTATCCTTTCCGTCCAGATCCAATGCTACCGCATCTTTAAATTACTATTAGTATTATTTGAAGTTAACATTATAAAATACGTAGACAAAACTAGTTGAGGATAAATTATTTTAAATTGGGCAATTTTAGCGTTATGGACGTGACATTTGCAGTCAAAACTTGAAATATAAATTCTCAGAAAATGCATTTAATACCAATATATTGAAACTTCTGTTTATATATCCATAGCCTACTCCCTTAATAAAGTCCAGTAAATGTCCAGACATTAGAACAATATAAGTCTACACATGCATTTTATATTTAATATGAGGGAAATACACATGCGTTACGGACGTGACACAAAACATCTTTAGCTTTTAGGTGGCAAAATATATATTTTTATAATTCTGTGAATTACACTGTACAAACCAAAAGTAGGCCTAATACTACCCACCAGATGAAGAAGGGTTGGCTCTCCCCAGAACATAGAATATTTATTTTATTTTATTTTTCGTGTTCGCATTTATGAGGAAAAAACAATGTAAGGACGTGACAGTTCTCCGGAAGCGGCACTAAAACTTTCACAGAGACCTCAAACAGAAAGCACAAAGCCTTTCTTTAAAGTGAATTTCATTTTGCATTAATTGTATCTCAATTTTAATCAATGTTTCATCAACCAATTGCCTGGATTTAATAAATAAGAAGTAAATATCGATAGATAATCACGGAGTCGCCGGCGCCTGAACTGGAGAACCGAAACTCATCGTATAAGGTAGGCTACTTGCCTCACAGACCAGAGAAATATATTTATATCGAAATGTTTACTTTTAAAACGAACAATTCAAAACGAAAGATACAGACTGCTTTCTGCTTATGTAATCCGTATGAAAAGTGCATTTCTCTCTGGCGCGTTCACTGAAGATCGCGAGACAGCATCGTCAACTTCATCTTGCAATAGACACTGACAGAAAACACTTGTTTATTAATAAACAATTAAAATGTCTCCTTGCTATATTTGACATATTCATAATCATTACTTTTGCCGGTTCTTTGTGACAGCTTTTTGGTGCTTTATTGGCAGCGCCCCTTATCATCACCGCATTAGCACCGAAAACATGGAGATTTTTTTTAGACAATAATCGCACAACCTATTTGATATTCTATAATTAAATACTCAGTGACTTATCCAACCAACTATTAAAAAAAGTTTACTTGTAAGCGTCTTTTTACATGTTAGCCTAGTAGCCTACGTATCATGTGACTATACCTTTCCATGTGACGCGAGCTAGTTAAATAATGTGAGGAAACATGGAAAACAACCCAGAGATTGCGGACCCTCCCAATACATTTAAGTCAGCAGTATGGCAACATTTCGGCTAGCGGTGGAGAATAAGGATGGCAATCGTGTAGTCTACAAGACCCACACAATTTGCCGTAGGTTAAGTGTTTTAAGAAGCTTCCTCAAATGTGAACCGGTAACACGTCCAACATGCAGATGCATATCCTACGGCACCATCCCGAAATCAATTTAGTTGGAGCACAGAAAACAACCCAAAAGCAGCAGCCTACACTGCCTAGTTTAGTTTAATAATTTGCATAGTTAATATTGTTCTTTGGTGTTCAGTTTATACAGGTTTTTCAAATGTTATTTAATAAAAATACCGGTATATTTTTTTCTCTCAAAATCTCTCTTTTTTTTCACCCCCAAGCCCCGCCCCCGTGATCGAATCGCGATACGAACCGAATCGTGGCTCAAAAATCGTGATACGAACCGAATCGTGGGTTTGGTGTATCGTTACAGCCCTACCATCCATGGAAGTGTGGTGAGGAAAAAACCATTACCATCTCAACAGAACATTAAGGCTTGTCTGAATTTTGCCAAAACACACCTTGATGATCCTCAAACCTTTTAGGAAAATGTTCTGTGAACTGATGAGTCAAAAGTGGAACTGTTTGGAAGACAGAATTTACACCATTACATCTGGTGTAAATCAAACATGGAAATCCACAAAAAGAACATCATAACTCCTACAGTCAAGCATGGGATGCTTTGCTGCTTCATGCAGGCCGACATGCAGTAATTGAGGGAAACATGAATTCTGCTCTCTACCAGAAAATCCTAAAGGAGAACGTCCAGTCATCAGTCCCTGAGTTGCTCATCCGCAACTAAGCCCATCTCTAAATGGCTCAAAAAAAGCTAAATTAAGGTCCTAGTCAAAGTCCTGACTTGAACCCAAGTCAGATTGGGCATGACCTTAAACGGGCAGTTCCACCACAGCGTTGTGAAAGTCTGATCTCCAGTTATAAGAATCATTTGGTTGCAGTTGTTGCTGCTGCTAAAGGAATCACAATCGGCTATTAAGTTTAAGGGCGCAGAAGATAGATTTTCACATGGGTGCCAACTTTTTTTTTTGCTTCAATAATAATAAAAAAAAAAAAAATATATATATATATATATATATATATATATATATATATAGAGAGAGAGAGAGAGAGAGAGAGACACACACACACGCGCTCAAAAGTTTTGAAACACTTGACTGAAATCTTTTGATCTGAAGGCGTATGCTTAAATGTTTGAAATTAGTTTTGTAGACAAAAATATAATTGTGCCACCATATTAATTTATTTCCTTATATAACTAAAATGTAATAATAATAAAAAAAAGTTTCTGAAATTGATGACTTGGACCAAATAATAAAGAAAAGCAGCCAATAAGTGCCCCAGGGTGCATCCCAGGGTGATACCTCAAGAAGTTGGTTGAGAAAAGTAGAGTACATGTCTGCAAATTCTTCACAAAGGGTGACTTCTTTGAAGATGCTAAAATATAACATAGTTTTGATTTAGTCACAACATCATTCCTACAGTTCCATTTATGTTATTTCATAGTTTTGATGACTACTATTATTCTAAAATGTAAAAAAAAAAAAAAAAAAAAAATGTGTATATATATATATATATATATATATATATATAAAAAAGAATGAGCGTTTCAAAACTTTTGACCGGTAGTGTACATATATTTTAAAACTGTATTTTGTGTTTACTCGGGTTGCCTTTGTTTTATGTTATATCTTATTCGAAGATCTAATACCATTTAGTGTGAAAAATATACAAAAATTGAAGAAATCAAGAGGGTGCAAATACTTTTTCATAGCATTGTATGTATGCATATATAAGGGTTTCTGCAGGTTCAAAGGAATGAAAAGTCTTAAGACTTTAAGTCCAAATAAAAGATCACTTTCGCAATAATAATACAAAACACATTAATTAATTAGCTGGTAATACAAAACCATTGAGGCTACTTGGATGTCTCTGGACATGTTTTTTTATATTTTATTGTGCATTTATGCATTTTCTTTTTTTAAATTAATTTATTAAGAATGCATGTAGCCTAAAGTATGTAGCGTACATTGTGACCCTTCTCTTTAGTCACTTGCTTTCCAGCAAGACGTGACACAATAGACCAATGCTTTGGCAATGTCACCGCTTATGTCAAACACAAGTGGTGGCAAAAACAATGCATAAAAAGTAAAAGTTTATCGGATTACGTTGTTGAAAAATGACTCTGAGGGCTCTAGTTGACTGCTGTGGCTTCAAGCCATCAACAGCGCTGACTGGACTGAGATCATTTAGACTCACAACTTTGCAGCAAAAATGTATAGCGAACACGGTTACATGTTTGTTATTAACTCATTTTATTATAGTAATTGTATCGCTAAGAATATGTTTGTATTTATGATGGTTTTGTGTTATACTTTTGTTTACTCATCTAATCTGTCAAATCTAACACAACAGTCAGCGGGCTTTCTCCCACAACTTACTGCGCATGCGCTGACATTTTCGTAAACAAGAGGATTTTGGTTTATAGACTTAATTCACAGTAGCGTCATGTTTTTAATGGGAATGGAAATTAAGCTGTGAGGGATAGACATACCATCTCTTCCATGGCATGCACAGTATAAATCTGTAAAAAGCTCCAGTATACCATCTGATTTTCCACAACTCATGTTGTCTGGAGTTTTTTTGTCTACTGAGTGTACTTGAAAATATATTTTTCCAATGTTTTGTCAGCAGAACGTTCCAAAAACACTTTAAACTGCAGTACAGCCCATTGAAGAGACTGTACGTTTATCCCTCACAGACTCGTTGTCATTCTCGTCAAAAATGTATATGGCGCTGCTGTGAATAAGGTCTAGCATGTGCTGAATAACATTTATATATTTTTTCTTGGCAGATACCTTTACAAATACTTTAACACGTAGTTAAAGGGCAGTTCATTTAAGAATGAAGTTTCTATCGTCACTCGTCACCCTTGAGTCTATATGAATTTTCTGTGCCATGGAACAAAATAAAACGTTTCGTCTGTCACTATTCACTGCATCTTGTTTTTCATTCAATGTAAGTGAATGGTGATTGAAACTCCCTAATATCTCCTTTTGATATCCACTGAAAAAAGAACGTCATTCAGGTTTGCAACAGCATGAAGATAAATATGTGATGACAATTTTCATTTTTGTGTTAAATATCTCAAGTAAAATTCAAAACTTTTCAGTTACCTTAAACATGGCTGTTTAAAGTTATGTATTGAAAATGTTAACAGATTAAATTATGAGAGAACTGTGCTGCTTAATTAGTTATGCTGTATATTGAAAACAGATTATATATTTTCATATCATGTATTTTATCATTTTATATAATTATATTATTATTGTTTTGTATGTTTTTTTTTTTTTTTAAATTGACATTCAGATGGCAGAGAAAATACCGGTATATGTCAGATGGAGCTCAAAAGAGATATAACAGGTGTAAATCTGCAGCTGAGTAGTTCTGTTAGCTTTACAATTCTTGTAAAATGTGATGTAAAATAAGGAAGCGGCAAGATTTGAAAGGCATCAAAAGACCGCCGCAACCAAGCACACTTGCAAATTGTAACGTTGACAGCTTTGTCAACTATAAACAGGAGTGTTAGTGATTAGGGCTGGGTATCGTTAAAAAATTTCAATATCGATACCTTGACTTCGATACCGGTTCCTAAACGATACTTTGGTTGAAAACAAAACAAAAAACTCAGCAGGAAAACGACAAACACCGGTATTACTGCTAGTTGGACGCTAGGTGATACTATGGGATCATTTTCATTAAGCAGGGTTTGGGTTAAGCTTACACAATACAGCAAGACACCTTGATTTCAAACTTTGAACTTTATTTTTAATTTCAATAAAAATAAGAGCATTTAAAATGTGTTCAACTTTTTG